>JARQOC010000004.1:530750865-531950865 GCA_033576535.1 Allobates femoralis | reverse complement strand
ATAATTAAATTTAGGATAAAATTATCATTTTTCAGTGAGCAACCCGGATATAAGAGTGTGGCAACCCAGTAGTCAGCATTACTTCGAATTCTGACAATCCGAGGGTCATGTTGCAGGTAGTTCAGCAAGAAGGCTCTCATGTGTCTTGCGCATCCAGGAGGACTAAGTCCTTGTTGTGTTGGTGGTGGTGAGGTAAGTATCATGCTTCCTTCCTCTGCCCTCTCCCCCCAACCTAACACAACAGAAATGTGATCAAGGTCTCCCTCATCTTCTGAGTCTTCCATGCCCATCTACAGTTCGTCCACCACTTCCTCCTCGGCTCCTGCACCTTCCTCAACAGTTTGGCTGCTACGATGCGCCCTCGTTAATATCTCTCCCCCACCCTCCCATGCCTGCCACCTTGGTGCCGCCGACCGTCTGGACCTTGGAGATCTTGTTATCCCTTCTGCATATGACTCCTCCTGTACTTCCTCACCCTCCTCTTGTCCCACCACCTGACTCCGAATACTGGTTAGAGTGTGCTCCAGCATTTAGATGACCGGAATAGTCATGCTGATTATGGCATCGTCAGCGCTAAACATCTTCATCGCTATTTCAAAACTGTGCAGAAGAGTGCATAGGTCCTTGATCTGAGACCACTCTTGCAGCATGATTTGCCCCACCTCTGGATCTCGTTGGCCCAAGCTGTAAATCATAACATATTGCACCAGGGCTCGACGGTGCTGCTACAGTCGCTGCAACATGTGCAGAGTCGAATTCCACCGTGTTGGCACATCGCATGGGCGTACCCAGCATGGGGCAGGGGGGGGCAGCTGCCCCCCCAAGAGAAAGAGGTGAGCGGCACTGAGTGCGCCGACCCCTGTGACTGCTGGGCCGCCCGCTCTCCCTGCGGTGAGCGGCTGTGCAGGGCCGTCGACTCTCCCATCTAGTGTGCAGGGCCGCTCGCTCCCCAGTGGCTGTGCAGGGCGGCTCGCTCTCCATCCTATTATCTCCTCTCCATCCTCCATCGCTGTGCAGACCTCTCCTATTATCTCCTCCATCGGCCGTATGCTGCATGCTGGCCGAACACAGCAAACTGCTTACAGCTCTCTGCTGTACAGACAGTGATCCGGCCGGCCACATTACACATTGTGCAGTGAAGGTCTGCCCCTCCACTACATCACCGTTCAGCAGAGCAGAGAGCAGCACAGAGGGCCAAGAGCAGTTGCTGTGTGCGGCCATGTGTGATAGGAGGTCACAGTGCACACACTTACTGAAGAGGACATAAAGCTGTGTGTGGGACAGAAGAAAGAAGATGTGCCAGATGAATCACCAAAAGTAAAAAGAGCCCCAATGTGTGTATGTCTGCAAGTGATTGTAACTTTTAAGTATATATGATTGTATGTGTGTATATGATTGATTGTGAGTATATATGATTGTATGTATGTATATGATTGATTGTGAGTATATGTGATTGTGTATGTGTGTCTATGATTGATTGTGAGTATATATGATTCTGCATGTATGTATATGATTGATTGTGAGTATATATGATTCTGCATGTATGTATATGATTGATTGTGAGTATATATGATTCTGCATGTATGTATATGATTGATTGTGAGTATATGTGATTCTGCATGTGTGTCTATGATTGATTGTGAGTATATATGATTCTGCATGTATGTATATGATTGATTGTGAGTATATGTGATTCTGCATGTATGTATATGATTGATTGTGAGTATATGTGATTGTGCATGTGTGTCTATGATTGATTGTGAGTATATATGATTCTGCATGTATGTATATGATTGATTGTGAGTATATATGATTCTGCATGTGTGTATATGATTGATTGTGAGTATATATGATTCTGCATGTATGTATATGATTGATTGTGAGTATATATGATTCTGCATGTGTGTATATGATTGTATATGCCTGTGTATATGACTGATTGTGTATGTGTGTATATGATAGTGCACATGTGTATATCATTGTAAATGTCTGCATATGATTGTATATGTCTGTGTATGATTCTGCATGTGTGTATACAATTGTGTATGTCTGTGTATATGATTGTGTCATATACACACATGCATAATCGTATACACAGTCATATGCACACAATCATATACTCATACACACATACCATCGTATTGGGTAATTATATACACACATACACAATAATACACAGTCATATACACACACATACATGATCATATACACATAATCATAAATGCACAATCATATACACAATGATAAATATGCACAATCATATCTACACATACATAGTGATATACACACATACATGATCATAAACACATACATAATCATATACACACAATCACACACATACAGTCATATACACAAATATTCATGGGCGTACCCAGAGTGGGGCAGGGGGGACAGCCTATATATGATATAGGAGCCCTATGGGGGGCTGTTGTATATTATATGAGGACTGTATGGGGTATTGGGGGGGCTGTATATGAGATGGAACTCCAATATCATATACAGCCTCCCATAAGGCTCCCATATCATATACAGCCCACCCCATAGGGCTCCCGTATCATATACAACCCCCATAGGGCTCTCTTGATGGGAGCTCTATGGAGGGGCTGTATATGATACAGGAGCCCTATGAGGGGCTGAATATGATTTGGGTGCCCTATGACAGGGTTATATATAATATGGGAGCCCTATAAGGGGGCTGTATATGATATGGGAGCTCTATGGGGGGCTGTATATGAGATGGGAGCCCTATGGAGGGCTGTATATTAGATGTGAGCCCTATGGGACATTGGGGGGGCTGTATATGAGATGGAACTTCCATCTCATATACAGCCCCCCAAAGGGATCACATTTCATATACAGCCCCCTATAGGGCTCCACAGTGGCGTAACAAGTCTGATGGGCCCCGATGCGCAATTTTACAACCTGAACGACCATGGCTTGCCCCCCCCCTAGTTTTGATCCTGGGTACGCCATGGCACATCGCATTTCAGACGGTGAATCGGCAGGCCGAAAGACTTCTGGAGCGATGGAAGTCGTTAAGCTGCAGGATGCGAACGGCGGAAGTGAGCACGCAGCACACCGTGCCCTCTTCAGAAGCCCATCTAGGCCGGGATAGTGGGTTAAAAATTGCTGGACAACCAGTTTCAAGGCGTGAGTCATACAAGGCACGTGAGTCACATTGCCCCGGCGAAGGGGCAGCATTGTCGCACATGGCCTTCCCTGGCTGCAGACTGAGTGGAGACAACCTTTGATGAAACTCGGTCTCCAAGGCTGACCACAACTCCTCAGCTGTGTGACTCACATTTCCCAGACATTTCAAGGTGAAGATCGCCTGATGCCGTTGAGCCCTGCAGCCAGCATAGTAAGGAGGTGTGCAGGATTCCTTGTGTGCAGTTATAACATGGGTGGCATTACCAGATAGGCTTTGGGCGGAGGTGGAGGACCGAGACGAGGTTAAGGAGGCAAAAGCAGTGGAAGAACTTGTACATGCAGAGGATTGATGCACAACTTGTGGGGATGGCAAGACTTGTACAGCAGACCCTTCTCCAGCTCTCACCATAGTTACCCAGTGCCCAGTCAGCGACAGGTAACGCCACTGTCCATGCTTACTGGTTCAGGTGTCTGTGGTGAAATGCACCCTGTCACAGAGTTTTCTCAAGGAAGAGGTGATGTTGTGTGCAACATGCTGGTGTAGCACAGGCACACCTTTCTTGGAGAAGTAGTGGTGAATGAGCATCTGGTACTGGGGCACTGCGATGGACATAAGGTCTCGAAAATCCTCTGTGTCCACCAGCCGGAAAGGCAGCATTTCTGTAACCAACAGCTTGCAGATGGTGAAAGTCAACCTCTTAGCTTTGTCATGGCTAGGAGGAAATGGTCTTTTACTTGTCCACATCTGAGGGACCGAGGGCTGGCTACTTTTCTGAGACAGGGTTGAGTAGGGTGTCCCCGGCAAACTGCTGGTCTGTGGGGAAGGTGCAGGCGGAGATATAATATTGCCTTCATTCAAAGGTGGTGCTCTTGATGTTTGAGAGAGCTCAACACCAACAGGTGTTTCCACTTCCAAAAGAACTGATTACCTGCCAATCACACTGGCTGTTGCGTGTAAAGAGGTGGAAGGTCTGTGTCCAAAAGCATGTGATACTGCTGTCCCCACAGTCACAGGATGAAGAGCATGCGGATGCACTTGATGGGGCAGACGGTGGTTGGCCCGCCCAACTAGGCCGCATTGTAGCACAGTGAGCTTCCCACTGCTACTTATGCTTCATATCGATGTGACGGTTCATGCACGAAGTACTCAAACTATTGAGTTTTTGGCCTCTACTTAGAGATTGGTGACAAGTCTTACAGATGACATGAGTTGGGTGATCCTTTGCAATGTCAAAAAAGGCCCAGGCTAGGCAAGGCTTAGAGCCCAAGCGACTTTTGAAGAACAGCCACCACGTCTTCTGCTCAGAGGCAGAGTTATGGCTGAGGATGCAGTTGTTGTTGACATCCTTTCAGTACTCAGTCTCTGTCCAGGAAGGCGCAACCTAACATTGTCGTCACTATCATCCTCCTCCACCTTCTCTGCTGACCTCATTGACTAGCTGACTGTGGGTTGACAGTAAGTGGGATCTGAAATCTCATCATCACCCTGTGTGTTCTCACACCCCTCATCCTCAGACAACCTCTTCCTGCCCTGACCGAAAAGTCAAGTTGTCATTCCAATCAAGTATCTCAGTCTCATCAGCATCTTCCTCATTGTCTCCACCAAGAGGAGTTAAAGTTTGGGAAGTAGGGTCTACATTATACTCAGAACCTTCTTTCATCTGGACCTGGATCTGACTCATAAAACTTGTGGGCATCAGTGCAGATAATTTCAGCTTTGGAGCAGACCTCTGATTCCCAGGCTATAGTGTGACTGAACAGCTCTGCAGACTCAACCATCTGTGTTACCCCATACTCAGTAGGGCAGCTGGAGACTTGGGAGCTCGGAGGAAGCAAATGCAATTGGGGTGACACCTCAGAGGACTGGAGTATTTGTGATGTTGAAGTTGAGGTAGAGGAGAGCCCACTTGATGGAGCGCTTGATATCCATTCAAGCACCTGCTCTTTTTGTGCCTCATCTACAATTTGTAGCGATGGTCGTGTCCATAAGAAAGGGATCATATCAGATTGTCCACAAAAAGAAGTAGCCATCTTTGTTTGGCTGGAAGGTGATCTTTATTCTGCAGATGTTACTGATGCTTTACCATCTGCCATACGGACACAAAATATTTTTCCCTTTCCACCACGCCTATTCCCCTTTCCATGAGCAGCAGGCCTTTTGCCACTAATTTTGTATATGAACAAATTGGCAACTCTGCAGTTGTTGGCAAAAAAAAAAAATCAGATGGAAACCGAGCAGAGCTGAGTGGTCAAACAGTGCTACTAGGCCCAAACTATTACCTGGGCTAGATGCAGTTAAAAATTAGTATGAAATAGACAGGCGGTGTAGCTTGGTTTACAATTGGGCTACACCACTGACTAACAGACACTGCTACTAGGCCAAAACTATTACCTGGGCTAGATGCAGTTAAAAATTAGTATGAAATAGACAGGCGGTGTAGCTTGGTTTACAATTGGGCTACACCACTGACTAACAGACACTGCTACTAGGCCAAAACTATTACCTGGGCTAGATACAGTTAAAAATTAGTATGAAATAGATAGGCAGTGTAGCTTGGTTCCCAAGTGGGCTACACACCACTCACTAACAGACACTGCTACTAGGCCCAAACTATTACCTGGGCTAGATGCAGTTAAAAATTAGTATGAAATAGACAGGCGGTGTAGCTTGGTTCACAGGTGGGCTACTCCACTTATTACCAGACACTGCTACTAGCCCAAAAGGATTGACTGGGCTAGCTGCAGTAAAAAATTGGCTACTGGATAGACAGGTGATGTAGCTTACTTTACAGCTGGGCTACACTGCTGACTACCAGACTTCTGCTAGCCCAAAAGGATTGATTGGGCCAGCTGCAGTAAAAAATTGTCTACTGAAAACAGGTGGTGTTGCTTTCTTCACAGCAGTGCTACACTACCTGCCCAAAAGGATTGCCTGAGCTAGATTTGGCCAGATGCTGTGAAAAACACTTGCACAGCACTGGCACACACCTGCCTGGCAAAAACTAATAGGAACTGCTCTAACCTAGCCCGTAAAAGGGCTGATATTACAACTAGTCCCTACTTCTATGAAGTAGCCCTCAAAAGGGCTGATATTCAAACTAGTCCCTACTCCCTAAACCTATCTGTCTATCTAACTTGATATTCACTCACTATCTGCCTTAATCACACTTTATAGCGCCCACAGCAGCAGTTGCGGTGCCTGACTGACACACAACTGCAGCACTGAGGTAATGCGCACCGATGAGGAAAATGGCTGGGTCTTATAGGGCAAGGACATGTGACATACACAGCAAATGATACATGCCCTTGCTTGTGTGCAAAAAATGCAGTTTGCTGTGTGTGTGATTGACTGTATATGCAGTTAAGAGAAAAAAAATGGAGATCGGAATTATTTCAGCAGCACTAATCTAAACCCTCCCACCCCCACCCGCACACTATACACTGAAACTGGATATTAACATTCAATAACAGTATTACTGTGAAATGCCAGTTACGCTTTTGGTGAACGAACAGTTATCGAACATAACCTCGAACTGATGAATTTGAAGCAAATTGTTTGCATTCGTTGAATGACTCGAACACCGCCCAAAACAGGTTGAATTTGAAATTGGCGAACATTTCGAATCGAACATCGCTCATCTCTACTAATTAGTAAAGATGAAGTTAGAACCACATCAGCCGTATCAAGAGATCACTTAAAATTGTGTCCTGAAACCCTGAAGACACCTGAAACTCCAATTCCCCTAGTTGAACCCAAGAAAGAAAAATGTGTGTTCTATACTGTCTTAGGAGATTTTCCAAAAACCTGGACAAATTACCATGGAGCAGTCCTAGTACCAATGCTCGCATTTCCTCAAGTGATAGTACCTGAACCAGTACCTGAACCTCTGCAACAAGAAATCGCAAGAGAGGAAGAACTAGAATAAGCACCTGTAGCAGAAGCACAGGAAGAACAGATTCCTGGTCTCAGTGAGCCTGCCAGTCCTGCTGTCAGAACTATGTCTCACTCAGAATCAGAGACACCTAAAAAGGTACACCTCTACTCACAGCATTACGCTTAGTACACCTGGTACACTGGTAGTAAGAAGGTCACAGCGTAGTACCCATGGAAAAAAACAGCCCTTTATGCAGATTTAAGTGTAAAGTTGGGTGTAAAATGAACATATGTTTTAGTGTTAAGAAATGTGAATAGAACCCGGTAAACATAGTGTACAGGAGGGTGGAGGAAGTGGATTAAACCCCATGCACATTTAGTTAGGAAAACAAAGTGCCTGGGGGTGGTAACAGTGAAACCAGGCCTCCTAAGCCGAGACACCCTTAGGGAAAATGTTTGCTTATATATGTGTGACATTGAAACCAGTAAGCCCAGTACCTACAGAGACTTTCCTATAAAAACGTTTGAATACTCTTGAACTATTTCCTTTAAAAAATGAACCATAACATACCACTGGACTGGTTATGGTAGAGTCTCCTTGTAAATATTCACCAGCCCCGGTGGAAAACAGACTCATCACCAGAGAGACTGTTTTTTGAACTCTTTTGGACTAATTTTCACAATTTTATTGGTTTTTGTAATTTTTATATTTTAAGACTCTGTATATATTTTTTTTATTCATTCTTTGTGTTTACCTTGTTGAAAAGTTGCCACAGTCACAGAGTTCTGTCTTTCACTAAGGGGGAATGTGGCACCCCTGGATCAAAGTGCCACAGTGTCATCACTACCCCCGGGTGGTGGTGTCACAAGAGAGCAACAAAGGGTATTCTCATCAGGCAGCACACATACACACATACGCAACACCAACACCTCGAGGCCGCAAGAGGGAGACCAAGCCCGGGTTCAGGGTGAGCTTCCCTATATATTCTGGTCTGGGGAGGAGAAAGTGCAGTTCCTGAGAGGGCTGTGAAGAGTGCAGTTCCTGGGAGGACTGTGAAGAGGATCTGGGTGTAAAAGAGCCGTGCTAAGCTCATACCAGAGTCGCTAGCTGAGTTCCAGGCCTAAGGCTAGGGTCTGAGGAAAGGGGAAGCAAGAACACACCTGGGAGGCTGAGCAACTCTGTGCTCACCCCAGAGGAAAAGCGCATAGAATGGACACTGGAGTCCGAGACTGTGCAGGGTCTCACGTCCCGGCAGTCAACACCGGAAAGTGGGGATTCCAAATTCTCCAGCTACACTGTACCAGAGACACAGCAACGTACAGAGTTCAGAGACACTGACACCCACGAACAGTGTAGAGGAAAGGACTCGAGTTGCCTGTCATACCGGTACCTCACAGGAAGAGACAGGGCCGGCAGCCTATCTTACGCAACTGCCGGAGCCAAATTACAAGCGCAGTAAGGGAGCCAAAGACATGGCCAGGTGAGAATAACCCCAAGTTGCTCTCAAGACTCCGTGGACAGCTTTTACCATCTGCTCCAGTAAAGGACTGAGAAAACTACAAAACAGTCTGCCTGTTACTTGTGCCCGTCTTCCTGCATCTTACACATAGACTATTTACCCTGCTTTGGGGATTGGCTTTACCAGTGGAGAGATGTCCTATCTCAGCTGCTACCCATCATCCCTGGAGGTTCTGCAACAGCGGTGGTCCCCACTGACCACATACTATGGGTGGCGTCAACCTCCCCTGTACATATTCCCTTTTTCAACTGACTTCCAGGCCACAGGACCAGGTCACGACCCCCGTGACTCCTCAGCAACAGCCGCAATGATCCGATTCCTGAGCACCCCACAGCCTGGGGGCGCCTCATATATTTTGTATAAAAGATATATACAAAATGTATCAAAAACTGTGTCTTTTCTCCACACAGCTGACAACACAATGAAAAAATCTAAATAAAAGTGGTATAGCTGAAAACATCTTGTCCCATAAATTAGATGTCACTGCACAGCTCTATCAGAGAAAACATTTAAACTTAAAACCACATTTTTTTCTATAAGATTTTTGGGGTCGAAGTTATATTTTAGTGGAAAAAATAGTAATTTTCAATTACTCAGCCCAATGTTATTCAATTGTGTGAATCACCTGCAGGTTAGAAATGCTCACTAATCCCCTATATGAATTAATTGAGAGCTGCAGTTTCCAAAATGGGGTCACTTGTGTTTTTTTTTGCTGTTTTGGCATGTCAGGTGCTCTACAAATATGACATGGTTAGAAATGAGCAAACGTCCGCTGAACATGTTCGCCAGTTTAAAATTTGGCATGAACAATGCAGAACTGGTTTGCGATCGGAAAACCAAACAATTTACTAAAAAAAACTCCAAATGCAGCTTTGTCCGGGAAAACAGTTTGAAATTTAAAATGGCCCTCAACCTAAAACTTTCTCTGATTTTTTGGGGCTAAAATGCTTGCTGAAATAACTGCTGGCTGGGAACAACCCCTAATATGGTTAGGAATTTTCCCAGCCATTGGGTCTACCATTTTCTTTCAACCTGTAGATGTTTTTGGAGCTTTTAAATATTTTTTTTAAGCTTCTTGGATTTGCAGATGTTTCTGACACCTACAGGATGTGAATTTTGGAAACAGTGCCAGATGAGGCAGCCACTGCAAAGACCAGGAACCTTACAATGTCCTAAAACATCCATTTACATGCGAGGTCGTCTCCTCTACACTTATGCGTTAGCAATTCATATAAACATAGCATATGACCGTATAGGCCATAAAGATTTATAGGTCTGTTCACACATATGAAATACTTTACTATGGATATTGTTTCTTGAAAATATGAATTCACTTTATTTCATTCCATATGTTTAGAAAAAAGATATTTGGCATGTGTACATGTGTGTAAAGGCCCCGTAACACGTAGTGATGCACTAGCGATCTCGACAATGATCCGACATGGGCGGGATCGCTGGTGTGTCGCTATGGGGTCGCTGGTGAGATGCCAGACAGGCAGACTTACCAGTGATCCCCATTCTGTGGCCAAAACCCAACAGTCATTGGGATTTGTCAGGTTCTTGGCTGCAGAATGGGGATCGCTGGTCATTGCCCCTGTCACACACCATGATGCTGCATGTCCAGCGGGAGATCGCCGATTGAAAAATGGTCCAGGCCATTCGTTAACGATCAGCAATCTCCCAGTGAGGGGCCGCTCACTGGTGTGTTCCATACACAGCGATATCGCTGACGAGGTCGCTGGTATGTTACAAAACCTGTGACATTGCAGCGATATCGCTAGAGATATCGCTGTGTGAAGTACCCCTTATATGTATCATTAATTAATTTAATTTGTTTATTCATTGCTGCTCAATAGCCTTTTTCAACATTTCAGATGACTTGTTGAGCTGAATAAATATATTTGTTTATCTTATTTCTCCTCCAATTATGTCAGTTTTCAATAATCACTCCACCCAACCGCAAGCACAGGTGTTATCTGTGGCATGGGGAGTGGGATTTGTAAATCAGGTGCCTTCTGCAACCCAATCAATGGAGGGGTTATTGAGTATGGATGTGTGTGTGCATGGATATGTGCGTGAATGGATGGATGTGTGCGTGCATGGATAGATGTGTGCGTGCATGGATGGATGTATGCTTGCATGTGCGTGCATGGATGTGTGCATGGATGGATGTGCGCGTGCATAGATGTGTGCATGCATGGATGGATGTGTGCGTGGATGGATGGATGTGTGCATGCATGGATGGATGTGTGTGTGCATGGATGTGTGCGTAGATGTGTGGATGTGTGCGTGCATGGATGGATGTGTGCATGGATGGATATGTGCATGGATAGATTGTGTGTGTGCATGCATGGATGTGTGCATGCATGGATGTGTGCGTACATGCGTGCATGGGTGCGTGCATGGATGGATATGTGTATGGATGGATGTGTGCATGGATGGATGTGTGTATGCATGGATGTTTGCGTGCATGGATGGATGTGTGCGTGGATGCATGCGTAGATGTGTGGATGCATGCGTGCGTGGATATGTGCGTGCATGGATGGATGTGTGCATGGATAGATGTATGTGTGCATGTGTAGATGTGTGCATGTGTGGACGTGCGCGTTTACGTGCGTGGATGTGTGCGTGCATGCATGGATGGATGTTGCATGGATGGATGTGTGCATGGATGGATGTGTGCGTGCATGGATGTGTGCGTGCATGGATGGATGTGTGCATGCATGGATGGATGTGTGCGTGCGTGGATGTGTGCATGCATGGATGTATGCATGCGTGCATGGATGTGTGCATGGATAGATGTGTGTATGTGCATGTGTGGATGGGTGCATGGGTGGATGGATGGATGCATGGGTGGATGGATGGGTGCAACAAGGGATCAAGTGTCCTCTTGTTGTAGTCTCTGGGATCATAGTCATAGTGCACTGTATGACAGATCATTGCCATACAGTGCACCATAACTCTGACCCCAGAGACTGTAGGAAGAGGACACTTGATCCCTTGCTGCAGTCTCTGCATTGAGCAGAGGCGATCAAGCATCGTGGGACCTTCGTTGTGGACTACGTCAGATCTTTATAATAAAGATGGAGTCGGAATTTTGTTTGTGTTTTTTTTTTCAAATACAAAGATTTTTCTCTGTGTGGTGTATTTTTTGAATATTTACTAGAGATGCCTAATGGCCGGGTCTAACATTGGCCTGCCATTATGAATTTTGGGCTTAGTGAAAGCTGCCAATAAAAAGCTGACATTAACCCCTTTATTACCCAGTTTGCCACTGGCACCAGGGCAACTGGAAGAGCCAGGGTACAGCACCAGAATATGGCGCTTCAATGAATGTGCCATTTTCTGGAACGGCTGCTGGCTGCAATTCGCAGCATGGGGAGCCCAGAACGCTTGGGCCTCTCCATGCTGAGAATCCAGCCCCCAGCTGCCTAGTTGTACCTGGCTGGGCCAAAAATATGGCGGAGCCCCACGTCAATTTTATTTTCTAGAATTAGTTCTAGAAATAAAAAAAAATGGGCTTCGCTGTATTTTTGGTTGCCAGCCAGGTACAACAAGGCAGCTGGGGGTTGGTGGCAGTCTGTAGCTGCTAAGTTGTACTTGGCTGGACCAAAAATATGGCGGAAGAATGCTCGCATGTAATTGTGTTTTTTTCTAAAATATCCAGTTTCTAATAGTTAGAAATAAAAAAAATAGGCCTTTGCTGTATTTTTGGTTGCCAGCCAGGTACAACTTGGCAGCTGGGGGGCTGGAATCAGCGTGGAGAGACCCAAAGTGGGCCCCCATGCTGCAAATTGCAACCCACAGCCACCCCAGACAATAGGGCATTAGAGGTGCCATTTTCTGGTGCTGTACCCCAACTCTACCAGTTGCCCTTGTGCTGGTGTCAAACGGGTTCTACATACGCTAACAATTTCAATGGCAAATTAGCTCCAATTGTTAGCGGAAACCATGTTACGGGAGGAGAGCCCTTCCCTGTGTGACCCCATTTTGGAAACTAGACCCCCCCAAGAAACTTATCTAGATGCATAGTGAGCACTTTGAACTCCTAGGTGCTTCACAAATTGATCCATAATAAGGAAAAAATACTTTTTTTTTACAAAAATTTTCTTTTTTCATTTTTACGGATCAATTTGTGAAGCATCTGGGGGTTCAAAATGCTCACTATGCAACTGGATACATTCTTTGGGGGGTCTAGTTTCCAATATGGGGTCATTTGTTGGGGAGCTCCAATGTTTAGGCACACAGGGGCTCTCCATATGCAACATGGTGTCCGCTAACAATTCTAATTGTTAGCGGACACCATGTCGCGTATGGAGAGCCCCTATGTGCCTAAACATTGGAGTCTCCCCCACAAGTGACCCTATTTTGGAAACTAGACCCCCCAAGGAACGCATCTAGATGCATAGTGAGCACTTTGAACCCCAAGGTGCTTCACAAACTGATTCGTAAAAATCAAAAAGTCTTTTTTTCTCTACAAATTTTCCAAACGCGACATGGTGTCCGCTAACAATTGAAAATCATCTCAAATTGTTAGCCCTTGTACACCCTTTAGGTGTAAATCTAGAGCCGCGCATGAGCAATGCGCATGGTGAGGTCGGCGTACACCTAGAGGGTGTACCGATGTCACAAAGACCGGATGTGACGCAAATAGCGTCACACTGGCTATTACGTCCCTACAGCAGGGTGAGGAGAACTAGGCTTACTTATCTCGCCCATCGGGGCGTGATAATGAGCAGCTAAGGAGGGCTTAGAGTCTCACAGGGGACGCCCTGTGAGACTTATTCAGAGCCAAGGAGTCACACATATGTACGTGTAAGTGAATAATGTTGATTTATGCAATGTTACAAAACACATTTTTTATAGAAAAGGACCACTAATCATGATATGTAATGGTGCAGGGACAGGTATTAATAGGGTTGGGGGTGATTTGGAGGGGTCAGGTTCCCATTCAATTTGGAGGTAGTGCATAAATACTATTCTTTATTCTCCATCCCTAATATTTTTTAGTAAAACTCCACGTATATATGAATATCCTCTAGCATTTGTTCACGTTTCCTGACAAAATCCTGGAAATCAGCCCTTGATGAACTATTGGAATGCTGGTGTCTTTTTTTGGAGCTCTTACAGAGGAGGAGTGGAATTGTGTGCTCACCTCCCCAAAACGTCTTTCTGCCAATCATATACTGTAGAGATGCAAAGTTCATTCTACAAAAGGGATGAAGCATTTAGAGCCAACTACCAGATAAATGTCCTAACTGTCATGGAGTTTCTGGCACCGGCTTTCAATTTCATACGATTGCTCTACCATACATTGCTCTAACATACATAACGCTCTGCAAGCAGGTAATGAAGGTATTAAATGATGAATAAAATGTATCTGTCCCACTTTGACCCAAGAAATATTTATTAATCGACCATAAGACGTGCGGGTTTAGGTCCTCCTGTACTTGTTTGTCAAAAACTCTGCAGTAGGCCTAATAAAATGCCAAAGATAAAACCTTGCTAGCCAGTCGCACCCATTTTGTTAGTTTGCAAAATGGACAGTTTTCAAAAACATAATGCTTCCGCTCAAAGGTGAGGATGTCACTATAGATACTACCATGATAATTTTCCAAAAATGTTGGGGAAATCCTCATCCCCTGTAAATTTGCCTCATTCATTGAAAAATGACACCTCTCATGTCATATGACCCAAGAGCCTAAATGAATGCTATAACATGGTATACAATCTGTAACACAGAAGGGTATGATCTGAAAGTAATGAGTACCTTAACGGGAACTTGTAAGCTAGTTTCTGCCCCCAAACTACCGCTACCTGTACCTGCAGCTTCATAGTACTAATCTAAGCATCCTTGTCTAAGCTAAAAATGTCATGTTAAAGTTGAAAAAATGCATTCATACACTTACATTTTCTAATGTTAATGAGCTTGAGACAGGTCTGAAGGGACATTCCTATGGTATCTATCACTACCTTCCTTCCGTCGTTTACAAGAACTGTCCCCTTCTTTGTATGGGCTGCTTCCAGGTATGATGTGTTTTTTCTTCCCTATATCATGACCTATTTCCAGTCCTGAGCATTCTTGGTGAGTATTGGGTGTACTCGTTGGCTTCAGAATGTGCAGTGCGCATTATCTGAAGCTGGCAAGTACACTCAATACTCACCCACAATGTGCAGGACTGGAAATAGATGCACCTGGGTGGGTCATACCAGGAAGCAGCCCATACAATTTAGAATCTACAAAGAATGAACAGCGCTTGTAAACTAGGTATCACGCCCAGAGGGGTGTCATAACCATGGAAACAAGGCAGGGATGGATACCATAGGAATGCCACTTCAGACCAGTCTTAAGCTCACTAACATTAGAGAATGTAAGTGTACAAATGCATTTTTTCAACTTTAATATGACAGTATTAGCTTAGACAGGGATGCTTACAATAGTACAGTACTATGAAGCTGTAGGTACAGATAGTGATAACTTAGGGGGCCTAAGCTAGCTGACAGGTTCCCTTTAATAGTTCTCTTGACATACCCATTTGGTGAATATATGTTCTTTTACTCTCTTTTTACTTGTATCTTTTTACACAATATTATTCAACTTCATTGTGACCTGCTACCCTGCCCAAGATCTTGTGCAAGTGCTGTCATTCCCGAGTAGTGCATGCACAGTTAGGTTTGGATGATGTTGCGAGAGCTGGACTATCAATCTCTGCATGTGCCAGCCTCTGAAAATGACTGTATTTGGTTGAGATCTTGAATATGCAAATAGAGTCTGTGGAGCCTTGTTTAGGAGTCTCAACACAGGACTAGCCAGATCTTCCTCTAGTGAAGGACCTAGCCATGATAACCACCATATTAAGTGGCCCTTTGAGTCAATATCCAGCTCTTTACAAGCTTAAAGATATGACAAGGGAATACCAAGGCCAGGTTTCCATCCACAGACAGCTGTTTCGGGTGTTGCCCCTCATCAGTGTGGAGTAGGATTCTGGCTAGGTGGGAGCAATGCTAGTAGACCAACAAAACAAAGTATTAATACTTTGTTTTGTTGGTCTACTAGGCATTGCTCCCACCTAGCCAGAATCCTACTCCACACTGATGAGGGGCAACACCCCGAAACAGCTGTCTGTGGATGGATACCTGGCCTTGGTATTCCCTTGTCATATCTTTAAGCTTGTAAAGAGCTGGATATTGACTCAAAGGGCCACTTAATATGGTGGTTATCATGGCTAGGTCCTTCACTAGAGGAAGATCTGGCTAGTCCTGTGTTGAGACTCCTAAACGAGGCTCCACAGACTCTATTTGCATATTCAAAATTCCCAGGGGGCAATGGGCCTAGGAATTCACTGTGTTGAGCGCTTTAGCCGGCTGCCCGCAGTGTTTTCTTGAACTGGTCTCCCTGAGATCAGTGAATACTTTGCTTTGTTGGTTGAGATCTTGGCAGGGGAGCAGGCCACAGAGAAGAGTGACCCGTCAGTGAGTTACAGAAGGCCTTAGGTGAGTAAGGAAAAAGTGAAAGTGGCTAGAATGCTGTATTTGCAGGGCCAATTCTTTGGCACTTCTAACTCATTAGTATAAAATTTGGAATATGGACTTCTCTGCAATGGAATCAAAGATTGATAAATTCATAAAGCAAAATAATGTTTTTTTTTATTAAGTTTCACAAATAATATACAGTATTATAAAGTACTGGTAAAGCCTGTAAAGTCTAAATTGTCCATTCATGAAGAATGAAGATGTGCGTCCCAGGTCTGTCTGTATTCCATGTGGCGATACACGGGTCGTTGTCTGCATTTAGTAAGTATGTGAGCTTAGTATAGTAAGCCTTTAACCCTCCCAAAAAAAAGAAAGTGAGAAAAAAAAAAAAAAAGAAGGAAATGGAAAAAAGAGAAAAAGATAAAGAAAGAAAAAAGGAAAATGAAAGGGAATACCAAAAAAAAAAAATAGAAAGGAAGAGGACCCCTTCACCCACCCCCTGCCCACCCCTTCGCTCCCACAGTATAGAAATGCTGATAACCGTTCCACTTATCTAGCTCTGCCACCCCACCCAGCGACCACCACCGCAACACTGGTTATGTGTTATGGTTGTTTCTCATAGGGCCCGTGACCTTCAGTGGGCCGAGCGTGCCATGTAAGTCTTCAGAGTTATACCATGTCGTGTTACGGAAGGGATATACTAGTTGATGGATGTCACTTCCAGAAAGTTGGTCTATTATGAAAGGTCTCCATATTGCAAATAATTTAGTTGTTCTGATGTCCCTGTCCCCTTCTGCTTCCACCTTCTCAACCAGCATTGTCCCCTTCAGATCAGTCAATAGTTCCGATAGTGTCTGTGTCGCTGCTGTCAACCAGTGTCATATCATTCGTTTATGTAGCACCATGATGGTGTGTAGTAATTTTCTCTGCTCCTTGTCTAGACCCAGGTCCCCCAGGTTATGGAATATCCACAATAAGCAGTTTAGTGGGACACGATACTGTAGTGTGCGTTGTGTCCAGCTCCTCACTACCTTCCAGGATTGAAGGATAACCCTACATTCCCATATCCCATGGAACATGTCTACCGCCTTGTTCACACATTTTGGATATGACAGTTTTCTGTCTGGATGGGTCTTGTTGGGTGGTATATTGAACCCCAGAATTGCCCCATGCATCACTCTGAAATAGGTGTCCCTCCACCTTTCGCTCACAATGTTCTTACGGACCTCGCGCCAACCCATCAGGATCTTCCCCTCGATATACTCGTCATGTAATCTTACCTTCCATCTTTTGAGAATCCTGCGTGGCCCTGAGGGAACTAGGTCTCACCTTAGTGTGGCATATATGGTGGATACACTAGTGTCCCTAGCTAGTAGAGTGTCCAGCCCATGGTTTGAGCATTCCTTCCTTAAGTTATATAAGCGATGGAATAAATGCAGCCTCAATTGTTCAAACTGTAGAGCATAAGAATGGTTAAGCTGCCGCCAACTGAATTTCTCTGTCGTCGTCAACCACCTCCTCTCGTCCATATGCATCAGAACCTGTAGTGTTTTAATGCCCTTAGCTCTCCAGACTTTAAAAGTGCGTGTCCATGCCCTGGCTGAAGTCCGGGTGTTGCCATGGGCTAAGATATTCGGATATCTTCTAAGATAACACTGGTCAACAGCATTTTTGGTGCCAAAGATGTTTCATTGAATTTAGGGTAACTTTGGGGTGCTGATTCTGAATATGTCATCAGTTTTGCCAGATTGGCTCAAGTTTTTGAGATTTTTCGTAAAATGTGTAAAAAAAAAAGACGTAATTTGCTACACTCGCATTAACTTTATTGATATTGTCATGAATACAATAAATTTAACAAAGTAAATGTTGATTTTAGTTTATTTTAACTAGTTTTAGAAAGTAATCTTCAAAAATGAACAAGACATGAAAGATAGACATTTAATCGCTGGAAAAGCGCTTTTTATATGATTTTCTTCTATGTGAGCTATTGGGGCAGTCACGCTGTAGATTCCAGCAGTAATCAGCCATCATATGTCTGTCCCATCTGCCTTGGTACCTTTCCTCCATCACCATAATATCCTGATGAAATCTCTCCCCTTGTTCTTTGCTAAAATCTCCAAGGTTTTCTGGAAATCTGTCCAAGTGACTGTGAAGATAATGCAATTTAATGCTCATGTGTACACCCAGATTTCTAAATCTCAATAGCATATTTTGTACCAGTTCTTCATAATTGTCTGCCTTTTGATTTCCCAAGAAGTTCTTCACTACCAACACAAAACTACACCATGCAGCAGCTTCAATGTCATTCATTTCCTTAGGAAAATTTGAATCTTTAATGAGTTTCCGAATTTGAGGACCATCAAAGATTCCTGCCTTCAGTTTTTCGCTACTAAGACCAGGGAAAGATCTGCAGATGTACATGAAGCAATTACCATCTTTGTCTAATGCCTTGACGAACTGCTTCATTAATCCTAACTTTATGTGAAGTGGTGGTAGAATGATTTTTTCCCTGTCCACCAAAGGTTCGTTCACTATGTTTGATGCTCCTACTGTCAAGGTGTCCCTTGGAGGCCAATTCAGTTTCTCCCAGTGCTGATGTTTTGCTCTACTATCCCACATGCAGATGAAGCAAGGATACTTTGTGTATCCACTTTGCTGTCCAAGTAAAAAGTTGACCATTTTTAAATCAACACATATCAGCCACGAATGTTCATGGTAGCACAGTTTCTCCAAGACCATTTTGACATTTTGGTATTGTTCTGCAAGTTTAGTTGAGTGAGCTACTGGAAGAGATGCACACTGATTGCCATTGTTCAACAAAACACATTTCAAACTCCTTTTAGAACTATCTATGAAAAGCCTCCAGTCTACAGGACGATATACTTGTAAACCCATTTGCAGCATCAGGCCAGGAATATCCTTACAATATACAAGTAGGTCATCTTCACAGAAAAATGGAAGAAGTGCTTCTTCTCTGGTCCTGTAAGATGTCATTTTAGTTCCAGGCGTCAGACAATTTTTTTCACTTAGCCTTGAAGCTAAAAGTTCGGATGCACTTTTTGAGAGGTTGAGGTCTCTTATTAGATCGTTGAGCTCTCCTTGGGTAAATTGCATAGGTGTTCTGAAACTTCCTTCATATTCTAGTTCACTTCCAGAACTAATGCTTAGCTCCATACCCTGCATTTCATCATCATCATCATCATCAGGTGGGGGAAGGTCAGGTAACATGGTAAACACAGGTACAGGCACATCTTCACAATGAGGGACAGGCCTTCTTGCAGATTCCATGTTAGGATACTCCCATTTTCGTTTCTTATGCTTATTGAATCCTTGTACTTGCACTGCACAGAAATAACAGTCATCATGATGATTTTTTTGCTCTCTCCACACCATTGGAACACCAAATTTGACGCTTGTTCTTTGTCCTTTGCTCCATTTTCGTAATAATTCGATACATGCTTTGCACACTATGTGTGGTGCCCAAAACTTGTCTTGGTCCCCAAGCATAACCCCAAAATAGGCAAAATACACTTTTTTAACGAAGTCTGTTATGTTTCTTCTATGTTTTGTCAGTGTATATTCACCACAAATGTAACAGAATGAGTCTGGATCGTTAAGACAACTTCTTCTTGATGAGTTCATGCTTTTCACTGGAAAACAGACAACAACATAAAGTTAGTGCAAAAATCAAGCTATGAACAAACTTTTAGAACACTAATTAACACAAAACTATATTGAGAACTGCTCAGTTCAAGTACTAATCCAAAGAAATTAATGAGATGATGCGTCGCATTTACCAACAAGTGCTATAAATAAGATACCAAAAATCTCAAAAACTTGAGCCAATCTGGCAAAACTGATAGCATATTCAGAATCAGCACCCCAAAAATACCCCAAATTCATTAAAATATTTTGGACACCAGAAAAAAAATTTTTTTTTGTTGACCTGTGTAATCTGAGCTTAATTGGCAGTGCCTTCCAAGCCTCTCTCATGTCTTTGAAAATGATCGAATTTTTCACTCGAGGGTCCACTGTTGCCCCCATTGAGTGCAATGAGTCCAAAATGGCTACAGGTTCCCATGGGGTGCACCACTCTGACTCGAGTGTATAGTCTGAGTGTTTGCTAATGTGTTTCAGTCAGTCTAGAAAATGTCTCATCAGGCATGCTGTTATAACCTCATATAATAGGTCCACCTTCGTCTCATGTAAGCATCAGTGTGCGTCCCCTGATTCTTGGATTTTTACCCCTCCAAAGGAACGTCGTAAAAGCTCTATTTATCCTATTTACGTCGACGTGGCGAAAGGGGGATGGTCTGAAGTGGATAGAGGAGCCTAGAAAAACTATACATCTTGCTAAGGTGACACCTTCCCAACAAGGATAGTGGCAAATCTTCCACCTCTCCAGTTCTGCCTCAATTTTGTTGATTAAAATGGCATAATTTAGTCTGTATATGTCTCTCGTATCTCTCTCTATATATACTCCCAGATATTTAATGGACCAATTTGCTAGAGGGATGTCACAGAAACTAGCTTTTAGTACATCCTGTCTCCCTCCATCATCCTTCTAAGTCTTTTAGCGGGAGTATCTCACACTTACATTTGTTCAGGCGGAATCCAGATACTTCCCTGAAGGCCTCCAACTGTTATAGAAGGCCGAGGAGATCCCTACGCGCATTCGCCATGTAAAGTATAACATCATCTGCAAAGAAGCTGGATTTAATTTTCTTTCTGCCTATGCAGATCCCCGGAAGCTTTGGCCCTCATTTATGAACCATGATAATGGTTCGATTGCCAAATCAAATAGCAAAGCCGACAGGGGGCTCCCTTGGCGTGTACCGCTACCCAGCTGTATTGCGTCTGACAGAAAGCCAGGTGTGCTCACTCTGGCCCTTGGGTTTTTGTAGAGAAAACACAAGAATAATCTAAACGCAACCCCACAGTACCATCTTGCCTAGCACGGTTTCCAGCCACGGCCAGCTGACACAGTCAAAAGTTTTCTCCACGTCCAACATGACCTTGGCTGGGGCCCTCCTGTTTTGTCCCCCCTCAACCTAACCACTTCCAATACCATCATAGCCCTGCGTATGTTTCCCACTGCCGACCTTCCCTTGACAAAGCCTGCTTGCTCCTGGTTTACCAAGTCTGGAAGTGGAAGAGCCAGCCGGTCTGCCATCATTTTAGCCATGATCTTAAGATCTTGATTTATTAGCAAGATTGGTCTAAGGCTGGCCGAGTCGTCTGACACTTTGTCTCCCTTGGGGAGAAGCTTTATGTAGGCAGTGTTCATGTGGTCTGTAATTCCTCCTCTTGATAGGAATCCGTTATATAGTCCCTGAAGGTGGGGTAGTATCTAACCTTTCAGGATCTATAAAAACCAGCTCTGTAGCCATCTGAGCGCGGTGCTTTAAGTATATTCAGGTTGGCTATTACCCTAGCTATCTCCTCCTTTGTTATTTCACCATTCAGATTGCCAGACCTTCCTCCATGACCGTCGGGAGTGTCACTGTCTGTAGCCATCTCTCACCCGCCTGTTTATCTGATGGGTTAGCTCTCTACAAAGTAGCGTAATATTTTCCCAGAATGTCATTTATATCTTTAGGGTTGGTCGTCACCATATTGTCTGGTCTTTTGAGTGCGGTTATCAGTGTCGTGCCTCGTTTACCCTTCGCTAAGTTAGCTAATAGGCGACCCGCCTTATCTCCATATTTGTATAGTTTGGTGTCTTGTAGTGATTTCCCAAAGAGCTCCCTCTTCTTGGCCCAGGTGTCAAATTCTGTTTTGGCCTCCAGCCACAGTTATTTCATTTGTGGGCAGGGCAGAATCAGATAGCATGTGTACGTCCGCCTGACTGTTTGACTTGTCCATATATAGTGGGCATTTGTCGTTTTCTTCGTCTTGCTGGTATAGGCAATGATCCTACCCCTAAGGACTGCCTTGGCCGTCTCCCAGAACAGTGTAGGGTTGTTCTCCGTCTCCCTATTGGTCTCTTAAAAAAAATGTCCACCATACCCTTAGTAGTTTAGCAAAGTCCTGGTCCCGTTGTAGGAAGTGGAGGAAGCTCCAAAGGATGTCCGTGCCCTGTGGGAAGGTGTCTCATAGGGTTACAGAGATTGGGCTGTGATCAGAAATGAACATGTCTTCTATTGTAGTCTCCTCTACCTTCTGAATTATGTCCTCTCGCACTAGAAAAAGGTCAGTGCGTGACCAGGTCTCGTATGGGCGCAAGAAGTGTGTGAATTGTCTCTCCACCGGATGTTGCAACCTCCACACATTCCTCATCACAAGGTGTGATGCAATTCCCTGTAGCGTCGTATCCCCCGCACTTGAGTCTACTTACTGCACTCCCCTTTTTTTTCCTGACCTGTCCTCTGACTCCGACATTACCCCATTCACGTCGCCCCCTATTATTGAGTTGCGTTCCTTGTCTAACGTGATATATTGATGTAAGTCCCTTAAGACACTATCCTGTGCTGAGTTGGGTGCATACACATTGTGTATACTAAGGGTCCGCCCTGGCATCTCCAAAATGAAATGTACATGTCGCCCTCGGTCATCATGGCGACAAGACAAAACTCCTGAGCCATAGACCCCTCCTACCCGCAGTCTATGCATCTGGAACATGTCCTGCTGGGGCAAATGGGTTTCCTGGAGCAGGATTATGTGTCCCTTTTTTTCTCTTGAGGTGTCTAGGTACAATGGCTTGCTTTTCAGGTGACCTTAGGCCCTTCACGTTCATTGATATTATTTTAACCATGGTTCTCGTTGAGTGGCCAACCTGTGGTCAGATCATTACATGTAGCGTGTGGCAAAAGTGATGACTCCGGATCCCACTTATGATTATGTTTTGGCATAGGGTGTACCCTGGGTGGTGGTTTCAGATGTGGAGCAGTATTCTCATTCGTAACATTATACAAAGCAAATCCCTGAACGTGTATCGGAGCCCCAACAGCCCATCCTTTATCCCATTCCCTCCCTCCCCCTCCCTCCCCTCCCAAGAATCGCATTAGTAGCGACTTCCATTTTTTACAGCGTGGAAAAAGTAAAAAACAAACCTTTCGCTTCGTCAGATTCGCCTTCTAAGAAAGTGAGTCCTTTGCTGGCTATGTTAAAAGAACAAATCAATAATGAAGTCTAATTTGGAGGTATGTCCTCTCTAGAGATGAGCGATGTTCGATTTGAAACATTTGAGAATCTTAAATTCGAGCTGTTTTGGGTGGTGTTTGAGTCATTCGATGAATGCGAACAATTTGCTTAAAATTCGGCAGTTCGAGGTTATGTTCGATAACGATTCGTTCACCAAAAGCATAACTGGCTTTTCACAGTAATACTGGCTACACCACCTGTCTTCAGTAGACAATTTTTTACTGCAGCTAGACCAGGTAATTATTTTGGGTTAGTAGCAGTGTCTGGTAGTCAGCGGTGTAGCCAAGCTGTAAAGCTACACCGCCTGTCTATCCAGTAGCCAATTTTTTACTGCAGCTAGTCCAGGCAATTATTTTGGGCTTGTAGCAGTATCTGGAAGACAGTGGTGTAGCCCACTTGTGAAACACACTACATGCCTGTCTAGTTCAGACTAATTTTTAACTGCACCTAGCCCAGGTAATAGTTTGGGCCTAGTAGCAGTGTCATTTAGACAGTGGTGTATAGCTCACTTGTGAAACACACTACACCGCCTGTCTAGTTCAAACTAATAATTAACTGCACCTAGCCCAGATAATAGTTTGGGCCTAGTAGCAGTGTCATTTAGATAGTGTTGTAGCCCACTTGTGAAACACGCTACACTGCCTGTCTAGTTCAGACTCATTTTTAACTGCACCTTTAACTCGCATTTCTATATGTACTTGTCACTTTTCATGTGTTTGTTGTGTCGTCTGAGTAGTTTGTCACATTTTGGACCCCTTAGAAGGTGTTTTCTATGCGTTTTTACATGTTTGTGTTTGCCTGCCATTGTTTTCAATGGTATTTGACTGTGATGGACGGTGTTCGACGAACATTCGATGAACATTTGACGAACATACCCCCAATTCGACGAATCCAATCAAATTCGAACACTAGGGTGGTGGCTCATCTCTTGTCCTCTCGTTTGCAGCCCCCCCCCTTCGGAGGCCCCCCAAGTCTCTGCAATCCGCCCAGCACTCCTTCCTCATCTGACGCGTTCCTATTTGTATACCAACTGATGTGTACGGAACGCTGTGGCAGGTCACCGTAGCCAGCTAAGGTGTGTAGAAGCCATCGACGAATGCACAGTGCACAAAATAGAAGAAAAGAATAGGGGATAAACAGTAAAAAATAAAAAATAATAACAAAAGAAAAGAAAGAAGGGGATAAATATTAGAAATTAAAAAATAATAATAAAAAAGTAGAAAAAAGGGGGAGAAATATTAAAAGTTAAAAAAGAAGTAAAAAAAAAAAAAAGAAGAAACTTTAAAATGATGAGGAGGGGGGGGGGGGGAGGGATGGAACACACCTGTGGTGCCCCTGCGACCAAGAGGCCACTGGTAGGAACTGCAGCCAGGCAGATAGGAGACAGTTTGTGTAGCAAACACCTCCACAGCACACACACCGGGACTCTAGAAGGGCAAGGGGTGGTGGGGTTTAGAGGAAAGTGGGTGGGAAGATAGGTCAGGTGGCAGACCAGTACAAAAGGGAGGAACAAGGAGGAGTTAGGTAGTAGGCTGGAGTAGGCTGAACAGAAAAGACCAAGAGTAGGCCAGAGTGAGCCGACCAGTAAAGACCAGCAGAAAGAAAGACACTTTCCTGGAGGGTTAGGGCTCCCTGGAGACGCAGAATCCACAGAGACACCATTCTATGGAGAGAAAGCTTGTCCATAGCTGGCAGCCCAAGGGAAAGTGAGGACAGAGACCCGACCGGTACCACCGGGTCAGAGGACTACAGCAGCGTTGACTGACTACAGGCGGGAGAGGTTTCCCTTGAGGTATCTGGTAGTCACACGGGTCGGAAGGAGCCCGGTAATCCCTTGAAAGACAGGGTTACCCAAGCCTAGGCTGGGACCAGAGTGTCGGCTCTGAGGGGGACTGCAGCTATACGCTATGGCTCTCTAGCCAAACCGACGGGGAACACTGATTCCAAGTCAGGGTTCCTATTACACGGATTAGAGACTCAGTAACACTATAGGACCCAACTTGCTGCCCATGCACATGGGGGAAGCCACACAGAGGGACCAAGTTGCCTTCATACAATCCACAAGGAAGAGCAGAGAAGAAAACAAGCCGGAAAGTTACAGAGAGAGAGTGAAGGGTCTCAGGAAGATAGCCTGGCTGCAGAGGGTTCAGAGCAGGGGTCTCAAACACGCGGCCCGAAGGCCGCATGCGGCCCCTGGGGCTTCACTCTGCGACTCGTGGCACCTTGGACAACTTAATGATGCATTGCCCCAGTGTAGTGGGCCTATGCAGTCTCCGCTGTGTTATGACGTCCGGCCACAGCACTGACAAGCTCTACTGCTCAGCAAGATCAATGCAAGCAGTCAGCCAATGAGAGGCCTGCAGCTGACGGCAGAATATGATTACCTGTGGGCCTTTGGCTGGCAGATTGCAGTGAACTTGCAGAGCAACAGAGCTTGTCTGAGCGGCGGCTGAAGGAAGTCATAGCACAGCAGAGTTCGGAAGTCAGCACAACGGGGACTGCGGCGGCTCCCTGCACTGGAGTGATGCATTATTAAAGTGAGAAAAGTGTAAGTGTGTGTGTGGGAGAGTGTGTGTGGGAGAGTGTGTGTGAGAGGGTGTGTGTGAGAGGGTGTGTGTATGTTGGTGTGTGTGAGTGTGAATGTGTGAGGATGTGTGTATAAAAAAGTGTGTGTGAGGGTGTGTGTGTGTATGAGAGTGTGTGTGAGTGTGAGAATGTGTGAGTGTGTGGGTATGTGTGTGTGTTTGAGGGTGTGTGTGAGGGTGTGTGAGTATGTGTTTGTGTGTGAGAGGTGTGTGTGAGTGTGTAAAAAGAAGGTAAACCAGGATGGGGCATCACTAGAAAAAGGGATCAGGATGGGGGACATCACTACAAAAGGGGATCAGGAAGGGGGACATCACTACAAAAGGGGATCAGGAAGGGGGACATCACTACAAAAGGGGAACAGGATCAGGGACATCATTACAAAAGGGAACCAGGATGCAGGACATCACTACTAAAGGAGATTGGGATGGGGGACAACACTACTAACAGGGATCAGGATGGAGAACATCACTAGAAAAGGGGATTGGGATGGGGACAGCACTAGAAAGGGGGATTGGGATGGGGACATTACTTAAAAAGGGATCAGGATGGGGACATCACTACAAAAGTGGATCAGGATGGGGGACATCACTACAAAGGGAACCAGGATATGGGACATCACTACTAAAGGGTATCGGGATGGGGACAACACTACTAAGGGGGATCGGGATGGGGCACATCACTAGAAAAGGGGATCGGGATGGGGGACATCACTAGAAAAAGGGTTCACGATGGGGACATCACTACAAAAGGGAACCAAGATGAGGGACATCACTACTAAAGGGGATCAGGATGGGAACATTACTACATGATGAGGACCAGGATGGAGACATTACTACAATATTGGGACCAGACATTACTACACGAAGGGGATCAGGATTTGTACTTTACTACATTGAGCAAAAAATCCTGGTATTGCTATAAATATCACTTAGGGCCCCTTTACACACGGCTACATTTGTAGCTTGTCACCAGGTAACTTACTGGTTGCAGTGAAATCATGGAGACATGATTCCATTTGTACACAGCAACAAGATAGAACCATGTATCCATGATTTCACTGCAACCAGTAAGTTACCTGGTGACAAGCTACAAATGTAGCCGTGTGTAAAGGTACCCTTAGTCCTACAAGGGATGCGGCCCCCGATATAAATTTTTTTCTATGTGCTGCCCACCAACCCAGCTCAGTTTGAGACTCCTGGTTCAGAGTGTCCGGAGTTGACTGTGAATAAGAACTGTGTTGAGACTGTACCGTAAAGAACTTGTCAGTAAAACTCGGTGAACCCTGCTTGAGTCTCCCGTGTGTGATTCCCGGTATACAGAACTTTTATTACACATTACACTCTGTCAGGAGCAGCCCCGACCCGCGGCGAGCTCATCCACCTTGCTGCAGCATCCATCCATCCTCCTGACAGAGGTACACTGCAGCGGTGGTCCACTCATTGACCACAACCCGTGGGTGGCATCATGATGACAATCCCCTGTAAATATATTCTCTTTTACTTTCCCCAGCAGTACCCCTTTCCGGTACCAAGTACCCTGTCCTAGTGGGCCCACACTCCCTGTTTAGGATATCAGGTTCAGCGATGAGCATCTTCGAGTAGCACGTTAGTCTTTCTGATCCATTGTAGATGTCATCCGATCCAGCACTGGTGGGGTGTCAGTCTCCTTGGCTTGTGGGGACGCAGTTTCCTCTCTGGTGGGGGACCGTCTCACCGGTGTGTTTGATGTTTGCCCAGGCCGACGCTCGCCTTTCTGCTCTGCATCACTTGGGGACCCTCTCCGCAGGCTGGTTGTAAAGGCACGCAGAGCCTCCTTGGGGTCCTTCCAGGATTTGAACCATCTGGGCCTCTTAATTTGAGTGTTGCTGGATAAAGGAGCTAGAATTGAATGTTGCGTCTGAATAGGAGGCTGTACACTTCACTGAATGTGTCACGCTTTTTGGTCACTTCTGCAGAGAAATCCTCGAAGAGGACCACCTTGTGGCCTCTTAGCATCAGTGGCTGCCTCCTGTTCCTATAGAGGTGTAGTATTTTCTACTTTTCTTAAAAGTCAAGGTATTTGGCAATAACTTGTCTGGGCTTCTGGGAGTGTGAGTTATCTTGCCCATTGGTAATATGGCTGTTGCGTGTCCCCCAGTTTGGCGGGCCCACTCTGTGTGCCCTTTCTACCTTGTGCTGGCCCTGGAGTCCCAAAGCCTCAGGGAGGTCTAGCTTGCATATATCATCTAGTTGTTGGGGCAGTATCGATTCTGGGAGGCCGATGATTCTGAGATTGTTCCTCCTTGACCTATTTTCCATATCATCCATTTTATCTCTCATCCAGCTGGACTGTTTCTGTGAAAATGTTAAGTTGTGTTCCATTGTGGCCAGCTTATCTTCCAGGTCTGACACTCGTTGTTCTAGGTAGTCCAGTCTGCTTGCGTGTTGCACAGAAATCTCCTGGAGCTCTTCCAAAGCCTCTCTTACTTCCTCCCTCACCACCTTTTTAATGTCACTGGCCAAATAATTTGCCACCTCCTTTGCCATAGACCTGAATTCTGTGGATGGGTAGGGGTCTGCATTTGGGTCCCCAGATATCCCTTGGGCAGAGTGGTTGCCCCCTCCCCAGCTTCCTCCATCATCCTCGGGGCCCAAGCGTTCTGACCTCCACTGGTTCTATGGATTGTTTGGCGCTGTGCCTTTCTTCCGTGTGCCCTGCGATGCCGCCATCTTGCCGGCTCATGCGGCCGTTCTTTGATCTCCCGCATTCTGTCCTCCTTCCCGCCTGCGCTTCGGAGCTACCGATCCATGATCCTGCGGATGTCCCCCGTGTGAGCGGTGCCCAGCAGTGTGTCAGACGTCTGCCGGCTGGGTTTTTTTTTTTGTCGGTGGCTTATCGGTGTCAGGAGCGATCTCACACCGCCATCTGGCGCTGGATCTGGAAATCAAATGCATTAAAGCATACGCGTTTTTGGACTTTGAAAAAAAAATGTCCAAAATGTTCCCAAAAATGGATTTAAGCCAAAAACGGCTGGTATGTGTGACCCTGGTCTTTGGGGTGCATTAAAAAATCATGGGGACCTATGGTGCCCATATGTTCCATGCATTAACGCATGCATTTTTGGTGAAAAAATGACTAAGTCCAAAAAATTCCAAGAAACGTCCAGGACCTCAGGGGACACTATTGGTACACTTAGAAAACCGGATCCGGTTTTCTAAAGGCTTAAAAAGCGCATGGGCATGTGTGACCCTGGCCTTACTCTGGCTTGGATTGTCAGTTTCTTCCAAAATATATTTGCTGTGCAGAGATGTACCTACGGCGGCCGTCACACGGTTCAATATCGTGAGCGATATTGTTAGCGATCACGTGCACGCGCGATCGCTAACGATATCGCTCACATCGCTGGGGAGCTGTCACACAGACTCACCAGCGATGTGGGCCAGCGAGATCGCTGGTAACTATGGTACACATCGGGTTACTAGGTGCCGCGCGGCACTTAGTAACCCGACGTTTACCATAGATACCATCTCCCAGCATAGGCTCTGCCGCTGGGAGATCGTTCATCGTGGTGTCACACACCACGATGAGGCAGATTGATCAAGCGTTTATCGCTTGATATGAGCTCCGGCTCTCATATCTGCGATGTCACGATCAAGCGATTTTACATTGTAAAATCGCTTGATTACACGCAGCAATGCACAAACGATATCGCTTAAGCGATCAAAAAGCAGATCGCTTAAACGATATCGTTAGCAATATTGAACCGTGTGACGGCCGCCTACTGCATATGTCTCTGTGTTTACGTCAATGTGTAAGCCCCTGATGGGGTTTAAATGGTGACACACAGATAGTTCAGTTGTGAAAATGTGTTTCTTGTGCCCCCAGTTGCACCATTCCATGGCCTGCTTAATCTATTATGGGGCCTGCTCTTGTGCTTTTCTGGCTTGAGTTCCCCCTCCCCAGGCCTCCAGGTGATCGGGAGCTGCTGTTTACCTTTTCCCAGTCACCTCTTTCCCAGCCTGATCACCTCAGGTTTCCTGATAATAAGCCACTCAGCTCCATGTCAGAGGAATGTGGGGTCTGTGAGGGCTGGAGGTGGGGTTGTGCTGAAGCCAGGGGATTTTAGATTAAATAGATTGATTAATCTCACCGTTCTGTTTTTCACAATGTCCCCTGTCCTGCTGATGTGTCTCCTTGCTGGATGGCAGGTTTGGAGGGTGTCACAAAGGTACAGTCACATGCGGCAATTTTGCTAGCAATTTCACTGGCAATTTGCTGGTTGCAGTGAAATCATGGACACATTGTTCCATTTGTACACAGCAACAAAATATAACAATGTGTCCATGATTTCACTGCAACCAGCAAATTGCCAGTGAAATTGCTAGCAAAATTGCCGCCTGTAACGGTACCTTAATAGCTGGATGGCTCTGGATTTTCTGTGGGTGTCATGAGGCCACTCACATAGAGCCTCCTTGCATGGCAGTCATCTCAATTCTAGCTAGAATGTTTTTTTCTGCATTACAGCACCTTATCACACAGGTTTTTATTAATTTGGTGTACAAAAACCTTCTGGGATATTTTTGTCAACATTGCTAACATGTATTTTGGAATAACCTCAATATTCAGAAAACCTTTTAAAGTTGATGGGAGCCTGTCATGTTGGATAACACTTTTAACCTGCAGATAGAAGGTTAATCTACAGGTTAATTGCATTAGAAATGTATGGTTCCTGGAAAATAGGAACTTTTCTTTTCCCTGCAACCGTAGACTTTCATTCATACATTCGCACCAATGTGGCTACATTCACTTCTCGCTATACTCTGAGTTGTGCCTGTAACCATGGCCTGGTACTTAGACTGACAGCTCACACAGTATAAATACAAAAGGGGGGGTAGGGGGAACAAGAGGCGCAATAGTGCCCTTATCACTAGACACTCAATTGGCAACTCAGTGAGCAAAGGGGTTCACTCACCTGGTCCAGTTGTGTCACCCACAACTGGTTTGTAGACGTGTTAGGAATTATATCCTGATGGCTGCTGCTGGATCTTCACCGAACCACTCAAACGTGGAGAAGCATCAGATTCCTTGGGAAAAGGTGTTTTATGATCCGCGCTGCCAGACTGACTCGCATCAAAGAAAACACTTGGAGATGAAGTGTTGATCAAATCCTTCTTTTATTCACCGACGCGTTTTGGTGCCCACCTGGCACCTTCCTCAGGGATCCCTGAGGAAGGTGCCAGGTGGGCACCGAAACGCGTCGGTGAATAAAAGAAGGATTTGATCAACACTTCATCTTCAAGTGTTTTCTTTGATGCGAGTCAGTCTGGCAGCGCGGATCATAAAACACCTTTTCCCAAGGAATCTGAAGCTCACACAGTAGTGCATCATTGAAGAGCTAGCTGTCAGTAAAGTGCTGGGCTGTGTTTACAGCTGCTGCTCATAGTCATGCGATTGGTGACTTAGTTACATGGGCACGCCTGAATGACTGAAACCTGGAAGGTCTTGGGACAAGTAAAGTTAATTTTATTTTGTAGGTATTACTTTTAGTACTGTGACTGGCACCTTCCTAACGCTTTTATTATATCTGCAGGTTAATAGTGTTATTTGATGTGACAGGTTTCATTTAACCTTGATGTGTCTGTAACTGTGCCGTTTTAGCTGGCATCTGTGATAAGGGACCATAGGGCCCACCTAAGTGCTGACCCTACAACAGCTGTCTGTTGTGATGTCAAAGTCAGCATCGTAAAAATCATTATTTGTGATTTTCGGCTTTGATATGCCTCTAGATTTCATGGTATGACCCACACTGAGTGATTTGTAAGTATTTGTCTATTTTACCCTCTGGCTCGGCTTTATTTTTACTTCCCTCATTAAAAGAGAGAACTCCAAGAGATTTTTTAATTTTAAGACCCATGATTAACCTGGGGCTAGAACCTAACAAAGACAGTAATAATTAAACAGATATTAAGGGAGTAAGAACATAGTCACAGAGCCGTACACACGATTTAGAAAACAGCTATGATATCAACGTGTTGTTCACCATGGCAACATTTCTGGGCATTTGTTATCACTCTCAAGTTATATAGCTTGTTGCAGTAGAATCTGTTAGCATTAGAAGCAGTGGCGTAACTGGACGCTCATGGACCCTGATGCAAAAGCTCCAACGTGGCCTCCAATTATTGTAAATCTTTAGTAGCAATAGTCTTTTTCTATGGGCCAAAGGGACTTTTGAGGCCCCCTAGGCTGTAGGGACCAGGTGCGTTTGCAACGCCCGCACCTATTGTAGTTACACCCCTGAGTAGTGGTCAGACTGAAAATTTATCCTCAATACAGCAGAATCTTTTCGCCAAAATTTTTTCAACATATATACAATAAATTAAGTTTTATATGCAAGGATAAGCAATTTTGGCTCCACATTGTTCTCCTCTTTTGAATATATACAAGAAAGCATCTATCTGGACAGGTCTTCTAGCCAAAGTGAACAGATTTTATTGTCTTTTTCTCAGCTTATAGGCAAAATTGGTAGTCATAAATTTTCTGCAGCAAAAACGCTGCACAACTGCCCCCTGTGGCTGTAAAATGAACCACAAAGTGCATGCTTTTTTGGTGCATTTTTGGCGAGTATTTGCAGTGTTTTAGCAGTGTTTTTGGTGCAGATTGTGGTCATGTGTTTTTCTGCTATAGTCAATAGCTGGAAGGGCTACAAAACAATTAACATGCTCATTCTTCTGTCTTGACCACAAGCTGTATCTAAACTGCAAGGAAAAAAATAAGCATCATGGGCACAACACTTAAGAATTCTCATTGACTTTGGTGGGGTAAGGACAGAAAAGCAGTTTTGTGACAAAAGGTAACACAAAAATACTGCAAAAACACATAAAAAAAGCAGCATCAGCACTCAGCGTAATGCTCACATATTTCGCTACAAGAGTTGGGTCTGTCCAGGTTGGGAGCACCTTGTCATGGTGGGTGTGTCTGATACTGGAGAAAGTAGCAATAAAATGTGGAAAACAAAAGAGCAGTGGGGTCTTACTCAGGGAGAGGAAGGATTAACAGGGAAGTGATATACTGTAGTGCTCACCTTGTATGGTTGCGACCCACACCCAAAAGAAAGCGTTAGAGTCAGCTGCCGCAGAAACCACATGCACCAAGGCAAGTCGATTATGCAGGAAATTAGGAAAAATAGTATCAAATCTGCACTGCTGCCAAATAATCCAGTTCAAAGCAATCTTTGTAGTTTATGGTGGTTTATTTCAGGGGTCCCCAACCTTTTTTGCATCGGGGACCGGCTTCATACAAGACCGTTTTTCCAGGGCTTGGCGGGGCTTTGAACTTATGGGGCGGGGCTATGGAGAAGGGGTGGATTTACTACCCTGTTTCCTCAAAAGATACGCTACATCTTATTTTCATATAGTATAATGCAGCGTCACAGCCCTCCACATTGTATAATGCAGCCTCACAGCTCTCCATATAGTATAATGCAGTGTCACAGCCCTCCATAAAATATAATGCAACCTCATATCCTTCCATATAATATAATGCAGCCTCATATCCCTCCATATAATATAATGCAGCATCGCATCCCTCCATATAGCATAAATTCTCCCCCCACACACACATTGCCCTCTGTATAACCCCCGCACACACACACTCCCCCTTATATAACCACCACACACAGATATTGCCCCTTGTATAACCTCTCACACATATGATCCCTGAATACCCCCACACATATTGCCCCTACACACACATACAGACATACTGACCTCAGTACAATCCACCCCCCACACAAACTGACCCCTGAATGTCCCCCACACATATTGCTCCTACACACACTGACATACTGAGCCCAGTACATTCCACCACCCACACAAACTGAACCCTGAATGCCCCACACACATATTGCCCCTACACACACACAGACATACTGACCCCAGTACATTCCACCCACCATACACAGACATTGCCCCTGAAACACACACTCACACACAGATTCTCTTCTGCTGATGCTCACCGCTCCTGCCGGCAGTACAGCTAAGCAGCTGAGGAAGAGACATGGCCAAAGTTTTTTTATATCTTGCGCTATTTCTAAGCGCATCACGTGACGCGGAAGCCCACGTCACTGATGTGCTTGGAAAGAGTGCGAGATATGAAACTCCGGCCACGTCTCTGCCTCAGCTGCTAGCTGTACGAGCGAAGTCGTCGACCAATAACAGTACGGCAGGGCATGGCTGCTGCACCAATTGGCCGACAGCTCCCCTCATAAATCTATGCACGCAGCTGAGGCAGAGGCCAGCTGCGTAGTTCAGGAGTTGAGGGTTGCGGTGAGCGGGGATGTCACAGGGGGTGGGGAAGCCGGCAGCTCGCCGCGGACCGGCACAAAGACCCCGACGGCCCGGTCCACGGAATGGTGGTTGGGGACCCCTGGTTTATTTTATGCATTTCGAATTGTAACCCTGCTTCTTCATCAGGAAATGTGCACCAGTTACAAAGCAATAGTATAGTGGGGTTTAAATAGCTGCACAGTTTCACAGAAGGTGCTAAATGGACAAATGAACAAATGACCACAGCTGAAATTAAAGGGTTACATTTAGAATAGTATACATTAACAAATTTCTAATAAAAAACATTAGAAAATATGTTTTTTATTAGAAATTTGTTAATGCTACAACACATTCTCTTTTCTGTAGCTAAAACACATAATAAACTCTATTTTATATCAAAAGTATAAAAACATTCTTCTTTCAAAAAGCTTCAAAAGTGCAAAAGTTCAAAAATTCTCAAAAAGTCAAAAAGCAGTTCAAAGTTCAAAGTTCAAAAATTCAAACAGTCACTTGCAATCTCTCATGTGCACAACTGGTCATAAAACCAAAGGGGAAAATAAAACAGGTTGCGCCAAACTGCTTGATCAAATGTATTTAAAAGCGGTTAAATTACCCAAGTGCTCACCTGATTACGTTGTGCCTGGGTCGCACAACTGACCGCCGAGCGGGGAACAATTAAGCGTGACCTCCGGGTCGGATGTGCCAAGCAGGAGGGGACGTGATGCAGTCCTTGTTCGTGCGAGTCGGGAAGCGACTCGCTGGCTGGCGAGCGAGGGCAAGCTGACGAGGCCTCCAAGTCGTGGGGATCCGACAACGTGGGCTGTGCTGTGTTCCTTCGTCGTGCGAGTCAGTGAGAGGCGTGGCACACAGATGGGGGTGGCGTGTAGTTTTGAGCAAGGTCCGGGAGCCGAGCTGCTCAGACTCGCGCTTCCCGGAGGGGAAGGCGTGCAAGTGTAAAATAGAGACAGATGGGTGTTAGCGCTCGGATTGCAGCCAGACAATGCTCACGAGATATTTACCTCAAGGCTGGTAAAGTGGACCACTTGAGAAAGGCGCACTAAGCGCAGAAACGCGTTGTGGAGAATTGGAATTCTACACTGATCTAATAAAGCCTTGAGGTAAATATCTCGTGAGCATTGTCTGGCTGCAATCCGAGCGCTAACACCCATCTGTCTCTATAAAACCAAAGGGAGCACACTAAGGTGCTCAACTATATACAAGGGAAGTTCGTATCAAGTCATTGTCCTTGATCTCTAATGTTCATAATACACAAAAGACAAACAGGGGAATGCTAACATTCATTCAGGTATGGGATGGGGTCAATAAGGAGTACACCGCGTTCACACTTACAGTTTCCTCTTCTGGAACAGAACAGGTCACTGACCCACATGACTAGTTTTTTTTCCTAGCTGGGCTTAACATTGATGGGAGTGCTTGCATGAGTCTTGAGTTTGTCCGGCCCACTAGACCTATACAGTCACTGAATTACTTCTCTAGTTTTTCCTGTAATACTTCAAAAAACGTATAGTTGCTGAGCAATGTTTAACCTTGAAATGCTAGGCCAGGTCCTGTTCCAGAACCTGTGCCATGCATGCCAGCTGGGCCATTCAGCAATTTTTGGTCTGGGACAATTGATGCCATTTTGCTGTGATATGAGCCTTTGGGAAGAGTGACGACTTTTGTTGGGGTCCCCTTGCTGAGTAGTAAATGATTTGAGCAGGGCGTGACATGCCCATACCTGTGTCTCATCCTCCTTTTACTGCTCCACCTATATTTACTTAATGTAGTAAACTACTGCCACTTTTCCCTTGTATCTCATCCATTTGTGAATTCAAAGTCAGTTTCACTCACCTCTGAAATTTTATGTGAATGTTAACCACTTACTATTTTGAAGTGCTTTGGAAGAGTGTGCAGGCTGGCAAAGACCGTGTCTTGTGCACCCAAGCTACGCCATGAGACTATTTGTACTGTGAGTAGATTGTTGTCACTTTTCCTTGTGTTTGTTGTCTATTCTGAGTAGTTTGGCAGCTTTTGGACACCTTTCAAGATGTTTTCCATGTGTTTGCTGTTGCCTGCCATTGATTCCAATGGGGTTCAACGGTGTTTAACGAACATTCAACTAACAATTCGTCGAAAACACCCCAATTTGGCAAATCAAATCGAATTTGAACACTTAGGTGTTGGCTCATCACTATTCAGAAGCACATTAAAGGGACACTGTCAGGTCATTTTTCAGTACGATACTAATATTACCATGATTAGTGCCTGGGCAGACTTTTTAAAAACATGTAAAATCATTATTGTACCGTTTGTAGCTTCCGTGTTATCACCATTGTCAGACTCTGCAGAGAGCTGCTGCATTAGTCCTGTCCCATGTAAGCAGAGACGATTAGTCCTGTGCTGTGTAAACTGTCATGTAATTATGCATGCCTTCTCTGCAGCTCTCTCCTCCCTCCTCCCTACTTCCTTTGTTAACAATGCAGTGTCGAGTTTCACTTACAGGAGGTCTGTTCAGTTGATATCACCACAGAGGGAGGAAGCTACTGCAGGTCTGCCTTATCTAGACTCCATTCGTTTATGAAAAGCAGATACCCTGCTGTGCTGTGACAGTTTCTGCATTGCAGTTCACCTCTTGTGATGCTGCACAGGAAGCAGTGAGAATACAGTCCCCCCACTGATCTCCTGTGCTGTGATGTGACATGCATATTCATGCATAGGGAGTGGATAACAGCGAACTTAAGGCCCAGTTACACACACAGATATCTGTGCAGAGATTGTTCGCAGATCTCTGGTTGCAGTGAAATCATGGACACATTGTTACATTTGTACACGGCCACAAAATAATAATAATAATAATAATAATAATAATAATAAAGCTTTATTTATATAGCGCCAACATATTCCGCAGCGCTTTACAATGTGGGGTTAGCGTACAGAAAATATACAGTAAGTAATTACAATAGAGAACAAATAAAGTACAATCATTGGATACAAAAACAATAGGCATAGAATCAATGTGGAAAAAAAAATACAATAAATAAAGCAAGAAATGAAGGTGACCCTGCTCAAAAGAGCTTACAATCTACAACGGGATAGGGGTTGTACAAGGTGCCGGAGCTTATTGCACTGGTGGTCCAGGCATCTTGAGGAAATGGGGTATAGGGCTAAGCTTACATGAATGGTCATCAGTCTGTGTAGACCTTTATGGTTTGGTGGAGTTTGTAGAAGAATAATGTCCAGAGGATAGCCCATTCACTGTCTACAGTACAATGGACATGTTAGGGAGTATGATAGGCCGCCTTAAAAAGATGCGTCTTTAGGGATCGTCTGAAGCCATGCAAGTTGTGGATAGTCCTGATTTCTTTGGGTAAAGCATTCCAGAGGTTTGGTGCAGCTCTGGAAAAGTCTTGGAGCCGGGAGTGGGAGGATCGGATTAGTGCAGATGTTAGTTGAAGGTCATTTGAGGAACGTAGAGAGCGGGTGGGGTGATAGACAGAGATGAGGGAGGAGAGGTAGGGGGAGCTGCACTGTGAAGAGCTTTGTGGGTGAGAACAAGCAATTTGAATTTGATCCTGTAGTATACGGGCAGCCAGTGCAATGACTGGCACAGAGCAGAGGCATCTGAGTAACGATTGGCCAGATGGGTGATCCTGGCTGCTGCATTAAGGATGGACTGGAGAGGAGAAAGTCTGGTGAGGGGGAGGCCGCTTAATAGAGAGTTGCAATAGTCAAGGCGGGAATGGATTAGGGCCACGGTGAGGGTTTTTGTTGTTTCCAGGGTGAGAAAGGGGCGGACTCTAGAGATATTCTTCAGGTGTAAGCGACAGGAGCGGACGAGAGATTGCGTGTGGGAGGAGAAGGAGAGATCGGTGTCAAATATAACACCCAGACAGCGAGCTTGCTGTCTAGGCGTTATCGTGGTGCCGCACACTGAGAGAGAGATGTCCGATTTAGGGAGGTTAGTGGATGGGGGGAGCAGAAGAAGTTCAGTTTTGGAAAGGTTTAGTTTCAAATAGAGAGTGGACATGATATTGGAAACTGCAGCTAGACAGTCATTGGTGTTCTTTACTACCGCAGGGGTAAGGTCAGGGGCTGAAGTGTATAGTTGAGTGTCATCAGCATAAAGATGGTACTGGAAGCCAAATCTGCTGATGGTCTGTCCAATCGGGGCCGTGTAGAGAGAGAAGAGGAGAGGGCCAAGGACTGAACCCTGAGGGACCCCAATAGTGAGGGGAAGAGGGGGGGAAGTGGAGCCAGCAAAAGATACACTGAAAGAGCGGTCAGAAAGATAGGAGGAGAGCCAGGAGAGAGCAGTGTCCTTTATGCCAATGGAGTGCAAAATGCCAAAATGGAACAATGTGTCCATGATTTCACTGCAACCAGAGATCTGCGAACAATCTCTGCACAATTATCTGTGTGTGTAACTGGGCCTTAAGTGGATCATTCATTGTGAGTGAATCTCTTTATTTGAAGTTTACAGAAGATAGGAGAGGCCTATACATTAAAGAAATACATCAATAGAGGGAGATTAGAGGGAGGAATTAGAAAATGATATCAGTTACATGTGGATTTTTGACCTGACAGTTTTCCTTTAAGTAGAATGAGATATACTTTGGTTGGAATTCAACTGACACTGGAATGGAATGGCTGTCAGATATGTAGAGATGATGATTTTTAGAAAAATGTGCAGTGGTCTCTTAATTTTTGGCAGAGCTGTATGTATATATATGTATGCTTGCATATGTGTATATGTGCAGTATCATAATATTATATAGGTATGATCAATTAAAAATGCTCTGGCAGTGGTATGAACTAAAGTAATATTAACATTACTTAGGCCTTGTGCACATAATGCGTTTATGATCCATTTTTAGTGAGGTTTTGTAAAAAAACTGCATACGTGCAGTTTGTGACGGCAAAGTCAATGAAAATGTTAATGTTTAGTGCACATGTTGCACTTTTCCCTTGCAGATTAGGGAGAGAAATATATATATGCAACATGTCGATTATTGCAGCATTTTTGTATCTGTATGAAAAACGCATGCAAAAAAAATGCATTAAAGATGCAGCAAAAATTAGTCAAAAATGCATTGTGTTTTTTATGTGTTTTTCTGCCAGGAGAAGCAGATTTCCTGCAGAAATGACTGCAACCAAATACTCAACATGCGCACATATCCTTAGTGATGCTGCAGTACATTCACTTCAATGGAAGCTAAAGTGCTCATAAAGGAGCTGAGATAGCAATAATAATGGATATCACAATTCACTGGACCCAACTAGAAAATAGTAGTTGAATATTGGAAAAAAGGCAAGAGTTGTAAGAAGATTAAGTACTCAACTGCCTGGAGCAGAGTCTGTAGGAGGTTGAGACTTACTCCTGAAAAAGCATGTGATAATAAAGTTCTATATTTCCTGTACCACATGAGCTTCCTGAATACTCAGGCAACTTGTGACTGCCTAGGCTGACCTTAAAAGACCTTCGGCGATGACATCAAAGATGCTAGCTAGGTTATCATATTAACATGGCATGTACTAGCACAGAAAGAGCCTGTCATAAGAGAGAAGGGTAAGACAGGTCACTGGATCCAGGACAGGTGAGTAACAGTAACCACCCATATTGATCCGTTGTCACAGCTCCGAGGAGCCGACCAAACAGATTCCTTTACACAAGCCTGCCCACAAGCCCCATATGGCATTTGTCCTCTTCACACTATAAGAGAATTTACTTCTTTTCCTGAGAGTATTTCCAAGTTCTGGAATCTCATAAAATGCTGAGGGCGACTTTGTGAACATGGACATCTTGGCCAAAACTTCAACACTCTCATAAGTCACATTGTAAATCAATAAATACTTATGGCATTTGAATCTCTTTGAGTGTGCAGTGAATATCTTTCAATATTGACTATTAGGATCTACTATAATCCCCTCACTGGCACGTCGGACTGGACTGTGGTTGTGTGAACTATAAAATGAATCAAATTAATATGGTACCTAGTGAACTCCCTGAATACTCAGGCAACTAGTGACTGCCTGGGCTGACCTTAAAAGACCTTGAGTGATAACAACAAAGATGCTTGCTAGGTTACCAGATTAACTTGGCATGTACTAGCATAGAAAGAGTCTGTCATAAGAGAAGAGGGTAAGACAGGGCACTGGATCCAGGACAGGTGCGTAACAGTAACCACCCATATTGGTCCCTCTCAGAATAATCAGTAAATAAAAAAGAGGATTTTTGGTTTGAAATCTGATAGATCTGGCTGAGAAATATTGGAGCTTTAAAGCCTTGTTTTAGAAACAAAGAATTTCTGTGGGATCACATCCCTTCCAATCTATCAAGTAGAAAGTAAGCCCCAGTAGGGGGCTGCATAGTGAAACTTTGTAAATGTGACTTCCACTCCACCTTAAATACAAAAGGGAGGTTGGGGGAACAAGAGGCGCAATAGTGCCCTTATCACTAGACACTAAATCAGCAACTCAGTGAGCAAGAGGGGTTCACTCACCTGGTCCAGTTGTGTCACCCACAACTGGTTTGTAGACGTGTTAGGAATTATATCCTGATGGCTGCTGCTGGACCTTCACCAAACCACTCAGACGTGGAGAAGCATCAGATTCCTTGGGAAAAGGTGTTTTATGATCCGCGCTGCCAGACTGACTCGCATCAAAGAAAACACTTGAAGATGAAGTGTTGATCAAATCCTTCTTTTATTCACCGACGCGTTTCGGTGCCCACCTGGCACCTTCCTCAGGGATCCCTGAGGAAGGTGCCAGGTGGGCACCGAAACGCGTCGGTGAATAAAAGAAGGATTTGATCAACACTTCATCTTCAAGTGTTTTCTTTGATGCGAGTCAGTCTGGCAGCGCGGATCATAAAACACCTTTTCCCAAGGAATCTAATTCCACTCCACCTTGGCTAGTCAGAATTACAGCCACTTGACTCAGAAGAGGAGCAAAGCGGCTCTGGAATCTGGGAAAAAAGTATTCGCTAATTATTAGACTACAACTTCACTACGTTGTATATATACCAGCATTTATAAAGGTTTAGGGTATACAATTTTTTTTGAGGGAGTACATCTTTAAAGGGAATCTGTCAGCAGGATTTAGATTTATAATCAGAAGACAGCATGAGGTAGGTGTTAAAGCACATAATTCAATGATGTGTCCTTTATCATTCAGTGTGCTGTTGTTTACTTGCACTGAAGGTTTTATCACTAGGAGATTACCAGTAACCATGTCTAATGTGCATGATAGTGCCCCCTCCTGTGATAAGCAGCTCACTGTCAGTAGACAATTTACACAGAAAGCAGTGGGTTTTTTTTTGGTGGGGGGTAAGTTTTCTGTGCTCTGATCCATGCTAAATCTAAAAACTATTGATTGTGTCAGAAGAGCTGCACCCAGTAAACTAACTGATACATTGATTGATTCTGAGTCTCTTTGCCTTCAACATGCTGTTCTTAGATAAGATAACAACAAATTGCTAACAGATTCCCTTTAAGTATCAATGTGATATTACATTTTTTGCTACTAACATAAAAGGATACCATCATTTAAGTTGTTGGGGTCCATGAGTCCCTGAAGCAACTCAGAGCAGACTCACACTTGTCTTTCTTTCTTTCTTTCTTTCTTTCATTCTTTCTTTTTCTTTCTTTCTCTCTTTCTTTCTTCACACCCCCAGTCACCGGGGTCGAGACCCAGCTTCCGTGAACCTGATGAAAGAGATTTATTCGTGATGCCACCTGTGGTATGTGACCGGAGATGGCCACAGCTGTTGTAGAACCTCCGGGGTAATGGACAGGTAGCTGAGATGGAGTGGCTCCCCATGGGCGGTGCAGATCCCAGGGGAAGTAGATGTAGTAAGTAGTTGGGACGCAGGACGACGGGCATAAACAACAGGTAGACTCACTGTTTTGTAGTTACTCAGTCTTTTACTGGAGCATCTGTATTCAGGGCAGTTGTCAGCGGAGTCCTTGCTTGAGAGCAACTCAGGGTTCTCCTCACCCGGCCGGGTCATAGGCCTCCTTATTGTGCTCTGTGTTTGGGCTCCTGCCACTGCATTAGCTAAGTTGCCGACCCTGTCTCTCCTGCGAGGTGCCGGTATGACAGCCAACTCGAGTCCGTTCCTAACCCTCGTCTCTGGTAGCAGTTCCTTAACTCTTTGTGTTGCTTTACCTCCAAGCACTGCGTGGCTGGGGAACCTGGAATTCCCCACTTTCCGGTACTGACTGCCGGGACATTAGGCCCTGCACAGTCTCTGACTCCGGTGTCTGTTCTCTGCGCTTTCCTCTGGGGTGAGCACGGTGCCGCTCAGCTCCCCAGGTGTTTCTTCGACTCTCCTCAGACCCTAGCCTTAGGCTGGCACCTAGTCAGCAATCCTGGGACGAGCTTAAGCAGCCTCCAGTTCACCAGGATGTCTTCCTCAGTCCTCCTAGGAACTGAACTGCTGTACCTAGAATGAGCTTAGCACAGCTTGATCCTCCAGGTACTCTTCACAGTCCTCCCAGAAATTGAACTCTCTAGCTCCGCCCAAGAACAGAATTTATAGGAGAGCTCACCCTGAACCCGGGTTTGTTCTGGCCTGGAGGCAGAAGGTGTTGTGTACGTGTACCTGCCTGGTGAGAAGACTCTTCTGTTGCTCTCCAACGTGACACCACCACCCGGGGGCAGTGATGACACTGTGGCACTAGGACTCTGGGGTGCCACATTCCCCCTTAGTTAAAGACAGTACTCAGGGACTGTGACAACCTTTCAAAAGATAAATATGAACAACACAAGGTTAAACAGCAATATAGTGTACACAGAGTCTTAAAAAGAAAAGAGTACAAAAACCAAGAAAATGCAAAAAGTCGAAAAGCAGTCTCTAGGTGATCAGTCCTTCTACCTTTGGCTGATGAGGATATTTACAAATATGTTTTTTCACAAACAGTCCAGTGACATAATCATTCATGGTTAAAAGTAAAAGTTCAAGAAAGTGCAAACGTTCATACAGGAATCTCTCTGTAGGTGCTGAGCTTAATGGTTGCAAGGTTACACATGTATATACAACAAGGCAAACGTTTTCAACCAGTTAGACTTTTTCTTTTTCCCTACGGGTATCTCGGCTTAGGAGTCCTGGTTTCTACCTCACCTCCTCCAGGAACTTGACTTCCTAACTTAATGTTCCTAGGTGTGACTCCAGTTCCTCCACCCTTCTGTACACTATCCTCACTGGCCAACTATTTACATGTTTTAACACATTTACTCCCTGTACCGGGCTGGGACTTGACCTTTTGTACTACGCTGACTGAGATCTCCTTAGTTCGGGAGTGTTGACTGCAGATGTACTCAGTACTATGCTACGTGTATAGGTGTACTTTGTGGGTATCTCTGGTTCTGAGTGAGATATGGATCTGACAGCAGGACGGGCAAGCTCACTGGGAGCAGGAATCTGTTCTTCCTGTTCTTCCGCTGCTGGTGCCATTTCTGGTACTTTTACTTGTGGTGTTTCTTGCAGTACAGCTTTAGGTATTAACACCTGAGGGAACGATAGCATAGGTACAATGACTGCTTCGTTATACTGAGTCCAGGTCTTTGGAAAGTCTCCCAGGACTGTATGAAACACATCTTCTTTCTTACTTTGGGTAGTTATGGGAACTGGGATTTCTGGTATCTTCAGAGATTCAGGACACAACTTTAGATGGTCCCTTGACACAGCTGATGTTGTCTTCCCTTCATCCTTGCTGACTAAGCACATGTGGCGCCCCGCAACGAGTGCGTCACAGGAGGGTATTGCAGCCGTAAATGCAGCCGCAATATTCTCTGACACAGCAGTGACCCAGTTAACTTTGAGATCCAACCCTGCATGCATCACCTAGAACAGAGGACCAATCCAGGGTCCTGGTGGGCGGAGTGCTAGGGAAGTGTGTAGGGAGAACAGACACTTAGTCTACACAGAACAGAACAGAAGAGTCTAGAACAGAGTCTAGAACAGAGAGCTTGGAGTAGGAGCGGGGGCTCCGCACCCCGTGCAGCCCCCGGGCCGTCACCGGTCGGGTGTCAGCACCTGAGGCCTCAACAACCGGGATCGGGCATCATTACCACGGGTTCCAAAAGACTCCCGTGCCCAAAATTCACAGCCGGTTCACTGGTACCGAAGCTGGCAGCAGTTCACCTCTGCTACGCGAATCAGAAGCGTGGAGGAGCAGCTTCACAGGCGCACCCCACCACCAGCCAACTTCCAGTCGTCTAACCAGCGGTGTACCCACTGAGGGATCCAAGGCTCCCCAAAACATCCACAACGTACAACTTGGATAGGGCATTGAAGCAGCCTCCCCGTACCCGATCTGGTATTCCTGGGCGACAATGGCAAAACACTTAGCTAGAATAGAGGAACACTTGCGGATCTCTGAGGGACACTATCACTGCTGAGTCCACCCGGTCTACTACCCATAAACTGTATACCATGTACTGCCTGCTGGTTACAGTAAAGACCCATTACAAGAACTTTCTGTGTCCGTGCTTCCTTATGAACTGTCCGTCCGCACTACAAGGTAACCGCAGCTGCCGCACAACATCTTAAGCAGCTCCAGCCTCCGGGGATCACCGCTCAGCCTGTGGGGAGCGTTCCATCTTGCTGCTGTCCATCCCCCGGAGGTTCCGCAGCGTCGGTAACGATTACCGAAACTACTCATAGGTGGCGTCACGAATAAATTAAACCCCTTTAATCTGTTCCCTACAAGACGTCTTCAACTTTTGATCTGCACTCCACCGGGCCCCACTACCGGCAGGCGTGGCCCACCCGTGACAAGGAGGAAGGAGCTTCAGCCTGTCTAAGACGGAGTCCAGGCCACGGTGAGTCACACACTTTAGCATTTGATGGTAAGACGGTGTATGGTGCTGCTTCCCACTGGTCATTCAATTTGTTCGTGCACCTTTTTCTTTTAAGAACTTGATCACCTGATTGTAAAGGGGTTGCAGGAGCATGTTGATTATACATTCTCTCTTGTCTCTCTCTGGCTTGTAGGAGACTCTTTCCAGACACTCTTGCACCTGGCGATACTTTTTGTTGACGAGTGGTATTCCAATTTGCTTTTGGTGCTTCTTCATTTGGCTTTAGAATACCAATGTCTAAATCAATTGGCAGCTTACCAGGTCTTGCTCGCATTAAGTAAGCTGGGGTGCAGTTGGTAGAATGCGCCTGGACATGGTTGTATAAGTCTACCAGGTCGGGTAACTTTTCTGGCCACAAGTTTCTTTCTTCTATGGGCAAGGTTTTCAAGAGATCCATCACAATTTGGTTCATCTTCTCACATAGGCCATTTGATTGTGGATGGTATGGTGTTGTCCGGGCTTTCTTACACCCATACAAATTACTAAATTCTCGAAAAACCTCAGCTTCAAATGTTGGACCTTGATCTGTGAGTACTGCTCCAGGTAGCCATTAGGTCTGCAAAAATAAATTTTGAACGCCTTAGCCACTGTTTTGGCTGTTAGATCCTTCACGGGCACCACCATCAAGAAGCAAGAATAGTGGTCTACTATGGTCAGGGCATAGACATAGCCGGATCTACTTGGGGTTAGCTTGACGTGATCTAAACCTACCAACTCCAGTGGTTGTTTGCTTACGATGGACTGTAGTGGGGCTCTCTGACTGTCCTTGTCCTTCTTTCTTAGGTTGTATGAGCCGCAGTTTCTCCACCAACCCTTGATGGATTTTCTCATGACAACACAATAGAACCTTTCTCTAAGCAGAACCTCCAATTTCTTCCATCCAAAATGCCCTGTGCCATCATGTTAGGCTTCCAAAACCATTTTGACATCTCTTTTTTGTACTACAGTCTGCCAGACCAGTTCGTGAGTTCTGGGGTTCGTATGCCTTCTGAACAGTTTACCTTCATACAGGAATAGCTTACTTCGCTCTTTACACAGCTGTAGAGCTTCAGATGGGGCATTTGGACCAGGGTATAAGCCCTCCTGCGTCAATAGCTCCTTGACTAGCTTTACAGCCAAATCACTGTTCTGGGTTTCAACTCACGCATGATGAGGTAATGGGTTCAAGGTTGCCTTCTGGTGTTTGTTGTACACACCGGTTCAGTACTGTACTGCTCTAGAGCGGTGAAAGGCCAGTAGCTTATTTCTTCTAGCTCCTCCAGTTCCTCTTCCATGTCCTGCAACTGTGGCATCCTGGATAAGGCATCAGCATTGGCGTTCTTGCGGCCTGCCTTATACTTGATGATGAAGTCGTAGTTAGACAGCCGGGCCATCCATCGCTGCTCCAGCGCAGCTAGTTTCGCTGAGTCTAGGTGGGTAAGCGAGTTGTTATCTGTAAAGATGGTAACTTTTGCTGCAACCAGATAATGTTGGAAGCGTTCTGTAACAGCCCAGGCTACTGCCAGGAGTTCCAAAATTAAAGAGCTGTAGTTTTCCGGGTTTCTTTCAGTAGGACGGAGCTTCCTGCTTGCGAAGGCTTTCATTCTCTCTTTACCTTCTTGCACTTGCATAGCGCCCAATCCCATGTTACTGGCATCCATATACAAAATGAATGGCTGGTGATAATCAGGATAAGCTAGGATCTCATCTACTGTCAGGACCCACTTCAATTCCTTGAAGGATTCTTCCATCTCACTACCCCATTTGAAAGGAGGACTCTGGGTTTTAGTCTTCTTGGTCTGCTCCTTCTGGCCTCTGGGGACCCAATGAGGCCAAATTTGAAATATATCACAGAGGAATGAAAACATAATAATTATATTTAGTCCCATGCCAAGCCCCTGCACCCAATCACCACACTATGTATGATCCTAAAATACAGTGTGATCATAGACCATAACACAAATTCATACAGACTTCATAATTAATTAAGCTGAAAAACAAACCACAAAATGAGTATAAACAGCCCCAGCAAACTGAAGTATTAGATGGGAACATTCATTTAGACTTCAGACTAAACACCTGACATTGGTCAGTTGGTGACCGAATGCAATACAGTGGAATCTGCAGCTGAAACAACCCCGGAGCGATGAGCCAATGCTGTCTGATAAAGCAAATTAATTTCAGAAGATAATTACCTATTTAATATGTAATATTAAAAGAACATCTTCTTGATATCATGGGAAGTTCTTCCTCTGTTAGTGAGCCACTGACGTTATACATTAAAGATTACTATGCCAGCAAGAATGAACAAGTTAGCACATTTTTTCAGGAAACAAATTCTTGAATAATACAACAATTCAAGAAAACATTTATAAAAAGATATTGATGCACACCAATGCCGTGGGGTACTCGGAACGGGTTACGGTGTTTCTAGGGAGTCACAGGGTTTGAGACCCAGCTTCCATGACCCTGGGTTCATGTAAAGGGAGGAGTTCTTGGCCAGTACAGGGAAAGTTATTTGTGACGCCACCCGTGGTTTGTGGCTATGAGTGGTCACCGCTGCTGCACAAGCCTCTGGGCATAATGGACGGGCATCTAGGATGGAGCAGCTCCTCACTGGCGGACCGGATCCCCAGGGCAGTGGATGTTGAATGGGTGTTGGGTGCAGGATGGAGGGTGCGAAGTAACAGACAGACTCACGATTTGTTGGTACCTCAAGTCCTTTACTGGTGATACTGAGACAGGGACAGGTGATATCGATGGAATCCGGCAACCTGGGAGAAACTCGAGGATCTTCTCACCTGGCAAGTTCTGAGACCTCCCTGCTGCGTTTTCTTATTAGATCCCTGCGGCTGCTTAATCTTAGCTGCGGCCTGTGATGAAATTAACTCTTTCAATGCATAGCATGGGTGAAGTTTCTTAACATTTAGCCAGACATGATGTTATTTTGTTAATTACTTGTGATAAATCACTAATTTTTCCTACAAGTCTTCTAGATGCCTGGTAGTGTTAACGTTGCAGTGTAATTGTCTCACCTCTTTGTATTGTATTTTATTCCCTACCTTGTGAGGGGCCACTCATTGTTCCTACAAGTTTTGTAGATGCTTGGTGATGTTTACCGTGTGTAATGTATATTATCTCACTCCTTGTCAGAGAAGGTCAAGACACACAGAAAACTTAATTATGCTAACATTCCATTGTATCACTATCTAAACTATCTGTAATGCTAGATGCGGTTTAAACTAAAGTCAGATTGTGAGTCTGCCTTGCCAGCAATGCAACAATACTAGAGATAGTTTAAATACAGCTTGGAATCTAGCCAATGAGAACACAGTCTTACTCCACCAATTGTGATGTCCCCAATATCCTGCAATGAGGGATCTTGTGTATAAGGAGACCTGTTAATTAACCAGGGTGATTTTTGATTTTGTCTAGTGACCTCAGTCTAGGGACTTCGGCCCCGACTAGAGATGCATGGGACTTGGTACGGGCAGCTAATCTAAGATCTATGGACCCCATTGGCAAGCCATATCCCCAGGCCTAGGCACTTCGGTGCCGACCAAGGGATCAGCACTTGGATTATAATTCTACAAGGACTTCAGCATCGAATGTTCGGATTCGGCTGGGATAACAAAGACTGCATAAAGACGCAACCCAGGTTGGGACAATCCAGTCACCTGGCTACAGACTTTGCTGTGCTATATTCTAATCCCTGGTGAGCCAGCAGAAAGGTGAGACTCTGTTGCCTGTTACATGTTGTGTTTGCTGGTTATGTGTTATATGCTGTTATCTGTTTGGGGATCCAATAAAGCCTCAATATTGTTGTTCCCTCACCCTATGTTGTCTGAGTAGTGTTCTGCCCACGGTTAAGGAGCTCAGGCGTTCAGTTTGGGGATGAGTTCTGGTCCATGCTGTCTGGCTAAAAGTGGCTGGGCCAGCGGACAAGAGCACCGACTGACCCCCGTGTCTTCACTTGACCCTCTCTCTCTTCCTCTCTCCTGCAGTGTGCCATATGGCATGCAGTTCAAGTCATTCTCCGGCCCCTCTTCATGGGCGACTGCTCCTGGGCTCTTTATGCTGATGTGTCTCTGGACACTTTGGTGTGGATATGGGAGTTTGAATTCCCCACCCTCCGGTATTGGCTGCTGGGATGTTAGGTTCTGCACAACCTCAGACTCCGGTGACGGATTCTTGGCGCTTACTCCTCTGGGGTGAGCTCGACAACGCTGCGCTTCTCAGGCTCTTCTTCACTTCCTCAGACCCTTGCCTATGGGTCACTCAAGCTAAGTCTGGCTCTCCTGGGACGAGCTTAGCACTGTTCCAGTCCCCAGGATGTCTTCCTCAGTACTGCTCCGTGCTGAACTGACTAACTCCACCCTAGACCATAATTTATAGGGGAGCTTACCCTGAACCCGGGTTTAGATCTCCCCCTGCAGGCCTGGAGGCAGAAAAGTGTTGTGTGCTTTGGGTTTAAGTTAATTCAACTTCTTATTGCAATGGTGATCAAGAGAAAAGTAGAAACCAGAAGGTAATTTTTTTGCATTTCACTATAGAAATGGTAGAATCAGTATTAATCAGAATGAATTCCTTTTTCTTAGTCTAGCTCTAGTAATTGTCACATGTAAACTTGGAATATTTTTACTTTCAAGAAAGATACAAAACCTAGAAAAAATGAGCAAATGATAGAGAGGTCATGTCTACTTTACTCATACAAACAAAAAGTATAGTTCATTTTCAAAGAATATTTAATTAACAATCTTAGCTGGCCTATTTCATGTCATGTCAAAAGGAACAACAATTCATAAAAAGTTAACTTTATTAATGCACAAATCGTTTTATACTATGTGCTCGTCAATATTGAATCATTAGTGTCGCAGTATATAAAGATATAGATGGTGTAATGAAACACACTAGTGCTAGCAGCTCCTCCATTATAATGATCTGTATCGTTTAAGAGCTTAATGTTCACACTTTGAGAGTGAATCTGAAGAACTTAAAATTCAGCAGTTTCTTTTTTAATTTGGCCAGGAAATAACTGTTTGTTAAAATTGAATGTTTCTTTTGTAAACCCCAAAGTATAATGAACATGGGTTGAAAAAAAGACCTTCCCCCTCCGTTTACATGCCCTGCTGCTGTAGCCCCTTGTTTGGTCCCATGCACATAATCTCCAGCTCTTCCATCATCTTCACTCAGAACCAGAGCTTCTTGTGTTGTGTACACCTCAGACATCATGACACATGGTGCTAGTCAGGGAAGTTGTGATACCCGAGGTCTAGTCAAGGACATCAGAATATCATGACACCTGGGGTCTAATCGGCGGTGGAAGTCCTAGCACCAAGTGAACATGATGGAAGAGAGCATGTGAAGCATCAGATGTTGGGGTGCTGTGGTGGGACAGGTGAGCTACAAGGTGATAGCTTTTTTTCTAGCTTTTAAAATTTTCCAGACTCTAAAATCTCCCAATAAAAAAAAAAATGAAAAAAAAACATCCAGGTTAAGGTAAATACAAGTATTTTACAATACAATCACTCATCTTCAATTGATAACCTATTCTAAGGCAATAAATAGTATTCAATATCTATTTCTGAAAAAAAAAAACTTTTTTGCTGTATGTTTATATATGAGATTTCAGTATTTAAGTTTTGGTTCAATGATTTTTATTAATTATTCAAGTAAGGGGGAGTAGAAACAAGGTAGATTAAGTAGTAAAACATTGCAAATTATTACAGAATTTTCATATGAGAAGGGGAAAGGGAGTATAAAAACAAAAGAGAGGTAATCAATAGTCAATAATACATAAGTACAGTCAGAGGCGTAACTTCAGCCCCACGGGCCCCGATGCGAAAGCTCCAATGGGCCCCCAATTATTGCAAATCTTTAATAATAATAGTCTTTTTCTATGGGCCAAAGGGAATTTTGGAGCCCCCCTAGGCTGCAGGGCCCAGGTGCGATCACAACCCCTACACCTATTATAGTTACGCCCCTGAGTACAGTTCATATCGTAAACATTTTAAACACTTATCGTATTTAAGCAACAGAAGCCTTTTTTGTAGGGATAGAGGTATGATAGTGACATTACCAAATAAGGCACAACTAAAGGTGTGGGAGGTAAAGAAAAATTTAGGGGGGGAGGGGTGAGCAGTGAAGGCGATAATTTTATTAGGGAACTCAAAGGGATATAAACAGAGGAATAGTGTCACACTTCTGAAGGAAGGTGCCCTACAGTGGACCCACTGGCCCGTGCTACCGAATTCCCCTGGGTGAGCTGATCCTAGTTGATCCAACCCCTATACAGGGATTGTCAGGGGTTTAAATACCACAGTGGCCGGTACCAGAGGGGTGGCTTGTAGGGTTAACCTAACGGAGGTATGGCAGAGAAGGACCGGACGTACCAGAGCTCGAGATGCAAACAGGATGGAGAACTGGGAGAATACCCATGAGTGAAAGAGCACAAGGAGGGCCTGACTAACAGCAAGATATGCACAAGGCAACTAATACAATAATCAGGCACCTCCCAGCAGTGGAGGCGGCCTGATATACTGGAGGACGGTCAGCTATTGGCCAAGGGGAGTGTCTGGCTGAGCTGTGCCGGCCCCTAGATACACAGGGGAGGAGCGCGGCCACGCCCAATGCACCACTCATTACACCGTCTATTGTTGTGTGCTGGTGTGCGAACCCTGGTGACCGGTAGACAGGAAGGGCACCTGACGACGGCTCCGAGACACCGCACGCCTAGGTGCCGGATGCCCGCCCGGTAAATGAGGGGAGAACGCAGCGTCAGTGAAGGTGAGCTGGGGAGCGTTGCCAGGGGACCTAACAAATAAGAGAGAAGGACTGGGGAAAGGCCCAAAATAAAAACACTGTAATGAAAAGTATAACAGTATGCAACAATATCACTGCAAATAGATTAAAAAGGGGGGGGGGGTCATTGGAGGGGGAACGTTCAGATGAAGCAGATTCAGATCCAAATATCAAAATGAAGAGACTATTATAATAAATTACGTAACAGTAGCAATAGAATTATGGAGCCAAGTACTCCATCTGTTATGATACGATGCAAACGGGCTGTACAATATAGCATGTTTCCTTTCATATTCATGGTGTAAGGACAAGCGATTGGACACTTCTAAAATGGTTGGAATGGTTTTATCTTCAATATTAAAGTTTAATACAATAACCTTGACTTAATTTTAATCAATCTGAATAGATCCAATTCTAAATTTGCTATGAGCTTCGATAGGAGCCGTCATCAGTAAGTTCCTCTAGTGGTGGCTCAGGGCAGACAAAACTTTATAATTTAACTTTATGTCTCTGTGAAGGGCTGGAGGAAGTAAAGTGTAAGATTTCTTATTGCTTTCCCTCTATTGTGCACTCACATCAACTTTTTTCCATGAAGAATTATTCAATATATGCCTATTTGACCTTCACTATTATAAATTTCCATTTTGCTGAGCTATATATTATCTTAAACTACGTGAAATGTTTTTAGCTGTAAGCTCTTAAATAAAACATTGATTCAGTGCGCTATAAACAACTACAATAGAAGTTTTTGATGTTTTTATTTTGTAAATGATTTGCAAACAGCGTTAAATGATTCACCGGGGTATTGCTTTGTTGGTAAAGAAGAAATGAGATGTCATTTGACGCATACTTTACAGTAGGCTTACTATATTATATGCATTGTATTCTATTACTGTGAATGGACTAGAGTTCTTTATGGTGGTAAACACTTTGACATGTGCAAAAGGAAATAATGACTAAAGTAAAAAAACAAACACTTTCACAAATTATATGTGTTGAGAATCATAAATTGAATGACAGGTCAATGTATTCAAATGTGAAAACTGCTATTCACTATCTGCTTCCATTCAGGGGCTGTTACCATTTGTTTTGATCTTGTAAACAGAAAGAATATATTGAGACGAGGTAGTATGGGTATCTTCAGTGATTTATATCAACTTCATGCATCTATAATGTAGAAAAAATAGTTTCACATTATGGTTTCACTTTGCATTTACCAAGAAAAGGTAATGGTGATGAAAATATGTAAACTCATAAATAGTATGGTAAACTATGCTGCAACATTCACAAAGATTGTTTGTCCAGCCATAACAGGTATAGAGGATGGATACCGAGCTTTTCACAAAATTCTCTTCATAGAAAAATTAATGATCTTCAAATGATTTACAATCCACAGCTTGATTATCAATTATTAAAAGGTTGTCTGGTGGAAACAAATTATCACCTCTCCAAAGAATAAAGGATAACTTCTTCATCGATGGCGGTTCTACTGCTGGGAGCCACATTAATCAGAAAATACAGGAACCTTTATCCCTGGTAGAATGGATTGGCAGTGCACATGCTTGTCTGTTACCCATTTATTCGATATGGCGTGACTTGGTTTATTCCTGCAGCCCAGTAGAGAACAAATAGAGCAGTGGTCAGTTCTGATTGGTAAAGATCCCAAACGTGGAACAATTCGAGTTTGTTCCGACGATCCAGAGATACTGTATCCTGGAAGCCGTGAATGAACACAGAGAACACAGCTGCCCCATGCCCACAATTTGCGTTCGGGACAGGGTGGCTTTTCCCTGCTGTCACCCGCTAGAGATTGCTTCCGACACCGTAGCAATAAATTAACATGCTGCGGAGATGTAAAAGCGCGGCAACCTGCACAGCAGCTGGAATAACAGCAGTGGGGAGAAGCACAATGGGCATGGGATTTCTAGTAATTCCATACACTGTGCTTGTTTTGATGAACTCAACGTTTTGGATACAGCAGAAGTAAGCTGCATCCAAAACCAGAGGCGGACCTACCGTGGTGAAGCTGGTTCAGCTGCACCATTTCCCCGACTGGCTAGGGGGCCCCTTAAGCCTGCAGGGGGGCCCCCAGCTGACCCCCAGAGGAGAGAGGAGAGGAGGGTAACTGAGGGAAGCTTCCTGCTTCACCTGGCTGGTCCCGCCTCTCCTCTCCTCTGCCGCCCCCCTGGCTCCCAGGACTGGAAAGTGTGGCTCGGCGCAGCAGGTAGGATCCGCATCACCCACAGCAAACCCCCCCCCCGCTCCTCACCAACGTTCACTAGCACCTTCCCCTCCCCAAATCCCCCCCCCACTCCTCACCAGAAGCTCTGCTGCACCAGGGCCCTCCGGGGTTAAGGTCTGCCACTGTCCAAAATGCTGCTAACACTGATCGTGTGCACGCAGCCTTACTGATCAGCAGGTTATCACCTACTCTTTGGATCACTGGACAACCCCTTTAAGCACTTTGTCCATGTGAACTACCGATTTACCATACAATATTTTTACTGTAAAATCTCAAAATCTCCTACAGTAACATTCATCTCAATACATGAATATCAAGTACAACTAATATGTTTTAAAAAAAAGTCTACTGTATCCATAGATCCATAAAATAATATTTGTTTTTCAGTTGTGAAATGTACTACACGTTTTTGAAAAAAATGCCCCTACAATTTCAGCTGTTTATGTTTTATTTCTCTGCTTTGAAGTCCAAACAGTTAATGCAATACTTTTTTTGTAAGATGTTCTTGTCCAATATGAGGACTAGGAGTATTTAAAAAAAAGTATTAGTAAAAGAAGAGCCGCCTTGTTAATCCTACTTGATGTTGATCTTAGTAAATATTTTTCTTTGTTCTTAAATGGTTTTTTGAAAAGTCAATACTCTCAATAATACTAAGCTTTATAAAGTAATAATAGGAAAAAATTATAAATGAAGGTGATATTTGGGGATAAAGTAAGTTTGGGTGGAGATGTGGTGAATTCAATTTACAAATGGTATAATTAAGTTTATAAGTAGAATCATGTTAACTTGAAAGAAAATCACGCATGCTGTAATTACTTTTAGACTTTATAACTTTTGGTTTTGGAGGAATTCAAAGAAATATAATTGACAATCCCAAAAGAGATATAAAAACTAGTGATGAGCGAGCACTGAAATGTTTGAGTGCTCAGTATTTGAATCAAGCAGGTTACACATTTGGACGAGCTTGATTCGAGTAACAAGTATAATGGAGGTAAAAAGGGTAACTCAAGCATTTTTCCGAAAGACTCTACTAGGAGGGCTGAGGGAGAAGAAAAATTGCTGAAATGGATGGAAACAGCACTCAAATGGGATGGGAACAGCATTGGGAAGACACCTACCTGCATGCATCCCTGACTCCCAGGTTGCTGCTGAGAACTATGTTCTCATACCATTATGCTGTGTGCACATGTTGTGTTATTATCATAGTTTTTATGCATTTTTGAGTGCAGATTTGTCACTAAACCTGAAGGGAATTTTGATGTCATCAAAATCAATGAAAACCCTGAAGTGTCAGTAACACGTTGCTTATTTGTGAATGGCAGATTTGGTGCAGAAAACAATTTGCAGCATGTCAATGGGTATGTGCACACATGGAGCAAATGGTTACAGAAATTATTGCACCATTTCTGCATCTCTAGGCAGGAAAGACGCAACAACAAAAACAGGAATTTTACTGCACTTTTTATATGTTTTCTACCTTCATTTTCTAGCATTTTTGGACACCAGGGAATGATATAGCATTCATTGGTGTCCAAAAATACTAGAACACGTTGAAAAACACTGCAAAAATGCGGCAAAACACACATTTTTTTCCATTGTGCTTTTGCTGCCAATGGGGCAGGCATATCTATAACCAAATACTCAATGTGTGCACATTTCCTTACAATCAATCCAAAGGTATGAGATGGAGGAGTCAGTTTGTTCCTTGGCATATGTTCACTGGGACGTCAGTACCCCGATGTCTCATACGGCCTCTACGGCCGGTGGTCGCCACCAATAAAAGTTTTACACACCATAGCTGGAGTTCTATTACTCTTACTCAGTTCTTTCAGCATGGCTGCTGGGTACATCCCTTGCCAACCTCCAGTTCAGCGTTGTCTCCAGAACCGGGTTAGTGCAGTCAAACCATGGATGGTGCTCTTTCTTTCCTCTCTAGGTGTTCCTGTCTCTGGTGGTCTTTCTCTCTCTCCCAGCGCTATAAGGAGTAGTTCTCTTCTAGGGCAAGCGCGACACTACTGTGCCCCTCAGGCTCTCAGCGCCTCTGCAGCACAGAACTCAAGTACCGGCGGCCACGGGTGCTATTGTGTCCCCTCCCAGGCACTGCTCTCTAGTTCAGCCACCTTCCCCAAGTTTTGTTGGGTGTTCGGCCACAACTCCCCTTAGAAGCTTGGGGCATCCGGTTCAACGGCTTGGGCATACAGCTTCTTCACAGTGTTCAGGTCTGGGTCCCTGTCCACCAGCCCCTCCGTTTTGTCAGATTCAGGCATACAGGGATCGATGTCTCATCTGCACCCCAAGGGCTCTCATCTTCTCCCACCTGTTGGTTTTTCCCTCCCATGGACGAGCGTGGTCGTGCTCCAGTCCGTGGGATTCGGCACCGCACCACCGTTACACTCCCGACTTCCACTCCCCATGGTCGCCACTCTCCAACTCCCTACTCCTTTTCCTACTTCTCCTGTCCCCCTTTTTTGAATCTGGGTCCTCCCTCAGGGTCCAACCATCGTCCCAGGGACCTATGGGTGCGTGTTTGTGTGTGTGTTTTTGGCTCAACTGCACCACCCCAGTGTCTAATACAGTGTGTATTTGAGACCCTCTTTCTAATTCTTGGCAATTCTTGCATTGTCCACGTAGGCTTTGTGAGGTTCAGAGTCCCTCCTTCATAAATAAAACTCCATAAATAAAAATTCCCAGATAAGTAGTAAAATGTTAAAATTACATTTACTGGTGACTACTGGCGGGTATAGTTTGATTTCACCCTCTACAATGTCATCTACTGTAGTCATAGGTGAAGGGTAAATATGGTGAGAAATGGTTAAGTAATTAAGGCAATATTCACATGCTGCAATTTTGCTGTTTTTTTCTGCATTTTTATGAGTTGTAATGCAAATTAGAATCTGATTTTTAACTGGACCATTAAAAGCTAGGAGAATTTACATTAACTGGAGCCGTGGAAGCAGGCACAGCCCTGCGAAACAGCTGCCGTCGTCTTTGCTCCCCACTCCCTCTCCCCGCAGAATAGGTCATGATCCTCAAGTGACCATTAAAGGATCTTTGCAACCTGGTGAGTGCCACCCTACTTTTTCTATTTGAATAAAATGTATATTAATCTAAAGCACACAATTGATTACACAGGTCAACAAAAAAAATTTTTTTTTTCTGGTGCCCAAAATATTTTAATGAATTTGGGGTATTTTTGGGGTGCTGATTCTGAATATGCTATCAGTTTTGCCAGATTGGCTCAAGTTTTTGAGATTTTTGGTATCTTATTTATAGCACTTGTTGGTAAATGCGACGCATCATCTCATTAATTTCTTTGGATTAGTACTTGAACTGAGCAGTTCTCAATATAGTTTTGTGTTAATTAGTGTTCTAAAAGTTTGTTCATAGCTTGATTTTTGCACTAACTTTATGTTGTTGTCTGTTTTCCAGTGAAAAGCATGAACTCATCAAGAAGAAGTTGTCTTAACGATCCAGACTCATTCTGTTACATTTGTGGTGAATATACACTGACAAAACATAGAAGAAACATAACAGACTTCGTTAAAAAAGTGTATTTTGCCTATTTTGGGGTTATGCTTGGGGACCAAGACAAGTTTTGGGCACCACACATAGTGTGCAAAGCATGTATCGAATTATTACGAAAATGGAGCAAAGGACAAAGAACAAGCTTCAAATTTGGTGTTCCAATGGTGTGGAGAGAGCAAAAAAATCATCATGATGACTGTTATTTCTGTGCAGTGCAAGTACAAGGATTCAATAAGCATAAGAAACGAAAATGGGAGTATCCTAACATGGAATCTGCAAGAAGGCCTGTCCCTCATTGTGAAGATGTGCCTGTACCTGTGTTTACCATGTTACCTGACCTTCCCGCACCTGATGATGATGATGAAATGCAGGGTATGGAGCTAAGCATTAGTTCTGGAAGTGAACTAGAATATGAAGGAAGTTTCAGAACACCTACGCAATTTACCCAAGGAGAGCTCAACGATCTAATAAGAGACCTCAACCTCTCAAAAAGTGCATCCGAACTTTTAGCTTCAAGGCTAAGTGAAAAAAATTGTCTGACGCCTGGAACTAAAATGACATCTTACAGGACCAGAGAAGAAGCACTTCTTCCATTTTTCTGTGAAGATGACCTACTTGTATATTGTAAGGATATTCCTGGCCTGATGCTGCAAATGGGTTTACAAGTATATCGTCCTGTAGACTGGAGGCTTTTCATAGATAGTTCTAAAAGGAGTTTGAAATGTGTTTTGTTGAACAATGGCAATCAGTGTGCATCTCTTCCAGTAGCTCACTCAACTAAACTTGCAGAACAATACCAAAATGTCAAAATGGTCTTGGAGAAACTGTGCTACCATGAACATTCGTGGCTGATATGTGTTGATTTAAAAATGGTCAACTTTTTACTTGGACAGCAAAGTGGATACACAAAGTATCCTTGCTTCATCTGCATGTGGGATAGTAGAGCAAAACATCAGCACTGGGAGAAACTGAATTGGCCTCCAAGGGACACCTTGACAGTAGGAGCATCAAACATAGTGAACGAACCTTTGGTGGACAGGGAAAAAATCATTCTACCACCACTTCACATAAAGTTAGGATTAATGAAGCAGTTCGTCAAGGCATTAGACAAAGATGGTAATTGCTTCATGTATATCTGCAGATCTTTCCCTGGTCTTAGTAGCGAAAAACTGAAGGCAGGAATCTTTGATGGTCCTCAAATTCGGAAACTCATTAAAGATTCAAATTTTCCTAAGGAAATGAATGACATTGAAGCTGCTGCATGGTGTAGTTTTGTGTTGGTAGTGAAGAACTTCTTGGGAAATCAAAAGGCAGACAATTATGAAGAACTGGTACAAAACATGCTATTGAGATTTAGAAATCTGGGTGTACACATGAGCATTAAATTGCATTATCTTCACAGTCACTTGGACAGATTTCCAGAAAACCTTGGAGATTTTAGCGAAGAACAAGGGGAGAGATTTCATCAGGATATTATGGTGATGGAGGAAAGGTACCAAGGCAGATGGGACAGACATATGATGGCTGATTACTGCTGGAATCTACAGCGTGACTGCCCCAATAGCACACATAGAAGGAAATCATATAAAAAGCGCTTTTCCAGCGATTAAATGTCTATCTTTCATGTCTTGTTCATTTTTGAAGATTACTTTCTAAAACTAGTTAAAATAAACTAAAATCAACATTTACTTTGTTAAATTTATTGTATTCATGACAATATCAATAAAGTTAATGCGCGTGTAGCAAAAAACATCTTTTTTTTTACACATTTTACGAAAAATCTCAAAAACTTGAGCCAATCTGGCAAAACTGATGACATATTCAGAATCAGCACCCCAAAGTTACCCTAAATTCAATGAAATATCTTTGGCACCAAAAATACTGTTGACCAGTGTTATTTTTCCTGGCTGAAAATGAAAACTGCAGCATATTTAAAATAAAAAAAACAGCATGTCAATTCTTTCGTTTTTGCAGCTTTTTAACATCTTTTTTCAACATTGAAAACAATGAGAAAGTGCAAAAATGCTATGTGTGAATATAGCCGAAGAGGTGGAGGAGGCATTTGTTTTCTTTTTTGATTTGCCTTGCATACAAGTTATTTTACAGGAAATAAATAACATTTTTCCTGAAAAATCCATTTGCCGAAGAGGTGGAGGAGGCATTTGTTTTCTTTTTTGATTTGCCTTGCATACAAGTTATTTTACAGGAAATAAATAACATTTTTCCTGAAAAATCCATTTGGTTCTGAATGCTTTAATGCAAGTCTGTAAAAGTGGCGTAATCAGGACCGGACTGGGACCAAAAAGCAGCCCTGGAAAACAAGCCCCACCAACCCACATACTATATCACCCATGAGCTCCGATCAGTGAAATTTGCTTTTACGTTGTCGTGGCCTCATCACTTTCTCAAAGGAGTTATCTGAAGAGCCACATGTGAATGGTGCAGCAGAGGGAATAATCAACCACAGCTCCATTTACATTTTACTCTTCAAAGCTACGTTTCCCGGGATTGTGGGGTCCCAGCGGTCAGATACACATCGAAGGGAAAGTCATCACCTATACAGAAGAGTAGTGATGACTTCCATATTGTGGATAATTAATTTAAACAACAGTTAAATGCTGAAAATCAAAGTCCAATACCGCCTCTCTGACAACAGGACAGGAGAAGTGGCACTGTACAATGTGTGTATATACAGAATTATACAGATACTGAGGATTACACCCAGTATACAGGCAGGAGAAGTGGTACTATGCAGTGTAAAAATATACAGAATACTAATCCTGAAGATTACGCCCAGTATACAGGCAGGAGAAGTGGTACTGAGCAGTGTATATACAGAATAATACAGATACTGAGGATTACAGCCAGTACACAAGAAAGGAGAAGTGGTACTGTGAAGTGTTTATATATAGAATAATACAGATACTGAGGATTACACCCAGTGTACAGGACAGGAGAAGTGGTACTGTGCAGTGTATATATACACAATAATACAGATACTGAGGATTACACCCAGTATACAGGACAGGAGAAGTGGTACTGTGCAGTGTATATATACACAATAATACAGATACTCAGGATTACACTCCATATACAGGACAGGAGAAGTGGTGCTGTGCAGTGTATATATACACAATAATACAGATACTGAGGATTGCACCCAAGAAAAAACAAAGTGCCAGCACTGCCAGAAAAAATATAAAGATTGTGTAAATACACATATTGTTTCCACATTGTAAAAATGAGACATTTCGCAAAAGATTAAAACATCTTTTGAGCCACTCTGCCGCGACAAGGCATATCTCAGATAGAGTGGTCCTACTCAACAATTTTTACTTTTCACTGTGTCAAAATACCTCAATAGTATATTTAAAGTGGACCATACAAAGCTATCACTCACCTTCACATATCAGACCTGCTTCCAAGGTGCCAGATCAGTGCAAGTGATATAAGGTAACTCAGCCCCCACACCTGCAGCTTCCACCACAAATGTCAGGGCTTTCACAGTTAACCCCCACCGCACCGACCCAGCCTTTATGGATAACAGCAGGTTAGGTTCAGGTGAATGGAGCAAAAACTGAACTGAGCCTCAGGGCTGAGTGTGATAACCGGGTGTGAACGTTACCAAAAATTACTGCTGTCAATACAGTGGAAACGGACAAAATCTGGCGTGCAAGGCTGGGTGGTGGTCAGCCACTAAACCAATCCCAAGAAAAAACAAAGTGCCAGCACTGCCAGAAAAAATATAAAGATTGTGTAAATACACATATTGTTTGCACACTGTAAAAATGAGACATTTCGCAAAAGATTAAAACATCTTTTGAGCCACTCTGCCGCGACAAGGCATATCTCAGATAGAGTGGTCCTACTCTACAATTTTTAATTTTCACTGTGTCAAAAGACACACCCAGTATACAGGACAGGAGAAGTGGTACTGTGCAGTGTATATATACAGAATAATACAGATACTGAGGATTACACCCAGTATACAGGACAGGAGAAGCGGTACTGTGCAGTGTATATATAGAGAATAATACAGATACTGAAGATTACATTCAGTATACAGGACAAGAGAAGTGGTGCTGTGCAGCGTATATATACACAATAATACAGATACTGAGGATTACACTCAGTAGACACGAGAATTATACCCAGCATACCCAGGAGGATGTGCTATATAGATAGGAAGCTGTGATATATACATAGCCAAGACTCAGCCAGATGATAAAAATGGGGAAACATGAAAGGTGGCGGCAGAAAGTCCAGCGCTGGGCGCAGAGAGGAACAGAATCCATTGAGGCACCAGGAAGAACAGAGAGCGAACTCTGCCCGAAGGAAAACTTTCTGATGCTGCATATTCCAGACTGCGGGCTGTATACACAACACAGACTGCCCACTGTATACACATTAGATACTGCCCACTGTATGGACATGACATATTGCCCGCTGTATACACATTAGAGACTGCCCCTGTATACACATTACAGACTGCCCACTGTATTCACATTAGAGACTGCCTGCTGTAGACACATTACAGACTGCCTGCTGTATGCACATTACAGACTGCGGGCTTTATGCACATTACAGACTGCGGGCTGTATGCACATTACAGAGTGCAGGCTCTATGCACATTAAACACTGCGGGCTGTATGCACAGTAAACACTGCAGGCTGTATGCACATTAAACACTGCGGGCTCTATGCACATTAAACACTGCGGGCTTTATGCACGTTGAACACTGCGGGCTTTATGCACGTTAAACACTGCGGGCTTTATGCACATTAAACACTGCGGGCTCTATGCACATTAAACCATTAAACACTGTGGGCTCTATGCACATTACAGACTGCGGGCTCTATGCACTTTACACACTGTGGGCTCTATGCACATTAAACATTGCGGGCTCTATGGACATTACAGACTCCGGGCTCTATGCACATTACACACTGCGGGCTCTATGCACATTGCACACTGTGGGCTCTATGCACATTGCACACTGTGGGCTCTATGCACATTACACACTGCAGGCTCTATGCACATTACACACTGCAGGCTCTATGCACATTACAGACTGCAGACTCTATGCACATTACACACTGCAGGCTATAGGCACATCTAAGAGTGCTGGTGTATGTCTTGTATACACAGCACTATACGGTATATACAGGTCCATACTGTTGTGAATTCATTGGAGCTCCCTCCGGTGGTTGTTGCTGGTGATGCAGCTGACTGTGTGGGCTTCACAGGTGATAGTGATGATTGGCAATCTGGTTCTTGGAGCATATAATGGTTTGAAGTGGATCAATCCTTGCCAGTTGTCTTTGGTTCCTGGAGTAGTTCACATCTCTCTGGTTTCTTCTGGTCTGTGGAATTCTTTGCAAGCTAAGTGGATGGTGTTTTGATATTTTGTGGCACACTTTTGTGTGCTTAAGGTTCTGCTTATGTTTTGTCTTATTCTGAGCTGTGGGTTTGCAATGTAGTCTGTATATTTGTTTATCTGCTCTGATTGGTAAAATTCCTAGGAAGTAAACTTCCTTTCACTATTTTCTGTTATTTCCAGTTCTGCTGGCATTTGATTTATAGAAGTCTGCAGATATAGAGGGCACCGAGTCATAGTGACTCAGGGTAATTTTTGTTCTATCTGCTGTTGGTGATTTATACTAACCGCAATAGTATTCTATCATGTCTTTCCTATATAGCTAGTTTGGCCTCTTTTGCTAAACCTTTTACTCTGCTGTGTTTGATTTTCTTTCTCTGGTTTCCTAGTTAATATCTGTGGGGCTTGCTATTCTTTTGGGGTTCTGCTCTGAGGCAAGATATCTTTTCCTACATCCATCTTTAGGAGCAGTTACTTCTTCGGCTGTGCAGAGGTGTCTAGGTCTGGTTAGTTACATCCCACGGCTACTTCTAGTTGCACTGTGTAGTCAGGGATTGCGGTCAGTACAGTTACCAATGACTTCTATGGAATCTGAATGTTACTCCTGAGTCATCGGTTCATAACACCACACTATACAGTATATACAGTATATAGGCACACTAGTACAGCATGTAGTGTGGACCTGTATATACTGTATAGTGTTGTATAGAGAAAGACAGACACATAGACAGACAGAAACACACAGACAGACAGACACAGGCATAATACTTACATATAGGACCTGTGATAATGTCACATGGAGGGGAGGCATCAGAGGTCACATGATCAGCTCAGGGCGTGATCAGGAATATGATGAAAATGGTGGGAGGGCCTGGGATCCTGTCATCCTGATTGGGGTGAGTCGTGCCCTGCTTTGGGGAAACGGCCCGCCCCTTCACATTCTTGCCCCACACCCTGCATGCCGTGACCGCTCGGCGGCAATTGATTTAAACCAGGGCTGCGGCCGGAGGAGTGGGCAGCCCCCACACCCACAAGTGGGCGTCCCATAGGGAAAAGCCCCGCTCCTCTCACCTATCAGTCTGGGCCTGGGAGTAATACTGTGACAACATTGTTGTTAGTAGTGGTTTGGGAGTTGGAGATGTGTCTAGACATTTCCCCTTGCTGCCCCCATTCCATTTGAGCACTGTTTCCATCCGTTTCAATGACTTAGGGCTTCTCTAGCCATCTGGGGATACCTTGTGGAAAAAAGCTTCAGTTTATAATTATCTTCCATCATGCTCGTTACCTAAGTTGAGCTCATCTAAGCATTAAACATGCTCTATTTGAGTACCAAGCACTCAGCCATTTTAGTGCTTGATCACCACTAGGGCCAATGCGATGACCACTGGAAAAAGCAAGCAGAACTGAACCCTGACAATATGTATATTACACATTGTTAGGATTGAGTATGCTACAGTGCTTAATTTTACAATTAAAGGGATATTCCAGGTTTGCGATGAAATTCTGCACTCCATATGAGTGCAAGTATGCAATTTGCATACTTTCCACCATATTCTGACTAGACATGTATTATCTGGCTGAATTTGCTTGTATTGAGTGAGGCCATACATGTCTAGTTAGCACACATGTATATACCACATACCACATGTATATAAATTGCATACTTGCGTTTTCGTGACCTCCCTCTCTTGCTGCCAGCACTAAAGAATCCTTACAGCCTGTAGTGCACATGCTGTGAGAATTCAGAAGTCTGCAGTCACATGGAGTGACTGCAAACTTTTATGAAGAACTTGCAAAACCTCTTTAATGCCCCTACTATAAATAAAAACATAGTAACCCTTAACTTGTTATATGGAACAACACATTATTAACATAACCATGTTTCATGTAATTTTACAATTTTAGATTGTTACATATGTAAAGGATCAGGACCCTTAACAACACAAGAATACATCATCAGAGTCATCACTAGTAAAGAAGTACGTAGTCGTAACCACCAGCTATATGGAAACACAGCATCACAACATCACCAGTATAGAAATACATCACCAGAATAACCACCAGTACAGAAATACATAACCAGAACCACTAGCAGTGCAGAAATACATCACCAAAACAACCATCAGTACATTAATACATTAGAACCATCATCATTAAAGAAATACAGCATCAGTACAGAAATACATTACTTGAACAAAATTCAAAACAGAAACAGAGCTTTTATAACCCTCCTCAGTGCTGAAAAACATCAATGGAACTTCCCTCGGAACAGAAATACATAACCAGAAGTACAGAAATAAATCAGCAAAACCACTGGCAGTAGAGAAAGTCACTGAACCACCAGCAGTAAATGATACATCAATTATACTGTCAGGTCAGACCAATATACATTTGTATCACAGGAACCTGCAACTTACAGTATGCCCTTAACAATAGTAAGTGCACACCGAAGAAAAGCACAGCCCTTCTGGGTATGGGTGCTTAGGTAGAATCCAATCCCATAATTAAAGAACAATTATAACAAGGCACTCCAATACAGTGAACTACAGTGAGATATTAGCAATTTATGATGTGAAAATATTTATAATAGTTTCAACCTTCAACAGTTTGCTGGAAGTACCATATGTACAGAAGTATGAATAATACAAATATACACATCAGATGTGTCAGAACAAAATAACAATGAAAACCATACAGAGTGAAAAATATCTATTGATGTAAGGGCTGCAAAGAAATGTCAGAGAAAAGGTGAAAAACAAAAATAGAAAGAACTAAGTAGTAGTGATGGGTGAACCTTGTGTTCGGGCACGGACCCCGAACACGTACTTCCCTGAGAAGTCCATGTCACGAGGGATGGGCGAATCTACTCGCTAGGACTCGTTACTCGGCGAGTAGTAAGGGACTCGCAGGACTCGGTACTCTGCGAGTTTCCCAGCGTTTAGTCGCACGAGTCCAATGCAAATCAATGGCAAACGCTGACAAAACTAGGATTGCCATTGTCTTGCATTAGACTCGGCTACTGTGCCAGTGATAGCAGGGAAACTCGCAAAGTAACTGCTGTTAATTTGCGAGCCGAGTCCAGCTGTCTTCTCTGTGCAGGCTGCGGCAGCTCCAGGGTCCTAGAGCCCGCCGGCTCACAGAGATGATGTAGCAGTGCTGAGATTGTTCTCAGTCTGCTCATTCCCTGTGCATAGACATCTATATCTATGCACAGGGGATGTAGCAGAGAGGACATCGCGTTTTGGATTGCGTCGGACAGAAGAGGATTTTTTTTAATTAAAGATGGAGTCCCTAATGGCTTTTTTTTTTATTTAAAATAAAACATTTTTTCTGTGTTGTGTTTTTTTAACCCTTTATTGGAGATTCTTAGTGGCCGGGTCAAACGTGGCCTGACATTAAGAATCTCGGGCTTAATACCAGTTTGTATAACAAAGCTGGTATTAACCCCTTTATTACCCAGCGTGCCCCCGCCACCAGGGCCGCTGGAAGAGCGGGGTTCAGCGCCAGAGGGTGGCGCTTCAATGAACGCGCCATCTTCTGGGGCGGCTGCGGGCTGCAATTTGAAGCGGGGGTGCCCAGAAAGTTTGGGCCTCCCTGCGCTGCGGATTCCTGCCCCCAGCTGCTTAGCTGTACCTGGCTAGACATAGAAATTGCGCGGAGCCCCACGCATTTTTTTTTTATTATTTCATGAAATTCATGAAATAATTAAAAAAAAGGGCTCCCCTATATTCTTGTGTCCGGCCAGATACAAATAGGCACCTGGGGGTTGGGGGCAGCCTGTCGCTGCCTGCTGGATCCGGCTGGTTGCAGAAATACGGCGAAGCCCATGTAATTTGTTTTCTGAAAAATCAATAAAACAATCCTAAAAAAGGGACTGCATCTTTATTAACCCCTGGACCATGGGCGAGGGGTTAATAAAGATGCAGTCCCTTTTTTAGGATTGTTTTATTGATTTTTCAGAAAACAAATTACATGGGCTTCGCCGTATTTCTGCAACCAGCCGGATCCAGCAGGCAGCGACGGCTGCCCCCAACACCCAGGTGCCTATTTGTACCTGGCCAGACACAAGAATATAGGGGAGCCCTTTTTTTTTTATTATTTCATGAATTTCATGAAATAATTTAAAAAAAATGCGTGGGGCTCCGCGCAATTTCTATGTCTAGCCAGGTACAGCTAAGCAGCTGGGGGCTGGAATCCGCAGCGCAGGGAGGCCCAAGCTTTCTGGGCACCCCCCGCTGCAAATTGCAGCCCGCAGCCGCCCCAGAAGATGGCACGTTCATTGAAGCGCCATCCTCTGGAGCTGAACCCCGCTCTTCCAGCTGCCCTGGTGGCGGTGGCACGCTGGGTAATAAAGAGGTTAGGGCCAGCTTTGTATTATCAGCTGGCCCTAAGCCCAAAATTTATGGCGGTCATGCCAATATTAGACATGACCGCCATGAATTTCTATTAAATTGTTTTAAAAAAAAACACAACACAGAGAAAATTTTTTATTAGAAATAAAAAAAAAAGCCATTTGGGACTCCATCTTTAATTAAAAAAATCCTCTTCCGTCCGACGCAGTCCAAAACGCGATGTCCTCTCTGCTCATCCCTGTGCATAGATATAGATGTCTATGCACAGGGAATGAGCAGACTGAGAACAATCTAAGCTCTGCTACATCAGGCAGCAGGCGGGCTCTAGGACCCTGGAGCTGCGGCAGCCAGCACACAGAGCAGACAGGACTCTTATCTGTGCGAGTTTCCCAGCGATTACTTGCAAAGTAAACGAGTCCAATGCAAATCAATGACAAAACAAGGATTGCTTTAGGCTGAAGCTTCCGAGACACATCTGTGATTTGTAAATCGCACACTACTCGCTATTACTCGCTTCCCCATTCATTAACATTGGACTCGCTAGACTCGCAACGAGTAGCGAGTCCCGGGCTCGGACACGCTAGAGTCAAGCGATTCCGAGTAATTTAGGATTCGCCCATCACTACATGTTACTTTTCGGATTTGGCTGGGAGGGCTGTAAAAGTAAACAAAATAGTGATTAAACAACAGCGTCATTACTTACTGAGATCCACACACACGTACTACTGGGACGATCATTAACTTCAAGCCTTATTCACTGCACAGGCTCCAGAAGTCAATCACAGATGCCCTATCTCTGTGACAGCATCTGTGATTGGCTGTTGTGCCCCCACCCATTGTGCCAGTGTCTGCAATTGGTTGCCATAGACAACAAATCTGCCATCATAGGAGTAAAAATAAAATAATTTAAAAAAGCTTCACTGTATTTCTTATTCTCAGCCCAGATAAAGCTGCCACCCTGAGATGCCTGGCTTTTCCTTGGCTGGAAATCAAAAATACTTTGTTTTTTATTTAATTATTTAAATATATAATTAAAAAAAAATAGTGCGCTTAACTCTATTGTTGATTGCCAGCCAATGTTTTTAGACAGCTGGCGGCTGGTATTCTAAGCCTGGTGAGGCCCATAGTTATTGGGCCCCCCAGGCTAAAGAATAGCAGCCCGCAGCCACCCCAGAGATTGGCAAATTCATTATAAGGTCCAATTACTGGTGCTTTACCCAGCTCTTCCTAAAGCCCTAGTGTGGTGGCATCGGGGTGACAGAAGGGGTTAATAACAGCTACGTTTTGACAGGTTGTCATTAAGCCCAGATTGATAACATTCAGGTCTCTATGAGATCTGCCCATTATCAATCCTTCACACGCAGAGAAATAAATCACAGACAACCCTCATTTTCCAATTTATTAACCCAGTCACACCCTCTGATGGTAATTCACAATGATGGTCCCACAAAGCATATGATCCTAGCACTGCTTCATCCAGAGACTGCAGCAATGGAACAAGCATCCTCTCGCTGCAGTATATGTGATCACACTGACTGCTGCGGGAAGCCCTTAGTGACTCAGTGAGTGACATCACCTGCAACAGCCAGCATGATCGCAGAGACTGCAGCAAGATGATGATTGTTCCACTGCTGCAGTCTCTTTATGAATCAGAGCAAGAATTGTGTGCTTCCTGGGACCGTTGTTGTGGATTACCATCGGAGGGTTTGTTTGCTAATGAGACTGCTGTTTGTCCAAGCCTTCAGAGTTTACGTGTCCTTCAGGAAGCAGACATGTGGGGTCAGTGTGCTCACTTGAACCTGGGCTAGGTGAATTCAGCTCACTTGGTGAGCCTAACATATTCTCAATGGAGCTGTGCTTGAGAAAGCAATAAAGAGAGGATCTGACATCTTAGCATAAAAAGTTGCTAGTCAGTGCCATCATCATCGCCAACATCATTGTCATCTACCACTACTTTTTGTTGTTATGATCATCAGCTGCTTATCTATAATGCCTTTAAAAAGTATTCATGCCTCGTGGATTTTGTCTAAATTTTTTACACCCACAAACTTAAATTTTGGGGAGATTTTATATGATATGCCAACCATAAGTAGTAAGTATTTGTGAAGTTTAAAGGGAATGACCCATGGTTTTTTTTTAAATATTTTAAAAGTATAAATCTGAAATTGTGATGTTCATTTGTATTCAGCCCCTGAGACAATAATTTTTTAGATGGAAAAACGTAAAGTATTTCAGCTCACCCTTTCCACGTCGTACTCCTGGATCCTGAATTCTCCCCATGTGCACTGATTTGCCTCTGGCTCCAGGCAATTGAGGATAATGAAGAAAAATGTAGTAGTAAAATCCAGCGACTGTGGGCAGTAGAATTTTAAAACATCCAGTTTATTTTATACATATTAAAATGCAGTCCACCATGTTGCAGCTGTGGCACCCCTGCAGGGGATTGCCACAGGATCGGTTCAAGGAGGCATGTACACCTTGGTACACACAGCACACAATATCTTCCACCGCAGACCTGAAGGGGGAGCTCTACTGGCTGCCTTAAGCCAGATCCCCTATAAAAGATCCAGGCCTGAAGGGAGGAGTCAGTTAGATTCAGTTAGTTCCAGTCAGGCAGTGAAGAGAGCAGGAGTAAGGAGCTGGTCGCGGGGAGAGATCCAGGCCCAGGACCAGGGAACACTGACCCAGCTGTGCTGCACCCTTGGGAGAGGGTCGGAGGCCAGTGGAGGAGTAGGAGAATTAAGGAAGGGAACAAATCAAGTTTCCTTTTATTACACCCGAACACCGGAGTCTGACGCTGCCAGCATCCATTGTAGCAGTAAAAGCCCGGGAGAACCAGAAGGACCAAAACCCCCTGAGAAGTACAAGTAAGGGACACTCAAACTGACCGAACACAGGACCAGGGGCCAAAGGAGGAATAGGGACCCCGCAGAAGGACCTCAGTGTCAGTGACAGAGTAAAGCCCTGAGAGGGAGAAGGAGCGGTGAGTTCAGTTACATGCAGGACTTACCCCAACTCACAGTACAGAGACAGAGGAGGCCTCACAAGTCTCCAAAGTGAAAGTCCCAAATTGCACCGGGGACCTGGTTACTTCTCTGGACTGTACCTGTTACCCTGTCATCAGTAAAAGGTACCGAAACAAAGACTACTGTGTGTGCATGCGCCTGTTTAACCGCCGCCATCCACAGCGTTAACTGCAGAGACGCTAATACATCCCTTCATCCATCCCGCTGCCCTGAGGTAAAGCTCCACCTGTGGGGAGCTGTAATACACTGAGCTGCACCTCCATCACCTCAGCGGCTGGCCTCAGCACTGGAATACACATTACCAGGTACCGCAGGTGGTGTCACGTAACCTATCCCCTTTATCACCATCATCCCCCCACCATCCCCACCATTGAGGGTCCAGGACACAGAACCGGGGACCAACCAGCCGTGATTCCCCATCCAAGTTGCCATCAGCCCCGGTACCCAAGTACCCCCTACCCTGTCGATCGCCACACAGCCACAGAGCTAGGCTTAGGAGCAACAATCCTAAGCATATATATAGAAAGCCTTAGTCAAGGGTCCATGACTAATGCTTCCTATAGCTGAAACGCTTAGGATTGATGCTCATAAGCCTAGCTCTGTGACTGCAACATGCTGCACTGTATTTTAATATGTATAAAATATTCTGAACGTTTTAAAACTCTACTGCCCCTTAGTCACTGGATTAACTACTACATTTTTCATCAATACTGTTGTAGGACCACCTTTTTCTGAAATTACTGCTGCAAGTCTTTAGGTATATGTCTGTAGATGCCTTGAACAACTAGAGATTTAAATATTGAAGCCACTTTGACATTACTAAAGCTATCTTTGCATTAGGCCCTATGAGCATGGTGCAATGTTTGATGCTTTTTGATCAAAATGTACATGCCCATTCGGAAACCAGCAAAGTCTATGATAGTTCAACATTGCTTTTTTCCTTGCAAATTAGGTGCAGGAAATATAAATCTGCAAGTAAACAAAAGCAATGTGGGCATAGCACTTCTGAACATTCATAGACTTTGCTGGCTTCAGGATAGACATGCAGATTTTGATGCAGATTTTTTTATGTCAAAGAAAAGCATCAACGCCTTGGCATGGGCATGTATGATGGCTTCTTGTCAGGGTCCCCTGGGAACCAGAACTCTATGAGTCATTCTTCCTTGTTTCATAATCTGCATAACAAACAATAAAGCACACCAGTAGCCCGTGGAAGAGGAGTACCTCGAAACGGTCTCATTCAGCACAACCCCCCTCCCTGCACCATCTGTAATTTGATGCACCAATAAAAGCCGGAAAATTTGGACCTATCCGTGTGCCGCTACTTTCTACAATTGCAAGAATTTTTTCTTCAGCAGAGCACCGGATTCCAGACACCCCGACTTTAGCAAGGAAACTGCAGCAGGTCAGTGCCCGGTTCATTCTTCATAATAACTACCATAGAAAAGATTGCAGGTAACAGAAATATTTTTTCATTCTCCAAGAAACCTCATTTTGTCACAATTTTGTCATGTTTTACAAAAATACACCTTAACCACGTGTCATATCAGTGCAATATATTCATCAATTTAGTCATAGCCAATAGGGATGAGTAAGTATGCTCGGCGCTACTCATTACTCACACGAGTATCCCGATACTCAGGATGCTCGGCGAGTACCGAGTACCGCCGAGATGCTCAGGACAGCTCGCTATTAATTATGCGATCTGACACAAATACACAGCTCCCTTCAGTGCACACAGTTAGCTGGCACCTCACAGAGAGCTGATTGATTGTTTTGGTCCCTCTGGGGGCCGCAGCAAGGTGTTGTATGCTGAGGTGATTTGAAAAAGCCCACCCTCCGCGCCTTTCCCAGAAACACTCGTTTTATAGCCGGACGTCTGTGCGCAGAGCTTGTCACTAATTGACTTACATTGGGCTCGGTGCTCGGCCGAGTACAACGAGTATCTTGGGATGCTTCCAGAGCACCGAGCACCCGAGCATTTTAGTACTCGCTCATCTCTAATAACCAACAATAGCTGTACATACAGTTTGATTTCTTTTCTTGTCCGTGTAACACAGCTGCTTGCTCCTTACAATGTGCTATGATCTATTGTTAATACAGCACCAACAAGGTGTCTGGACTCTGTTTTCTACTTCTACAGATATATCATCCCTGAATCCTTTTGCACAACATCCAAACTTAAGGTACAGGTCTTAGATATTGGTTATTTCTAGTTTAGTAATATTTGGTTACTTACATGTTCTGGTTGGAAATTGTTTTAATTTGTATACAAATAAATTGAAGAGGTTTATAAAAAAAATACAAATGTTGTGAAGGTCACTACCTTCCTTTTATTTCATGACTTCTATATGAGAGGAAATAATAAGTTGCTACCTTGGAGTGATATATTGCAGGCATCTTGTTATTATCTTTGGTGCAAATTATGATGTCACAAGATTTTTTTCTTAAATATAAAACAGTTTGCCTTCATTTGCTCTCAGCCATCCTTAAAGAATTCTTTATAGTCTTTGGATTTAAATCACAATAACAGCGAGATGATAGATGGCAGTATTGTTGGAAATTGGATCTGTCAATGCTGTTGAGTAATGAGAGAAATCCTCATGATATATGAATGTGATTTTTTATGATTAAACATAACCAGGCAAAGGCAATCCCATGTCTACCTTTGCAATTTGTAAATAATGTTATTACAAAAACAGCATTATAACAAAATAATGGGAAAATTAAAAGTCTATGTATTTTTACTCAATGGAAATACTAATATACTTAGATGCAACAATATGTAAAATATCTGTATATGTCTACATCCAACAATTGTTTTAACTGGTAGGTGAGTACATAAAAATCACATGGCCAAATTGCAAAATTTAGACATGCCAAAACAAAAAATATAAAACAATAGAAGAACTGGCAAGGTCAAATGGTAAAATCATCTTTGCCTTCTTTTCTGCTCCATAGTCACAGCTCACTTTCTGCTATTCTCAATATACTTCCTGCAACTGTCTCCTATTTTGCCTGCTGTGGTTATGTCTTTACTTGTTAGACAACTACCGGTCACTAGGGATGGGCGAATCTACTCGCTAGGACTCGTTACTCGGCGAGTAGTAAGGGACTCGCAGGACTCGGTACTCTGCGAGTTTCCCAGTGGTTACTCACACAGCAACGAGTCCAATGCAAATCAATATCAATCCTAGTTTTGTCAGAGACTCTGACAAAACTAGGATTGCCATTGACTTGCATTGGTCTCATTACTGTGCAAGTAATCGCTGGGAAACTCGCAAAGTAACTGCTGTTACTTTGCGAGCTGAGTCCGGCTGTCTTCTCTGTGCAGGCTGCCGCAGCTCTAGAGCCCGCCTGCTCACAGAGATGATGTAGCAGAGCTGCGATTGTTCTCAGTCTGCTCATTCACTGTGCATAGACATCTATATCTATGCACAGGGGATGTAGCAGAGAGGTCATCGCGTTTTGGACTACGTCGGACGGAAGAGAATTTTTTAAATTAAAGATGGAGTCCCTAATGGCTTTTTTTTTTATTTTTCATAAAAATTTTTCTCTGTGTTGTGTTTTTTTAACCCTTTATTGGAGATTCTTAGTGGCTGGGTCAAATGTGGCCTGACATTAAGAATCTCGGGCTTAATACCAGCTTGTATAACAAAGCTGGTATTAACCCCTTTATTACCCAGCCTGCCACCGCCACCAGGGCCGCTGGAAGAGCGGGGTTCAGCGCCAGAGGATGGCGCTTCAATGAACGCGCCATCTTCTGGGGCGGCTGCGGGCTGCAATTTGCAGCGGGGGGTGCCCAGAAAGCTTCGGCATCCCTGCGCTGCGGATTCTAGCCCCCAGCTGCTTAGCTGTACCTGGCTAGACATAGAAATTGCGCGGAGCCACACATTTTTTTTTAATTATTTCATGAAATTCATGAAATAATTAAAAAAAGGGCTCCCCTATATTCTTGTGTCCGGCCAGGTACAAATAGGCACCTGGGGGTTGGGGGCAGCCCGTCGCTGCCTGCTGGATCCGGCTGGTTCCAGAAATACGGCGAAGCCCACGTGAAATTTTTTTCTGACAAATCCATAAAACAATGTAAATAAAAGGGACTGCATCTTTATTAACCCCTGGACCATGGGCGAGGGGTTAATAAAGATGCAGTCCCTTTTTAAGGATTGTTTTATTGATTTTTCAGAAAAAAAATTATATTGGGCTTTGCCGTATTTCTGGAACCAGCCGGATCCAGCAGGCAGCGACGGGCTGCCCCCAACCCCCAGGTGCCTATTTGTACCTGGCCAGACACAAGAATATAGGGGAGCCCTTTTTTTTAATTATTTCATGAATTTCATGAAATAATTAAAAAAAAATGCATGGGGCTCCGCGCAATTTCTGTGTCTAGCCAGGTTCAGCTAAGCAGCTGGGGGCTGGAATCCGCAGCGCAGGGATGCCCAAGCTTTCTGGGCACCCCCCGCTGCAAATTGCAGCCCGCAGCCGCCCCAGAAGATGGCGCGTTCATTGAAGTGCCATCCTCTGGCGCTGAACCCCGCTCTTCCTTCGGCCCTGGTGGCGGTGGCACGCTGGGTAATAAAGAGGTTAGGGCCAGCTTTGTATTATCAGCTGGTCCTAAGCCCGAAATTTATGGCAGTCACGCCAATATTAGACATGACCGCTATGAATTTCTATTAAATTGTTTTAAAAAAAACACAACACAGAGAAAATTTTTTATTAGAAATAAAAAAAAAAAGCCATTAGGGACTCCATCTTTAATTAAAAAAATCCTCTTCCGTCCGACGCAGTCCAAAACGCGATGTCCTCCCTGCTACAGCCCCTGTGCATAGATATGGATGTCTATGCACAGGGAATGAGCAGACTGAGAACAATCTCAGCTCTGCTACATCAGGCAGCAGGCGGGCTCTAGGACCCTGGAGCTGCGGCAGCCAGCACAGAGGAGACAGCCGGACTCTTATCTGTGCAAGTTTCCCAGCGATTACTTGCACAGTAAACGAGTACAATGCAAATAAATGGCAATCCTAGTTTTGTCAGAGTCTCTGACAAAACTAGGATTGCTTCAGGCTGAAGCTTCCGAGACACATCTGTGATTTGTAAATCGCACACTACTCGCTATTACTCGCTTCCCCATTCATTAACATTGAACTCGCTAGACTCGCAACGAGTAGCGAGTCCCGGGCTCGGACTCGCTAGAGTCAAGCGATTCCGAGTAATTTAGGACTCGCCCATCACTACCGGTCACCCAATCCTGCATTTTTTTCAAACTGTCCAAATTTTCTGGAAGGTTGACAACCCTGTCTTGGGAGAATAGAGTATGATTGATAGCTTCCAATAAGGAATTCTACACTGGAATACAAAAATTTAGGTACAACACCTTATGGCATGTTCACATCTACCTACTGTACTTTTCTCTTGTGATTAGATGCCTATTGGGCCATAGGTCAGAGACTCATTGAGCTTTTACACTGCCATCATCAAACTTTGCTATTTAAGTAGATACAGTACAGTATATATGTGATTTCATACACTTCCCCATAGTTTACCATTATAAAAGAATAATGCACTATATAGTATATTAATCTAATAGAACAGTAAAGGGAGCCGACTAGATCATTTTTTAATTGTCATGCAATACTATTCAAATAACTTTGATGTAGTAGATACTTTGGTGACCTTCATCCCAGGCAGAGTTCAAATAGCTGCTTAAATCTTTCTACAGTGAATAAACAGAGGAGCAGCCTAAGAAGTCATGGTGTTGGGTCGCTGACCTGTCCATTAGTTGACATTTTGTCCGAAAAAGGACTTTTTTTCAATTGTTTTTCACTTAGTCGAGAACGAGGCCTAATTTTTGTTAATTCTATTTTTCCCTTCCCACGTTTAGCACCAATTGCATGCAGACTTGGGCACAACTCAAAACCCTTAATGTACTCTGCCCTTAATGGACTTTGCACCATTTTAATAGAGTCTCCTGACCCCTGTGGGACTTTCTTTATATATACTGTGCTTATTCATGTATGTGTGGTTGAAACTTTGTATAGTTTGTGCTACAATAAAGTTTTTCTACTTCATTCCATGTGTGCTTTACTGTTTCTGCAAAGAGGTGTTTTGATACTGCCCTTGCAAACAAGACGCAGAGCTCTGGCCTGATGGTCTGAGGTATGGAAATGCAAGACACTACAAACACTTCTGTAGAACAAGACTGGCCAAGTGCAGTCCTCTAGGGCTGCAAACAGTACATGTTTTCAGGATTTTCTTGCATTGTACAAGGTGCTGGAATAATCACTTATGCGGGTGAAAAAATTAGCACTTGTGTAATGCTAAGTAAATCTTGAAAATGTGCACTGTTTTCAACCTTGAGGATTGTAGTTGGACACCCCTACCCTAGACGTCTCTGTGGAAGTAGCCAGGGGGCAAGAGGAACCCTCACGCTGCAGCTCTCCCTGAACTCGCTTAGACCCTTTGCCCATGGTGTGTTGTTTGATGCTTTTGTAGTTGGACACCCCTGCCCTAGATGTCTCTGTGGAAGTAGCCAGGGGGCAAGAGGAACCCTCACGCTGCAGCTCTCCCTGAACTCACTTAGACCCTTTGCCCATGGTGTGTTGTTTGATGCTTTTTTTAATGCAGATTTTGAGAAACTACTTCAAAATCTGCATGTCTATCCTGAAGTCAGCAAAGTCTATGACAGGTCAGAAGTGCTATGCCCTCGTTGCATTTTCCTTGCACATGTGGTTCAGGCTTCTTTTTCTGTCCCAAAATCTGCACCAAATCTGTAAGGAAAAAAACAACAACATTGACACGGCACTTCTGAACTCTCAGACTTTGCTGGCTTCAGGATAAACATGCAGATTTTGATGCAAATTCTCAAAATCTGCTTCAAAAGAAGCATCAAACAACATACCCTGAGCATACGGCCTTACAACAATATGGTGCGTTCATGTTAACAGAAAGCATCCCCCATATGCTCTGAAAGCAGGCACACAGGAACTAGTGAGAACGTGACAAGTGGTGCCATCACAAACATTACTGCAGTTCAGAATCAAGGCTCACACAGGCACTATCCTTTAAGTTTGAACTGCGTTGCACTCCCTGAATGCCAAGCTCATCAGAAGCGCTATCGCACGATACCGGAAGCAGGGCTGGCTCCAGGTTTTCGTGTGCCCTGGGCAAAAGAGTCTTAAGCTGGGTTCACAGACATGCATGTTTTTTCCTTTTAAAACATGTTTTTTCATGCGTTTTTGTCCAACCATGAGTTTTTAGGTCTCTGATGGACCCGACTGGTGGTTGAATCTTTTCAATTAATAGCTGTATATTTCTTGGCAGTTTTCGACGCATGGTTTTGTCAAAAAACCATCGATAACATGTTCAGGAAGAGCAAAAACATGCAGTTGCTGTGAAACCATGGCCTGAGGACCCCCTTTAACAAATACTGCATGCGTATATAACCATAGAGCTTAGAGTGGCCTACACTATGAGCCATACGAATATATTAGAGCGCCAAAGTTGTAATTTTAAGACGATTATTTTTCCAATACACTCCACAACTATTTCATCAATACCAACCCAAAAGACGTTAACATCAAAGCTTGTGCAGTTATTGAGGAAGATTTAAGTCGTTCTTTTATTTTAGATTCCTTTTTAGACGGATATTGTTTTGTGCTCATATATTGACGGGAGTTAGCCACAGAATATCAGTTGGTCGGAACTCTATGAAAGGTTCCGAAGAGAAGCCTCTCCCGGGTGTAAAATGATGGGACAATCCCCAGCCCGAGACACCGCCATAACCTACATGGACAGAGTAAAGGGCCCATAGTATGGGTGCAAGTTTGCGGCGCCCAGCTGCGTCGAGAAAATGCCCGTAAAGAACTGACACTGCTAGCCCAGTCTGTTAATACTGTAAGTAACTGTGATAATGTTTAGGTGTCAAGTAAAGTAAAAACAAGCCCAACGGTGAAATACAGTAGTTAATCCACGGGCAAGACTCATAACACACAGAGACTTTACTCCTGAAGTACAGTTTTAATTTCTCAACACCTTATTTCGGATCAGTTACCATAATCACCAACTGTCACCTAATACCAGCGATCTCATATTCACGGTCCCATATAGCCCACACCATTGTGCATCATGAATATTTTTCAAACTTTAGTTTCTCCTTTCTTCACCCCCTGTTTATGACTCCTTGCCACGTAGCAGCGTCACGTCCTTCATCCCATGTAAAGGGCTTCCCTCCCCTGGTTCCGATAGACTTCTCCCAACACAATTACCGATCTGGTAAATCCCTCTTTGCCCTCAATAATTTTGAACCTGTGTTCCAACCGTCCTCAGTCATCTCCATAACCTGCCCATTCTGCGGTGCCGGCCCTTTATCAGGTCCCAGTCCAGCCAATTGCCCAATCTTTAAGACACACCCCTCCTATTGTCCCGAACTAAGGCTGCAGAAACTTGCTGTAACTGCCTAAGTAGCTGACGACATGACTGACCGATCCCTCTATAAGCAAGACAAAGCTTCTCCTGATGAGGGCATCCGTGGTTCTCCAAGTGATGGCAATCGGCCATGCAGAATGCAAAATGGGCATCCGACGCCCCTGTAGGCTCATGGCTCCCAGGGAGAGACAGTTTCAATTCTTATATCCTAGCACCTGTCCCATCATACGCTGAGGACCGTGTGCTTTTGAGTCCAAGGCATACATTGATCACAGCACATCCATAGTCAGCCATCCTTTCAGCTCTCCGGCCTCATCCATATCCAGACAAGGTGAAATAACCTTCCAAAAAGAATGCACCAATCATATTATGCCCAACAACAAATTTTTACACAAAAGTTCGCCTCATGTGCCCATCAGTATCTATAAGGGAACTGACCAATATCCCTTGTCAATTCCATGTTCATCCGGTCACATCCAATATAAGAAACCATGTAACTCTACCATCAACTGGACATGGCTATTCTGAGCTGATTTTGTGTCCCAATGGCTATATGAAGAAGCCCATAATCACAAGCTTAGCACACCCTAGTAGCAAATCACATAAACGAACAGGAAGTTGGACCAGGACCCCCAGTTCACCCATCATACAGGGTTCTATTCACACTACCCTAGACACAGTGGAAGGAAAGCACATTATGCTGGAATAACACGTGCATTGAGGCTGTACTCCGATTATCCAGCTTGATCACATGCACACGTACCTCAGGCGCAGCAGCTGCCTTTGTCATACCAGTACTGGTCCGTGATCGGATGGTGCATTGTGACGCCGTGGCGGGAACTTCACATCCCGTCTGTGCTTGCTAGCTACACACAGTCGCCCGTGGGGAAGACGCACAGCGACAAACGAAGTCGACTTGAGCCAAAGGAAAGAAATAAAAAACACACGAAAAGGAGGGGGAAATACTTCTTCAATTAAGTGGACTATGTCATGGAAAAGAATAATGGTACCTGTACCATGAATATGCCCTTATCCTGGTCCTCCATTATAGTATAACACAGCCTCATAGCCCTTCATATAATATAATGCAGCCTCATAACCCGTCATATAATATAATACAGACTCCTAGACCCCCAGACAATATAATGCAGCCTCACAGCCCTCCAGATATACTGTAGCATCACAGCCCTTCATATAATATTATGCAGCGTCACAGCCCTACAGAGAATATAATGCAGCGTCACATCCCCCAGATAATGTAATGCAGCGTCACAGCCCTCCAGATAATGTAATGCAATGTCACAGCGATTCATATAATGTAATGCAGCGTCACAGCCCTTCATATAATGTAATGCAGCGTCACAGCCCTTCATATAATGTAATGCAGCGTCACAGCCCTCCAGATAATGTAATGCAGTGTCACAGCCCTCCAGATAATGTCATGCAGCGTCACAGCCCTCCAGATAATGTCATGCAGCGTCACAGCCCTCCAGATAATGTCATGCAGCGTCACAGCCCTCCAGATAATGTCATGCAGCGTCACAGCCCTCCAGATAATGTCATGCAGCGTCACAGCCCTCCAGATAATGTCATGCAGCGTCACAGCCCTTCATATAGTATAACACAATAATTTAGCCTCATAGCCCTCCATATAGCATACATCTTCCCCACACACACACACACACACTTCCCACTGTACAACCTGCCCCACTCACCCAGTTACACTGCCCTCTGTACAGCCCTCCCCCCCCACAGACACAGCCCACTGTACAGCCCCCGCACACACACACACTGTCCCCTGTACAGCCCCCACACACACACAGTCAAACACACAGTCACGCACACACACACGGTGTCACACACACACACACGGTCACACACACACACGGTCACACACACACGGTCACACACACACACGGTCACACACACACACGGTCACACACACACACGGTCAACACACACAACGGTCATACACACACACACACGGTCACACACACACACACACGGTCACACACACACACGGTCACACACACACACGGTCACACACACACACGGTCACACACACACACACGGTCACACACACACACTGTCACACACACACACGGTCACACACACACGGTCACACACACACACACGGTCACACACACACACGGTGTCACACACACACACGGTGTCACACACACACACGGTCCACACACACACGGTCACACACACACACACACGGTCACACACACACACACGGTCACACACACACACACGGTCACCACACACACACACGGTCACACACGGACACACACACATGGTCACCACACACGGTGTCACACACACGGTCACACACCACACACGGTCACACCACACACGGTCACACACACACACGGTCAAAACACACGGTCACACACACGGTCACACACACACACGGTCCACACACACACACACGGTCACACACACACACACCGGTCACACACACACGGTCACACACACACACGGTCACACACACACACGGTTCACACACACACACGGTGTCACACACACGGTCATACACACACACGGTCACACACACACGGTACACACACAGGTGTCACACACACGGTCACACACACACACACGGTCCCCACACACACGTCACCACACACACACGGTCACACACACACGTGTCACACACACGGTGTCACACACACACACACGGTCACACACACACACGTCACACAAAACACACGGTCACACACACACGTCACACACACACGGTGTCACACACACGGTGTCACACACACGGTACACACACACACGGTCACACACACACACGGTCACACACACACACACGGTCACACACACACGGTCACCACACACCACACACATGGTCACACACACAGTGACACCTCCTGTACCGACCACCAGCTGTGATCAGTCACTGTGGCCCCCAGGGCCCCGCTCACCTCCTGACACTGGGGTATGTGTTGGAGTTGGATATCCTGTACTGACCCCGAGCTGTGATCAGTCTCTGGCCCCCAGGGCCCCACTCACCCCCTGAAACGATCTCCCCCCTCTCTAAGAGCTCTTCTGCATTTGTGTTCGCGCCGGCAGCTCCGTTCTGTGTGTGATGAGGTCACATGACCTCATCACAGTGCAGCAGCGGCCGCGGGAGATTTAAAGCGGCAGTGCCTACCAGTCCTCCGGCGGCCGTGATCAGCCGCCTGGGGACCGGCCGGGAGAGCGCTGCGCAGTGACATGGATGCACATCCATGTAAAGCTGTCACAGCGGTCGGTGGGTTCCGGGCCCCCCTGTACCCCCGGGCCCGGTCTCACTTGCGACCCCTGCGACCGCGGATGGTACGCCACTGATTATTAGGGAACTTAATAAAAAGCAAATATATCCCCATTTTACTTGTTTGTTTTCACCAGTTAAACTAATATACCGTATATACTCGTGAATAAGCTGAGTTTTTCAGCACAAAAATTGTGCTGAAAAGTGCCCCCCTCGCTTATACACGAATCGTTATACGGCTGAGTGTGTGGGGCCGGTGTCCGGGGGCTGGAGGAGGTGGGGGAGGCTGTATAGTGAGCGGCCGGTCACGTGGGGCCGCTAATTAGTGCAATGCAATATGCACTGCATCCCCCTGTCCATCAGCGGCAGGGGGAGCCGTGCATATTACATTGCACTGTCAGCGCTCCTCCGCCCCCCTGTGGTAGTATACAGCAGTGTTCCCCCCTGTGGTAGTATACAGCAGTGCCTCCCCCTGTGGTATATAAAGCCCCCCCCGTTGCTGCCGCACACCTGTAAAAAGAAGATCTTTCATACTTATCCTCCTGCTGTCACCACGCGCATCCTCCGCTCTCCTTCCTGCTTGCACCCGGCGTCCATCCACGTGACCGCGCACAAATAATGACGTCATTATTTGTGCGCGGTCATATGGATGGACGCCGGGTGCAAGCAAGAAGGAGAGCGGAGGATGCGCGCGGTGACAGCAGGAGGATAAGTATGAAAGATCTTCTTTTTACAGGTGTGCGGCAGCAAGGGGGGGGGCTGTATATACCACAGAGGAGGGGGGGGCACTGCTGTATACCCACAGGGGGGGCTGCTGTATACTACCACGGGGGGGCTGCTGTATACTACCACAGGGGGAGGGCTGCTGTATATACCACAGGGGGAGGCACTGCTGTATACCCACAGGGGGGGGCTGCTGTATACTACCACAGGGGAGGGGCTGCTGTATATACCTCTGTGGCTGCTGTATACTACCACAGGGGGAGGCTGCTGTATACTACCACAGGGGAACTGCTGTATACTACCACTGGGGAGGCTGCTGTATACTACCACTGGGAGGCTGCTGTATACTACCACTGGGGCTGCTGTATATACCTTTGTGGCTGCTGTATACTACCACAGGGGGAGGCTGCTGTATACTACCAAAGGGGGAGACTGCTGTATACTACCACAGGGGAGACTGCTGTATACTACCACAGGGGGAGGCTGCTGTATACCACCACAGGGGGAGGCTGCTGTATACCACCACAGGGGGAGACTGCTGTATACTACCACAGGGGGAGACTGCTGTATACTACCACAGGGGAGACTGCTGTATACTACCACAGGGGAGACTGCTGTATACTACCACTGGGGAGGCTGCTGTATACTACCACTGGGGAGGCTGCTGTATACTACCACTGGGGCTGCTGTATATACCTCTGTGGCTGCTGTATACTACCACTGGGAGGCTGCTGTATACCACTGGGGGGGACTGTATACCTGTGCTGGGTCCACCCTCGGCTTATACACGAGTCAATAGGTTTTCCCAGGTTTTGGGGGCAAAAGTAGGGGGTCGGCTTATACACGAGTATATACGGTAACTGCACAAAATTTAGGAAAAAACATTTCTGACATGCAAAAACAAAACAAAAAAAAATTTGTGACATAAATAGCCACCTTTCTTTATGATGACACTCAACAGCCTTCCATTCATAGATTGTCAGTTGCTTGATCTGTTTACGATCAACATTGCGTACAGCAGCCACCACAGCCTCCCAGACACTGTTCTGAGAGGTGTACTATTTTCCCTCCCTGTAGATCTCACATTTTAGGAGGGACCACAGCTTCTCTATGGGGTTCAGATCAGGTGAACAAGGGGGCCATGTCATTATTTTTTCTTCTTTTAGACCTTCACTGGCCAGCCACACTGTGGAGTAGTTGGATGCATGTGATGGAGCATTGTCCTGCATTAAAATCATGTTTTTCTTGAACGATACCGACTTCTTCCTGTACCACTGCTTGAAGAAGTTGTCTTCCAGAAATTGACAGTAGGTCCGGGAGTTGAGCTTCACTCCATCTTCAACGCGAAAAGGTCCCACAAGTTCATCTTTGATGATACCAGCCCATACCAGTACCCACCTCTACCTTGCTGGTGGTTGAGTTGCTGAGTTGGAGTGGAGCTCTCTGCCCTTTACTGATACAGCCTCTGGCCCATCCATTTGGCACATGAAGAGTCACTCTCATTTCATCAGTCCATAAAACCTTTGACAAATCAGTCTTAAGATATTTCTTGGCCCCGTCTTGACGTTTATCTTCTGTTTCTTGTTCAAAGGTGGTCGGTTTTCAGCCTTCCTTACCTTGGCCATGTCCCTGAGTATAGCAATACTCATTTGCCTAATAATTCTTCACACAGTGTATATATAATTTAGGCTGCAGGTTGTGTATATATAAATATACTGGCTGTGGGCTTTTTATATCTAATGTAGAGGTTGCGGGCTGCATATATATATATAATATGGAGACTGCTGGTGGGCTGCATATATATAATATAGAAGCTGCTGGGTGGGATGCATATATGCAAAATGTAGAGGCTGCAGGCTATGTATATATAGCACCTCAAGGATTCGTGTGCCACAGTGATGTTGCCTCCTCCTCCAAGAATAATGTCATGCCTGGGAGCAGAAAGAGACCCCACACGAGGTACCCCATGCACACATACACCTTTCTTGACTCCAGGCCAGAAGGGGGACCTCTGAACCCAAGTTCAGGGGAGCTGCTCTAATTCTGGCATGGAGGAGGGGTAAGGAGTAGGAAAGAGTGGGTAAGGAGGAACAAGTGAGGAGTCTAGATGAGGAGTCCCAGGAGAGAGGACAAGAAAGAAGGACCTGGAGAGTGGAGCCGCTGAGAGGCTCACTCCAGGCCGCGCTAAGGAAGCGTGGAGCCCCTGCGGAAATGTGGAAAGGTAGCCACAGAGGAGAATTGCAGCTGGGATTGGTAAATTGTCACCGCGCACTAACACCCCCACACACACTCCAATCTTGAGTCTAAATCACTTCAAGTCAGACAATGGATAGCGGGAGGAGCTAAGTGAGGGTAGAATGTAGTACAGCACCCGGGAAGGGATGGAGGAACTGTAGTAAAACCCAACAACACTAAGCTGGGGAAGGAGAGGAAGAAAGTAAGAAAGAGTGTGAGAAAAGGCTTGAGAAGGTTTCCTGGAGGGTGGTGAAGTGGGAAGCATCCCAAGCAGAGACAATGATTAGCTAATCAGTGACCGAGACCAAGCTGAGAATAGAGGAGTCCGGTGGCCTGCACTAATGATAGCCAGCCGGAAACCTGGGCTGAACCCGAGGAAAGTCAGAAGGAGCCAGGTGTGCCCGACTAACCCGGGACACTGGTGGATGGGCCAAAGAACTAGAGTGCCAGCTCTATAGATGTAGAAAGAAAAAGAAAAGGGCGCATGTGTAGACACACAGGGCTGTTTGTATAAATAAAAAGTGCCAGTGCACTCACCTATAATGGTTGTGTACTTCTACACAACCAAGATTAAATGTGTGGGTGATGGGCTCCGGGTCGCCTCTTTCTATTAGTGCTGCCGTCCTGCCGGTGTTTGCGTTCACAACTCCGTGCTCCGCGAATTTCACATAATCCTACCGGACCGGATACCGCGTCACCGCAGGTCCTCACTATGTTTATACCCGGTAATTAGGTAACCACAGGTCCTCAACACTCCAGATATGCCAGGCTGCTCCTGCCACTTTGGCTCCGTAGAGAGAATTCACATAAAAACAATAGTACAGCGGTCTCAGGGAGCGCCAAAGGAATACTGGACAAATTAGTGGATAAGAACCGACCTTTATTCTTCCTCCAATACCACTGCACAACGCGTTTCGACGGTCTAAGCCGCCACCAGACCCCACCTGATGAAGACGGCTTAGACCGTCGAAACGCGTTTTGGCAGTGGTATTGGAGGAAGAATAAAGGTTGGTTCTTATCCACTAATTTGTCCAGTATTCCTTTGGCGCTCCCTGGGACCGCTGTACTATTGTTTTTATGTGAGCTCTATAGATGTGGCCGGGTAGCTCTAAGCTCCAACCACGAAACTTCAGTTGGGTACGGGAACTCTATCTCCCGGGACCTAACCACCGGTGTGGTGAAGGAGAAAGCCATCATACCAGGGCTAGTAACCCAAAGAGTGGGACAAATCCCCAAAGAGCTCGAGACAACCGGACCATAACCACACACGGAGAGAACGAAAGGGCCCGATAGATACAATGAGGGGAAGTGACGCAGGTGAACCGTCCCAGCTGCAGTGAGAACCTAAGCCCGTAAAGAACTGTACAGAGCTGCTGTGGGAGCCCAAGTCTGTTGTAATGACTGTAAAGTAACTGTGAACTGTTAGGTGTGAAGTAAGAGTAAAAACCCGGTAAAGCCCAGTACGGTGTGAACTCAGTTGTTTATCCACAGGAGAGAGGAACGCCATAACCGCACAGAGACTGTGTATGCTGCCTGAAGGTACGGAGAACTTTACACTTTTACACTACACCTTTGGATGTTCTGGGGGTCAGCTCTACCCATAGAGGGCTCACCATCTGGCTGCACCCACAATCATCCCAGCGATCTCGATTTCAGCGGTGGCCTCATATAGCCACACACTATTGGTGGCATCATGAATTACTTTTATAAACTTTATTTCTCCCTTGTTCTTCATCCCCTTTTTATTTGACTCACTTGGGCATATGTAGCCGGGTCACGTCGCTGTGACATCCCCCATTAGACTGAAGAGAGGGCCCGGTTCCGCAACTTCTGCCCTGGGTTGCGATAAGACTTGGCATCACAAACAGGATTACCGATCTGGATAAATCCGGGTCTTGTGCGCCTAAAGATAATTTTGTTGAACTGTGTTCACCGATCCTCAGTAATGGCGTCCCAAAAAGACTGACGTCATGTGCTGGCAGAGGGGTGTGCCAAGGCCTCTTATCATGGGCCAGGCCAGCAAAGAGCGCAATCTGAAGTACACACCCCTCCTATTGTCCGAGAGTGAGGAGAGCGATGCAGAAGACTGTGTAACCTCGCCTGAGGGAGTGGCAGCTGACGACGATGATGGACGGCGACTCCCTCTTAAGGAGAGAGAAAAAAAGCTACGCCATGAATGAGGTGCATGATGGTTGCTCAGAGTGATGGCAAAAAGATCCGGCCATGGCAGAAGGTGGAGAAGATTGAGGCGATCCGTACGGCCCTGTGGAGGGCTGCTGGCTCCAGGGGAGAGACAGTTTCAAAGTTCTTATGTCCTAGGCAGCTCTCCATCAGGCGTTGGAAGGTACCGGGGTGCGTTTTAGAGTCCAAACGGCATATAATTGAACTCACAGAGGCACATCAGCATAGTAAACACTGTCTTCTCCTTGTCAGCCTCTGGGACAGGAACCTGCCAGTACCCACTAGTCAGATCAAAGGTAGAAATAACTTGGCACAAAAATGAATGAAAATTCTATATTTATTGTGCAGCTCAAACGAACAGAATTGTTACACAAAACGTTTCGGCCTCACTGGCCTTCATCAGTTGCTATAAGGATAAAGAAAAATATCACACTATGATCAGTATTCATGTTCATACAGTAACATAAAATATAAGAAAACCAATAGAAACTTCTACCATCAATTCTGGACAGGCTACTTCTTGGAGCTGATTTTGTAGTTCACAATGGCTATATAAGAAAAGAAAAGCCCATAATCAAACAAGAGTTTAACACAGCCAAGATAAGCATAAAATCAACATTATAATCTATGTAACAGGAGGGAGTTTGAGACATCAGGACCCCACAGGGTTCACACTCATATACAGGGATATCTATTAGTACACACTCACCATATGACACTGGGAAGGAATGCAAATTATGCTGGAGATAACAGCGTGCAGGACGGCGTGTCTCCGGAGTTTATATCCAGACTATGGATGCACATGGCATCGCGTCATCAAGACGCGCACGCATGCGTGAACGCGATATTGTCAGTAACCTCAGTTACTGGATCACGTGATCCGGAGGAATGCGATCATGTGATATCGCCAGTGAAGTACGCTCCACGCATGCGCGAGCGGTGGTCATGGTGCTTGTCATTAGTATTAAAGCGCCACAGTGGGAGAAAAGAAGAAAAGGGACAAAGAGAGTCAGACTTGAGCAAAAGAAAAGGGAGAAATAAGAAAACAAGAGAAAAGGAAGGGGGAAATAAACAGTTTAGACAGAGTTAAAAGGAAAAAGGAGAACTATATCATGGAAAAAGGAAATAAGGGGATTACCTGTACCATGAAGGAGGGAATTAACGGTTCTATATGCAAAAGGGAAGTAAAGGACAAAAAATTAATATCGCAATTATAAGAAACTAACTACATCATAGTCACGATTTAGACGTTTAGGAGATAATGTTTGAAGTCTAAATATCCAATGGGCTTCGCGAATCCGCATAAGTTTCTGGAGAGTACCACCCCTCCGGGAAAGGGACACCCCTCTTTTAGCACCTGATATTTTAATTGAGAGATTCTATGACCCATAGTGTTGAAATGGTAAGGTAATGGAAGAACATTTTTTTCACACCTAATATTTGACTTATGCTGGGATATTCTGTCCCGTATGTGTTGTGACGTTTTGCCTACATAGACCAGTCCGCAAGGACATTTAATAGCATAAATCACATTCGTGGAATTACACGTAAAAAAGCCACGAATAGGAATCCCCTCACCGGTATGTGGGTGGTAAATCTTATCACCTTTGATGATGTTATTGCACTGTAAACAATTTAGACACGGGAAGGTCCCATTTCTCCTAGTGGATAAAAAGGATTGCCTGGACATTTTGATGGCTGAACCTATGTCTGCTCTTATTAAACAATCCTTAAGGTTTTTTGCCCTCCTAAAGTTTAATAAGAGCAGACATAGGTTCAGCCATCAAAATGTCCAGGCAATCCTTTTTATCCACTAGGAGAAATGGGACCTTCCCGTGTCTAAATTGTTTACAGTGCAATAACATCATCAAAGGTGATAAGATTTACCACCCACATACCGGTGAGGGGATTCCTATTCGTGGCTTTTTTACGTGTAATTCCACGAATGTGATTTATGCTATTAAATGTCCTTGCGGACTGGTCTATGTAGGCGAAACGTCACAACACATACGGGACAGAATATCCCAGCATAAGTCAAATATTAGGTGTGAAAAAAATGTTCTTCCATTACCTTACCATTTCAACACTATGGGTCATAGAATCTCTCAATTAAAATATCAGGTGCTAGAAGGGGTGTCCCTTTCCCGGAGGGGTGGTAATCTCCAGAAACTTATGCGGATTCGCGAAGCCCATTGGATATTTAGACTTCAAACATTATCTCCTAAACGTCTAAATCGTGACTATGATGTAGTTAGTTTCTTATAATTGCGATATTAATTTTTTGTCCTTTACTTCCCTTTTGCATATAGAACCGTTAATTCCCTCCTTCATGGTACAGGTAATCCCCTTATTTCCTTTTTCCATGATATATTTCTCCTTTTTCCTTTTATCTCTGTCTAAACTGTTTATTTCCCCCTTCCTTTTCTCTTGTTTTCTTATTTCTCCCTTTTCTTTTGCTAAAGTCTGACTCTCTTTGTCCCTTTTCTTCTTTTCTCCCACTGTGGCGCTTTAATACTAATGACAAGCACCGTGACCACCGCTCGCGCATGCGTGGAGCGTACTTCACTGGCGATATCACATGATCGCATTCCTCTGGATCACGTGATCCAGTAACTGAGGTTACTGACAATATCGCGTTCACGCATGCGCGCGCGTCTTGATGACGCGATGCCATGTGCATCCATAGTCTGGATATAAACTCCGGAGACACGGCGTCCTGCACACTGTTATCTCCAGCATAATTTGCATTCCTTCCCAGCGTCATATGGTGAGTGTGTACTAATAGATATGCCTGTATATGAGTGTGAACCCTGTGGGGTCCTGATGTCTCAAACTCCCTCCTGTTACATAGATTATAATGTTGATTTTATGCTTATCTTGGCTGTGTTAAACTCTTGTTTGATTATGGGCTTTTCTTTTCTTATATAGCCATTGTGAACTACAAAATCAGCTCCAAGAAGTAGCCTGTCCAGAATTGATGGTAGAAGTTTCTATTGGTTTTCTTATATTTTATGTTACTGTATGAACATGAATACTGATCATAGTGTGATATTTTTCTTTATCCTTATAGCAACTGATGAAGGCCAGTGAGGCCGAAACGTTTTGTGTAACAATTCTGTTCGTTTGAGCTGCACAATAAATATAGAATTTTCATTCATTTTTGTGCCAAGTTATTATTACAGTAATTACGGGTTGGAGACCCTACTTGAGCACTACTCGTTGGTCATTAATATTTTTTCTATACAAAGGTAGAAATAGCAGATTTTAATGCAGCTAGTGACTCCTCAATCCTAGGTAACGGGTATGCGTCCTTATGTGTGATGCGGTTGATCTGCCGGTAATCTACGCACATTCTCATGGTCCTGTCCTTCTTTCTAAGCAACACTAAAGGCGCTGCCCAGGGGCTACAACTGTCTCTTATTACCCCTGCAGATTTCATTTCTTTGAGCATGTCTTTGGTGGTTTGGTAATGAGCGGGTGGTAATGGTCTATACCTCTCTTTTATAGGCTGATGGTTACCTGTGAGTATAGAGTGCTCTACCCCTTTAATTTTCCCAAAGTCTATCGGGTGTTTACTGAATATCTGCTTTTATTCTTTCACTACCCGGTATACTCCATGCTTTTGATGGGAAGGTGTAGAACTGGTACCCACATGTAGCTTTTGGCACCAATCCTCCAGCTTTTCCCCTTAACCATTGTCATCCGCCTGACTTGACGAGTTCAAGGGCTCGACGGCTGTGATGGCATTGTTATCAACCGTGAACAATTTAGCAATGGTAGCATACTTTGGTAATGGGACCTCATGTTCCCCGCAATTCAGAAGGCGTAATGGCACTCTTCCCTGGTGTACCTCAACTACCCCTCTGGCTATTAATATAGTGGGTCTACTGTCTGAGAACATGAGTTCTTCCAGGGCTTGGTAGTCTTGCTCTTTAATGCCTATTGTGGCTCTACACCAGACCAACATTTCAGTATTGGGAGGTATTACAATGGGTATTAGATCAATTACTCGTACACTGCCAATTTCACCTCCTGATATTTCTACCTGTTGCTTCATCATCAGAACTTTTATTGTGCAGAAGTCTCTGCTGTCCGGTTCTGGCAGTCTCGGCGATCTGCTGTAAAACAGTAATTACCTCGGAAAAAACACTTTTCAATTACATTCATTCCTAGTAACACAACTGGTTCACGATCTCGCCGGTCAACATCTACAATAATAATACCCTGATTCTGCAATTCTACTTTCCCAATCTGAATGTTCATCTCTCTGAACCCAACTTGCAGTATTAGTTCACGATTACCAGCCCATAAGATCACTACAATGTCAGTTGGACCACTATTAATGTCTGAATCAGCCCAGTAACTTTTGTATAGAACATGTGGAATTGATGTCATCTGGGACCCGGTATCCAACAAGGTCCTAAAGGGAATGCCTTCCAACATGATAGGGATGACCGGGCGTCCTCCCACGAATCTGTCATACCACTCTGAAGGACTTTGAGAATTTACACCTGAGAAGAGGCCCGCCTGCCCAGGGAATCCTCGTTTAAAGCACATTCCCGGGCAAAGTGACCTGTTTTCTGACAACGGCGGCAAATGGGTTGTCCATCCGGTTGATAGTGGTCGCTGGGTCATCCTCTCGTCGCTTGGTACCTCCTGGGCCTCATCCATGGGACATCCTCCTTGCTGGTCGCCAACTCAATCTTGGGCGCAGGCTTGGATCCTTGCAGCTCCTTGATGACTTTAGCCATGGAAATAACAGTGTCTGTCAGGGCATCTAGCTTTTGGTTGAGGGCCTCATTAGAGATAGGCTCTCTGTGTTCAGCAGCAGTCTCTGACATGGCAGATATCGCTGATACTCCTGGCTGCTGGGGTGCTGCTGTGGGCTGGGGTGCTGCTGTGGGGCCTTGGGTGAAGTTCAGATCCCAGGGCTCCTCTACCTGCTGAAGGTGGATGGCTCTGTCTTTTAACTCAGCAAAAGTCATTTCAGGATTCTGAATAATCATCATACTCAGCTGTCCTCTGTGAGAAGGGGATAGGAGGCCCTCTATGAACTGGTCAATTAGCATTTTGTCAGCCAGTTATTGGGCTAAGGAAGGTTCTGCTAGTTTAAGTGCTTTGAGTGCATCCTGTAAGTTTAAGGCATAGTCTCTGGCACTCTCTTTGGGCTTTTGCTGATATCCAAAGAACCTCATTTTAGCACGGGTGTCAGCACTAGATTCAAATGCTGCTTTTAGTCCAGCTACAAGATGCTCTACAGTGTCCTTATTTGTGTCCAGCCAGGACGCTACTTCCTGCCGTGCATTGCCAGTTAATTGTACAATAAACATGCCGACACGCTGGGCTTCATTTAGGGGGTACATCACATAGTAAGCTTGTATTTTAGTAATAACGTCATTAAGAGTGTTAGGCTCACAGGAGTATTGGGGCATCCACATTGCCCCAAGAGTATATGGCATCAGGAGTGGCATAATGGGTGCTGCTCCTTGCGCCGCGGCACCACCGGGTTCTCCGCCAGGTGCTCCTCTATTATCCGGTGCTGGATTTTCGCCGGCTGCTCCGCTGCTGCTCGGCGCTGCTGGTTCTTCCAGTTGAGACATCCTGTGCCCCCTTAGTTAAGCTTGACCCTCCTGTCTTCCGCTTCCGTCCATATGTCTAACAAAGGTTCCACTGTGCACCAGGGATTCTCTTCCCTTCCAGATGATGTCAGGGCGCTTTACCAAGTGCCACCCACAATGACACGCCCCCTTTCCTTCCCGCGTGTCACGCGCTCTGTAATAGCGGAATTTAAAAATTAGAGTCTTTGTGGCACAGTTCAAATTCAGTTTGCTGAGCGATCTGCAATGGCAACAGGTTCAAAACAGTCACAAATCACGGCACACACTGCCCGGTTTACCAGGCACGGTAGATCCTGTTTGTGACACCAAGTTGTGGTGCCCACTGGGACAGGGTACTGGTACCGGACCGGGGTACCGCTGGGGATATCACGGCAGTCTTGGTCCGGACCGTGTCACGGGTTCAGCAAGTAATGGGGGTAATATTTACAGAGAAGTTTGTCGTGACGCCACCCATGGTTTGTGGTCAGTGAAGGGACCACCGCTGCTGCAGAACCTCAGGGATGATGTTGGGCAGCTGGGGATGTAATGGCTCTTCGCAGGTAGAGCTGGGTTCCCCGGGGCAGTTGTAGTAATGGTCTATAGATGGTGCTATGGATGTTGCAGGATAGGGGTAGTAGTAGAGATGATGATAGTTTGTGAGGGCACGGAGGGTTTGAGCACAAGGATCACACACACTCACGGTTTTGAAGTTTTCCAAGGCTTTACTGGTGATGGTATTCAGTAGAGTACTGTCCACGGAGTCTGTACCGGGGCCGGGTTGCTCCCACCCTGTCCGGGTCCTCAACTTCCTACTGCTGCGCTGTGTGTGTGGCCCTGCTGCTGATTTAGCTAGGCTGCTGGCCCTGTTCCTCCTCACAGGTACCCCCTTTTGCTAGGCAACTTGAGTCTTTTCTCTGTGTCTCTGACCCCGTCGTGTTGCTTCGCTGAGGTACAGTGTAGATCTACAACCTCCACTATCCCGGTGTTTTCTGTGCTGCGTGTTTCAGTCACAGATTCGGATCCGGTATCCAGTCTCTGCACTCCTCTGGGGTGAGTTATGAGGTAACTCAGTCTCCCAGATATGTTCCTCTGTTTCTTGTACTCCTCTCCTCAGACCCTGGCTTCAGGCCTGAAAGTAGTCAGTGGTCCCTGTCAGGAGCTCAGCACTGCTCCCATTTACAGGTCCTCCTCCTAGTGCTCCCTGCACTAAACTGAACTCTCAACTATCAACTAACTACTTCCTCCTCAGACCAGAATATATCAGGGAGCTGCTTGAGCTCCCCCTTCTGGCCTAGAGGTGCTAGTGGAGTGTCCAGTGTTGTGTGGGGAGTTAACCCTTGTGATGTTACTGTGGCACATTAACCCCTGGAGTGCCACAAAATTCTCAGACAAATCATCGTTTACTAGTGATGGGCGAGTCCTAAATTACTCGGAATCACTTGACTCTAGCGAGTCCGAGCCCAGGACTCGCTACTCGTTGCGAGTCTAGCGAGTCCAATGTTAATGAATGGGGAAGCGAGTAATAGCGAGTAATGTGCGATTTAAAAATCGCAGATGTGTCTCGGAAAGCGCTCGCATTGCCATGTTGGAATCCCCACTCGCAACTGTATTTTGCTGCTGTGTCCCGAGGCCAAACTCGCATGTGTTTGTCTTATTTGGCGCCGATGAGGCGAGGCAAGCAATTTTCTCCAGCACACCCCATGCTTTTAGCAAACTGGAAAGAAGCCGACTCGAGCTGCCAGACGCGCACACACACAGAGCAAGCATAGCCCGTGTCAACACGCTGCAGTTAATTGACCTGGTGGAGGCTCGGCCCCTGCTTTCACTGCCCACTGACCCTGCCTATGGGGATAGCATCCAGCGGACTACAGCCTGGAGGGAGGTCGCTCAAGCCATGTTCCCTGCATTCCATCGCAGTGGCCAGGATGCACAGAGCAATATGGATAAGTTAAATGTGTTCACACGTTATATTGCATTTACCGTATATACTCGTGTATAAGCCGACCCGTGTATAAGCCGACCCCCCTACTTTTGCCCCAAAAACTGGGAAAACATATTGACCGCCATCCTGGTATACAGCGGCTATCACTGGTAGACAGCCCCCCAGCAGAGTATACAGCTCACCCTGCAGAGTATACAGGCCCCCCAGTGGGTATACATGCCCCCCATATTAGGGTATACAGGGCCCTCAGTGGGTATACAGGCCCCCCAGAAGTGGGTATACAGGTCCCCCAGTGGGTACACAGGACCCCCAGCAGTGGGTATACAGGGCCCCCAGTGGGTATACAGGGCCCCCAGCAGTGGGTATACAGGCCCCCCAGCAGTGGGTATACAGGGCCCCCAGTGGGTATACAGGGCCTCAGCAGTGGGTATACAGGCCCCCCGTGGGTATACAGGCCCCCCAGCAGTGGGTATACAGGGCCCCCGTGGGTATACAGGGCCCCCATAGTAGGGTATACAGGGCCCTCAATGTGTTATCATGCGCCGTCGCATGGTTGCCTATATTTGGATGGGGTCACAATAGTACACTTAGTTTAAGGGCTGGTCCTCCTGGCTCTGAAGGCCAGGGGGTTGGGTGTACATAAATACCACTAATAAGCGGAGTCTGGTGCCCGCACTATTACATTCTCTATGCGTTGACATGTGCCCTGCCTCATTTGTGATTGTGGCCATGTGAGCTCAATGTCCGTAATGCTGTTGATGATGTTCCACACTCTCGTGTCACTGTGCCTTGTATACACATTACACACACAACATGAATAAAATGTTATTGTTGATTTGTACACATACTTTTAGTGTTTCAAATGTTACAGAGGTCTAAACCCGGTTTGAAATTATTTCACAGTTGACGTGCTTATCAAACGGTGGAGGAGCTGTCGGTATCAGCACAAAAGGCAACACCGTAAGATCTCGGAGGGGGGACCGGAAGCAGATCCAGGGGCGATATATCGCCACTACGACCGGTTGTCCTTCCTTGAACCGGTGGTCCATATGCCAAGGTATGTGTCTGCTGCACTGTTGTGTACTATTATTGTTATTATTATTTATTTATATAGCGCCATTAGGTTCCATGGCACTTTACATGAGGATAAGGGTTAACGACAAAAAACAGTACATGAAGACAATCAGGTCATACAGGTACAAGAGGAGAGGACCCTGTCCACGAGGGCACACAGTCTACGTATGAAGCTCTATAATCAGTGTGGTGGTTTACATACCCACACTGGGGTTTGTTTCTGCCATGGTGCAACAGAATTTTATTAACTTTGGCAATGATCCAGGACATACACATGTATAGCCACATTGTGACTTTGGGACAAATAAGCAATGTTCTGCAAGGTGGGCAGACACAATGTTCTGTGAACTCACAATTAGCTATTATTGTTGCCATGTTTGTGGAACAAAGCCATGTTCTTCCCTGCAATGGCCTCTAAGGTGTGTGGCCTTGTCTGGTTTGCCTGTCATAAGCCTCACTTGTATCAGTTCCTAATGGCCTCGACTTGCATAAGGGCCACATACATCCCTACACGTTTAGTTGTGGGTGTTTTTTTCGGCTAAATAACGTTGCAAGGATATACCCCTTTTGCACTAAACTGTTTGTACACCATCCCAGATTGTTGACACAGTCACACACATTTGAGGACATACCCTGTATCACTACAAATACGTGTGGTGAGTTTTCCCATGGGTATATATGGGGCTGCAAGGTGATGGTGTAGATATTAGGGCCCACATGTGATTTTTTTTTTTTTCGTTCACTGATGGCCACATTACGAATCCTCCGGAAAACAGTGTATTAATGCTGTATAAAATCAAACTAAAGAGGGCCATATTTTAAGTGCAACAGGCTTTTCTGTCCAAGGTCCTTTAGGAAACCCAAGGTTTGCCCCTGCTGCTCCCGGTTTTTTGTTCGTCCCCATTGGAATAACTGTAAAACTGTCCATCTGTGCATACCACCTTGTTTGGCACCAACAATGTGTGACCTGCTGCTCAAAAACAACCCCATACTCTATGTCCATTACAGTCGTTTCAAAAGCCAAGCCATCTGTTTGGTGTGTTTTATTTACCAAGACATTCCTGATTAGCATACATGGCAGCAAAAAGGAGTGTAGGCCACTAACGCTGAATGCTCATGTGTCACCATGACTCCATTTCCTGTCTTGCTCATCTGCACTATAGATCTGGGTTATGTGCATTGAGACCAAGGCCGCCCACACTGCGTCTTTTTGTGTCCATCTGATGGCAAACAACCCAGAAGAATGTGTTTGCCTCACAGTGTCAGGCTATAGCTTTGTCCACATAAAGTTTCAACAAAAAGTCAAAGCAATAGTTGTGGCCACTAATATGTCTTCAAGTGCCTAAATAGCTGTCCTGCCTAAGGCAGGGCACAGTGTAATAGTACAGATAAATTTTTAAATTTCTAATGTAATGGCAAAAAATCGAGGACCAACACTACCCACACATAGAATATTGGTTGAGGCATGAGCCAAAATGTCCTTAATGTATTTGCTGCAATTCCATCTTAAGGCCAACAAGGAAAAGACACAGAATACACAGATACACTGAGTCAAAAAAGCGTGCACATTTTATGTTTGGCCTATGGTTTTGTTTCCAAACGCAACCCATTCACCAAATTTTTTTTGTATTTACCCACAGAGCTGCTCACTACCACAGGCGGCGTGGTAACCCACCAGCACAGCTGCCTGAAGAGGCGAGGGAGGCCCCTGAACCACCACCACTTGGAGTGGAGGAGGAAGGAGTACCACCACCACCACCACCATCACCTTTGGGGCATGGCCGGCCACAAGATGAGGAGGTTGAAGGGCCACAACAACGGTCTCCCCACCAAAACCAACCTCCGGCAGTGGACGAAGCTGGATGGCCAACTGGCAGCAGTGTGGGGAGTCACCAGAACCCCAGCAGCCATGCTTAGATCCCGGGGGCACCAAATGACCACCTTGGACAATGTGATGCTAACTTTGCCCGCAGTCTCATACCCTTTTCTGGCTCTCATTCCATTGGAGAGACGACTGCGGGCAAGGTCAGCAATCCACATTGTCCTTGATGCCTGTCGACCCCCAAACCACCCTGGCCAGGTATTTACTTATTTGGAGGGGTGGCAGCAGTCGAGCTCCAACAGGCTGGACAGGCCCACACCCCGGGACAGCTATGTGCCGACCCAGAGGCCTATACAACATTTGTGGCCACCCAACATGGACCTCCCAACCCAAGGCCATTTCGAGACACTGGCCCAGATGACCCACCCTACAGGGTTACGATCAGTGGGGGAGGCTATCCATGGGGCCCTGGACCTCCTCCAGGATCAGGGTGATGGTGGCCTGGTAGAGGCTACCCCACACAATCAGCCCACCTACCACCAGCTGTAGGTCAACTTTTTTGTTTTTTTGTTTTTTTTTGTTATCCAAATAGTGCATTGCACAATTTCTTTTAGTTTTTTTCTGTTTTATTTGTTTGTTTTTTTTGCGTTTGTGAGCTTTCTAAAAGCTATCTGACATCTTTGCCATTAAGGCGTGATAATACACATTTTGAAAAAACTGCTTTGTGTCTGTCTTTTTTCAGGGAATGGATCTGTAGGTTGTTTTGTGGGTGGGCTTAAAGTCATCATCATTAGCAAGTACTTTACGGCCCGCATGGCGCATGAAGGCACCTTGGTTAGTATGTGTAAAATCATGACTCCACATACAAATGTTGCTAACAAATAAATAGTGCCTGTGTTTGGGGGGTTTACTTAATGACTCGCTATGGCAACACTAGGAACACAGATGCGAGAGGCTGGGACGTCTACTTGCAACACAGCGCGTCTACGTGTTATCTCCGTGGCGTACAGTGGGACCCTTCGCCAGGCTCCAGCAGGATCATAGTACAAGCAATGTCCACGATGCAGGCATAGGCTTGTTGCCTCAAAAAATTAGCTCAAAGGGCTTAATAAACTCTTTTTGAAAGAGAGGAGGGCACGTGGCCCATACTATATTCTTGCTTGTCCTGAGAGCATAGTACAAGCAACGTCCACGATGCAGGCATAGGCTTGTTGCCTCAAAAAATTAGCTCAACGGGCTTAATAAACTCTTTTTAGAAATAGAGGAGGGCGCGTGGCCCATACTATATTCTTGCTTGTCCTGAGAGCATAGTACAAGCAACGTCCACGATGCAGGCATAGGCTTGTTGCCTCAAAAAATTAGCTCAAAGGGCTTAATAAACTCTTTTTAGAAATAGAGGAGGGCGCGTGGCCCATACTATATTCTTGCTTGTCCTGAGAGCATAGTACAAGCAACGTCCACGATGCAGGCATAGGCTTGTTGCCTCAAAAAATTAGCTCAAAGGGCTTAATAAACTCTTTTTAGAAATAGAGGAGGGCGCGTAGCCCATACTATATTCTTGCTTGTCCTGAGAGCATAGTACAAGCAACGTCCACGATGCAGGCATAGGCTTGTTGCCTCAAAAAATTAGCCCAAGGGGCTGTATTGTATTGAATGGAAAAAAAAAAATGAAAAATGCTCACAAGCGGATGCACTTGTAAAGTAAAATGATTTTTACTGATTGCGCAGTTTTGTTATCATGCAGCAAATGTTGCAGGAACATGACTTATAGTTAAAAGTTAAAAGTGCAATATTCCAATCATATTACCGTATATACTCGTGTATAAGCCGACCCGTGTATAAGCCGACCCCCCTACTTTTCCCCCAAAAATCTGGAAAAACCTATTGACTCGTGTATAACCCGAGGGTGGACCCCAGCACAGGTATACAGCCCTCAACAGTGTGGTATACAGCAGCCCCAGAGGTATATACAGCCCCAGTGGTAGTATACAGCAGCCCCACAGGTATTATACAGCCCCAGTGGTAGTATACAGCAGCCCCACAGGTATATACAGCCCCAGTGTAGTATACAGCAGCCCCACAGGTATATACAGCCCCAGTGGTAGTATACAGCAGCCCCACAGGTATATACAGCCCCAGTGGTAGTATACAGCAGCCCCACAGGTATATACAGCCCCAGTGTAGTATACAGCAGCCCCACAGGTATATACAGCCCCAGTGGTAGTATACAGCAGCCCCACAGGTATATACAGCCCAGTGGTAGTATACAGCAGCCCACAAGGTATATACAGCCCCAGTGTAGTATACAGCAGCCCCACAGGTATATACAGCCCCAGTGGTAGTATACAGCAGCCCCACAGGTATATACAGCCCCAGTGGTAGTATACAGCAGCCCCACAGGTAAAAAGCACGTGCTTTGATGCTCAGCTCTTCAGGGAAATGGACCCATGTGTAGTTTGTCGGATGGCTCAACATCAATCTGCAGTACTTTACGGCCCCAGGCGCAGGTAAAGGCACCCTGTGTATGTAAACATGCCCACATAAAATTTCCATTAAGTAATATGCGTATGGGGGTATATTAATGACCTCGCTATGGCAACAGAGCCACACAAAATCAGAGGCGGCCGTCGTACTTCAACAGCCCCACAGTTATCATGCCCAGTGGTGTACAGAGGCACCCTCGTCATCTACGCCGCAGTGATAGTACAAGCAATGTCCCACAGGATATAGGCCGTGCGGTAATACATTAGCTCAAGGTATATACACCTTTTTGAAGAGAGAAGGCACGGCCCACTAATTTATCTAGCCCAGTGACTATACAGCACCCACAGGTGAAATAGCTTGCCAGGTATATAAATTAGCTCAACGGGTAAATAAACCCTTTTTAGATAATAAGGAGGCCCCTAGGCATAAATTTCTGCCTGGAGCATAGACAAGCAACCCACATGCAGCATAGGCTGTGGCTAGTCAACAAAACTACCAAGATAAATAACCTCTGGTTAGTAATAAGGCGGGGCCCGGCCATATATATCCTGTTGTTGAGACCATCAGTAAAACAGCCCAGGGTGAGCATAGGCTTCCACATAAATAATTAGCCCAAAGGGTTAATAACCTTTTAGAAATGAGGAGGGGGATACCCCATAATGTATTCAGCAAGCCACAAAACGTACCCCAGCAGGATAGCTTGTTGCCCCCTCTATAACCCAAAATTGCTAAGGGTGTTATTGTATACTATGCAACAAAAGCTGAAAAATGCTCACGCGGCATGCACTTGAAAAAGTCAATTTTACTGATTCGCCAGTTTGTTATCGGGCAATTCCAGGAACAGAATTATCACATGCTGAGCGAGGAAATCGGATACTCCTGTTGTAAAGGGATAAGTAAAGCGGAAATTCCAATCATATTGTATGATTCGTGACTAGCTGTGGGTGACTGTCGTGCGGGGGCTAGAACTACGATATATCCATGTCTGAGCGGCTGGGGCGTCAGATGTGGGCATTTATCGTAGTAACAGTCTTTACATATGACTATACCCCAGACTGAAAGCACGCTTGTGTGAACTATTCAGAAACAATTTGGAGTGAGCGAAATAGTCGTCTCTATATGTAATCATGCCCGAGTATGTACTATATGATTTTGGTTGCTTCATTGGCATCACTGTCAAGAGGCCTTTTACCTGCGCTGAACACCTGGTAGGGAAATCTGTTATGTAGAAAAAGCAGGTCTAATGCCAGACACAAGGAAGGGAGGTTGTCTTATTGACAACGTCCACAGGACTCTTAGTTCCGAGGAGCGGCCTGTGTGAACCTTTCATAAAGGACTAAACCCACCCTTACCGCTTGGTGTCTGCGCGGAATCTAGACCTGGGCATGCACAAAACCTCCAAGGCTGCAAGAGCAGACCTCCAAGTGCAAAAAAGCGACTTGTACCAGTGTGAATTGGAACCCAGTAATTAAAGGTACAGAGGGTCGGTTAGGAAGCTGGTACTGTCACTGACATACTCGTTCACCATGTTGGAGAATTTGTTTCTCTAGTCAAGGTGACCTAGGCATGACTCCATTGTTGATCAGAAGGTCTGTTGAACATCGCCCAGTTGGTGACCTTACCCCCACCTCTTCTTGACATTGATGACTTTGTGTCCCAACCAAAGGCTGCTGTTAAAGAGCTGGTTTTCGGGGTATAGCGGAGTCAGACGTGTATGGAATCAATGTCAAGTCAACAACAACAGCAAGCGACGAAAATTTATCTTTGACCGGGTCCAAAAAGGTTGACAACCAGTAGAGGTTGCTGGCATAGATGTAAATGACGCGTGGATCTTGGGAGAGACATTGAGACATGTCAGCATGTGGTAGCTGTGCAAAGCTCACCTCGGTTACACATGGTACGATCACAGAATGCAGGCTCTAAATCTGTGCCCTCTCCTTCTGCCCGCCCATGCTGTCACCGACACAAACCTAGGGCTTGGAGTACCATAGGGTTCAAGGTACACAGAAAATGAATTCATCTCACTCTCATCACCTTCTTCTTCAGAAATGTAGCTGTGGATCGCTAGGAGCTCGGTATCTCAGCGAGTTTTCCAGTGATTCCAGCACAGTCGCCTAAAAATTCAGATTTCAGATTTGTCGATACGTTTAACAAAACTAGGATGGGCATTGTTGCATGATAATGCCTGCATCACACTGACATTGTGCAGTTCAAGTTCTGCCCGCAACTCGCAAAACAGCGTCCGATCTCTCTCGAAGTACAATGTGTTGCTGCCTTCCGTTGGTGACAGGCATGGAGTGATTCGCTATTGCCCTCTGCTGCTCATTAACATTTGCAACATATGGAATGTGGTTCCATCGCGTGGGCATTCCTTTAAAACTGATGTTTGCAATATTGTTGAAGCAGAGATATGACTGCTATTCCAGTCTGCTACTGCTGTGCGAAGTCAAAGCGTCTGTGCACACTCTCAGTATGGTCAGATACTGGAGTTATTTTCAGTTCTGACTATTAGGTCAGCCACAGCAGGCAAGCACGGGTAGCAAGGAACCGTGCTTGATGCCCCACACAGGTTTTTTTTCCTTATTCATGAAGCAATCGTTGTAGTTGTCAGGGGCCAGCAATCTCAAATTCATTGAAATTAATACCATAAAAATGCGTGCGTTGCGATTCTGATGTGTACCTAGTAAGAGAACTCAGAGGGCCTGGATTCGCTTGGCAAGTTGACTGCAAAGCCCAACTTGGACGTGATTGCGCCGCAGCCGCTCGCAAGAGAATGGGCAGATCATTGTGTCGGACTATATGTGAAGGCAGCCACCCGATATGTGTGCCCGCTATCGTGGAGTGGTAATAATCAGATGGTTGCCTGAGTTTGTACCTGCCACAGTTGATCCAGAAATTCTGTACGAGATATTCAGCCTGCCACACATTGTCAATTTCCATATGTTAGGTGATTTGCAGTAAAACACAATTGTAAGGAACCTTTTAGTTGTTAAAACGTAATATAAAGCAGGGACTCCACTATTGTAGAAAAAATACTCTCCGTACAGGGACGGTCCACAGCCAATAACTCCCTAACAGACTCCTTGCCACAACTAAAGGTCATTTCAAGGAAACAGCTTGCAATTGCGATCACTTTTTGGTACAAAATCTTCTGGATTCTAACAGCTGTTGTACAACGGAAGTTGGCGCACTGAACCACGCTCTGCTACATCATCTCTGTGCACAGACATTCATGTCTGTACACAGGGAATGAGCAGACTGAGAACAATCTCAGCACTGCTACATCAGGCAGCAGGCGGGCTCTAGGACCCTGGAGCTGGCAGCCTGTACAGAGGAGACAGGATCTTATCTGTGCGAGTCAGCGATTACTTACAAAGTAAACGAGCAATGCAAATAAATGACAAAACTAGGATTGCTTCAGGCTGAAGCTTCCGAGACACATCTGCGATTTGTAAATCTCACACTACTCGCTATTACTCGCTTCCCATTCATTAACATTGAACTCGCTAGACTCGCAACGAGTAGCGAGTCCTGTGCTCGGACTCGCTAGAGTCAAGCGATTCCGAGTAATTTAGGATTCGCCCATCACTAGTTGGGAGTACCATCAGGGTTCACATCAGTACCACAGAAAAATGAATCTTCTTCATCATCACCCTCATCACCTTCTTCTTCCAGACCCAATGTAGCCTGCTGATATTGGCTTGGCTGGCTAGGATCAGCGATGTTAAATTCTGGCTCCATAGTCATCCGCTGGGCCCTCAAAGATTCTGTTTTCAGATTCAGGAGCGATTCTTTAAGCAAACAGAGCATGGGGATGGTGAGACTGATAATGGACTGATCACCACTGACAAGTTTGGTGCAGTATTCAAAGTTGTCCAGCAACTCGCAAAGATCAGCGATCCAGACCCACTCGAAAGTACTAATGTGTCTGGTCTGCCTTCCGTGGTGACGGGCATGTTGCAGCTGATATTCCGCTATTGCCCTCTGCTGCTCATTAAACCTTGCCAACATATGGAATGTTGAGTTCCATCGCGTGGGCATGTCGCAAATTAGCTGGTGTTTAGGCAAATTTAATTTGTTTTGAAGGGCTGAAAGACTTCCAACTGCTGTGTACGAATGTCTAAAATGGGCGCAAATTCGCCTCACCTTCTCCAGTAGGTCAGATAACTCGGAGTATATTTTCAGGAATTTCTGAACTATTAGGTTCAGCACATGAGCCAGGCAAGGCACGTGTACAAGGTTACCATGCTTTAGTGCTGCCACAAGGTTTCGTCCATTATCGCTGACAACAAGACCTGGTTGTAGTTGCAGTGGGGCCAGCCACTCATCAGTCTGTTGCTTAAGACCTTTCCACAGCTCAGTTGCAGTGTGAGGTGTGTCACCTAGACAGATAAGCTTCAGAAGAGCCTGTTGTCGCCTTGCTGAAGCACTACTGCAAAGCTCCCAACTTGGACGTGATGGTGCGGGCAGCTCAGCAGTGGACAAGGAAGTTGCAGAAGCAGATTGTGTACTGGACATATATGATGAGGCAGCCACCCGGAATGATGTTGTGCCCGCTATTCGTGGAGTTGGTAGTATCTCAGATGGTCCACTTTGAGAAGTTGGGACACTGTCCACCAGGTTGATCCAGTGAGCCGTTACTGAGATGTATCTGCCCTGTCCACAACTACTTGTCCACGTGTCCGTTGTTAGGTGGACTTTGGTGGTTACAGCATTTGTTAGTGCACGCTTTAAGTTGTTAACAACGTGCTGGTGTAACGCAGGGACGGCACTATGTGAGAAAAAGTAGCGGCTGAGTACAGAGTATCGTGGTGCTGCCACAGCCAATAACTCCCGAAAAGACTCTGTACCCACAAGCCTAAACGGCAGCATTTCCACAGCTAACAGCTTTGCAATTTGCGCAGTCACTTTTTGGGAAAATGGGTGTGTCGATTGGTACTTTCATACAGCTGTGGCACAGACAACTGGACGTTTGGCGCACACTGACCAGTGGCTTGACTACTGTCATGTCTCTCTTGCACCGCAGCTTGGGAGGAGTACGTTTGAGCAGGAGCTGATGCCTGAACACTTGCTGGTGAAGGATGGATCTGAGGTGGCCTGGAAGTGTTGGGATCAGAAGGCACTGATTTTGAACCCTGATGGGCCAATCACTGAATTGGGTGCTTAACAGACATATGCTTACGCATACTGCTGGTGCTCAGGTTTCCTTTTCCCAGGCCTCTGCTTAGCCTTGCATGGCAGATGTTACAGATAACCATATTTGGTACAGATGTTGCATCCTTAAAAAATTGCCACACAATGGCTTTTCGTCCTTTATGTTGAATTGGAGGCAGAGGAGGATGACTCTGTACAACACCAACTGTTGACACAGTTTGGGCAACTGTGTTTACAGTTTGTGCAACAGTTGACACAATTTGGGCAACTGTTGTCACAGTTTGTGTTCTGGAGAAAGGAGTAAGCCTTGGTGCTTTTGGCGGTGGTACATAGCCACTTTCCTCCTCCTGGCTGCTCTGTTGGCTATGCATGCCAAGAGTCCAGGTAGAATCTGTGGTCTCATCATCCACGCCTTCCTCTTCAAAGTCTTCTAGATAACGTGACTGAGCAGGCTGGCCAGATGAGATGTGTGTCTCATCATCCACCTCCTGAGATGCTGTATGCCTTTGGTCAAAGTGGCTTTCTTCAGTACGAGGTGCTTCAAAACTTTGGCCATGAATAGACATTACGTCTTCTTCAAGTATCTTGTCAGGCAGTGACAAAGAAAGGCCAGATGCAATCGAGGGCTGATAAGAACCAAATAAATCATCGGAGTGACCAAGGTCGCACTCCAATTTTTCCTCTGGCTACCGATGGGTTGAGGAAATAGGAAGACTTTGAGGATTGGATGGCCCTGCGTTGTCTGTAGCAACTCTAGATTGGGTTGGCAAGAAGGATTGTGTACTGCAAGAACCAATGGTTGAGGTGTTATCAGCCATCCAAGATGTTATCTGGTCATGCTCTTCCAGCCTCAAGACACGTTTTTGTTGAGTACTGGGAATTTTAGATGGGAGAAAGAGAGATCTATCAATCCTCGTCTGTCTACCTGTACCATTGCCTTCTTGGGCACGACTGCTACGACCACGAACTCGTCCCCGTCCCTTTGCAACCTCTTTTTTAGGAAATTGTGTTTTTTGTGACATTGTTGACAAATGCACAGTCACCAAGATGGAGTTAGGTGTTGCTGTAGGCGTCACCTGCTGGCGGGTTAAGTGCGTGCTAACACTTGGCACTGAAGCAGCACACTAGTCCCTGAAAAAATTATTAAGTGCACACAGCCACCGAGATGGAGTTAGGTGTTGCTGTAGGCGTCACCTGTTGGCGGGTTAAGTGCGTGCTAACACTTGTCAGTGAAGCAGCACACTAGTCCCTGCAAAAATTATTAAGTGCGCACAGCCACCGAGATGGAGTTAGGTGTTGCTGTAGGCGTCACCTGCTGGCGGGTTAAGTGCGTGCTAACACTTGTCAGTGAAGCAGCACACTAGTCCCTGAAAAAATTATTAAGTGCGCACAGCCACCGAGATGGAGTTAGGTGTTGCTGTGGGCGTCACCTGCTGGCGGGTTAAGTGCGTGCTAACACTTGGCAGTGAAGCAGCACACTAGTCCCTGAAAAAATTATTAAGTGCGCACAGCCACCGAGATGGAGTTAGGTGTTGCTGTAGGCGTCACCTGCTGGCAAGTTAAGTGCGTGCTAACACTTGTCAGTGAAGCAGCACACTAGTCCCTGAAAAAATATTAAGCGCGCACAGCCACCGAGATGGAGTTAGGTGTTGCTGTAGGCGTCACCTGCTGGCGGGTTAAGTGCGTGCTAACACTTGGCAGTGAAGCAGCACACTAGTCCCTGAAAAAATTATTAAGTGCGCACAAGTAGTCGCACAAGTAGGTGGCGTACGTGCTATTTGCAGCTAGGAGATCAGCAACGCACTGGTCTGCCACAGAGAAAATAAAGCTGAAGGGGTTTTTATGACCCAAAATCTATCAGGTGCAAAAAAATAGGAAATAGTACCTCAGCTAAGCCTCTAACTTCAGCTATTAGGACAGCTGAGTGAGTAAGCTAAGCTATGAGGTCGGTCCTGTGTGCACTGTAAGGCTGCCCCTCCCTGCCTGCCTGCCTGCCTATAGTCCTCTACACAGTACTCCTCTGTCCTCCTGGTAGCTCTCACAAGAGCTGTTTGGGTTAAATATAAGGAATCTTTTTAGTTTCCCTACACTGACTGACACTCCGTATGATCTGCTCCAGCATCTACCTCACCCTGCTCTAGCTCAGATCTTCACAGGAATGTGCCCAAAATGGCGGTGGCAAGGCTTATATACAGCCTCGCCTCTCATACATGACATAGGCATCACGATGGACAGAAGCCAATCATAGTCCTGCCACAACCAACATGGCTGTGGCATTACTGAATATGATTGGCTAACATGCTTGTCCATCTTCACAAGTTTTCTGACCTAACACGCTAGGCTGTCTCGGAAGCTTTGTCGGAACATAACAGATTCTGTATTCGCGAGTCCCGAATACAGTATACAGGACTCGGATTTGTAGACTCGCTCAGACTCGCTGCTGACAGCGGGTATCCGTGAAGTGGTGCGATTGTTTAAACGATTTGGGGAGATTCAAGCTACATAGCGATGTGATATAGCGAGTCTAGCGAGTGAGAAAAAGTAAACTCTGACAAAACTAGGATTGCCATTGACTTGCATTGGACTCGTTACTGTGCGAGTAATCGCTGGGAAACTCGCAGAGTACCGAGTCGTGCGAGTCCCTTACTACTCGCCGAGTAACGAGTCCTAGCGAGTAGACTCGCCCATACCTATCGTTTACCCCATTTTTTGACCTCCGGCAGACTGTACGTTTGGACACAGCCGAAAGAAGCATTCCATTCACACTGCCTTCTCCCAACCGTAAAACTTGGCAGATGGTCAGATGGCTATGATGATCTGGGGTGCTATTTCATGGAGATCTGCCGTGCCAATGATATCACCTTATATGAATCCATACCTCGGAGAATTGAGTCTGTAATCGGTGCAAAAGGTGGACCTACACCGTATTAAACTAACTTTTGTTGATTTTTCCAGGTGTTTCCATTATTTTGTCCAACCCCTGTTGTTTTTTTTTTTTACTGTACTGGTAACACAATGGCTTCCCACCAAAAGAAATACAACAAATTATGGTGTCAATAATCCAAATGTCCCCCTCCTTTCTGAGCCTTACTGTCTGCCTAAACCACATTTAGCATTCACATGTTTGGCATTACTATAGGGAGAAGATCTTGATTAATTTTCTTGGTGGTGTAAAGTATCATGAGCTACAGTAAAATCTACAATGGCAGATTTGCAACATTCATCAGCAACATCCATTGCTGCTTGCTTCTGGAATACACCTCAAAGTCATTGCGTCACGTACATAAATTGCTAGAGTGGTGTAATTTCTAAAATAGGGACACTTGAGCAGAATTATGCTCTTCTGGCTCTCTATATTGAGTCTGAAAACAATTGTAGGGAATTATTTGCTCCAAATGTCATATAGCGCTCATTCCCTCCATAGTCTCACTATGTAGATAAGTACAGCCACGTGTGGATGTGCTTATCCATGTTCAGCAAAAATTGTGTGACAAATTTTGGTGCCATTCATACTCATTTCCTTATGTGAAAATTTAAAATCTTTGATTTTATCTATTTGTGGTAAAAATGTTATTATATTTTGTTCATCGCCCAATGGTATAAAGTTCTGGCACACATGTGGTGCCGATCTGATCACTGCACACCTAAATTAGTTAATTGAGGGGTCTGGGGAACTAGCTATCTACCTTATGGAGAGGAGTTTGCCTGCAACCATAAGGAGACAGTTAAGTATATAAGGAGATTTAAAGCCACAACCCTCCTCTGAGAAATATGCAAATTGTCACTTCAGTGAGGAAGTGGACGAACTCTAGCACCACCTTTAGGTAGCTCCTCAAAGTCATAGTCGACTTTCTGCTCGTCAGAAAGTCGACTATGACTTTGAGGAGCTACCTAAAGGTGGTGCTAGAGTTCGTCCATTTCCTCACTGAAGTGACAATTTAATTGCGAGGTTAAGTTTATAAAATGTGGTCATTTTTGCAGCTCTGCTGTTCTGGCATCTCACAGGCTTTGCCAAAATGTGACACCTGCAACTGATAACAGCAAAATCTGCGCAATATGGTGCTCCTTCCTTTCGAAGCTTTCCACTGTGCCTCAAAAGTAGTTCCAGATTATATGTAGAGTACTGGCACACTCAGGAGAAATTGCACAATGAACTGAGTAGTACATTTTTTCCTTCACCACCCAATAGTAGAAATTTCTGTGAGGCACATGTACTGTCAACTTGCTCACTGCACCCCTAGATCAATTAATTGAGGGGTATAGTTTTTAAAGTTGGGTCACTTATGGGAGAGCTGTTTTTCTGGCATGTCAGAGGATCCACATAGGTGACATGGCCCCCTCAAACCATTCCAGCAAAATATACAATCCAATATGTCTCTCCTTCCAGTCTGAGCTTTGCACTGTGCCTCAAAAGTAGTTTTCAACCACTTATGGGGTATTACATAACAAACTGTACCCTTCATTTTCTCCTATTTCTCCTATTAACCCTTTAGAAAATTAAAAACTTGGAGCCAAAGAAGCATTTTTTTAAATGGAAAGTTTTCATTTACTTAGCCCAATGTAAAAAAATTGGTGAATAACCTGCGAATAAAAAATGCTGACTACATCACCAAAATGAATTCTTTGAGAGATGTAGTTTCCAAAGAGAAGTAATTTGTTAGTGTTTCTGCTATTATGGTATGTCGGGGGTATTCCAAATTTGACATGGTGTCTTCAATCTATTTCAGCCACAATGGGGTTACACAACTCAAATAGTTCTCCTCTTCTGAACCCTGCCATGCACCCAGTAATATTCCACCACATATGGGGTATTGTACTCAGGAGAATTTGCACAACAAATTGTAGAGTGTAGTTTCACCTCTTACATTTGTGAAAATAAATAAAAAATATGGGATCAAAGCAACGCAACATGTTTGCGGTAAAAATGTCTTTTATCATCCTTACAGCTCAAAGTTGTAAAATTCTGTGAAACACCTGTGGATTCAAGGTGCTCACCACCCCTCTTAATAAATTCCTTGAGGGGAGTAGTTTCCCAAATAGGGTAACTTGTGGAGAGTTTCCACTGCTTAGGCATGTAATGGGTTCTGCAGGCATGACATGGAATCTACTATCTATTGCAGCTAATTATGCGCCCAAAAAACACTAATGGCACTCCTTTTCTTCCGAGCCCCTCTGTGGTTGTAGCTTCCTCCCACAAAACAAAGCACAATTTGAAACTAAAATAATATTTTTGTTGAAAAAAGTAACTTTCATTTTTTCCTTCCACATTGCTTTAATTCCTGTGAAGTACTTAAAGGATTAATAAACTTCTTGAATGTGGTTTTCAGCACTTTGAAGATTGTAGTTTTTAAAATGGTGTCACTTTCAGGTATTTTCTGTCAAATGGGCTCCTCAAATTCTCTTGAAATGTGGATGTGATATCTAAAAATATAGCTTTTGTAAATTTGGTTGCAAAAAGGAGAAGTTGCTGAGAAACTTTTAACCCTTCTAACTTCCAAACAAAAAAAAATTTTTTTTTAAATTGAGCTAAAGTAAAAAAATATTTTACTTCACTCCTTGTGTGCTGGATTTTTCTGCAAATAGGTACTATGATACTGCTCTGCAGAGACTTGCAAGTAAGTCTTAAGCATCTGGCCTGACGGTCTGAGGTATGGAAATGCAAGACATTACACACACTCCTATAGGACAGGGCTGGCCAAGTGAAGTCCTCAAAAGCAACAGTGCATGTTTTCAGGATTCTCTTAGCATTGCACAAGATGCTGGAATCATAATTTCTGCAGGTGATGAAATTAGCAACCGTGCAATGCTAAAGGAATGAAAAACTGTGCACTGTTTTCAGACCTTGAGGACCGTAGTTTGCCACCCCTGTCCTAGAATTCTCTGTGGAGGTAGTCAGGGGGTAAGAGGAATATTTGAGCCTTTTCACCACGACTGTGCTTCTGGTACCTTCCCCTCTGCTTTCAAATATAGCCTTAATCTTCTCATACCTTTCCAACCCTCATTTATTGTCTTTTACTCCCACACTATCTTCTCATCCTGCCTTCTCTCTGTTTAAGTCCCACAAGGTTCTGTCTTTGGTCCCCTACTCTTCTCCATCTATACTCTTGGTCTGGCACAACTCGTAAAGTTTCATGGCTTCCAGTTCTTTCTTTTCAAAATTCTTTTTATTGAATTATTTTGTGAAAATAAAACAGTAACAGAGTATTTTTTGCAGGGTAATCTACCCAATAGTAAAGCCCAATACAAACCAACAGTCAGTATAATGTTCCTTGCGGCCCAATAGCGGGCTGATATCCAATCAGGGGTAGAGGAGCTTCAAAACTAAAGACATTGTGCGTACGTCGGAACTACGAGCTTGTTAATAAAGTTCTTCTTGTCAGACTTGACGTAGGAATAGTAGTGGCTCCCTCGTAGGTAGGCCAGAGTCAAGCCAGTTGGATTGGGTTCCCATCTAGTAGGTTTTACATACCCTTGGAGTATTGGCTCATTTCTTCAAAATATTAAACATATCAACAGAATATAACTTTGCGTTCTAAGTAGTAGTAGAGTGGAGAGAAAGAAAAGGAAGACTAGAAATGAGGATAGAATAGAGTATCAGGGTAGATCAGGGGGAGGGGAGGAGGTATAAAGGAGGTATAAAGAGACGTGAGAGTAGAGGGGGGGGAGGGAGGGTCAGGAAAGGGGGGGGGGGGTGGCAGGCACAGCCAGTCCCTAGATGTTATTAGTTGTCAATTAGTGTCTGGGAGCATCACCCTGTCTGTGTGAATGAACATACACGAGCCAGGGGGTCCAGATGGTTAGGAACTTCGGGGACGTGTTATTTACTGCGGCCACTACTTCGGCCACTCGGTAAAGAGAGTGTATCTTCTCTTCCAGTAGGGATTGAGAAGGTAAGTCTGAGGATTTCCTTGTTCAAAGTATTTTATTGAATTTTTTAAAAATCATAACAAATAACACAATACTTGTGAGGGCATAAACTCACCCTTTAAAATACAGTTTACAAACAAAATATAAACAAAGCAATGTTATAATCTAGATGTAGATTATAAATGAGTACAAAATAATAATTAAAAAATATGTAAAAATCAAATGTAGGAAAATCACCATGAAAAGGGTCAAATTGATTGAGTCACACAAGAATCATGAAACTAAAGCATAAATAACGCTAAAATAAGAGAAGAAGAGGGAAGAAAGGGAGGAGAAAAAAGGGAATGAACAGAGGGGATAAGGGGAATAGATATAGTTCTCTAAGCATTGAAATTATGTAAAGCCAGAAACGGAAATATGAGAAGGGATAGTTGAGTGATTAGCAGGAAAATAACGATTCCATAACCGCCATTTCCTCTCATACCTCCTGTAAAGTTTATTTCTCAAAGCAAACAAGAGTTCATAAGAGTTATGAGTAGCAATTTTTTCAAGTAGTATTTTAAATAATGGTGGCTCAGGGTCTCTCCATTTAGTTGCTATAAGATTTTTGGCGGCTAATAAGATATGTGCGATAAGGGGTCTAAAATCACTAGGGATAGTGTTTATGCCAATTAGAAGAAGTGTTAGTTCTGGAGTTAAAATAATGTTACTGTTAGTGATCTCATTGATTAGTATTTGTATTTCACCCAGTATAATTTAAGGGCTTCACAGTCCCAAAAGACATGGGAAATATTTCCTTCTTTATGGCAGTTCCGCCAGCACAAAGGAGAAAAATCCTCCTTGATCTGATGAAGTCTGACGGGTGTATAATACCAACGAAGAAGAATCTTGTAGTGAGATTCGATAAGAGACAAGCAGGATATATATGAATGTAAAGTAGTGAGAGTTTTACTTAAACAGTCTATGGGGATAAAGGATTTTAATTCCCTTTCCATGCTACTATATTGGTGGATTTGGTGAGTGCTACATCAGCATTAATTTCCCTGTAGATATTATTAGTCTTCCAAAAGACAATGTTATTTGAGTGTTTGAACATTTGGGTGATACTTAGGGGGAGAAAGAAATTAATTTTATGTTTGTTATAAAGATTGTTGAATTTTTCCCAAGTTTTAACTTCCAGCTCCTTCAAGTTAAAAATTGAACTCAGTTCATCAAAAGGGATAAGTTGTTTTTCATTATTAATTATGTCCGAGATATAGTTAATTCCAGCAGATTTCCAAGAGTCAATTTTCAGGCCCGGAGAAAGAAATTCCATTATTTCTAAGGGAATCCAGTTTGGAGTAGTAGTCGACAGAGGGTTAGTGTTTTTTGCCATAAGGCGCCTCCAGGATTGAATTGCCGCTTTAACTGTATGCTCTTTAGGAAGTCGCTTAGATAAATCACATAAGTAAGAGAGCAGAAGAAGAGTAAGTCCATTTCTGGAAAATTTTGTTTCCTCCAAAGAGAGCCAACCAGGTCTAGAATCTTGGTTCCACCATGTCTGACTAAGTTTTATTACTGAAGCGTTATAATATGCCGACAAGTTAGGAATTGCTAGACCACCGTTTGATTTACATTTCTCAAGTATAGTCCTTGCCACTCTAGGTTTTTTATGACCCCAAACAAAGTTCATTAATTGGGTTTGTAGTTTTTTAAACCACGACTGTTTGGGGGGTAAAGGTATGGAACGGAAGACATAAAGTAACTTAGGGAGTACGAACATTTTGTATGCCTCAACTTTACCGATCCAGGATACGTCAATTTTGGAAATATGAAAAAGGTCCGCTTGGATAGTTTTAAAAATTTCAGAGAAATTAGTGTTTGCCATATTGGAAATTTGTTTAGTTATTTTAATGCCCAGATAGTCTAAGTCTACTTTGTCCCAGGAAAAATTGTGCTCGAACTTAAGAGATTGCAATAATTCTGAATCTAAGTTCATGTGAAGAACTTGGGTTTTCTTAAGATTAATCTTATAGAGAGAAACCCTAGAAAACTCCTCGATTGTAGATAGAAGATTGCGTAATGAATTAAGAGGATCTGAAAGAGTGAGGATTATATCATCGGCGAAGAGACTGATTTTATATTCTCTAAAATTTGTATGTATCCCTTTGATAAGTTGGTTCATGCGGATCTTCTCAGCTAGCGGTTCGATAAAGAGGTCGAACAGGGAAGGAGACAGTGGACATCCTTGTCTCGTGCCGTTTGATAATGGGAATTCCCTGGAGAGGACATTATTAGTTAGAACTTTTGCAGTGGGGAAGGAATAAAGTGCTTGGAGTATATTAAGTATACTGCCTCTAAAACCAAATTTTTTTAGGGTCTCAAAAAGAAAATTCCAATGTACTCTATCAAATGCTTTCTCAGCATCGACAGAAACCATAATTGTTGGGATGGAGTTTTTTTTATATAGGACATTAGGTTTAAAATTCTTCGGGTGGCATCAGATGTTCCTCTGTTCTTAATAAATCCCACCTGGTCACTATGTATAAGTTTCGGGATAACTTTCTGAATTCTAGTATTGATAGTTTTAGTGATAATTTTAAGGTCTGTATTTAAAAGTGAGATGGGCCTATAATTAGAAACATTCTCTGAGTCCTCTTTATTTTTAGATAAGACAGTTATGGTGGCTTGTAGCATTTCTGTTGGAAATAATGCATTGTTATAAGTAGAAAAATTTATTAATTTTGTAATGTAAGGGGATAGAATTTCTTGGAAAGCAGTATAATATTCGTTCTGAAATCCATCCGGACCAGGGGATTTGCATTTCTTGAGAGAGTGAATCGTATCTAAGACTTCTGATTCCGTAAAGGGGGAATTTAGGAATTCTATGTCTTGCTGAGATAGAGACGGGAGTTCAACTGAATCAAGAAATGACGAAATACTGGGAAGAGTTGGAGAGGACTCCGAAGGAGCCTCCTTGAGATTATAAAGAGATTTATAAAAGTCGGCAAAAGTATTTGAAATTGCGTGTGGGAGTTTCTGAAGGATGTTATGATTATTCTTAACTTGAGTAATGTTAGTTCTGGTCCTGCGGATTTTTATCATTCTCGCAAAGAGTTTAGAGGGTTTATTAGTACAGCTATAATAGTTAGATTTGCTTATTCGCGAAAGCTTATCAAAATCAGAGATTAACAAAGATTTGAGTTCTATCCTTAGGGCAAGTAGTTCCTGGAAAATTGTTTCATTAGGGGAGTTTATAGCAGTTACCTCCAGTTCTTTAATTTTTTTAACTATAGTTTCTGTGTCTTTTAATAGGGATTTCTTAAGTGTTGAGTTAAACTTGATAAGAAGGCCTCTAATTACTGCTTTGTGGGCCATCCAAATAGCTGTGATAGGGGTCTCTTCTAGATCATTTTCTTTGAAATAGAGTTTCAACTCATTTCTAATCTCTGAATGGAATCGAGGGTGGTTGAAGAGAAAAGAGTTGGCCCTCCATATACCCTGATTTTTAGTGGGAAACCCGCCCAACGTTTCAAAAATTACTGGGGAATGGTCAGACCAGGTTCTAGGGAGGATAGAAACTGATTTAATATTACAAAGTGAGTTTAAGTTAGTGATAATTAAGTCAATACGGGCAAAAGTTTTATGTACATTAGAGAAATGTGTGAATTCTACTGAGGATGAGTTAATACATCTAAAAGCATCGTACAACTCCTCACTGTCAAAAAGGGGATTGAGTTGGGTATTAATATTTCTGTGTTTGTTTGATGAATCCAAATTAATATTGGGAACAGCATTAAAATCACCAAAAAGGAAAAGGGTACCTCTTTGAGTTTCTCTCACCTTTTTAAATAGTTTTTTAAGGAACGATATTTGACCATTATTAGGAGCATAAAGGTTTACTAGAGTGTGGGTAACTTCATTCAACTTGCATACAAGAATAATGAATCTACCGTCATCATCTGTTGTGACCTCTAATTCTTCAAATTTGACTGAGTCTTTTATAAGAATGGCTACGCCTGATTTTTTCTTTTTGTTTGAAGAAAAATAAGTGTGGGGGAACTTGGAATTGGTGAATTTAGGGGAATTAACCGAAGAAAACCTAGTTTCCTGTAAACCGGCCACATCTATATGAAATTTTTTTAGATCTTTCCAAACAAAGAATCTCTTTTGAGGAGAGTTTAGACCGTTTGTATTAATTGACAGAAATTTAAGGGTCATGTTCTGGCTATATAGCTAATCGCAATAAGAGAACGAGGAAAGAAGAGGTTAGTAAAGTTAAAAAAAGTTTAGAGAGGGATGGAGAAGGGGACAAATAAACTAAGATTACTAATTTAACTAGTAATTTTAACTTTTTAGAATTTTAAATCTAAAGAAATTTTAATTAAATAATGTTAACAAGTATTCCTATAAAGAGGAAGGGTTCAAGAGAACCGGTATTTAACTTCCTTTGGGCTAACGTTATGGCCAAGGTGCCTAGAACTGATCAAGTAAATTGACAGCAAGGTAGGTGCTCATCCCGTTCCAACAATATGAAGATCTTTGAGAGTCTGGAGACCAATGTTGACGTCCTCAATGTTGAAAGTTTTATGATTGAAGGAGAAGATAACACTTGAGGTGGGACGACCCCATCTGTACAGAATGTTTCTGGTTCTTAGAGCCTCTGTAACTGGTTTTAGAATTCTCCGTCTATTCATGGTTTCCTTAGATATGTCTAAAAAGACTTTTATCTTGTCAAAGGGCGGCGGTAAGGTTTTGTTTTTCCTCAAATAAACATTAATCAGATCTTTAGTCTGGAAAAAAGAATATTTGGCGATTACATCCCTGGGAATATCGTCTGCCAGGTGTGAAGGTTTGGGAAGCCTGTGAGCTCTTTCAATTGAGTATTCAATTTCGGTTTTTGAGGGTATGGTCTTTTTAGTTAGGTTTTTGACATAGTCAATTAGCTCATAGTTTTTAACGCTCTCAGGTATGCCTCTAAATTTGAGGTTAAGTCTTCTGTCTCTGTCTTCTCTGTCAGTCTGAGGATTTCCAAAACAGAGGAATTAGCAGTTTAGCCGCTGTTAGTATGTGTTGAGCGGAGTAGTGAGATATTGGCACAGTCCGGCCAGGTTGGGAAGTGTAGCAAGGCCATTTCCAAGCTAAGTCGGAAGGGTTTGGTCGTGATGGTCTGTATGAGTCGTTCCACTCGTTTCCAGAACTGAGCAATAGTCGGACATTTCCACCATATGTGAAAGTAGTCAGCATCGGGTGCATCACATCTCCAACATGTAGTAGAATGATGGGCGTCCCATTGCTGGATATGGTCCGGTGTATGATACCACCTTGTTATGATTTTATAAGCAGTTTCCTGAGCTTTCACACATTGAGTAGGGCCGTGTGAGTGCCTGTAAATGTGTTTCACCTGTGTATCCGTAAATTTGCGTCCTAAGTCCCTCTCCCAAAGCGCAATATATGCTCTTTTGGGGCTAGTTTCTGTCACCAGTAAAGTCTGGTAGATTTTAGAAAAAATTTGTTTCGGCTTTGTCACAGCGGCACATAGGTGTTCAAAGCTAGTTAACTCCCTAGAAAGATCCGAGTATCTCAGTAGTGGGCGGAGGACACTGTGTATTATTTTGTAGTGTAAGTGATTCAAGTTGGAGAGTCCAGGTAGTGTTATTAGGTCTGTATAAGGTAGAATAGTGCCGTCCTGTAATAGTTGGTCAATGGAATAGGCATAGAGGTGTCGACTTGGTCCCGGGACAGTGGTGTGTGCAGTCTCTAGGTGGGCCAGTATGTCATTAAGATTAATTAGGGGCGAGAGGGGTGGTGATAAGTATTTCGCATGGGTACGCCATATCTGTAGAGTATCTCTGGTATGCAGATTTTGGAGAGGTGTATGTTTTTTCAAGTTGGGGTGTATAAGGAATAGAGATCTAAGGCTGCAAGGTGCCAATGATTCCTCAATATTCACCCAGTGTTTCTCTTTGTTTCGTCTCAAAATGTCAACAAGGCGGGTGATTTGCGCTGCTTTATAATATAATTTAATGTCAGGGGCTCCCATCCCGCCCAGGTGCTTAGGGAGGGTCAAAGTGCGTAAAGATATTCGGGGTCTCTTGCTTTGCCACATGTAATTAGTGAATAGTGTATTAATTTTAGAGAGAAAGCTCACTGGGATCGCTATGGGTAGCATTTGGAATAAATAATTAAATTTAGGTAAAATTAAGCTTTTTAACATATTCTTTCTCCCCATCCATGAGAGATAGGTATCTCTCCAGGTCCGCATAGTTGATGTCGTGGATGTCAAGAGAGGAAGAATATTCAATTTAAATAAGTCCCGGTAGTTTCCGTTCAGTTTCACTCCTAAGTATGTAATGTAGTGTGTGGGCCAGGAAAGTGGGTATAATGTTTGTAGTTTTTTAAGGGTGTTCGGTTTGATCTGTATTCCTAGAGCCTCAGATTTTGACATGTTTATTTTGAAGCCCGACAGGTCGCCATATCTCTCCATCACATTCATGAGAGTTGGGAGTCCGCTCATGGGTTTTGTTAGAAATATTAAAAGCTGCTGTTTTATAGTGAACTCCTGCTATTCTGACGCCCTCTATTTCCTGTTTTCCCTGTATCTCCATTAGGAGGGGCTCCATTGTCAACACGAATAGTAAGGGGGAGAGCGGGCACCCCTGCCTGGTTCCATTCCCAATTGTAAAGGGTGTAGTCAACGAGTCATTGATTTTGATACGTGCTGAGGGCCGTTGATACATCGTCATAATGGACGCCACAAGTGCGGCCGGGAGATTAAATCTAAGTAATGTCAGTCTCAAGAAAGTCCAGTCCACCCTGTCAAACGCTTTCTCCGCGTCTGTGCCCAGGAGAACTAACGGTAATTTGTGTGCTTTTACATATTGAATTAAGTGTAAAACTTTATGTGCATTGTCTTTCCCCTCTCTGCTCTTACAAAGCCTGTTTGATTCGCTGAGATCAATTGTGGTAGGAACGCCGCCAGTCTGTGGGCAATCATGCCGGCCAAAAGCTTCAGGTCAACGTTCAGTAAAGATATAGGCCGGTAGTTGCTACACAGAGTTGGGTCCTTCCCCTCCTTATGTATCAGCGAGATCTTCGCTTCAAGCATTGGAGCAGGCAGTGCTTGACCAGCAAGTGTGGCATTGCACAATGCTAGTAGGTGCGGTAAGAGTAGGGATGGGAAGGTCTTATAGTACAAGGCCGAGAAACCATCAGGGCCAGGCGCTTTCCCTTTAGGGCAGCGGGACAGGGTGGACTGGAGTTCATCAAGAGTAAAGGGACGAAGGAGCTTATGTTGGTCAGCGTTAGTTAAAGTTGGGAGGTGTATGTCGCTCAAGAAGTTTGCAATTTCTCGGGTTCTATGATTCGTGAGATCTTCAGATTCCCCAGATCTCAGGTTGTACAAGCGTGAGTAATAATCTAGAAAAGCCAGTTCTATGTGGGATTGGTCCTGAGAGTCTACTCCCTCTGCGTTCTTTATCGTGTGTATTTGTGTGCGGGCTTGCTTTTTACGTAATAGGGAGAGCATGAATTTGGATGCTTTATCACCATGGGCATATAGTTTGGTTTTCCATTTTTTATATTGCCTTGCTGATGTTACGTTAATTAAATCTTTCAAGCGTTGGCGCTTGGATGTCAAGACTTTTAGAACCTCCGGGCGTTGGGATTTCTTGTGACATAGTTCCAGATCTGCGATCTCATCATACAGCTGCTGTGTTTCGGTATGCCGTCTCTTATTGGCATATGCTGCCATGGATATCAGTTCTCCCTGATCACGGCCTTATGTGCTTCCCATAGGGTTTGGATAGAGGTATCATCATTTTGGTTGTTCTGGAAATATTGTTGGAGGCGTTCCGTTAGGCGTTTTTTTTGTGTCTTGGGAGGTTAACAGGGTTTCATTTATCTGCCAGGATCTGCATGATGAGCGATGCGCAGAAGTGGAAATGGACGTTAGGACTGCCGAGTGGTCTGAGAAAATGCTAGGGGTTATTACTGAGGAGCGTGTTGATGGCAGCAAGCGCTTTGATACTAAGACGTAGTCTAGTCTGTGATATGATTTATGGGGGTGTGAGAAATAGGTGTAGTCACGGGTCGATGGGTTGATATAACGCCATGAGTCAATTAATTGCATGGTTTGTAAACGTGAACGAATTCTTGCCAGGTCCCGATGGGAAATGGAGCTTTTTTGTTTGGTTGTGTCCAAAAGTGGTTCAAGTGCCACATTAAGATCACTGCCAATGATCACTAATCCTTCCCTAAATCTCTCTATTTTATTCATAGTGGTTAATATCCATTTTAATAGCTTTTTATTCGGGGCATATAGGCTACCAAGCGTCACTAGGGTGCCATTCAGTAGACCTTTGATCAGTATGAATCTGCCTTGAGGGTCTATCCAAGATTCTCGGTGTTGGAAGTGAACATGTTTTCTAAATGCTATTGACACGCCTCTGGCTCCAGTTTGGTTGGAAGTGGAGTGATACCATCGGTCAAATGCCGTTTTTTCAAAATTAGGGATTTTATCTGGTTTAAAATGAGTTTCTTGGAGGAAGAGGACGTCAGCACCTTGTTTCTTAAGTGCATGTAGTGTCGGGTGTCTAGTGCTCGGTGAATTCAAACCATGTGCATTAAGTGAAGCATAAGTGAATACGTTACCCTCAGCCATGGTCTTCTAGGGTATGCAGTCTCCAGAAGATGCATTGAAGAGGGGTTCAGCTGTGCCTGTTAGGAGAGGTGGGGTTGGGGGGAGACTCAGGGTAAAAAGGAGTGAGCAGAAGAGGGGACAGATAGTGAGAGGTGATAGAGTTAGAGAGGAAAAGAAAAAACATTAACATTTGAAAATATAAGTCACAAGAAAAATGCGCAATTTTCATCAATGTGAACATGTCTGATGCTGCACAGCAGTATGGGGGCGCTGTCTAGATATATTATTTATGAAACAGATCCAGTAACTATAGTCAGGATAGGGGGGGTTGGTTTTTTGGTAGTAATGAACCTCATGGTTGGATTAAAGAGGGGATATACAATCAGGTTACATCTTATCGGTCGCTATCTCGTTGGGTAGCGAGCTGGGAGGTGGAGGGGGTGGGAGTAGTAAAGAGGGGGGGAGGGGTAAGGTGGAGGAGGAGGGGAAGGTGGGGGGGGGGTAAAGGGAGGGGAAGGGGTGAGAGGGGATAAGGGAAAGGGGGGGTGGGCTGGAGAGAGGGGCAGATAGGGGCGAAGTGGGAGAGAGGTGTAGGGCGGGGTTGGGGGGGGGTGGAGTGGGGGGGTGTAGGAGTGGAAGGAGTGGGAGAGGGGTACATGGGGGGTGTGGGGGGGGAGGAAGGAGTGTTAGGGCGTGGGTGTACGAGGAGATGGGTACTAATAGTAAAAGTTCAGTTATTAGAGTACAACAATTTCAACTATACACTAATAATCTTAACAAGTGTATATGGCTTCCAGTTCAACCTGTACACTGATGACACTCAGATCTACTTCTCTAGCCCACACATCACCTTTTTGTTGTCTAGAAACCTGGAGTTTCTATCTGCCATATCCTCTTCTTCTCCTCTTGCTCCCTAAAGCGGATTGTTGAGAAATCCAAACTCATATCTTTCATTCTTCTCATGTATCTTCCCTACATGATCTAATTATCATGGTAAATGGCATCATGCTCTTGCCTGCACCTAAAATCTGCTGCTTCAGACTAACTCTTGATTTTACCCTGTCCTTTAAATCACACATGCAAACTCTCACCACCGCCTGTTGCCTTCAGCTCAAAAATATTTCCAGAATCCATCCTTTCCTCAACCTAAATCTACTAAAATTATTGTATATGCCCTCATCACTCCAGTCTTGACTACTGCAACATGTAGTCAACCTGCTAACACTCTCACACCTCTCCATTCTGTCCTTAACTCTGCTGCCCAACTAATCAACCTATTCCCCAGCTTCCTCCCTCCGCAGATCCCTCCACTGGCCCACAAGTACCCAAAGAATCTAGTTCAAACTACTAACAATGACCTACAAACCATCCATAACCTTTCCCCTCTCTATGTATCCAAGGTAATCTCCCAATATTTTCCCTCACTTAATCTTCAGTCCTTTCAAAACCTCTTCGTCTCCTTCACACTCATTTTTTCCTCACCCAATTGCCTCCAAGACTTCTCCTGAATCTCTTCCATTCTCTGGAGTAATGCACCCTAACACATCCGATTAACCACCATGCTAGGATCCTTCAGACAGCACCAAAACCAATCTCTTCAAGAAAGCTTATAGCTGCAATGACCACCCTGCCACCTCAACATCACTGGAGCTGATGCAACCCCCAACCTCTGTCTCCTCCCCATTGTCCTGTAGAATGTAAGCTGCGAGTGTAGGGTTCTCTTCCCTCTGTACCAGTCTGTCATTGTTAATTAGTTTACTGTAACGCATGTTGTATGTAGCCTTTTTTCATGTACAGCACCACAGAATTATTTGTGCTATATAAATTAATAATAATAATAATAATAATAATACAAATAATAATGTAAGGTTCATGCTGTATATAGGGGATATTTGTCGGCTCATGTTGTATGTAGAGGTCTATGTGTGGATTCATATTGTATATAGGGGGATATGTTTGGGATAATACTGTATGTAGGGGTGCTGTGGGTTTGCTCATATTGTATATAGGGGGTAATGTGTGGGCTCTTACTGTATATATGGAGTCTTTTGTGAGAGCTCATACTGTATATAGAGGATATGTGGAGGTTCATTTTGTATTATAGGGTGCTATGTGGGGCTCATATTGTATATAGGTGCTGTGTGTGGACTCATGCTGTATATAGTGAGTACTGTGAGTGGCATCATACTGTTTATAGTGGGCTATGTGGGGTCTCATACTGTATTTAGAGAGCTATGTGGGGTTCATGCTGTATATATAGTCTATGTTTTGACTCATACTGTATATAGGGGCTATGTGGGGTGCATATTATATATAGTGGCTATGTGGGGGCTCATACTACATATAGGGAATTCTATATGTGGGCTTATACTGTATATAGAGGGATATGTGTGGGCTGATACTGTACATCGGGCCAATGGGGGGAAATACTGTATACTTTAGGGGCTATGCAGGGGCTCATACTGTAAATAGGGAGGGCTGTGTGTGGGCATGTATTGTATATAGCGGCTAAATGGGGGTTCATGCTAAATATAGGGGGTGCTGTGTGTGGGCTCATGTTTTATAAAATGAGCTATGTGGGGGCTCATACTGTAATATAGGGGTCACTATGTGGAGCCTCATACTATGTGTAGGAGTGCTGTGTGGGGGCTTATACTGTATATAGGGCGTGGTATGTGGGGGCTCATACTGTATGTAGGAAGTGCTGTGTGGGGACTTATACTGTATATATACGGTTGTGAGGTCTCATGGTGTATATATGGGGTACTATGTGGGCTTATACTATATATATATAGGCTGTCAGCTCATACTGTATATATAGAGAGTGCTGTGTGTAGGCTCATACTGGATATAAGGGGCCTATGTGGGATCTCATACTGTATATTGAGGGTGTCAGTATACTTATCTCTGTTCGACATTAGTGATACAATAATATGAATAGAATGTAAGTATAATTAATACATTAATATTGAACAATATTAATTTTAGCCTATTGGTTCGGCCCACTGTAGGAAATATAAATTTCTTAAAATTGATTATTAGCAATATCTAAATTCATGTACAATGTGAAAAAAATAGGGGACATTTGGGCAGTTTCTGTTAGCAAACATAAACGCATCAGAGATTTTTATAGCCGTGGGAATTGTTATAGGAAGAGCTTCAATTAGCCATGGGCTAATTAATGTACCAGTATCTTCTTATGTGATTGATAAATTCATGGCCCCCCTCAGGCATTAAGGCCCAAATGTGACTGCAACTACTCCACAAACAACTCACAGTAGTCGGAGCAATAGACACAGATTATTATTCATAAATTATTATTACGGTATTTAAATCTGATAATGGGCACAAATGTCAAACGTAAATAATTTTTCTGCTTCTGAATGTTATATTAAAAAATACTTTAAAGTTAGAATAAAATATATTTCCGTATTCCTGACCCTGTTAAAGCAACTCAATGATGGCAATAGTGACACTTCATTAAATGTAGCTGAATTGATTAAATTAATGATTTTAAAATCCAAGAACTATATTTTACAAATGCTATCTAATAAACATACATAAAGTAGATTAATCGACATGAACTTTTAAGCTGGTAGTGAATATAGAACAACTGCCATATTGACCTTTAAACCCCCCGTTGTGCATTAGTAGCAGGTGTCAGCTGCTTTAAAATTACCCTGATGTTTCTTAAAGTGGAACATTTTTTTCCTGTCTTTGCTTTTTGACCAGCAGCTGACCTGAGAGCAATTGTTTCTTTGCTTGCCTGAAGGCTACATAAAGCAGCAAGAGATAAAAAGCATGTATCTACCAGCTGCTTAGCCTCCAGACATGGTAGCTTTGCAGTGATACCTTAAGCAGTATTGAGATGATCTTAGCGTTTTCACATGAATACATTTGGTAGATTTATTATTATTTTTATTTATTATTATTGTTATTATTATATTTCATTTGATGATTTTACATAGGCATAATGAATATAGTTTATATGGGACTTGGAGACAAACAATTAGCCTGATTACCATCACTAAACAATAATTGTCCCATTGACAGGCGATAAAGTACCAGCACAAAATCAATGAGGTCTGAATCAATGACACTGAAGACATTTATAAAGCACATCATATAACTGGGGCTTGGTGGCTTTCAGACCTACAAGAGAAGCATCAACTGCAAAGACTTGTTCAGACAATAATTATCTACGAACAATAAAATATATGCACATTTATATATTTTTATGTATGTTTTATTATTTTAAATTTACTGCTTTCATTTACTATACTAAATGCTGTCAAAAGTTAAACACCTTTTGTATAATAAGGTAACATCATTCTATGTTATCAATATGTCTACATAAAAAGACTTGCCTCCATTTGTTTAGTAACTACAAAGTAACTTTAGGGTAGGTACAAAGCAGGTGTGAACAAATAAGAGCAGGGCACGACCAAGATCTACAGTCATGGTCAAAGGTTTTGAGAATGATACAAATATTAATTTTAACAAAGTCTACTGCTTCAGTTTTTCTAATGGCAATTTGCATATACTCCAGAATGTCATAAAGAGTGATCAGCTTAACAGCAATTACTGTCTAAGTCAATATTTGCCTAGGAAAATGAACTTTAACCCCCAAAACACATTTCAACATCATTGCAGTCCTGCCTTAAAAGGAGCAGCTAACATCGTTTTAGTGATTGTTCCATTAACACAGTGTGGGTGTTGATGAGGACAGGGTTGGCGAACTATCAGTCATGATTAAGTAAGAATGACACCACTGGACATTTAAAAGGAGGCTGGTGCTTGGTATCATTGTTTCTCTTCAGTTAACCATGGTTATTCTAAAGAAACACGTGCAGCCATCATTGCACTGCACAAAAATGGCCTAACAGGGAAGAGTATCGCATCTACAAAGATTGCACCTCAGTCAACAATCTATCGCATCATCAAGAACTTCAAGGAGAGAGCTTCCATTGTTGTGAAAAAGGCTCCAGGGCGCCCAAGAAAGACCAGCAAGCTCCAGGACCGTATCTTAAAACGGTTTCAGCTGCGGGATCGGACTACCAGCAGTGCCGAGCTTGCTCAGGAATGGCAGCAGGCTGGTGTGAGTGCTTCTGCACCCACTGTGAGGCGGAGACTCTTTGAGCAAGGCCTGGTTTCAAGGAGGACAGCAAAGAAGCCACTTCTCTCCAGAAAAACATCAGGGACCGACTGATATTCTGCAAAAGGTACAGGGGCTGCTGAGGACTGGGGTAAAGTCATTTTCTCTGATGAATCCCCTTTTTGATTGTTTGGGACATCTGGAAAACAGCTTATTCGGAGAAGAAGAGGTGAGCGCTACCATCAGTCTTGTCTCATGCCAACTGTAAAGCATCCTGAAACCATTCATTGTGGGGTTGCTTCTCAGCCAAGGGAATCGGCTCACTCACAGTCTTGCCTAAAAACACAGCCATGAATAAAGAATGGTACCAGAATGTCCTCCAAGAGCAACTTCTCCCAACCGTCCAAGAGCAGTTTGGCACCCAACAATGCCTTTTCCAGCATGATGGAGCACCTTGCCATAAAGCAATGGTGATAACTAAATGGCTCAGGGAACAAAACAGAGATTTTGGGTCCATGGCCTGGAAACTCCCCAGATCTTAATCCCATTGAGAACTTGTGGTCAATCATCAAGAGACGGGTGGACAAACAAAAACCATCAAATTCTGGCAAAATGCAAGCATTGATTATGCAAGAATGGACTGCTATCAGTCAGGATTTGGTCCAGAAGTTGATTGAGAGCATGCCAGGGAGAATTGCAGAGGTCCTGAAGAAGAAGGGTCAACACTGCAAATATTGACTTGCTGCATTAACTCATTCTAACTGTCAATATAACCTTTTGGTACTCATAATATGATTGCAATTATATTTCTGTATGTGATATAAACATCAGACAAATAAAAACCAGAGGGCAGCAGATCATGTGAAAATATCATTTTGGTGTCATTCTCAAAACTTTTGGCCATGACTGTAGGCTCTCCCTGGGTCAGTCATGGCATCATTGCAGCATGTGAAGCTGCACAGGGCCCAAAGGGAAAGTGGGCCCATTTTCATGGGTGATATTCAGCCAGTTCTCTCTGGTATGAGGGAATAGATTGTTAAAAATGCAGTTGGTCCCCTGACCTGACAAGATGCAGAACCCCAAACTGGCTCTGAACACCGACCAGTTTCAACAGAATGTGCGCCCATCAATGCACATTCAGTTGAAATATAGTTAAAATAGCTGCTAGCCTGTCAGTGGCCGTAAGCTGATGTCAGTGCACATGTCGCTGGTGTCAGTCATTGGCCTGTCAGAGCCTCTGGCATGCTGGCTGATGATGTCAGCAAACATGTTGCCAGCATATGACATCACTGCAATGCCCTTGTTGTCTACACCACCAATGAAGCAAGATGAGGATGCTGCTGAAGTTCAGACAGGTAAGAAGAATCTTTCTTGGTTTTCAAGTTCATTATAAAAGAGCAGACATATGGGGGACATATGGGGACCAGGGTGACTGATTTTTTGGGACTAGGATGTGTGACATATGAAAAGCAGGATGGGGGATTATATGAGGACCAGGATGGGAGATTTAATGGAGACCAGAATAAGGGTTCATTTGGGGGACAGGATGGGGAATTATATGGGGACCAGGATGAGGGATTATATGGTGACCAGGATGGATGACATATAGGGTCCAGGATGGGGGACATTACTACATAAAGGGTTCAGGATGGAGGTCATTACAGGATGGGGCCCAGGATGGGGGACATTATTACAACCTTGTCTAATAGCTTGGGCATGACCAATAGGCTGCTCTGACACTGTGCATCACATAGACCTATGTGGCTGATGCCCTATGGCAGCTTCAAACACCACCAGTCTCCTCCCTGACAGCATAACTGGATGCAGGTGCTACAATCGCCCCCATGCCTGGGTTGCAGGAGACTGAGCACCGGTGTCCAGACACATGTGTTACCTCTCAGAGGAGCCAGCAGCGGGCGTGACCAGGATGCACATGGAGCTGGTTGCACTTCACTGAGCTCCTGCAGATAATCTGGCAAGCGGCGCTAAATATCAGCCATCCGGACCCTGCTCCACGCTGTATCACCTGCGATCCTCCCAGAGAACCTCCAGGTATGCCAAAAGCCGGGACTAAAAAGGGCACAAGAGAGCAGAGGCTCACAAACTTCTTTATGGCTGGACAGCAGCAGCACACTCCCAAAATGGCTCCGACTCTTAGATCTGCAGCCACCCGGACCCACACATCTCATAGCCCTGAGGGAAGTGTGGAAGAGGAGGAAGATATAGATGAAACCTTGGTGACACAGAGGATCCTGAAAACTATGCTGAAAACTATGCTGGGCTCCCTGAGGCGGTCGCTCCAAGCTGATATGAAGGACATGATGGAGGAATTTAGGCAGGAGCTCTCCTCCCTGGGAGACAGAACCTCACATCTAGAGGAGAAGCTGGGAGAGTATGCAGCAGCCCATAATGAACTTGTTACAGATTATGCACAGATAGAGGGAGACCTTAAGCAAGCACAACTTAAGATCCGTGATATGGAAGACAAGCTGCGCAAAGGTAACATAAGGATCAGGGGCATCCCAGACCCACAGGATAAAGAGGATCTCCCATCTATAGTGCAGCCACTTCTCCAGATGATACTACCAGATGCCTAACAGGGAGATTTAGCAGTGGAGAGATCTTTCAGACTTCCAAAGCCTGTTCACATTAATAAGGCTCTCCCTAGAGATATCCTGATTGCTTTCTCCAAACCCAGCATTGCTGAGACTGTTTTACGAGCCATGAGACAGACTCCCAATTTATCAGCCCCATATACTGGAGTAACAGTGTTCCCGGACCTATCTGCAGGCACCCTAGCCCGGAGGCGGGAGTTTGCACCATACTGTAAACTTCTAAGAGACAGGGGAATTCAATATAGCTGGGGCTTACCAGTCCATGTCTGGTTTCGGTATAAAGGTACTGCTCAGGTGTTTCACTCTCCCAACCGTTTGGGTAAAGCATTAAAAGACTGGAATCTGGTCCCGAGCTCCGAGAAATACCCACAACGTCACAGTCCAGGATCCTCATTTAAGAACTGTCTGATGGTGCAGGAATGGGAAAAGGCTGGTTGATTCTCCATACTGACTCAGGCCAGACGATCTGCGGGCCTCAAGGCCTTATTTTTCTTTTTTCTATTTCACCTTATCCCCCACCCCCCTCTGATATCTGGACTACATATAGAACACTATCGGAGGGTAGTATACCCGGAGACTCTTTCATTCTATCCGGAGTGAATGGGAATGGGCTTGCCCCCCTTGGTGGGAATTTTCCCATCTAACAATGTTGGACGGTTTTTAATTTTTATTATATTTTTATCTCTATGTTTTTCCCCAGGATTTTTTGCTATGTCTCTTTCCCACCCTTCCCCTCTCCCTACTCCTTCCCCTCCCCTCTCCTTTTGCAGGACCTACTTAGCTATGAGACCAAAGGGAATAGTTTGTAATCAGTGGTGGTGCAGCATGCAGATAGTTTACTCTTTACTTTTGCCATGAGTATAATGGGACTTACACTTAATGTTAATGGTTTGAATTCTCCTGGCAAGAGATCTCTGGTCTGGCGCCACCTACTACATGATCGTAAAGATGTTGTTTTCTTACAGGAAACCCATTTGCTGTCAGATGATACACATAGAATGGCATCCCAGACATACCCACATCAATTCTTTGCATCGGCGCCCAAAAAACAGCAGGTGTTTCAATACTGATTCATAAGCGAGTGGCATTTGTGTTGCGGGAGGTGTTCCCGGATCCAGAGGGACGATATCTAATGGTTGTGGGCACTATTAATGGAGTGTTGTACTCGTTGATCTCGGTGTATGCCCCTAATTCAGGGCAGGTGACCTTTATCCGTACAACGCTAGACAAACTGCTTCCCCAAGCGTATGGACACAAGTTGGTGGGTGGTGATTTAATGCTCCCATGGACAGGATGTTGGATTGCTCACGGTCTTCAATGGCTAGACGGGAACTGGGACCTCTGATCTCATCCAATCATTTACATGATGTTTGCCGTTACTAACATCGTAACGAAAGAGATTATACCTATATGTCGCCTAGACACGGCACGTGCAGTCGAATAGATTTTTTTCTGATGGGTGATGGTCTCCTCCCCAAATGCTTGGGGGCAGAGATTGGATCCATCACGTGGACGGATCACGCCCCAGTCTCCGTGGCGGTCGCAGACTCTCTGGCTGTCTCGCCACCAGCCTTTTGGAGGCTCAATGAAACATTGCTGTCCTCCCCCTCAAATGTAGAAGATCTTACCCAACAGATGAAAGAGTTCTTCCTGCTGAACAATGATGAATCTGTGACCCCGGAGATTTTGTGGTTTACCCACAAGGCGGTCATGCGGGGAGCTCTACTGAAATTGGCTGCTTATACTAAAAAGAAATATAACCTGGAACTGCAAACCCTCGTTCAGCAGATTGGATCTCTAGAATCTAACTATAAACGCTCCCTTTCGGATAACCTACGAGAGGCCCTTTTGCAACTACGTCACAAGCTTCGAATTCTGATGCTTGTGAGGGTTGAAAAAAATTTATTGAAAGTTAAGACTAAATATTATAGTATGGGAGACCGGGCGGCGCTCTCCTGGCTCGCCGGGTTAAAAAAAAGGAGACGCAGTCCAAGATTGCCCACTTAACTCCAGAGGGTACACAAATCCGTAACCCAATACAGATTGCAGAGCAATTTAAGCTCTATTATGAAAACCTGTATAATCTTCGAAATTCCACTGATGCTCCCCAACCCACAACAGAGACTATACGTGATTTTCTGGAACGGGCGGATCTCCCTGCTCTTACGACGGCACAGATATTCTGGCTAAACTCCTCATTAACAGAACAAGAGATTCGAAATGTGATCCCATCAGTGAGGAAGGACTCTGCTCCTGGCCCGGACGGCTTTACGTACCGGTACTTCTCAGTATTTGAAGACGTGCTTATTTCACGTTTACTGAAGGTATTTTCTTACTGACAGGATCAGGGAAAAATTCACAATGAAGGGTTACAGGCTATTATCTCGACAATTCCCAAACCAGGAAAGGCCCCCACGTTACCCGGTAACTACAGGCCGATCGCCCTCCTTAACTGCGACTTAAAGCTTTACGCCAAATTATTCGCCACTCGTTTGCAAGTGGTCCTCCCCTCCCTCATTGCGCCGGACCAGGTAGGATTTGTGCCTGGTAGACAGGCGCGAGATGGGACAAGGAGAGTGATTAACCTCTTAGAGGTGATGGAGAGGGGGGGCGACCTGGGAGCTTTGATCTCCCTAGATGCGGAGAAGGCATTTGACCGAGTGCACTGGGGGTACCTTAGTGCAGTCCTTAATAAATTTGCATTATTAGGCCGTTTTTATACTTCTATAATGGACCTGTACTCTGCCCCTAGTGCCTCGGTCCGTGCCTCTGGGTTCATCTCGTCGTCTTTTCCCATCACAAATGGTACCCGTCAGGGTTGCCCTCTCTCTCCGCTCATATTTGCCTTGGTGATGGAGCCAATGGCTGCTATCATCAGGTCAAATCCTGCTGTGACGGGAGTATCTTTGGGAGCACTGGAACATAAGATCGGCCTGTACGCCGACGATGTGATTTTCATGTGCACAAATATAGATACGACTATACCGGCAATAATGAAGGTCTTGGATGATTTCACCAGAGTGTCCTATTATAAATTGAATCTAACTAAGTCGGTGATATATCCGATTAATGTCCCAACTACTATTTAAGAAACGTTACCCAGAAATATCCCTTCACTTGGGCCCTTGCCGGATTTACGTATCTGGGAATAAAAATAACTAGTATAAAACGTATATTACAAACTAACTGTGACATACTGATAAAAGATTTATCGGCTCTCATCTCCTCGTATTCCTCCATACAACTGACGTGGATGGCAAGAATACAGCTAGTTAAAATGACCCTCCTCCCTAAAATGTTATACTTGCTCCAGTGTTTGCCCCTGTATTTCCCAGTTAGGCAAATCACTCGAATCCAGACTTTATTAAATAAATTTATCTGGAACAATAGACCACATAGAGTGGCGGACAACATATTGGTCCTGCCTGGAAAGTTGGGGGGTCTGGGAGCTCCAAATATACGAGCATACTACAGAGCAATCCTCCTTGAAATAGCGCAGATCTGGTGGACTGGCCATATGGGACCCTTATGGCATCAGATTGAGCACTGGAGTGCACCTAGATATTCCACCAGACTACTGCTGGAGACTCAGCTTCTACACGTCAGGGAGCCCACTGGCTTGCTATGCTCTATGCAAGCTGTATTGAAAATTTGGTCCCAGTTAAGGGTGTCACACCTGGGTTTTTTATATCGGTATATTTCTCTAAATGCTCTGAAGGATTTGATTGACTCATTATCCCTACATGCTTGGAGGAGAGGAGGAATTAATTCTCTCTCCGATATAGCTGATAATTTAATTATGAAGCCCTTTGACTTAATAATATCACGATACTCAATACCACGCACGACTTTCTATCAATACCTACAAATACGTCACTTGCTTTCTTCCACGGAGATCCACAGGGAGGAAAATAGGGAATGGAACACTGCCATACAAACATACTATAAACAGAATACGATTGTTCAGCACGGTATATCGGTCCTATATAGAGCTCTTGTGAAACATAACTGTACTGGCAACCTGCCGTATATGGAAAGATGGGAGTCCAGGCTTTTGTTCTCTGCCACTTTGGAGGAATGGCGCGATGCAGCGCAGCACGCTGCCACATATAGTGCCTGTATAGGCCATCTAGAACAAGCAAAAAAACTCTCCCTTGATTGGTATTTGACTCCAGTCCGCTTGGCTGGCGTTAAGGAAAGGTCGCCGCCAGCTTCTCCAAGGTGTTGGAGATTATGTGGGGGTATGGGATCGGCAACTCATGTCTGGTGGTCTTGTCCAGGAGTGGTTCCTTATTGGAGCAGAATAGAGAGGCTACTTAAAGACCTGATGGGTCTTCCCTGCACTCTGACCCCTCAGCTGGCACTTCTGGGCATTGGCATAACAGACTTTCCCCATACTTTATGACCCATTCTAACTAATGTTCTAGTAACAGCCCGAATATGCTTGGCTTCTAATTGGAAGAGCCCTTCGATACCTACTCACGAAGATCTTATAGGGAAATTGAATCTCCACTTTAGATATGAGCTGACTTTAGCACATGACCTCTCTCGCAAGACGAGGATATTGAACTGGTGGGACCCCTGGGTTGAGTCGATTTACAATACTGTTCAGATTTAAGATCATTGAAAATGTGTATAAAACCCTGACACCTCACTCCCGATAACATTTGAAACGAGCGGTGAATATTAGGATTGGATATATAATCTTAACAGTACACTAAGTAATAAATGCTGTGGAACATATGATTCTCCTGCTTTCCCACTGTGTATAACCCTCCTCCCCCTCCCCCCCCTCCTGAATATCCATGACCTGTTATTTATTATTTGATCCCTTGATTCCTGCTCTGACACAGCTACATATACTGCATCTAGCTGTCTTTGTTTTATTGTTGTACATTTACTTTGTTTAAACCAATAAAAACACAATGGTTAAAAAAAAAAAAAGAGGAGCCAGCAGCCTCCTGCTAGGTGCAATGGGTATGAAAAGTGGTGAAATATTGGTGAGTTTTTTGAAATTTTATGTCCTATTTTTGGTGGACATTATTACAGGAAGTCACCAGATGGAGGAAATTATTACATGATAGAGGTCCTTATTACACAATGGATGTAGGATGTATGAAATTTCTACATGATGGAAGAAATTATTACAGAATGGAGCCAGGAAGGAAATAATTGTTACATGATAGGGACATAATTAAAGAGACTAGAGATGATCGATCCTGAACGAGTCTAATTTTGTTGTGTTGTGTGTTTGCTTTCTCTATAGCAAAAGCCAAGGATGTGTTAGCATCTACTAAACCATATGGACCAGAGGGTCTCTAATACACATTGTGAATAGATTACAGATATAGTGGAATGAATGTGCACTAGCTATTAAAAAGTAATTTAATAAATCTCACTTAAAAAGAGGATTAAGGCACTAACCTCTCCAAGCAGACTTAAACAATCTGTCAGCTCATTTATGCCTTCCCAGCTATCACTGTCTGCACCTACAGCTTCATAGTACTACTCTAATCATCCCTGTCTGAGCTCATGGTGCAATGTTAATGGTGAAAAAAAAAAAGCATTTATACACTTACATTTTCTTATGTCAGTCTACATCTTGGAGGAGGTAGACTGACTGGCAGGTTAATAGTTAACTCACTATTAATTTGTCTGTCTAAAGGACCTGTGTGATGTGACGATCATGTGATCATAGTGGGTGGAGCTAAGTAAGTCAACTTATTATGTGCTATGATGACTTAGCTCCGCCTATTGTAGTCACATGGTCCTGACATCACATCAGGTCTCCCAGTATGTTCTGACATTTGGCTGAAATGTTAACTATTAACCTGCCAAACAGTCTACTCTCTCTCCAAGATGTAGACTGACTTAAGAAAATGTAAGTGTATAAATGCTTTTTTTTTTCAGCATTAACATTACACTATGAGCTCAGACAGGGGTGATGAGAGTAGTACTATGAAGCTGCAGGTACAGACAGTGATAGCTGGAGGGCATAAACCACCTGAGAGGTTCCCTTTAAACATATAAAATACAAAAATGTGAAGAATACACTCACAAACTAATGGTGAACACTAGAGATGAGTGAGCTTTGCTGGAACATGTTTGCCAATTTCAAATTCGGTACGAACATGGCTGATTCATTCGGTGATTGGAATCCCGAACACTTTCCCTAAAAGTCGGCAAATCTGGCTGACTTCGGGAAAAAATTTGAAATTTAAAATGGCCCTAAAACTTTACCTGTTTATTTGGGGCCAAATGCTCGCCGCAAGACCTGCTGGCTGGGGACAACACCTAACCAAAGGTTAAGAGTTTCCCCAGCCATTGGGTTTACTGACTTGTGTTAAACTGTAGAATTTTTGGCAATTTTTTTAAGCCTTCTGGAGTTGTGTTTGCAGGTGTTTTGAACTGAATTTTGGACACAGTGCCAGATGTGGCAGCAGCTGGGAACTCCATGAAGCTTGCAATGTCCTTAAAACATCAGATTGAGATTGGGCATGTCCGGGGCTGAAGGAGGCGGGGGGAGGCTGTTGTAGGAGTGGGCAGTCACGTGGGCCCGCTCATTAGTGCAATGCAATATGCACTGCATCCTCCTGTCCATCAGCGGCAGTGGGAGCGATGCATATTACATTGCACTGTGTATGCTCCCCCCTCCATGATCAATATATGCCCCACACAATAAAACAATAAATCAGTCATTCTTACCCTCCATCGCTCTGTCACCGCTGCGTCCTCCGGTCTTCTTCCTGCTTTTGCCGGCGTCGTGTGACTGGCGCAGAAGCGATGACATCATCGCTTCTGCGCTGGTCACATGACACCGGCAAAAGCAGGAAAAAGACAGGATAATGCAGTGGTGACAGAGCGACGGAGGGTAAGAATGACTGATTTATTGTTTTATGGTGTGCGGCAGCATGGGGGCATATATTGATCATGAAGGGGGTATATACCCCAGTGGTGGGGGGCTATATAGTACCCCAGTGGTTGGGAGTATATACCCCAGCAGTGGGGGCTATATACCCCAGCAGTGGGGGGTATATACCCCAGCGGTGGGGGGCTATGTACCCCATTAGTGGGGAGTATATCCCCAAGTTGGAGGGCTCTATACCCCAGTGGTGGGGGCTCTATGCTCCAGCAGTGGGAGGCTCTATACCCCAGTGGTGGGAGCTATATACCCCAGTGGTGGAGGGATATATACCCCAGTGGGGGGCTATATACCTCAGTGGTGGAGGGCTATATATACGAGTGGTGGAGGGCTTTATACACGAGTGGTGGGGGCTATAAACCAAGCCGGAAGTCTATATACCATTGATGGGGGAATATGTACAGTGAGGGGGGTATATACCAGGATGAGTGGCCATTTACCCTTATGGGGTGCTATATACCAGAGATGGGGGCTATATACCAGTATTGCCAGGAATGGGGGCCATATACTAGTGATAGCTGCGCTATTCCAGTAATGGGGGGGGGCTATATACCAGGCTGAGAGTCTATATATCAGTGATGGGGGGAATATGTACAGTGAGGCGGGTATATAACAGGATGAGGGGCCATTTACCATGATGGGGCGCTATATACCAGTGATGAGGGGCTGTATACAGTGATGATTGCTATTGTTGAGCCCACTGGGACAAGGGTACTCGGTGTTGGACCGTGTCTGCTTCTGGGGAATGTCACGGGGTCCTGGTCCGGACCGTGTCCCAGGCCCTGGCAATAATAAGGGTGTATTTACAGGGGAGAATAGCTTATCATGACGGCACCCACAGTGTGTGGCCAGTAGTGGGGCCACCGTTGCCTCAGAACCTCCAGGGATGATGTGATGGCAGCTAAGATGGGATAGTTCTACATGGGCAGAACTGAGTTCCCCGGGTCAGTGTTGGTAAAGTCTATGATGGAGGTGAATAGTGGAAACGGGTTAAGGAACACACACTCACGTTTTGTAGTTTCCAAAGCTTTACTGCGATGTTGTTGCAGATCGTTCATGGAGTCTGTACTGGGGCCGCGTTTTCCTCCCACCCTGTCCGGGTCATCAGCTTCCTCGTGCTGCGCGCTGCTGCGTCTAGCTGAGCTGCTGGGACTGTCTCACTCTCTCTCTGTTTTGCTGGTACCACTTGGCTAGGCAACTTGAGTCCTCAGTGCTGTGCTGACCCCGCCGTGTTGCTTTGCTCTGGTACTGTGGTGGTCTAGAGACTCCACTACTCCTGGATTCACTGTGCTGTGGGTGTCAGTCACAGTGGCGGATCCGGTGTCCGTTCTGTGCGCTCCTCTGGGGCGAGCGATGGTGGCACTCAAGCTCCCAGATGTGTTCCTCTGGTCTTAGTTTTCCTTCCCTCAGACCCTAGCTAGGCCTGGAATCTAAGAGCAGACTGTAGAGAAGCCTGAGGCAGCTTCTTTGACACTATAGTCCCTCTCTCAGTTCTCCCAGGAAATAAACTACTTCCTCACGAGTTGGAGTATATATGAGAGCAGGTTGTGCTCCCCCTCCTGGCCCAGAGGTGCTAGTGTAAGTCAGTGTGTTGTGGGGAGGGAACCCGTGTGATGTTACTGTGGCACATTAACCCCTGGGGTGCCACACTATATACCAGTGATGAGGAGCAATATACCAGGATAGGGGGTCTGCGGCATTTCCCACCCTAGGGTTATACTCGAGTCAATAGGTTTCCCCAGTTTTTGGGGTAAAATTAGGGGCCTCGGCTTATACTCGGGTTGGTTTATACTCGAGTATATACGGATATATATATACTGTATATATATATATATATATATATATATATATATATATATATTAATACTATTATTATTATTAGTTTTTTTATTGGAGAGCACACCTTTATTATTGCAGAGTCACTAGCATGCGAGGCCATCACTTATTTGAAAGCAATATCTAAAAAAATAGCATATGGCCGTTATACATTATATGATTCACATCCATGATCTTATAGGTCTGTTTACACTGATGAAACCCCATAATATGGCTATTGCTTCTTTTTTTTTTTTGAACCATCATTTTTATTGAGATTAAAACTTTACAAGAGAAAAAATCAGAGAACAAAGTGTGGTTAATATCATTGGAAACAACAATGATTGGATATAAGAATGTCCACATGACAATTATCTCTGACATTGTAACATATATTCGAAACAAAGAAAATAAGATCCCTTTCATCCCTCCCCCCTATTTTTTAACCGTCAATTATTCCTATTCGGTTATCTATGCCTAGCTGAAACATATATTAGCTATAGAAATCCCTTGTAAGATTTATATATTACCTCTCAGTCTGCCTAGAGTACCATTCAAATCTTCTATAGCATACCACTCTGTGTGTTTGTAGGGTGTCATGAATCTTTCTATCTCAACATCTGATAATGTTTTCAAAATAAATGGTTTCCATTTATGGAAAAAATTTTGGGTCAATTTAGTAGGATTTCTAAGAGTCTCCATGGACTCAAACTCCAAGGATCTCCTTTGTATGTTTCGTACTATTTCAATTGAGGGGGCGGTTTCCTTGAGCCAGTATAGCAAGAGTTGTCTCTTGGCCACAAGAGATATTGTGTGGAATAGGACATGTACCTGCCCACCCAATGTGGTAGCATCTGAATAGTGGAATAGCCATAACTTCGGATCATCCTTACATTCCACAGGAAGTAATCCCGAGGCAAGGATTCCCACCTCCCTCCAATATTTCTGTGAAACTGTGCAAGACCAAATCCCATGTTCAAGATCGGTCATGGGGGTTTTACATTTAGGACACTTTACCCATCTTTCGCTATTGGTCGGAGAAGGTGGGATATTAAAGCCTTTGATAGTACCATGTATTAGTCTGTACTGAGTATCCCTCCATTTTTCATTTATAATGTTTCCTTACTAAGTCCCAGCCTTTTAGTATATTTTAAGTTAGATCTGGGTCAGTGAAGTGTTTCTTCCATAAGGAAAATAGTTTATGGGACATCGAGGGTTTGAGGGTTTTTTGTAACTTATTATGCAAGGTGGATATAGATATGTCATTGGGGGTAATTCTCATTAATGCTCCCCACTCGCCTCCCTCTATTTCCGACTGAACATTACGCAAACGGGACAGGAGATGTCGCTGAATTTGTAAACTTGGCAGCCAATGGGATCACGGGAGATTAAATTTGTTTAGGATTTCTGGACCCGTCAGCCATCTCTTCTCCCCCATGTGCATAAGGTCACCCAAAGTTTTTACACCTCTCTCCCTCCAAGTACGAAATAACAGGTTGTCAGCCCCTTGCGGAAAGGATGGAGCGGCCCAGGGATTCAAAATTTTAGAAATCTGCCATGAAAGATTAATTTTTTCCTCACTGTACTTGATTCTTGGGGGCAGTGTTGTCAGTGAGGAATGCAACAGGGCCGATAGATCCCAAGGTTTGGAGAACTCTCCCTCAAGGGCCACATCAGAGAACCTGGAAGTATTATTGATCCAATCTAGGACGTTTCTCATGATGCATGCCAAATTATAACCCCTAATATCTGGGACTCTCAGTCCCCCCTCTTCTCTTGCCTGCATTAGGGTGGTTAATTTAATTCTAGCTCTTTTGCCTCCCCACAGGAATTTGGAAAATGCCATATTCAGTCGTCTAACATCTACATGTTTTAGCAACATTGGAATTGTCTGGAGCGGATAGAGCAGTCTTGCGAAGCTAACCATTTTGATTAAGTGGGAACGGCCCAGCAGCGACAGGGGAAGATTTTTCCAGCACTCCAATTCTCTTTCTATTTTTTCTATTATTGGAAGAAAATTCAATTTGTATATCAGTTCGGGTGTTCTAGCCAGTTGAATTCCTAGGTATTTCAAGTTATTTTTGGCAACAGGGATATCACATAGTGTGGTTATAGGTCTATTATGTCTCCCGTTTTTGAGGAAGAGAATTTCACATTTGTCTCTATTTAATGTGAAGCCTGATAGTGTCCCTATTTTTTCTATGGTGTCTAGGATTGTTTTAAGATCTCTTAGGGGGTGTTGCATAAATAAAATGATATCATCGGCAAAAAGGGACATCTTAATTTCCTTTTCTCCAACTCTAAGGCCTTCATGGGTATTCTGGGCGGATAAATATAACGCTAGTGGTTCAATCGCTAAGTTAAAGAGAAGAGGCGATAGTGGGCAGCCCTGGCGAGTTCCCTTCTCCAGTGTGAATGTTTCTGACAGGAATCCCGGAATGCTAACACATGCCTTCGGGTTGCTGTACAAAGATCTTAAAAATTGGCGAAAGGGTCCCTCCAAGCCGATAGCGTCCAAGACCCAATCCAGCCATGACCACCTCACGTTGTCAAATGCTTTCTCCGCATCGAGGGTGACCATGGCTGGATCTCCCACCCCATACGTCTCACTATGTCTTGTTACATCGATGAGTAGCATGGCTCTCCTAATCTTGGTAGTTGTCGACCGACCTTTTACAAAACCTGATTGATGTGGTTGAATCAGTCTCGGTAGAATCGATGCCAACCTATCCGCTAAAATGTTTGATAGAAGTTTTAAATCTTGGTTTATCAGAGAGATAGGTCTATAACTAGATGGGTCCGATGGGGGTTTGCCAGCCTTTAGAATCAGTTTTATGTGGGCCATATTCGTTCTCTCTGGAATCGGAGAGCCTCTCAATATGGAATTGTACAGTTTCGTCAAAACAGGGGAAATCTGATCTTTTAAAACTTTAAAAAAGGCCCCATTGAAGCCATCTGGTCCTGGTGCTTTGCCAGGGTTTAGTAAATTGATTGCCATTTTTATCTCATCTGTTGAGACTAGTGATGGGCGAATCCTAAATTACTCGGAATCGCTTGACTCTAGCGAGTCCGAGCACAGGACTCGCTACTCGTTGCGAGTCTAGCGAGTCCAATGTTAATGAATGGGGAAGCGAGTAATAGCGAGTAGTGTGAGATTTACAAATCGCAGATGTGTCTCGGAAGCTTCAGCCTGAAGCAATCCTAGTTTTGTCATTTATTTGCATTGGACTCGTTTACTTTGTAAGTAATCGCTGGGAAACTCCCACAGATAAGAGTCCTGTCTGCTCTGTGCTGGCTGCCCCAGCTCCAGGGTCCTAGAGCCCGCCTGCTGCCTGATGTAGCAGAGCTGAGATTGTTCTCAGTCTGCTCATTCCCTGTGTACAGACATGAATGTCTGTGCACAGAGATGATGTAGCAGAGCTGAGATTGTTCTCAGTCTGCTCATTCCCTGTGCATAGACATCTATATCTATGCACAGGGGATGTAGCAGAGAGGACGTCGCGTTTTGGACTGCGTCGGACGGAAGAGGATTTTTTTAATTAAAGATGGAGTCCCTAATGGCTTTTTTTATTTCTAATAAAAATTTTTCTCTGTGTTGTGTTTTTTTTAAAACAATTTAATAGAAATTCATGGCGGTCATGTCTAATATTGGCGTGACCGCCATAAATTTCGGGCTTAGGGCCAGCTGATAATACAAAGCTGGTCCTAACCTCTTTATTACCCAGCGTGCCACCGCCACCAGGGCCGCTGGAAGAGCGGGGTTCAGCGCCAGAGGATGGCGCTTCAATGAAAGCGCCATCTTCTGGGGTGGCTGCGGGCTGCAATTTGCAGCGGGGGGTGCCCAGAAAGCTTGGGCATCCCTGCGCTGTGGATTCCAGCCCCCAGCTGCTTAGCTGTACCTGGCTAGACATAGAAATTGCGCGGAGCCCCACGCATTTTTTTTAAATTATTTCATGAAATTCTGAGATTCTGACTCTGACTCTGAGACTCTGACTCTGAGACTCTGACTCTGAGACTCTGAGACTCTGACTCTGACTCTGAGACTCTGAGACTCTGACTCTGACTCTGAGACTCTGAGACTCTGAGACTCTGACTCTGAGACTCTGACTCTGAGACTCTGAGACTCTGACTCTGACGCTGAGACTCTGAGACTCTGACTCTGAGACTCTGAGACTCTGACTCTGAGACTCTGACTCTGAGACTCTGACTCTGAGACTCTGACTCTGAGACTCTGAGACTCTGACTCTGAGACTCTGACTCTGAGACTCTGAGACTCTGAGACTCTGACTCTGACTCTGAGACTCTGAGACTCTGACTCTGAGACTCTGACTCTGAGACTCTGACTCTGAAATTCATGAAATAATAAAAAAAAAATGCGTGGGGCTCCGCGCAATTTTTATGTCTAGCCAGGTACAGCTAAGCAGCTGGGGGCTGGAATCCGCAGCGCAGGGATGCCCAAGCTTTCTGGGCACCCCCCGCTGCAAATTGCAGCCCGCAGCCGCCCCAGAAGATGGCGCGTTCATTGAAGCGCCATCCTCTGGCGCTGAACCCCGCTCTTCCAGCGGCCCTGGTGGCGGTGGCACGCTGGGTAATAAAGGGGTTAATACCAGCTTTGTTATACAAGCTGGTATTAAGCCCGAGATTCTTAATGTCAGGCCACGTTTGACCCAGCCACTAAGAATCTCCAATAAAGGGTTAAAAAAACACAACACAGAGAAAATTTTTTATTTGAAATAAAAAAAAAGCCACTAGGGACTCCATCTTTAATTAAAAAAATCCTCTTCCGTCCGACGTAGTCCAAAACGCGATGTCCTCTCTGCTACATCCCCTGTGCATAGATATAGATGTCTATGCACAGGGATGAGCAGACTGAGAACAATCTCAGCTCTGCTACATCATCTCTGTGAGCAGGCGGGCTTTAGGACCCTGGAGCTGCACAGAGAAGACAGCTGGACTCGGCTCGCAAAGAAACAGCAGTTACTTTGCGAATTTCCCTGCTATCACTGGCACAGTAGCCGAGTCTAATGCAAACAATGGCAATCCTAGTTTTGTCAGCGTTTGCCATTGATTTGCATTGGACTCGTGCGAGTAAACGCTGAGAAACTCGCAGAGTACCGAGTCCTGCGAGTCCCTTACTACTCGCCGAGTAACGAGTCCTAGCGAGTAGATTCGCCCATCCCTAGTTGAGACGGGACTGTTTAAATGAAGTTTATCATCTTCAGTCAGGCCAGGCATATTGATGGAGTTCAACCATGGAGCATCCGTCATTTTATTAATGTTACATTCTCTATATAATGTTGCATAATGTTTTCCAAGTATCTGGGAGATTTTTTTGGGATCTGACCAAAGTTTGCCGTGTTCATCAGCAATTGTTAATATAGCTGTGGTTGGTCTCCTACCTCTTGCTAGTCTCGCCAGTAGGCGTCCCGCCTTATCACCATATCTATTCAATTCTATTTCCAGATGGTTTCTATATAGTTCTTCCCTTCTAGCTGCCCAGGTATCAAACGACCTCTTTGCCGACATCCAATTGTCTCTATCTGCCTCGTTCATAGTCTCTTTATATGTGAGATACATCTCTCTCAGTCTTGTACTGGCTATAATATATTTTTCTTTTACTTGTTTTTTCAGTTTAGCGCTGTGGGCCATGATATGTCCCCGCAAGACTGTCTTCGCAGTTTCCCAGAACAATCCTGGGGTAGACTCATGAGCTGCATTGTTTGTATGAAAATCAGACCACCATTCTTTAAGTAGTTTACCAAAATTCTCATCTCTTGTCAATGTATCGGGGAACCTCCACAAGTAATCTGTTCCCTTGGGGAAGACATCTTTGGTCTCAAGTATCATCGGGCTATGGTCGGATATGACCATGTCTCCCATCTCCGCCTCCATCACTCTCTGAAACAACAAGGTCGAGATGAAGAACATATCCAGCCTCGACCATGTTTTATGAGCATGAGAATAGTGTGTAAACTCCTTTTCAAGGGGATGTAGTGTACACCAGGTATCAACCAGATTACAATTGGTAAGCAGATTCTCTAACAGACCTGGTCTCGAAGGAAGTCTCCCGTCACCTCCTGGAAAACCTAGCACGTCCTCCCTCTTTCTATCTTCCAGCTCATTAAGCACCCAGTTATAATCTCACCCTAGTATTTTGTTGGTTTCTTGGTCTATCAGAATTTAATCAGTCAAGCCTTGAAAAAAGGGTTTTTGTGATGTATTCGGGGCATAAATATTATATAAACTGTAAGTTACATTTTGAATCTGTATACACATATGATATAGTCGTCCTTTATCATCTGATTATGAGGATAGTATCTTGTGGGCAAGGGTTTTACTAATTAGGATTGTGACTTCAGCTTTCCTGTCATCAGCCCCCGAGCCGTACACCTCCCCCACCCATAATTTTTTAAGTCTAAAGAAGTCAGTTGGAGTGAGATGTATTTCCTGCAACAATGCCACATCAGCTCCAAGTCTCTTAAGGTGACGGAGAATCATCATACGTTTGGCCGGGGATCGTAAGCCCTTAACGTTCCACGAAATCCATTTCACCATCTTTACTGTGAGGGAGTGGTTTCAAATAATAGATGTGTGGTATGCATCTTCAGTGTAGCATAGTGATGTATTTGGTCATGTCTACTAGGCAAATGACGGCATAAAAGGGCAACAAATATGTCGGTATTAGCAAGGCTGTTTTGTCTCCCCTGTTTTTAAAACTTCCCCCCAACTTTTCTTCCCCCATCTTTCTCTCCATCTCCATCCTTAAGTCTTGGTGACTTCGCATTTTTCCTCCTGGCTGACGCAAGAAGCTCCGCCCTCCTCTTCTACTTAAATATCCAATAATATTATCTGTAGCTCTATAATATGATCCCAGACCCCAAGAACATAAACAATAAATTATCAACGTTTTGCATTGTTGGAGAGTGAGATACCCTCTCCACACATATCAAGTAGAAGAACCTCGCAAGACCTCTAATAAATAATAGGTAAGTATGTAGAACAAGATTTAACATTCCCCATCCCCCCCCCCCCCAGGGCCGTATTTACCCTTAGGCACTTGTAGGCACATGCCTAGGGTGGGGCCATTCGGGGGAGGGGCGGCATCTTAGTGTCTTTTTTTTTTTTTTTTAATTTTTTTTTCTGTGCTCCCGGCCGGCCGGGTCGCAAGCCCCGCCCCGTCATCATTAGGCCCGCCCACCCACCTCACCTCAGCCTGCAGGCAGTCGCAGCAGACCCGGAAAAAGAGACAAGGAGGTTCCCACGGAGGCGGCAGCACATTGCCTTCAGCGGCTCAGCTCCGGAGTCCGGATGCCATCGCCGGTATGTGTGCTGTATCTATGAGGGGACTGGCTGGTCATTTGCCCCGGCTGCACCAGGCAGGGAGGGCGCTGCCTGCCTTATGCTGCAGTGCCCGAGGCCAGGTCTCTCTGCCAGCCACATGTTACGCCCCACCGCGTTCATTTCCACCTGCGGAGCAGAACAGTACATCTATGGCTGCTCTGTGCTTACAGGACCTGTGATGATGTCACATGGAGGGGCGGAGTCAGGGGGTCACATGATCAGCTCCTATGCAGGACTCTGCCGTTCTGGTTGTCATGGTGCTGGATGAGGTGAAATTAATGTGCGGGATCGGATCAGGAGGGATTTACAGTGTGGATATAGCAGCCATGTGTGTATGAGGTGTACGGAGAGCAGCTGCATGTGTGCGAGGTGCACGGAGCGGAGCCGCGTGTGTACGAGGTATACGGAGCGGAGACGCAAGTGTACGAGGTGTACGGAGCGGAGCCGCGTGTGTACGAGGTGTACGGAGCGGAGCCGCGTGTGTACGAGGTGTACGGAGCGGAGCCGCGTGTGTACGGAGCGGAGCCGCGTGTGTACGAGGTGTACGGAGCGGAGCCGCGTGTGTGAGGTGTACGGAGCACAGCCGCGTGTGTGCGGAGCACAGCCGCGTGTGTACAAGGTGTGCGGAGCGGAGCCGCGTGTATACAAGGTGTACGGAGAGGAGCCTCGTGTGTATGAGGTGTACGGAGTGGAACCGCGTGTACGAGGAGTATGAAGTGGAGCCGCGTGTACAGTGTACGAGGTGTATGGAGTGGAGCCGCATGCATATGAGGTGTGTGTACCAGTGGTAGCCCCTCATGGATGCCGCTCCTGCTCCTATAGTCCCGGCTGCCTTTGCCAACAGCATTCTCCTCCAGAGTCCCAGCTGCCGTTGTCTGCCCTGTGCAGCTCAGGATGGCGCAGCATGATGATGTCATCACTGAGCGCTGCTGTACTGAAATGTGCAGAGCGGCAGAGCAGATGTTGAGGAGACCGGAGCAGCGAGAAGAGAGGTGAGCAGAGAGAGAGATCCGGACGGCCAGACACTCCGCTTGGCTGCGGTGCCACCCATATGGCAGTGCAGCTCCATTGAGCTGCTTGCATTCTTTCTGCAATCCAGGACGCTTGCGTACATACCAAGCATCCTCAGACGCACAAAAATGCAACATGTTGCGTTTGCAGGGTACTTTTAAAAAAAGCAAGGGAATGTGAAAGCATTTTAGCCCGCTCCTAACAACGTGTAATATACCGTATATACTCTTGTATAAGCCGAGTTTTTCAGCACAAAAAATGTGCTGAAAAGTCCCCCCTCGGCTTATACACGAGTCATATACCATCAGTGGTGTATACAGGGGCCCCCTTCCCCCTTGCTGTCAGCCACCTGTAAAGAAATAGATTGTTATACTTATCCCTGTCCTGTCGCCGCCACTGCCGCTCTCCGACACCGCGCGCTCCTCCGTCTTCTTCCTGCTGCGACCGGCGGGCGCAGGCAATGACGTCATTGTCTCTGCGCCGGTCACAGCAGGAAGAAGACGGAGGAGCACGCGGTGTCGGAGAGCGGCGGCGACAGGACAGGGATAAGTATAATGATCTATTTCTTTACAGGTGGCTGACAGCAAGGGGGAAGGGGGGCCCCTGTATACACCACTGGAGCCCGCCCTGTATACACCACTGGGGCCCGCCCTGTATGCACCACTGGGGCCCGCCCTGTATGCACCACTGGGGCTCGCCCTGTATGCACCACTGGGGCCCGCCCTGTATGCACCACTGGGGCCCGCCCTGTATACACCACTGGGGCCCGCCCTGTATACACCACTGGGGCCGCCCTGTATACACCACTGGGGCCCGCCCTGTATACACCACTGGGGCCCGCCCTGTATACACCACTGGGGCTGCTGTATATACCTCTGGGGCTGCTGTATACTACCACTGGGGCTGCTGTATACTACCACTGGGGCTGCTGTATACTACCACTGGGGCTGCTGTATACTACCGCTGGGGCTGCTGTATACTACCGCTGGGGCTGCTGTATACTACCGCTGGGGCTGCTGTGTACTACCACTGGGGCTGCTGTATATACCTGTATACTACCACTGGGGCTGCTGCTGTATATACCACTGGGGAGGCTGCTGTAACAATGCTGGGGCCTGTATATACCACTGGGGAGGCTGCTGTATACCACACTGCTGAGGGCTGTATACCTGTACTGGGGTCCACCCTCCGCTTATACACGAGTCAATATGTTTTCCCAGATTTTGAGGGCAAAAGTAGGGGGGTCGGCTTATACACGGGTCGGCTTATACACGAGTATATATGGTACTCACTGTCAGAAACAGTTCTTGCTGGTTTCAGCAGTCGCTGTTCCTGTATGCGTACAAATCGCGTATGGATGATTGGTCACATGATGTCTACTCAGACCGTGGGGGGCACCAAACTGAACTCTTGCCCTGGGTCCCAGAAAACCTAGATACACCTGTGGCATGGGGGCATCAATCATCATGCATCATGAATCTGATGATGATGATCATTGATGGCGGTCGGGTGGCAGGCGGGATACATGCGATCATGATCCCCCTCACAGACAGTGACAGAGGAGCCATGGAGGTTGTGTGTATACAGTGCTGCATTGAATATAGGGGGGTTTATCTGTCACTCTTTTTCTCTCTCTTTCTCTGTTTCTTCCTCTCTCTTTTTCACTTTCTTTTTTCTCTCTCTCTCTCTCATTCTCACTTTCTCTCTCCCTCTTTCTCTACCTGTTTTTCTCTTTCTGCCTTCGTCTGAGTTTCACACCAGTGTGTCAGTACCCTAAAGGCCGCTTTACACGTCGGATATTGCATACTATTTCACGGGAGCGCACACTTTTTTGACACTTGTCCCAGATCGCATAGTAGATGTCACACAGGGAGATATCGGCAGGCAACGCAACTACGATGTGTACGCCCCTTCTTAGCGCAGTGTACGAGCGACCCAGGGAACGACCATTTAACATTGTAGTGAATAGGGGAAGTTGCGCTCCAAATCGTAGTTGTGCTGTCACACAGCACAATCATGGCAGATCGCATATACAATATTGTACGGTTGCAGAGCATGCACAATCTCAAAACAATATTGTAGTTGCGTTGTTTTTGAGTCACATTGCCCATTTACACAACGCAACTTCGATAACAACTGCAACGCCCGAACCACGTGACTTTTTATCGTAGTTGCGTTGCGATATTGCGACGTCTAAAGTGGCCTTAATACTAAAATCCATATAGTAATCCTACAATGTCTGCTGGACATGGTATGGGGAGGGTTTATAGCTCAGGTAGTACACACCATACTTCTTGTTATTAACCAGTTAATGCTCTCTTATCCACCACACTGCAGTGTCAAAAGAGGACGACAGCGAGACAGGCAGCGACATGTCATCAGAGAGCCCCTGACCTCGAAATAGAAGATCCTCAGATCCCGGTATTGTGACATAATATTAATTATAAAACTTTTGCATTTAAATTAGACTATGAACTCCACAGCACTTTACATACATCATCAACACTGTCCCTATTGTGTAAACATCCTATCAGTATGTCTCTGTAGAGTGGTTGGAAACCCATGCAAACACTTGGAGAACATACAACATGAACATACAGAATTTCCGCGGCGAGGGGGCGAGGCACGACAGGGGGCAGGGCGCGACGGGGGGGGGGGGGAGCCGACCGCTGACAGTGCCTAGGGCGGCAGGAACTCCAAATACGGGCCTGCCCCCCCCCCCCCCGTCAACCTAGTGTAATCTCAGGTAACATTTCTCTCGTTCCTTTGTGACCCAAAGTGCAGAGTCATAAAAAATAAAGAATTAAGAATCACGAAGGTCTTCTCCTGTCGTTGTCACATCCATGAGATGTCAAATCTAAGAAGAAAGGGAAAGAAAAAAAAAAAAAAAAAAGAAGGGGGGGGAGGGGGGGGGAGAAACAAGAAGGGAGAGTATCGCTACATCATAAATCTCCGTCTCCATCCTCTTGAAAAGGCGGATCCAAAATCCAAAATGAGTGGATCGCCCAGGGTAGTGGTGGTCAGTAGAAACGCAGGTGATCGTCGCTCAAGGTTTTTCAAAGAGAGGAGTGTCCTCATGTCTCTGTCTCACTCCAGTCAAGTGGGTTGGCCCGTTTTTTTCCTGCTCCATCTGGACGCGGGTTGGCGTTGTTGTCTAGGAGACTGCAGCCTCTCCTGTGAGCTTTGTGGCAAGGATTCTGATCGCAGTCTGTATGTTCGTGATGATACAGTTCCACTATCTAATTCCCTTTCCAGTGCAGGGGTTTCTCTCACTCCTCTTGGACTACCCGAATTTGGCCCATTTCCGTCCGGCGTGGTGTTTTTTCATTAATTAACTTCATAGCCTCTGCAGGGTCTGTGAAAGACACCATATCGCCTGCTGGTGATCTAAATCGCAGGGTGGCCGGGTAGTTAAGTTGAAACCTGACGTTTCTTTTAAACAACATTGTACAGGCGTCGCTGAAGGCCCTTCTCCTCCTAGTCACATCAACTGAATAGTCCGCAAATAGTAAGACTCTGTGGCCCAAGATCAGGAGTGGATGTCTTTTAGCCTTATATGCACGCAGTATCTCCTCTTTATCTCTGTGGTTCAGATATTTGGCAATAGCATGTCTCAGTTTATCAGAGTCTCTATCACTTGTAGAGCCGTTGTTTTCCTTTTCCCTGGGGGTGTCTTTTGGGGGTCCTATTCTGTGGGTGCGTTCGGTTCTACATTTGTGGGAAAGACCCAGTTCTTTAGGTAGTTCCGCCTCAAATATCTCTATGAGCTGTCCCGGGGGAATGGATTCAGGGAGACCCACGATTTTAAGATTGCTGCGGCGGGTTCTATTTTCAATATCATCAAGTTTATTCAAAGTGTATAATGAGTGTTTCTGTAGATCGTGCACCTGTTGTTCTAGATCCAGCTCTCTCTCCTCTGCTGCAGCAATCCTATCCTCAGCTTCCTGCAATTGTTGGTCATGGTGCTTGATTTTAGTATGCAAATCTTTTGTAGTTGCTGCCACCAAATCTTTTACTGTCTGTCTGGACTCTTCTGCCAGATGGATTGCCATTTCCCTGGCTAGCAACTTGTAGTCTATCTGTTGCAGCCCAGGTACAGTAATAGCTGGTCTTCCCTGCAGCCAGGCATCCCCCTGATGCTGGGTCCATTGTACCCCTTCTGTATTTCTCTCTGGGGAAGCTTCTCTCTCCAGCTCCCCTAATATCTTCCCCTCCTCTGTGGCCCCCTCGCTCCCCGCTGCTGTGGGAGCAATCTGGGTCGGCTGGCCCTCCGCCGCCATTATGTGCTTCCCGCGCTTTGTCTCCGGTCCCTGCGCCGCCCCGCTTGTCTCCGTCTCACCTCCTCTTGTCACATACCGATCCATGGTGACCGGTGTGCTGCATCCTCCGCCGCTCATTTCGGAGGGATTAGTCATCCCGGGGTCTGGGGATTGCTGTGGATTGTGAGGAGGGCTCCGGAGCTTCCCTAGCTGCTGCTGCACATGGCGGCGCCGGAACCGGAAGTCTGGCTATTGCTTCTTAAAAATGTGCAATCACTATTTAATGTCATAATAATCATAATACTACTAGTAATAATATATATTTCAATATATAGTGCTATTAATTTCATAGCGCTTTACAACATCTATTTGCAACACCAAACCCATTGGGGCTCACATTTCATGTATAATGCATATTACAGTTGTCCTCCTGGCATTCCTGCAGTGACTTAGTCAGCATTCCAGATGAATTGGTGGTGAATGGTGACCTGAATAATCTTATTTATTTTCATCATTATGTTTCATATTAACATTTCACACTTCAATATTTTCTGCAACTAATTATCAGCAACCAAGTTGCGGCCTGACATACAGGTGTTAATTAGCAGCTAAACATTAGGCAACAATAGTGTGCAAACATTCAACTCCAGTACTGATTGCTCGGGTCTGAATCATGGCACTCAATGCAAGAGGCGGGCCCCTTATGGAAAGCATACAAACACACCCAAAGCCACAGAACTTTAACAGTGTCTCCTGTCATGTTACCACTATCTGCATTTCCAGTGGCATGCAGGTATGCTGTCTGGATCTCACATTCTAGTTGTTTCTTCATGGATCCCATGGAAGGCATAGCTGACTTCAACTCAGAGGATGATATAATCTAACTAACCAGCCCGAGGGCAGAAGGTGGGTCAGAAGAACAAGACCCAGAGTGGCATCATGGAGAGGAGATAGAGAGTGAGACCTATGTCAGCTGGGCATCATCTGTAATGAGGTTCCACTGTGAACCGTAGACCTGAGGAGCGAGTCCCAGTAGTCAGGTTTCATTTACTCTACAGCATTCATAACTGGGAGCACCATATGTCAGACTGCAGATGATCTGGGACTATGTCTGGCTAGATTCCAGCTGCAGATGGTGTTGCAATCTCGGCTACTGGATCCCATTCCTCAAGACCACCAGGACCTTTATAGGGATCCCAAGAAAGAGGAGCACCTAGAAGGCAATGTTTCCCAGAGGTGTAGCTCATCCTCACCACCACCAGAGGCATTCAACTCGGGTGATGCCATGTGGGAAGCCCTACCCCCTCCAAGCACCTATCCAAGATGGCATCAACGACCCCATTCTCCTAAGCCGTTTGATGAGGAGATTCAACATGAAGATGCCATCACCCGATACTGGCTGCATGGGCGTAAGGGTAATGACTTCCCCGACCTATACACAAAAGGCAAGGTTGTGGTATTCAAACAGGATAAGGGGTATTGGTTATTAGTGGAACATGGCACTAAACATTGGTGCTACGTTAACTGTGCCGCCCTGCAGCGTGACAATCTTCCCAAAAGACTATGTACAATCTTTGTTAAGGATGAAGTCACTTTCATGAAGGTGCGGGGCATGAAGGAGTGGTTTGCGGTTGGTGTATGTTGGTGTCACAAATTTAGTCAACATCTGCAGCTCCCTGGTGCCCTCTTATCCTGCTGGCTAAACCTGGCATTGACAGAGGATAAGCAAAGAGTGCAGCTGCTCTAATTTATGTCGACTATTGTGGCATGTGATGTGACAGGATGTATATATACCACTAGCTCCTGCCAGGAACATATGTATACCTCAATCCAGTCACCATCAGGCCCACAATATCACATAAATACAAACATTATACTGCCTCCACCAATCTCTTTCAAGGTGGATCGTTAACTTGTTTGGTAACGTGAAATAGCAGGAGGTGCGTGTCGCTCGCTCATAGAATGTGAAGAATGAAACTAGTAAGTTATAAATTTTACTCCAGAAAGTTGGCAGTGTTTACAAAATTATATAAAAGTTAATACAAAAGAGATAATTTACATATATGCTTAAATGGTTATTAAAATAAAAGTGATTAAATGAGAAATTGCAAAACCTGTGCTATACAGTGACAATCGCAGAGTCAGTGGGGGGGACAGCTCCCCAGAAATGGTGTATGATTCCTCCAAACAGCGGTAGTGTGGTGCTGTGTCCGTAAATGACTCCAAAAATGGACGCTTTGGTTTTATGTGATAGACCATAAAATCAGAAACTCCCACTTTGTTTACCTCAAAGGTGGGCTAGTTTCAAGGAAACTCACCCAGCTGCCCAATTCTCAAAACCTCCATTTTCCATATCCTTGGCTTGGACGTTCCCATATCAAAGATATGGACATCATGTTTTCCCTTGTGCCGTTTGACTTCAATTATGATATGTTTGTGATGTACTGGTGGTCAGAATTCATTTCCCACGTTTCTGGCCCGTTTCCAGAAGTGTAAGATATACTATTAAATCCACAAAAATGTAAGCATTCCAAAAATTTGATTTATGAAATTGTGACATGATGTACATTATTAAATTTAACATTGAAAGTTTTTAACTTCAGACAAAGACTTTCTGGAGGGAAAAGAAAACCAGTACAAACTAGCTGGCTTTCATCTTAGCTCAGGTTTATGACTTAGGCGAGTCGTAAAAATTCCTGACTGAGGAGGAGCAGAGAGATCTATGCAGTTCCCCTACAAACATAAAAGGGACAGAGAAGTAAGCCAGCACCAGCTTTCTTTTTAAAAGATTTTAAAACAATGAGAAGAATTCATATTTGCCTGACACCATCGCCCAATTTGAGAAGTGGCAGTAGGAGGCCAACGTGGAGAGAAGTTGGCATCCAGTGTGGCCAAAGTGTCTCTTGGTTGGCCAGCTAATGCACCCAAACCTACAGGACATGTTGATGTTCCAAAAGATGGTCCACGTCCTGTCTGTTCTTGAGGGGGTGGTCATCCCCTAGTTCCTCTATCGTCCTCTCCAGCGGTGGCAGTGATGGAGTGTGCTGGGGGGCAGGTGGTGAAAATGAATACGCCTAAAGGTGTAGCCCCTGTGACCCCCCAGACTGTCTGGCAGCACAGTACGAAAACAAACTACGACAACCATCCAGGGCATGGCTGTAAATGCTGAGGGACAATCTCATTGGACCTTACTACTGGAATGTTGGTGGGCCTGTGAGACAGTGACCCATCCCGTACTTAGCATTTTGGCTAAAGAATGACTTTTGAGACTTGTTTTATTTCCAGTTTTTGTTGTCTTTCACAAAGGCATGCGTTTTTGTTAAGTATGTGTGTGCACTATGTATATTGCTAAAGGGAACCAAACAGTAGATTTCAGGGCTATAAAGTGAAGCCAGTTCCTTACAGGTACTGGGATACTGAGTGCAATCATACCTGTACTTCAATGATTACGTGTATATTTGCATTGAAAAGTGTTATCAAACATTGTAAAAACTGTGCAGCATATTTGCATAAGTGAAGCACAATGTCACTATGTGGGGTTGGATTTCTTTGTATTACTCCTCTGTTTGCTCTAAGTCAAACTCCTCCCCCCTCCCCTCTCTCCCTCCCTCTCTTCCTCCCCAATCCCTCCCTATATAGCAGGCAAATTACGTTTGACATTGTTTATGGAAATAGGATGCCTGACATTGTGCTATGTCCCCAGATCTTCACTTTGTGCCTGCTATATAGTGACAGGGGGCGACGGAGAGAGGAGGAAGAGAAGGAATGAGAGAGGGGAGGGGGGAGGTTTTGGATTAGAGCCCATAGGGGAGTAATAAAAGAAACCCATCCTCTCATAGTGATGTTGTGCTGCAATTATGCAATTGTGCTGCACAGGATTTCAGATGTGTGATAACACTTTTCTATGCAATCATACATGTAATCATTAAAGTAAAAGTATAATTGCACTCAGTATCCCAGTGTCTGTAAGGCACTGGCTTCGCTTTATACCCCTAAAACCTGCTGGTTGACTTCCCTTTAAGTTTTTGGTTTGAGGCTTATAGTCTGTGTATAAATAGTAAAGTTTTTTCGAGTTCACTCCTTGTGTGCTGGACTGTTTCTGCAAAAAGGTGCTTTGATACTGCCCTATAGAGACTGGTAAATAAGATGCAGGTGTGAGGTATGGAACGGCAAGACACTGCACCCACTCCAGTAGAACAGGGCTGGTAAAGTGCAGTTCTCAAGGGCCTCAAACAGTGCATGTTTTCAGAATTTCTCTAGCATTGCACAAGGTGCTGGAATCATCCATCACCTCTGCAGGTGATGAAATTAGCACCTGTATAATGCTAAGGAAATGAGAAGACTGTTTTCAGACCTTGAGGACTGTAGTTGGCAACACCTGCCCTTGAGGTCTCTGTGAAAGTAACCAGGTGGCAATAGGAATCCTTGAAGCTTTTCTCCACAACTGCGGCTCTCCCTGGACTCTCTTAGGCGTTATACCCACAGTGTGTTTGATGTTTTTTTATGCAGATTGAGAATCTGCGTCAATGTCTGCATGTCTATCCTGAGGTCAGCAAAGTGTAGGACAGGTCAGAAGTCATGTGGCCAATCTGCTTTTTTGTTTTCTTGCACATGTGATTCATTTTTCCTTTTTCTGACCCAAAGTCTGCAGCAAATCTACAATATATAAAAAAACACATAAAAAAAACTCTCATAGACTGTCCTGGCCTCAAGATAAACATTCAGATTCTCAAAATCTATTTAAAAAAAAAACATTAAACAAAACGGTGTGGCCACAGTGGGATTCCCTGCTGTGTGATGCCTGGCTGTGTAACCTGACATAAAATAAATAAGTAAATGAAAAAAAAGTGTTGGGCTCTGCCCTATTTTTAATTGCAGTCAAGGTTAAAGTAGGCAGCTAAAGGCTGGTATTCTAAGCGAGGTGAGGGCCCCCATGCTAACAACTGAAGACTGCAGCTGCCCCAGAATTGGCACCTCCATCATAGATGCTAAAACTGGTGGTTACCACGCTTCTCCAGTTGCCCTGTTGATGGTGGCAGTCTGCATACTAAGAGGTTAATGTCTTCTGGCACTAAGCCTGAGGTTCATAATATCAGATCAGTGTTCGACCCACCCATTATGAACCTCTAAAGAATTGATAATTAATACACCACACGTGAAAAATAATTTATTTGGAAAAAGAATACAAATACATCCCTCTTCTGCCATGTTTATTATCCCCACACAAACCCTTCACAATCCTCACAGACGTCTATTCACAGCAGGACCAGAAACCGACTGGCTGCTGTGAACAAGGTGATGTCACAGTCTTGTTCATCTCAGGTCACAGCTCAGTCTCATCACTGTAGCTGATGTGAGGTAGCGAGCCGGGGGACTCTCTTGCTGCGTAATGACGTCAACACGTGTATAATTTTTCACGTTACTACCCGTTTATTTCTCAACAGCATCAATAACCGGGTTAGTACATTTAACATTTAACACATACACGTCACATAATACATTAATATTACATATCACATTGCACATATACCATTACAATAACCCGGGACCGGTAACCACCTCTCTACCCATTGGAGCTCTAATACCTGCTCCCGTGGCAGCTACAGCCTCACATACATTTTACAATACATCAGTTACCCTCTCAATGGGCCCTATGGGTCCCAATGGCGGAACCAGCCGCCTGGCTTTATTTCCCCAGCTTCATACTACCCCGGAATCAGGACTCCAGCCTGACTGGGTTCTTACATACAATATGTGATCCATCCTAAAAGCCACCATGGACCACACACGTCCTTTCACTCGCTCACAGCCCATCATACACATCCATGGACTGTGGCTCCTCTGGGTTCAGAACAGGGATTGGCAAACCCTAGTAACCCATGGGGTGAACCACGCGTTACCCAGTATGGGAGCCCTTCTAACCCCTGCTTCTGACCTCTCGTGCACACATTCCGGTTCATCAGGTCCTTTAACTGAGTACTCCGACTCGGACCCAAAGGCGGTCTATGCCTGCCTGGCACACTACATAAAATCGCCTCCCGAAGGGCTACATACAATCGCCTCCCGAAGGGCTACATACAATCCGGTTCATCAGGACCTTTAACTGACTACACTGAGTCGGTCCCAAGGGCGGTCTATGCCCGCCTGGCACACTACATACAATCGCCTCCCGAAGGGCTACATACAATCCGGGTCATCAGGACCTTTAACTGACTACACTGAGTCGGTCCCAAGGGCGGTCTATGCCCGCCTGGCACACTACATACAATCGCCTCCCGAAGGGCTACATACATTCCGGTTCATCAGGACCTTTAACTGACTACACTGAGTCGGTCCCAAGGGCGGTCTATGCCCGCCTGGCACACTACTTACAATCGCCTCCTGAAGGGCTACATACAATCCGGTTTATCAGGACCTTTAACTGACTACACTGAGTCGGTCCCAAGGGCGGTCTATGCCCGCCTGGCACACTACATACAATCACCTCCCGAAGGGCTACAAACAATCCGGTTCATCAGGACCTTTAACTGACTACACTGAGTCGGTCCCAAGGGCGGTCTATGCCCGCCTGGCACACTACATACAATCGCCTCCTGAAGGGCTACATACATTCGCTGGGTCTTTTAAAAAAGCCATTCAGTACTTATAAGGTTCAACAGGTCCTTCACTGGACCTAATGGCGACTACACTCGCCTAGCATGATTTACACACAAGGTGCACAGTTCACACAAGCAGTCAGGAACTGCTTTCTTACCGGGCACGGATCCGGGTCTTGCTACCTGTGTCACAGGTTCCGCCAGGCATCCCCACGGGCCCCTTCCCGGACGTGAGGTGAACCACGCCCGGACCAGCGTCTACGGGGTCAACCACGGCTTCCCCCTCCAGGTGCTGCCACGACCCCGGACCTAGGCACCGGCATGGAGCTAGCATGCTCCCATTATTCCATGCACACAGAGCTCTGGACTGGACTGCTCTGCTCTGCTCTCTGTATGGTAATGATCTCACAATCACTCAGCTAGCAGGCTCTTATCGTGCCTGCCACACCCACACTGAGTCACCCAGCTGGGCTGCTATTCCTCCGGACACACCCACCTGACACACCCACCTGGGTTGTCAGCAATCACTCATTACATCCCTTTCCTCAGGGCTTCCTTGATCTCATGAGCCACTCATTAGTCACATTAAACCTTGTGTTCAAAGTTGGTTCACACAGCATTATCAGAGTAAAACCGGCCAGTGTGCACAGGATCATCCTGATCCTGCATGTGATGCGCCCCGGCCATGAGGATCATGCCGACGGTTCCTCACACTGACCTTAGGAGAACCAGACTGTGACGAGACCCTGCTTACAGCAGCCAGTCAGTTTTCTGGTTTTTACACTATAGCAGGAAAGTCATGACAGTTTTCTACAACGTGAACATAGAAGCCACATAGAGAGCTGTCAGACAAGGCATAAATCCACTCAAGCAGCAAAAGCCAGCAGGGACTTTAATCATTGATTATAAAAAGTTGTTATTTGAAACAATTCATGCTGCCCCTCACCAGGTCACCCCACATAATAAGCATGTGCACATATATTTTCATCAACCTTTTCACAGACTATGATAGGGCACAAGCCCTTCTTGTAAGGCGTGTTTCACTTGCTCACAGCCATGGGTAACCTAAAAGCTGACACTACACTCTAGAAATTCTCTGGAAATACATGGAAATTCCCACGTGAATGCCTTATGGTACCTTTACACGCCGCGACGGCAGGCTGGATACATCGCGCTACAGGCTACAAATGTAGCTTGTAGCGTCAATGTAGCCCGTCGTAGCGGCGTCTGAAGACGCGACGCTACAGCCGGCGACAGATACATCTGTTTATGGGCTCTGCTCGAAAACAGATGGCTATATCGCCGATGGTAGCGAGCTGTATCGGCGTGTAAAGAAGCAACGGAAGGGAACTCTGGACACCCGGGGCTGTAGCTGCAATGTAGCTAAGGCGTGACCTCGGCTCCATGTTACCGCGCCCCATGTGCGATCATTGGTGGAAGCTGCTGCATGACGATTGGTAGTCGCTGCATAGGGAGGAATATTTAAGGAGCTGACGAGTCACACTACACAATCGCTCGAGCGGGCTGTATTACTCAGCCTCCTGCGATGCCTGCCCAATCAGGATGTTATTGCTTCGTCCTATCAGCGTACGGACGGCTCGTAATCCACAATTGTAGCACGCCTATGTGCTGTACCTGCTGCACCAGGTCCGCCCATAGTAGCTGGTTGTAGCGGTGTGTAATTGAGCAACAGCTGGCTACTTGAGACACCCGGCGATGTAGCTAGCTATAGATGTAGCGTGGCGTAGCGCACCTTGTCGCGGCGTGTAAAGGAGATGTGTTCACCGTTTGTAGCCGTTTGAGCGTGCTCGTGCACGTGAAGTAGCGCGATGTATCCAGCCTGCCGTCGCGGCGTGTAAAGGTACCATCAATGTTAGCTCCTAAATACAATGCAAATACATTCACACAGTACATATTTGCTGCATATTTACAGCGTATTTTGGGAGTATTTAGCGCTGATGACATGGGGTTCTGCTCTATTTCTGGTCACCAATACAATTACAGCATGCAGGTACAGGCTGTCACCGACTCCCACCTGCCAAGTTTTACCTGGCTGGTAATAAATACAGGAAAGCTTTTTAAAAAAAAAAATTCTTGAAATATTTAAATAAAAAAAAAAAAGACGTTGGGCTTCAGCATATTTTTGGTTGCCTGCCTGATACAACTAGGTAGCTGGGGGCTGGAATCCTCAGCTTGAGAAAACCCAAGCATTCTGGGCCCCCCTGCTGCAAACTGCAGCCTGTAGCCACTGCAAAAAATGGCACATGCATAGAAGCACCATTTTTTTGTGCTGTACCAAACTCTTCCAATTGCCCTTGTGCAGATATTAAAACTGGGTAATAAAGGGGCTAATGCCAGCTATGTATTACCAGCTGACACTAAGCCTGAGGTTCATAATGTAGAGCCAGTGTTAGACCCAGCCATTAAGAACCTCTAAGTAAATACTAAATAATATACCTTACAGTGAAAAATAATTTAGTAAAAGAACACAATCATAATCGTCAATTAAATCTTTATTACTCCCACAGAAACCATCCACGATCCACTGCGACGTCCAATCATGGCGGAACTGAAAATGACTGATTTTCGGCTACCAATGTGATCAGGGTGATGTCACAGTAAGGTTCACCTCAGTTCAGTTAGAGAGACATTACGGAGCTTGAACTGAGGTGAATCTGACTGTGACATCCCCCTTCCTAACAGTGGTAGCTGAAAATTAGTCAATTTCCAGTTTCACCATGATAGAGCTTCCCAGAGGATCGTGGTTGGTTTCTGTGGGAGTATTAGGATGGAAACGAGGATTGTGATGTTCTTTTTCCAAATAAATATTTTTCATGGTATAGTGTATTATTTACTATTTACTTAGATGTTCCTAATGGCTAGATCTAACATTGGCCCAATATTGGTTTAGTGTCAGCTGACAACAACCCCTTTAATACCCTTTTGCCACTGGCACCAGGGCAACTGGACGAGTCGGCTACAGTACCAGAAAATGGCACTTCTATGAATGCGCATTTTCTGGGGGGGGGCTGCAGGCTGCAATTCACAGTATGGGGAGCCCAGAACGCTTCTCCACTCTGAGGATTACAGCCCCCATCTGCCTTGTTGTACTTGGCTGGCAACCAAAATACGTAAAAACCATACATCTATTTTTTTTTAATTACCGGTACTTCAAGAAATAATTAAAAAAAAAGGCTCCTCTGTATTTTGTATTATCAGCCAGGTAAATCTAGGTAGCTGGGGGTTAGTGACAGCCCATACCTGCCTGCTGTATCTGCACTGGTGACCAAAAATACAGCAGAGCTTCATCAGCACAAAGTAATGGAAATATTCTACTTTTATCTAGCAGATACTGTAAGTATGGAAGATGTGGCCTCACACACTGCCTACCCTCTGCAATAAAGGTTTGCTCCCACCTAAAAATATAATAATAATAAAAAATTAAAATAAAAAAACAAATAAATATATAAAAGCTTTCTTAAATGCAGGATGGGCCATTTATATGGATAGACCTAAATAAAATTGGAATGGTTGGTGATATCAACTTCCTGTATTTTGGCACAATATATGAGAGGGGGAAAACTTTTCCACATGGGTGGTGACTATGGCGACATTTTGAAGTCGGACATTTTGAATCCAACTTTATTTTTTTCTATGGAAGAGGGTCATGTGACACATCAAACGTATTGAGAATGTCATAAGAAAAACAATGGTGTGCTTGATTTTAACATAACATTATTCTTTCATGAGTTATTTACAAGTTTGTCACCACTTATAAAATGTGTTCAAAGTGCTGCCCATTGTATTGGATTGTCAATGCAATCCTCTTCTCCCACTCTTGACACACCGATAGCAACACTGCAGAATAAATGCTAGCACAGGCTTCCAGTGTCCATTGTTTCAGATGCTGCACACCTCATATCTTCACAGCACAGAAAATTGCTTTCAGATGATCCCAAAGAAAAAAAGTCTAAGGGGTTAGATTGGGAGACCTTGGTGGCCATTCAACTGGCCCATGACGACCAATCCCCTTTATAGGGAACTACTCAAGTAGGAATGCTCGGACATGGCACTTATACTGAGTGGTGTACCATCTTGTTGGAAAAACTCAGGGAACGTGTCATCTTCATTGCATGAAGAGGGCAACACATCATCATGTAGCAATTTCAGATATCCAGTGGCATTGAGGTTTCCATTGATGAAGAATGGCCCCATTATGTTTGTACCCCATATACCACACCATACCATCAATTTTTTGTTCCAACAGCCTTGGAGGGATCTATTCAGATCTATTAGTGTCAGACAATAGTGGTGGTTTTGTTTGTTAACTTCATTATTCACAAAAAAGTTTGCCTCATCACTGAACATAATGTTCTGTGTAAACTGAGGGTCCAGTTCCAATTTTTGTTTTGTCCATTCTGAAAACTCAGTGTGCAGATCTGGGTCATTCTCGCTGAGATACTGCAACAGCTGGATTTTGTAAGGGTGCCATTTCTGAGTAGCTAATATCCGCTGAAGAGATGTTTAACTGATGCCACTCTCCAGTGACATGCGATGAGTGCTACGCTGTGGGCTCTTGCTGAATGAAGCTAGGACAGTCAATGTTTCTTCATTAGTGACAGTTTTCTTGCATCCACATTTTGGCAAATCCTAATACTGAACCTTTTTCATGAAACTTGGCAAGCAGTTTGCAAACTGTAGCATGGGGGATGGGTGTCTTGCAATGAAATCTGCTGCAATGACCTTGGTACTGCATTTGTGTCTCCCCAGGGCGTGGGGTACTCGGGCACCAGGCGGCAGAAGTGGTTAATTTTGTCACGGGGATTGGCAGCCACGCCTGATCCCGTTACCTGGGGACTGTTCTCTTGAAAAGGGATTATGTACAGGGGAGTATTTACAGTTTATAGATGCCAATACCTGGTGATGTGCACCAGCGCCGCCACAGTCCTCCGGAGGTCGGTGGTATTGCGGCTGTGATGGTGTAGTCCTCCGCAGGCAGGACTTGGACCTCTGGGCAGTGTGATTAGAAGGGACAGGTTATAGTGGAGTTGAGCTTGTGAAGGAAGAGTTGGGACAGTCTATGAGGGCACAGGTGAGCGGAGAAGACGGATGCACACACACAGAAGAAGTCTCTTACCTTTTACTGATGTTCCACAGGTAAATATGTCCAGGGCACCGACAGGTGACAGGGTTGCACAGCGAGTCCCCACAGCAAGTGGGGTATAAGGCCTCCTCTGCTCTGTAGTCATGGTTGAAGCACAGCCTGCTTGCAGCCAGACTTGCCTCCTCTCTCTTCCTCCAGACTGTAGTGTCTGCCTTCCCTCCTGTGCTGTATCTGGGATGCCCTCGCTGGACACTGCTGTGCTGTCTGCTATGTCTGGCTCCCTCTCTTGACTCCCAGGGGGAAAACAAACCGGGTAGCTGAAGCCTCCACAGTGTGCAGGGATTCTCTGTGGTCTTATAGTATCCCACATGTGCGGATCCCCAATATCTGGTGATTCTCTGGGTGCAACTCGTCTCCAAGTTCCTCGTTCCCTCTTAGCTCTCTCTCTGCTCCTCACCTTCAGTCCCACTTAGGCTTGTGGAATGCTGAAGGGTCACTCCGGGTCACTGGCTCGGGCCTGAACGCAGCACCGACCACCAGGACTTCCTTGCAGCTCTTCTAGCATCTGCCACACTCTGACTAACTCCTCCCCCAGCAGCAGTATTTATAGGGGATCTTGCCTAAGGGCAGGAAGTGGGGCTCCCCCTACTGTGCCAGGGTGGAAGGTGTTGTATGTAGTAGGTATCTGCTGAGGAAACCCAGCTGTGCATTAGGGAGATCTGTGGCTACCTGTGTGAGCAGGGCACCGCACATTCACCAGACACCAACACCATTTCTATCTGCTCCTCACGTGTTAACCTCTGTGACATATCAATGGCTGTAAACAAAGAGAAACTTGTAAATAAGTTGATATCACCAACCATTCCTATTTTATTTAGGTGTATCCATATAAATGGCCCACCCTGAAGATGTTCAAGGGACATTCTAAGGTTCCTGGATTTCACAGCTGCTGCCACATCTGGCACTGTTTCCAAAATTCCACTCTGCTTCAAGGAGGTGATGGGAAAAAACAACTCCATCTTTCAACACGAGTTTTTTCTATCCTTAGATAAGGATGCCAAACAGAGGGTCTTGAAAAGGTGGGTTATAGGGGAACAGCACCCGCTGGCAGCCCCGATTTCACATTAACTAGTTGATACTTACTCACTTTGATATTGGTTATGTTTGTACTTTATTGTATTCTGCTTCACGATGGCTCACTTTATGCCTGGTCATATGCCCCTCCCCACCACTTTGGTCCAGCTAAACCCCTGTATTCCTTCTGTTATGTGATTGTTATCACCGAAAGCTCAATAAAAATTTATTAAAACCAAAACACCTGCAAACTCCAGGAAGCTTAAAAAATATTTAAAAAAGGTGCTAAAAATTCTGCAGCTTAACACAAACCAGTAGACCCGATGGCTGGAAACACTCATAACCATAAGGGTAGGTGTTGTTCCTGGCCAGCTGGTCTTCCTGAGAGTGTTTTGGCCCCAATTTGGGAACGTTTTAGGGCCATTTTAAGTTTCAAACTTTACCAAACAAAAACATTTTTCTTTTACAATTAGGAGGGCTCTCACTTATACATTTTCTTGGTTCCTCACTCATACATAATTTTTAGTTAGATACTCCCCAGCTTTTACAATGCCAACTACAACATTCCCATTGGTATGCATGGCTTTACTCTCATTCTTCTCTTCCAACACACCCCATGTTATTCTGTGACTCTCAATTCAAGTTTTCAGAGGGCCAGCAGGTGTAAGAAAACTGATTTTTGTGATGGCCCACAAGCGGCCCTGTAACATGTTTGGGAAGGACTGCTTTTACTTATACATCTGGGCGGTCTCTCCAGCATTGCTACTCAAATACTTGAATATGTGTTCTATAGCACTTTACAATGCCAGCAACAACTTGCCCGTTGGTATGTTGGGCTTTACCCTCCTCCTCCTCGAACACCACCTCCATGTCATTCTGCGGCCCTCAAATCAAGTTTTCAGAAGGCCAGCAGGTATAAGAAACCGGAGTTTTGTGAGGGGCCTCATGTGGCCCTGTACCATATGTTTGGGAGGCCCCTTCTCTGTACATTTCGGTGAGCGTCTCCTATATTTATTTGGGAGGGTCCTCCTTTACACATTTGGTAGCTAGTACACAGTCAAATAACAGCCAGAGTGCAGGTAGCATCACATAGCCTTTTTTTGGCAGGGTTGCTGCCTTATGAGAGTTGTACTTGGTGGCTCTCTACCAGAACTCTTGGAGAGTCCCTGAAATCCATAATTGTAGAGTTGGGCAATGGCATTGTTTTTGCCATACCCCACTGTAAAGAATAACAACATAAGCAAAGCCATGGTTGATGCCAGTGAACATCATCTATATATTTGTGAGGACTCTCCTCTATATATTTTGGGGGGCCCTCCTTTATACTATCTGTATCTATACTATCTATAATAATATATACTAAGATATCTATAATATTTATATCTATACTAACTATACTAATCTATTATATAATTGCCGTAGCGACTTCCGTCGGAGCGGCGCAACTTCCGGTGGCTTTGTTAGCGCGAGCGAGCTGCTTCTCCTGGCTTCTCCTGGACTCACGAAGCAATGCCCGCAAAGCGGGCATTGCGAGTCGTTGCAGTCTTGCGAAGCAATGCCCGCGAAGCGGGCATTGCGAGTCGCTTCGCTAACAAAGCCAGGGCTGGCTAAGAGCATGGCGCTGTAGTGTACACCGCTATGGTATACTACAGTCCCATGGCCATACGCTTTACACCTGACAGGCTTATGGCCATGGGACTGTAGTATACCATAGCGGTGTACACTACAGCCCCATGCTCTTAGCCACCCCCTCAGTGCGCCGCCCCTACCCCTAAGTCGCCACCTGCTAAGCCCCGACCACCTAACCCCCGACCCGCAGCATCCTAACCCCCCGCCGATACCCCCTAAGCCCCGCCGCCCGGCGCTGTAGTGTACACCGCTATGGTATACTACAGTCCCATGGCCATACGCTTTACACCTGACAGGCGTATGGCCATGGCACTGTAGTATACCATAGCGGTCTACCCCCTAAGCCACCGCCGCCCTCAGTGCACCGCCCCTACCCCTAAGTCGCCACCCGCTAAGCCCCGACCACCTAACCCCCGACCCGCAGCATCCTAACCCCCCGCCGATACTCCCTAAGCCCCGCCGTCTACCCCCTAAGCCACCGCCGCCCTCAGTGCGCCGCCCCTACCCCTAAGTAGCCACCCGCTAAGCCCCGAACACCTGCGCCGCCCCTACCCCTAAGTCGCCACCCGCTAAGCCCCGACCACCTAACCCCCGACCCGCAGCATCCTAACCCTTCGCCGATACCCCCTAAGCCCCTATCCCCTAAGCCGCGACCACCTAACCCCCCACCCGCAGCATCCTAAGCCCCCGCCGATACCCCCTAAGCCCCTATCCCCTAAGCCGCGACCACCTAACCCCCGACCCGCAGCATCCTAAGCCCCCGCCGTTTACCCCCTAAGCCACCGCCGCCCCGCAGCAGCCCCGACCACCTAACCCCCGACCCGCAGCATCCTAAGCCCCCGCCGATACCCCCTAAGCCCCTATCCCCTAAGCCGCGACCACCTAACCCCCGACCCGCAGCATCCTAAGCCCCCGCCGTTTACCCCCTAAGCCACCGCCGCCCCTAAGGCCCTACCCCCTAAGCCCCGCAGCAGCCCCTAAGCCCCTACCCCCTAAGCCCCGTAGCATCCTAGGCCCCCGCCGATACCCCCTAAGCCCCGCCGCCTATCCCCTAAGCCCCCGCCGTCCCCTAACCTAACGCCGCTGTCACCTAAGGCCGTACACCCGAAGCCCCCGCTGTCCCCTAACCTAACGCCCCCGTCGATCACTTACATCCCTTCAAGTCATCTGATCGTCCGTCCGTCCGATCCTCAACTCCTCCGTCCGGCCAGGCGTCCTCTTCCTCCGGCCCCGGGGGTCTTCTCTCTCATTTTCGCCATCTTCGCCTCTTCGTCCGGCCCCGGGGATCTCCCACCTCCGACGTCCTCTTCCTTCTCATTAAGATAGAATGGAAGAAAAATCCCCTATTCTACCTCAATGACATCTCAGGCCCTCTTCTGATTGGTCGAGGTATACTGCCCTCAGCCAATCAGAAGAGCCCCTCAAAACTGAGACGCAGTTCTCATTCAGGTCCGCCTTTTTTTTTACCCATTGACATACATTACCGTGTGTCGGCGATTTTATGGCCGCCCACCTGGTTCTATTTGTCGGCCCTAAAATCGCGGACACACCGCTAATGCATCTCTATGGGCAGTCAGTCCGATTTCGGATTGAACGCCGACCAATCAGAATTCGAGCTGACTGCCCATAGACATGCATTAGCGGTGTGTCCGCGATTTTAGGGCCGACAAATAGAACCAGGTGGCCGGCCATAAAATCGCCGACACACCGCTAATGTATGTCAATGGGGAAAAAAAAAGGCGGACCTGAATGAGAACTGCGTCTCACTCTGACTTAAAAAAATAAATAAATTAAATAATAAAAATAATAATTTAAAAATAATTAAAAAATAATAAAAAAATAAATAAAAAATATTAAATAATTAAATAAAAATAATAATAAAAAAAAAAAAAATGCGGACCTGAATGAGAACTGTGTCTCACTCTCCCTTAAAAAAATAAATAAATTAAATAATAAAAAAATAATTTAAAAATAATTAAAAAATAATAAAAAAATAAATAAAAAATATTAAATAATTAAATAAAAATAATAATAAAAAAAAAAAAAAACTGCGGACCTGAATGAGAACTCTGTCTCACTCTCCCTTAAAAAAATAAATAAATTAAATAATAAAAAAAATAATTTAAAAATAATTAAAAAATAATAAAAAAATAAATAAAAAATATTAAATAATTAAATAAAAATAATAATAAAAAAAAAAAAAAAAATGCGGACCTGAATGAGAACTGTGTCTCACTCTCCCTTAAAAAAATAAATAAATTAAATAATAAAAAAAATAATTTAAAAATAATTAAAAAATAATAAAAAAATAAATAAAAAATAATAAATAATTAAATAAAAATAATAATAAAATAAATAAATGCTAATAATAATGCTATTAATGCTATTAATAATGTTATTAATGCTAATAATGCTATTATTAATGCTATTTATGCTAATAATAATGCTATTAATGCTATTAATAATGCTATTAATTCTATTAATGCTAATATTTATCTTATTAATGGTATTATTAATGCTATTAATGCTAATAATAATGCTATTAATGCTATTAATGCTAATAATAATGCTATTAATGCTATTAATAATGTTATTAATGCTATTATTAATGCTAATAATGCTATTATTAATGCTATTTATGCTAATAATAATGCTATTAATGCTATTAATAATGCTATTAATGCTATTAATTATGCTATTAATGCTATCAATGCTAATATTTATCCTATTAATGGCATTATTAATGCTATTAATGCTAATAATAATGCTATTAATGCTATTAATAATGTTATTAATGCTATTATTAATGCTAATAATGCTATTATTAATGCTATTAATGCTAATAATAATGCTATTAATGCTATTAATAATGTTATTAATGCTATTATTAATGCTAATAATGCTATTATTAATGCTATTTATGCTAATAATAATGCTATTAATGCTATTACTAATGCTATTAATGCTATTAATTATGCTATTAATGCTATCAATGCTAATATTTATCCTATTAATGGCATTATTAATGCTATTAATGCTAATAATAATGCTATTAATGCTATTAATAATGTTATTAATGCTATTATTAATGCTAATAATGCTATTATTAATGCTATTTATGCTAATAATAATGCTATTAATGCTATTAATAATGTTATTAATGCTATTATTAATGCTAATAATGCTATTATTAATGCTATTTATGCTAATAATAATGCTATTAATGCTATTAATAATGCTATTAATGCTAATATTTATCCTATTAATGGTATTATTAATGCTATTAATGCTAATAATAATGCTATTAATGCTATTAATGCTAATAATAATGCTATTAATGCTATTAATAATGTTATTAATGCTATTATTAATGCTAATAATGCTATTATTAATGTTATTAATGCTAATAATAATGCTATTAATGCTATTAATAATGTTATTAATGCTATTATTAATGCTAATAATGCTATTATTAATGCTATTTATGCTAATAATAATGCTATTAATGCTATTAATAATGCTATTAATGCTAATATTTATCCTATTAATGGTATTAATAATGCTATTAATGCTAATAATAATGCTATTAATGCTATTAATAATGCTATTAATGCTATTAATTCTGCTATTAATGCTAATATTTATCCTATTAATGCTATTAATGCTAATATTTATCCTATTAATGCTATTAATGCTATTATTAATGCTAATAATGCTATTATTAATGCTATTCATGCTAATAATAATGCTATTAATGCTATTACTAATGTTATGAATGCTATTATTAATGCTAATAATGCTATTATTAATGCTATTAATGCTAATAATAATGTTATTAATGCTATTAATAATTCTATTAATGCTATTAATTATGCTATTAATGCTAATATTTATCCTACTAATGCTATTAATGCTAATAATAATGCTATTAATGCTATTAATAATGCTATTAATGCTATTAATTATGCTATTAATGCTATTAATGCTAATATTTATCCTATTAATGGCATTATTAATGCTATTAATGCTAATAATAATGCTATTAATGCTATTAATAATGTTATTAATGCTATTATTAATGCTAATAATGCCATTATTAATGCTATTAATGCTAATAATAATGCTATTAATGCTATTAATAATGCTATTAATGCTATTAATTAGGCTATTAATGCTATTAATGCTAATATTTATCCTATTAATGCTATTAATAATGCTATTAATGCTAATAATAATGCTATTAATGCTATTAATAATGTTATTAATGCTATTATTAATGCTAATAATGCTATTATTAATGCTATTAATGCTAATAATAATGCTATTAATGCTATTAATAATGTTATTAATGCTATTATTAATGCTAATAATGCTATTAATAATGCTATTAATGCTAATAATAATGCTATTAATGCTATTAATACTGTTATTAATGCTCATAATACTGCTAATAATGCTATTAATACTGCTATTACTGCTAATAATAATGCTATGGCTTATATTATTGCTATTGATGATGCGATTATTATTTAAAAATCTTTAAAAAAACAATAAACATATTTTAGATACCCGATGCATTTGCATCAGGCTAACAGCTATAACTACTATAATCAAATTAATGCATGTTCTAGAACCCCGATGCATTTGCATCGGGCTCACAGCTAGTATATATATATATATATATATACTCATATATCTATATCCTTACTTAATTTGAAAAAAATTTGAAAAAAATTCTTGCAGCACACAGCTACTACCAATGATGTACAAATGCTATAAGCTATATGTATTTGAGGTGGGGGGTGGACAAGGAGGACAGGGATGTCACGATAGGACTCATCATACCTGAAGTCACTTTGTCGTAGTTGATGAGTAAGCAGACATTGGCCAATGTGTGTGCTAAGAACTTCAGAAATAAAAAGATAAGATTTTTGAGTTTTTTGAAAAAAACATAAGTTTTTAAACTTTTTCCTCAAATACATATAGCTTATAGCATTTGTACATCATTGGTAGAAGCTGTGTGCTGCAAGAGTTTTTTTCAAATTATTTGACCCTGCGTCTTTGCTAGCACCAGTTCACACTAGTCTGTGAGTGCTGTGCAGTTTTTTTCTTGTTATATATCCTCACTTATTCATATTGAAGGGCCCTCACTCACTCATTCGGCATGACCCACAGTGGGCCCTCAACAATAAATTCCTCCCCCCTCCTCTCAGTCTGCAACGTAATCTGAATTACCCTCAGGTTATGGGTTGGATGGCAGTTAATGCCTCCAGATGGCTGACAAGTAGTACCACCAAATCTGTCACATGGTCCAGTCTTGGTAGCCAAGAGGCTGTGCCAGACAAGAATTAACCTGGTCCTTTATACATCCCCCCATCATGAGTCCCAGGATACATATGCCCCCAAACTTGTGCCCTTCGAGGAGCTCTGCACATTTCATTTTTTTCATTCTGGACTCTCACCATGCACCATTCAAGAGGGACAAGGGGTGCAGAGATGCACAAATATATAGCTAGAAGAGAGCCACATTCGGAAACATCACTTACTGTCTAAAGAGGTGTAGGATGATTATGACACAGTTGCCATAAAGTCAGACTAAAATCTAAACTCAGCATGAGGATCAGATTGAGGAATTGTAAGATGAGGTGGTTTATGACAAGGCCACTGATCGAACCTAGACCAGTAGCACACATAGCGAGCAGAGCAGTGCAGAGGTGGATGGATCTGTCGCACAAAAACAGGCAGGAAGAGGTAGTGGTTTGACTAGATTAAGAACTTGGTCAACTGTCCCCAACAGCACCCGCACCCAGTGAGATCTCAGATGAAGCCGACGTTCTTCCATTGTATGACATTTTTTTATGATACACTAAGAGCAGGAAGAGGCAAGGCAGCATAAGGAAGAGAGGATTTCCTTCTCATTTCAGAGTCAAAAAAGGGTTGCACAATGGAATTATTTAAAAGGGCCATTATAGATTAGTTAATGAAAAGATCACCCTAAAACAATGCTGGTGGCAGAGGTACCATCTCTTTTCAACACCAAGAAGTACAGGGTAGGGGCACGCACACCAGATGCAAAGCAAGTGTAAAATGTGCCATAACTGGGCCAATTTAAATAAACTGTCACATCAGCAATGGCTACCTGTGGGTGTAACTATGAAAAGGAGGGAGAAGTTGACCAAGATTGTGAAGAATTACTTAGGTTACCTTACCAGCATCCTTTTTGATGCTTCAGTGCCCTCTAACTATTGGGTGTTCAGATTGCACACTTGGCCTGACCTCTTCTTTTATGCCTTGGAGGTGCTGGCCTGCCCTGCCACTAGTGTGTTGTCTGTATGGGTTTTTATTTCCGCCAGGGTAATCATAACGGATAGTCATGCTCATTTGCCAATGGAAAATGCAGACAGGCTTTCTCATAAAATTCAAGAAGGGCTGGATTTCTCCAAACTTTGTTAGCCCTCCGGATGACAGCAACTTCAATTTTGCAAGTTAGGTAGAGATGAGCAAACCTTTTAAAGTTCGGGTTCAGTTAGGTTCGTCGAATGGGCATATGTTCGCCGACTAGATCGGCAAACTGTTTGCCAAACTACTGAATCCTCTTCAAATTAACGGGAGATAAAATCAAGGTTCTAAAAACACCTTCAAAGGAGCACAACAGCTGCTAAAACTGCTCAAATTAGGGACAGATACTTGGAAAAGTGCCAACTATTCTCCAGGGTAAACATTTTCATTATTGTACATCATGGATGTGTTGCACAAGTCCTGCCCCTACAAAATACACATCAAAGACACCACAAGAAGACTCTTCACATTTACAAGTATTAGGACCAGATACCACCAAAGTGGCATCAATAGATTTAGAATAAAAATTGTATAATGGCGCAGACTGTATGCATGGCACAGGGTCTGGAACACAGACCTGGTATAGTATTTGAAGGTTAAACATTGATCAGGAACAGGGGGATGAGTGACGTGTAAGCCTATTGGGGAGTGTGCCCTTTTAAGATCATGCAACAACTACAGTAAACTTTATGCTCTGCCACCCTCAGGTGGCACAAATATCAATTTCCTGGAGTATTACCGAAAATATTTGTTAGCTAGGTCAGTCACATGTGTAGGCCTATTGGGTAGGTGGCCCTAATAAGACTTTTTGGCACACACCAAGCAAAATGTGACCCCAAAAATTAGAGGTGGCAGAATAATCAGTGCTTTTTAAAGGACACCAGAAAATGGAACTACTTTGTTATATAGTATACAATTTGTGCTGAAAATGTAGCTCTAAAAAGAGCTGTTTGCCTAATATACAGGTACTGGAATTCTACTCTGCTTTCTCTCTCCTTGTTCCAAAAACTCTCTCTACACTATTTTCAGCTACTAGAGACTATATGTAGCTCCTTAAGGATCTGATGTATTATATTTAGGTGGCAGAAACACAAGATAGCGCGGCAGGAGTTATATAGACCCTATTGCGCTAGCCAATCACAGTAATGCCACAACCAACATGACTATGGCATTACTATAAATGGCAATCAAGCCAGAATTTTTAATGACTGAAAAGAAGGCGCCAAACATGCTGGGCAGGACACTTAAATCTCATGAGGTGAGCACAGGAATACTCGGTGAGTACCATATAGCCTGAATACTGTAATGTCCGTGTGAGTACTGAACAGTGACAAGCAGAATGGCTCATCACTAATAATGACACAAAAAGATTTGTTGATAATCCCTAACTAAATATATACATTCAGATTTTTTGCAATGAAATCTCAACACAAACATTCAACATCAACATCAACAAACAATTCAACATTTCAAGTCCAAATAAACTTTATTTTTCATCAGCTCTAAAAAATTACTTCAGAAAACTCCAGTGTTTCTAAAATATCAGCGGTCAACTCCACTTTCAGCAACATTTGTTATTATATCAATATCATTATATAGGTATGTATCTTCCTAAATAATTAAAGGGGTCTTCCCACAAATAAAGTTAATTTTAATCAATATGTCTTGGAATAATAATAATTTCCAAAATTGAATGTGTTTTAAAAAAAATGTTCCTGTGCTGAGATAATGTTATATATGTTTTCCTGCTATGTACAGTTTAATTTTTGTTTCTGACCAAGCACTGAACACGGTCTGATCATGCCACATCTCCTGAGCAGGGGAGGAAGAAAAAGGCCTAGTTCATATCTAATGCAGGTCTGCGCTTTGCTGCATTTGCGTTTCTATGAGTTTTTACTACTAAAAACACATCCAAATGCATGCTTTTTTGGCCCCATTGACTTCAATGGAAAACGCATAGAAAATGCATGCATTTTTGCAAATGCAGCCAAAAACGTGGGCTGTTGCATCTAGGGCTGCGTTTAAGGATGAGCGAGTATACTCGTTACTATTCGGTACTCGACGAATAGTACGGTACTCGGGCTACTCGTTACTCTGCGAGTATCCTTGCGATTACTCGCTAAGTAACAAGTAGCATTTAAGTCTATGGGAAATACGAGTAATTCCTCAGCTGCCAGACCCTATATAGAGGTCTGGCGGCAGAGGAAAAGACAGCATTCCCTACATGATTGTTTAAAACCCGGCGGTAAAAAGCTGCCGGGTTTTAAACAATGATGTAGCCTCCCACTCGCTTCCCCACAGCCTGACAGCAGGATCCTCCGCTCCCCCCGCCACCTCCCCACCTGATCCTGAGTTAGGAGCGAGCAGGGAGCGAGCAGCAGGGACACAGGCGGAGAAGACGCTGGTGAGAAGACTTCACCGGCGGCTTTCTCCTCCTGTTATGTGCTCCCCGCTCCCTCCTGCAAAGCCCGCGCCAAAATTTTGAAAATAATTAATAAAACAATGATAAAAAGGCACTACATCTTTATTAACCCTTCGACCATGGTGGAGGGGTTAACAAAGATGCAGTTCCTTATTTTTGGATTTTTTAATGGATTTTCCCAAAATTTTTGGCATGGGCTATGCCGTATTTTTGTGTCCAGCCGGGTACAGCAGGCAGGAACGGGCTGCCCCAACCCCCAGGTGCCTATTAGTACCTAGCCAGAAACAGAAATAGAAGGAAGCCCTTTTTTTTTATTTCATGAATTTCATGAAATAATAATAAAAAAAAATGCCTGGGGCTTCGCTCAATTTCTATATCCAGCCAGGTATAACTAGGCAGCTGGGGGCTTGAATCCACAGCGCAGGGAGGCCCAAGCTTTCTGACCCCCCCCCCCCGCTGCGAATTGCAGTCCGCAGCCACCCCAGAAGATGGCACATTCATTGAATCGCCATCCTCTGGCGCTGTATCCAACTCATTCAGGACCCTGGTGCATTGGCTCAATGGGTAATAAAGAGGTTAGGGCCAGCTTTGTGTTATCAGCTGGCCCTAAGCCCAAAATTCATGGGGTCACGCCAATATTAGACATGACCGCCATGAATTTCTATTAAAGTATTTTTTTTAAAAACACAACAGCGAGAAATTTTTTTTATTAGAATAAAAAAAAAAATACAATTTGAGACTCCATCTTTATTCCAAAAAAATCCTCTTCCGTCCACCGTAGTCCAATGCAGGGTTCTTCTTTAGCTCTGCTACATCTCTGGTAGAGAACCTCTACCAGAGATGTAGAAGAGCTGTGCACCCAGGCGTGGGAAAATTCATCTGAGTTCATGCAGGGAAGCATGAATTCACATGAACCCTGCCAGCATCGCTACTTCAAATGAACAGCTGACCTGAATCAGCTGTTCATTTGAAAATACCGGCGGAAAGCCGGCGAGAGCAGAGATCTCCTTGCTCTGACAGCAGTGACTCGCTCATGACAGCAGGATTTTCCGCTCCCCCGCCGCCTCCACACCCGATCCTGAGTTAGGTGCAGGCAGGGAGGGGCAGAAGGGAGCGGGGAGCGCAGAACACGAGGAGAAAGCCGCCGGTGAAGTCTTCTCACTGGCAGCTTCCCCACATGCGTCCTCCCTCCCCGCTCGCTGCTGCTCTCTCCCCGCCCGCTCCTAACTCAGGATCGGGTGGGGAGGCGGTGGGGGGAGCGGAGGATCCTGCTGTCAGGCTGCGCGGAAGCAAGTAGGGGGCAAATGCGTTTTTGCATGCAGCCCAAAATGTTTTCTGAAAAGTGACATGCATTCTTGCATGCATTTTCATTGCGTTTTTCCATTGAAACCAATGGGTGCATTAACACATGTGTTTCTCTGCGTTTCTGCACTGCAAAAACGCATAGGAACAGAGACGCAACCCCTCTTAAATGTGAACTGGGCCTAAGTGAAATGCACAAAAAGCTTTAAATTGTGTCAGATGCGCTCATCTAATTAGCTAATATCTTGCAGTGTCTGCAGGAGAACATTCCCATCAGCTGGTCAAGAAGAATGACAAGGAACGAAGTAGCAATGAGAGAGGCCCTTAGGCTGCATTCACAAGTGGTGTGTTGGCTGCATATTCATGCATTCAAGCAACACTTTTAAGCGTTAGCGTAAATGCAGTGAAACGCAATGTTGGAAACGCATTCCAGCACAAGCTATGGATTTTGCTGAAATGCGTTCAGGCGCTGTGTATTCTGGCGTCTTTTTGCAAACGCATTTTCACTGCAAAGCGTGTCCACAAAAAGAATGACCATGTCAATTCTTTGCACCTTTTTGGCACGCTTTTCCATAGACCACATTATAAAATGGGTTCGGGAAATGCGGCCCAAAAAAAGCGCAACATCTGACTGCAGTCGCGCTTTTTGGCGCAAAATGCATGCAAAAATGCGCAGTTGCATAAATACATGGCAAATGTGCCACGTGTGAACCCGGCCTTACAGTCCTCCACATCGCTCTTTTCTGCAGTTGTGAGTTGAAATCCCCAGGCTTTATTCTAAGCTGGGACTTCCGTCTGCAATTAGGCATGCACATTGATGTTCCAGGCTTAGTCGCGGACTGATGTTCCAAACTAGGTTGTGAATTGTAATACTACTGCACACCTCACCATAACATGACATCACATCACAGTTACCTTGCAAAGTTCTTTCAGAGAGATGTCCTGACCTATTCCCGACCTGCACGCTGAGCCTAATGTGCGCATCCTAACATCACAGTGGTTAAGGTCATGCACAGGGAAATCCTGGCACTAGTCATAACTGGAAGTCCCAGTTTAATGTGAAGATGACCTTGGTTTCATCGTACAGTCAGAAGGGGAGCAGAGGAACATAAAGAGGAGACCTAGCAGTGGAAGTGAACAATAAACTAAGTATTTTTTTTGTTTCTTTTTTGAACTTTTTTTCGTTCCTCTATGGCTCAGCAAATTGGCGGCCAAAATTTTGAATTTGAAAGGAACAATTTACAAAAAAATCTGCATATTGGAGAATACAATTTATTGCAACATTTTTGTAAAATTCAATTCCACTTGAATTAATTCACCTAACTCTCTTGTACACACACAGTTGTGCTCAAATGTTTACATACCCTAACAGGGTTTTTGCTTTCTTGGCCTTTTTTCAGAAAATATGAATGATAACTCAAAAAAACGTTTTTTCCCACTGGTTCCAGTGGTTGGGTGAAGCCATTTATTGCCAAACTACTGTGTTTTCTCTTTTTAAATCATAATGGCAACCAAAAACATCCAAATGACCCTGATCAAAAGTTCACATATGCCATTTCTTAATACTGTGTATTGTCCCTTTTACCATCAATGACCGCTTGAAGTCTTTTGTGGTAGTCGTGGATGAGGCTCTTATTTTCTCAGATGGTAAAGCTGCCCATTCTTCTTGGCAAAAAGCCTAAAGTTCCTGTAAATTCCTGGACTGTCTTGCATGATCTGCACGCTTAAAGTTTTCCTAGAGTGGTTCCATGATATTGAGGTCAGGAGACTGAGATGGCCACTCAAGAACCCTCACCTTGCTCTGCTGTAGCCAATGACAGATTGACTTGGCCTTGTGTTTTGGATCATTGTCATGTTGAAACATCCAAGTATGTCCCATGCGCAGCTTCAGGGCTGATGAGTGCAAATTTGCCTCCAGTATTTGCTAATAACGTGCTGCATTCATCTTTCCTTCAGCTTTCACCATGTTTCCTGTGCCTTTTGTAGCTTACACATCCCCACATCATGAGCGATCCACCTCCGTTCTTTCCAGTAGGAATGGTGTTCCTTTCATCATAGGCCTTGTTGACACCTCTCCAAATGGTATATGGTTGTGGCAAAAAAGTTTGATTTTGGTCTCATCACTCCAAATTACCTTCTTCCAGATGTTTGGAGGCTTGTCTTTGTGCTGTTTGGCATATTGTAGGCGAGATATTTTGTGGCATTCATGCAGTAGTGGCTTTCTTCTGGCTTTATGACCATGCCACCCATTTTTCTTCAAATGCCTTCTTATTGTGCATCTTGAAACAGCTACAACCACTAGTTTTCAGTGAGTCCTGTATTTCAGCTGATGTTATTTGTGGGATTTTCTTTGCATCCTGAACAGTTTTTCTGGCAGTTGTGGCCAAACCTTTTGATGGTCTACCTGATCATGGTTTATTTTCTACAGAGCTCCTGATTTAACATTTGTTAATCACAGTTTGAACTGCTGACTGGCATTCCTTGGATAACTTTTTGTATTTCTTTCCTGTTTCATACAGTTCAACTACCTTTTCCCGTAGATCCATTGACAATTCTTTTACTTTCCCCTTGACTCACATTCCAGGAAAATTAGTGGCTAAATGAAAGATGCAAGAGTCTGCCTGGATCCCAGAAACTCAGTCAGCTCTTATGACCACACACTGATTACAAGAAAACAGGTCTTAGGTGAGGATGTTATCTTTATTAGCCATTCAAATCTATTTGTGTCAACTTCTATGCATGTTATCAGGCCAAAATCACCAGGGTATGTGAACTTTCGATCAGCGTCATTTGGATGTTATTGGTTGTCATTATGATTTAAAAATAGAAAACATGATAGTTTCACAATAAATGGCTTCACTCAACCACCAACCATGAGTGGAACATTTTTTTTTTGTTATCTGAAAAAAGGCCAAGAAGGTAAAATATCTGCTGGGGTATGTAAACTTTTGTAAACAACTGGACAGTGGCATGCAAACGTTTGGGAACCCCTGCTTAAAATTACTGTTGTTGTTGACAGTTAAGAAAATTGAAGATAAAATGATCTCTAAAATGTATAAAGTTAAATATGGTACATTTCCATTGTATTTTACAACATCTTCTCCTGATATTGCAGGTGCACTTTGCTCTGCCCTGCTGTGGGCAGAGCCTAAAACTCTTCTGCACATGTGCAAATCACTAAGATCTACATTGTGCCTGTACTGTCTGGAGAAGCCTTTATACAGGTGCACAATTTGAATATCAATCATACGAAGAGGCAGTCAAATGGGGAGGTGAGGTGAGACAGACAGCGAGGAGAGGTGGGACAGACCCATCAGACCGGAAACAGGTAATTACAATACAGGGCAGGAAAGTTTTAAAAGTTATTTATTTGGTGTACATGGGTAATAGCCACCTTTTTAGAATGCAACATAGGTGGTGCGAAAGGTGGCACTTTTAGTTTAAAACGCCTAAAGCTGGTGACAGGTTCACTTTAATGGTTGGCAAAATGTTCAGTGAGTGATGAAAATCGGGCACTCACCTGCGGTGCGGTGGTAAATAGCGCAGATCTGGAAAGTGGTGCCCTCCTCCGGCGATGCACAGCTATGGTTGAAGATCCATAGAAGTTATAGAAAGGCGGCACTCAGGTGGATGACGTGCAGTTGCATCTTTATTTATTAAGGGTCCATGTGGTGAACAAGCAGGGAGGGAGAAGAATGCAGGAAGACTGTGACCGTTTCACGCTGACTGGCGCTTCTACAGGTGGACCTGTGAAAGCGCCAGTCAGAGTGAAATAGTCACCATCATCCTGCATTCCTCTCCCTCCCTGCTTGTTCACCACATGGACCCTTAATAAATAAAGATGCAACTGCATGTCATCCATCTGAGTGCCGCCTTTCTATAACTTCTATGGATCTTCAACCTTAGCTGTGCATCGCTGGAGGAGGGTATTTCAGGTAGTTTGCTGCTACTGAACTGAAAATTACATCTGATGAATGAAACAGCTGGCCCCTAAGGTGGATGGCACATGCACAGTTCCTGTACCCCTGCCATCCACAGCAGGAGCCAGCTGTCACACACAGTCCATCTCCTGCTATAATGGGTGAAACCGGACATAATGCCTGATTGGCTAGCTGTCAGTCAATGACATTACAGTGTAGTATTAATGCGATCAAAGGATTGCAGACCCTACTCCATTGTGAGAGTATTAACAAATGTAGGAAGAAAGCTGTTATTAAAAAAAATTAAATGATAAAATTACAGCTTTATTAACAAAAAAAATTATTTATTTAAAAAATCCTCCTCTCAAAAACGTAACATATTGTAACTTGTATCACCACTTGTAATGACCTGTACTATAAAACTGTATCAATGTTCACTAGTGAATGCTTTAAAAGAAAATTTGCCATTCTTCTTAAACTTGGCTCAAATAATCAAACAGTAGATCAAAAAGTCATATGTTTTCCAAAGTAGTATTAAAAATGATACAGCGTGAATGAGGAAAACAATGTACATATGTGTATGTATGTGTATTTATTATGAAGCAGCGGCTTTGGATTGCCAGAAAGGTGAGGCAGTGACCCAGGAGTTAGTTCACACCAATTGTCTTTCTATTTTCCAAAACATTTCAACAGACCTGGAGTTCCGGAGTGCAGGCGCTACACACATGTACCGTTACGTACAAAGTCCATTTGACACCTGCCCCACTGTAGGACCCTCAGATTTAGGCTCCTGTCCAGGGCTCTGGTTTTTGGTCTGTTACTTCACACAGACCTGCCCACACAGAATCTGCTGCTCTTTAACCTGAACCACGCCTTGATCTTTGCTACAGGATTAAATAGGAATCATGGCTATGGCCAGTTACAAGACCCGGACTGGAGGGAGAGATCTGTAACCATCCTGCAGATCTCCCAAAAATTAAAGCCCATTACTGGTTTTTGTGTTGCACCCACAGATATAGTTTTAAGTACAACACACCGCAGCCAGCGGGTCTCAGTAGGCTTCTATGCACATTGTGTGCATAACATAATGACCTTCATATATGACACATCACTGCCTCACAATATATATGTTTTCATATGTATGTATCTGTTTAGTGTGTTAAAATTAGAGTATTGTAGAAAAATTCTGTCAGGTTTTTGTTATAAATTTGGCTGGTAATATTTGGGCACTAATAACTCATATAATTTGGGCATGGTAGTACATCTCAGTGAATTAGAATATCATCAGAAAGTTAATTTATTTCAGTAATTCAATACATAAAGTGAAACACATATGTTATATAGAGTTATCTATTTCTAGTGTTTATTTCTGTTAATGTTGATGATCATGGCTTACAGCCAATGAAAACCCAAAGGTCATTATTTCAGAAAATTAAAGTAGGGAGGATGAAGGGTTAAAAACTGTGCTGTCGCATTACATGAGACATCAAAGGGTGATTATAATACTGATTTATTAGTCAATGTAACATAGTAACATAGTAACATAGTTTTTAAGGTTGAAGGAAGACTTTAAGTCCATCTAGTTCAACCCATAGCCTAACATGTTGATCCAGAGGAAGGCAAAAAAACCCCATGTGGCAACACTAATCTCCACATTGGGGGAAAAAATTCCTTCCTGACTCCAGATACGGCAATCAGACTAATTCCCTGGATCAACGCCTTATCAAAGAATCTAGTATATATAACTGGTAATATTATAGTTTTCAAGAAAGGCATCCAGGCCCTTCTTAAATGTTAGTAGTGACTCACTCATTACAACATCATGTGGCAGAGAGTTCCACAGTCTCACTGCTCTTACAGTAAAGAATCCGCGTCTGCGATTATGATTAAACCTTCTTCCCTCCAGACGTAGAGGATGCCCCCTTGTCCCAGTCTCAGGCCTAAGAGTAAAGAGATCATTAGAAAGGTCTCTGTACTGCCCCCTCATATATTTATACATTATTATAAGATCACCCCTAAGCCTTCGTTTTTCCAAGCTAAATAATCCCAAGTTTAATAACCTGTCTTGGTATTGCAGACCCCTTAGTCCTCTAATAACTTTTGTCGCTCTTCTCTGGACCCGCTCTAGTTCAGCTATGTCTTTCTTATACACCGGAGACCAGAATTGTACACAGTATTCTAAGTGTGGTCGCACTAGTGACTTGTATAGAGGTAAAATTATGTTCTCCTCATGAGCATCTATGCCTCTTTTAATACATCCCATTATTTTATTTGCCTTTGCAGCAGCTGCCTGACACTGGCCACTAAATGTGAGTTTGTCATCTACCCATACACCCAGGTCTTTTTCAGTGACAGTTTTGCCCAGTGTTTTACAATTAAGCACATAATTATACCTTTTGTTTCCTCTGCCCAAGTGCATGACTTTACATTTATCCCCATTAAAGCGCATTTGCCATTTAGCAGCCCAAGCTTCTAGTTTACATAAATCCTCCTGTAATGTGTTTCAGGGCACCCAGAAACACCTGAAACATGGCGATATTACATTGATTTTGGATAATATTGTAATTCATTGTGAAGCACTAGTATTATTTGAGCACTGTATCTTGCTATTTGTATTCTGGATTTTGATGTTATTTTAGCTATGTATAGTGAGTTTGTTCTGCATTATTTGAGCACTGAATATTAAAAAGTTTTTAGTTATTTTGTAAGCTAATCATTGTACATTGGTATTAGTTGATTGGATTCTTTGGTATATATTGGTATTTTGTTACATTGGTATTTTTGAGCACTGTATATTGGTATTAATTGACATGATTTTTTGGTACGTATATCGGGCACAATATCTTATTGGAAATGTTTTACTGTGTATTGGTATTATTTGTTTTTCATTATTTGAGCACTGTATTTTGACAATAATTGAGTTCCGTGTATTGGAATTAGTTTAGCTCTGTATATTGATGTGTTATTGTGTATTTGTTGTAAGTATTTTTTTTATGTCTGTATTGTGTATTTGCTGTATGTATTGTGCATTAGACTATATTGTTCTTTTGTATTGTGTATTTGATATAAGTATTGTGTTTATTGATGTCTGTATTGTGCATTTGTTGTGCGTATTTGTGTGGATAAGTGATATTGAAAGGCATGCTGTCCATGATGTATTTTGCTATCAGGGACACCACGAATGGACTGGTTTCAACTGAGGTAGCTAACTAAGGGCCGCATCACACTGCGGCGTGATCCGGTCCGGTTCTGTCCGGGAGGCCTCTGACAGCCGCGGACCGGATCAGCACCCAGGACTGGGGGGCTATTATGCCCTCCGGTCCTGTGTGCAGCGCACGCAGTACCCGCTGCTGATAAGTCAGGACCGCGGGCACCGCGGTCTTGACCTGTCAGCGGCTGCAGCTGCGTGCGCTGCACACAGGACCGGAGGGCATAATAGCCCCCCAGTCCTGTGTGCTGATCCGGTACGCGGCTGTCAGAGGCCTCCCGGACAGAACCGGACCGGATCACACCGCAGTGTGAAGCGGCCCTTAGCATACTGCCCAGGACCAGCATTGTCAGCAGGACATTACGCAATGAGGTTGTTTGTGTTTACAACATACAATTCTGATGCAATAAACCAAAAACTGACCTGGAACACAAGTATAACCATGCAGTACGTAGGTGCATGTTCACACTGGCCTAAATGCAACAAAACCACAGAAAAGAAACAAAAATGAGCATACCCTAAAATAAGTAGATAAATAAATTGCTAAAATGAATAAAAATAAAAATAGATTAATTGGTGACATTTTTTTGATCAAAATAAGCCAACTCACCACGTCATATTGACCCCAACGGGATGGTCCTAACTTATCATTAAGTATTAAAACCTTACCAAAGTGTCTGGTGATGGAAATATGATAAGGACTGAGTAGGGCCTAGGTCCCAAAAGAGAACACGCAGCAGTGGGAAGGCCATGTACATGCTGTTTCCAGCTCTTATAAGGCAGGCCACACTCTAGATTGCAATGACTGCAGCAAAACATACATAAAAACCTATTCTGATTCAATGTAGCTTCTTGACGGGAGAAAGACCTGGAAATAATCTACATTATGTCAAAAAAAGTGTTGGAAAATACAACTAAAAGAATTTGACATAATGCTGGAAGATGCACAATGGGTAATGAACTCAATAAGCTACTGGGGAGGAGCCGATGGTCGACTTGAGTATGATCAAGTCTCAGAATACACCAGGATCAAAACTGCAAGGACATCTTCATGCTGATTTTGCTTGGTTGAAAAGGATGATCAAAAGCTGCAGAGATATACAAAGTTCGGAACTTGGAATGTGCGAACCATGAACCAATGCAAAATTGATATAATCAAAGCCGAAATGGATAGGGCAGGACTTGACTTAGGCTGGGGTCACATTTGGGTAGGCAATTGCGTTCACCGCATCCAGATTTGGGCGCGGTGAACACAATTGCCTTCACACACATTTTGTTTCCAAAATGTGTGCTGTGAACCGCAATGTGGTAACCGGATTGCTCCAGATGTGTAATCCGGAGCAATGCGGTTAACGTATATTTTGCTCATCCCTGCTGCCGCAGGGATAAGCAAAGTGTTAAATGTGTATTAATACATTTAATATGAATATTAGCTGTAGGCAACATGTCTCTAGGGGGTGCCCACCCCCTAGAGACAGGCTGTCCACTCCTCTCAGCATGTCAGGGGTTAATAAGCCATTTACAGTGAGCCGGCTATTGTCGGCTTTGTATAAATGTATGAATAAAGCCACGGCTCCCCAGACAGTAGAGCAGATACTGTACGTAATGAACGTATAGTATCTGCCACTGTCCAAGGTCCTGTAACCATTAACATTAGGTCTATGGGCAGCGCACCGCCATAGACCTAATGTTAATGGTTACAGGATCCTGGACAGTGGCAGATACTATACGTTCATTACGTACAGTATCTGCTCTACTGTCTGGGGAGCCCTGGCTTTATTCATAAATTTGTACAAAGCCGACAACAGCCGGCTTACTGTAAATGGCTTATTAACCTCTAACATGCTGAGAGGAGTGGACAAGCATGTCTCTAGAGGGGGGTGGGCACCCCCTAGAGACATGTTGCCTACAGCTAATATTCATATTTAATGTGTTAATACACATTTAACACTTTGCTTATCCCTGCTGCAGCAGAGATGAGCAAAGTATACGGTAACCGCATTGCTCAGGATTACACATCCTGAGCAATCCGGTTACCACATTGCGGTTGCCAGAAGCGCTCCGAAAACTGCAGCCTGCATAATTTTTAGCGCAGGCTGCAGATCCGGAGCCGGTAACCGGATTGCATGTAAAGCAATCCGGTTACAATAATGGGCTCCTATGGGGAGCGGTTCCTGATCATCACGTATTTTCATCACGTATGCCATTTGGATCAACTTGTTTAAGGAGTCTCAGCGCCTCCTGCAGGTGCAAGGAGTAATCTAGGACATTTTCTTGTGCCCCCTGTTTGCAAAGGTAGAACAACAGTCTCAGTTCAGTCTAAGTATAATGTTCAAAAACTCTCCTCAACTTTTCAAATATTTGAACAATAGACCCCTGATCTTCCTCAGACCAGTTTCGGGTTTCCAGCTCCGCTGCACCTGTTAACTGTCCCATCACTACTGATGCTCTCTGCTTACCAGTCATCGCATACATGGGGTCTTTTTCCTGAAGACACTTTTACATTCATACTAATTACAAACAATAGGGATCTTCACACCTCTTTCTTTTGACAAGGAACACATGTTTGTGGGAATCATGCACATGTCTGACTCACACGGAGAGACAAATACGTTTTTTACCGATATCACGGGTGCCACACATATCACACGTGGATCCAATTGACATTCATGTGATGCATAACAGAAAAACGCATGTCACTGAAATAAATGTTTTTTATGCGTACAAAATATGCAAAGATAGAGAAATGGATAATGATAATAGATAAAAAGATATATGGAAAGATTTGATAAATAGATGTTGGAAAGGATAGAGGAACAACAGCTATATAATGTGCCACCCCCCTACATATTGTAAGCTTGCATCCTTTAGTGGCTTTCATGTGGCACTAAAGGGTGTTTAGTCTGGTGTTTAGCCCAAAAATAAATAATTAAAAAAAACGATGTGGGGTCTTTCCTTTTTTTGATAGCTAGCTACAGTAAAGCAGACAGTTGCTGTGTGCAGACCATATTTGGCATCTCTTTCTTGGCTGGTAATCCAAACAGAGATCTCCTCTGTTTTTTTAAATTATTTATTTTTAAATAAATAATAAAAAAAAAAATAAAAGCGTGGGGTCCCCCCGTAAATTTAATCATCAACCAAGGTGAAGCTGACAGGTCAAGTATTTTCAGGGTGGAAAAGGCCATGGTTATTGGCCCTCCCCAGCCTCAAAATAACAGGCCACAGCCACCCCAGAAGCGACGCCTCCATTAGATGTATTACTCCTGATGCTTTGCTCTGGCTCTTACCGTTGCTTTGGTGCTGGGACAAACTGGGCATTGGTATTTGAGGTTGATGCCAGCTCTGTCATGTTAGCTGGCAACAAGCCCAGGAGTTAGTATTGTCAAGGTGTCTATCAGATACCCAACATTACTGAATCAGTTAGTTATGATGACAAGAAAAGTGTGGTGGCATCACAAATGAAATAATATAAGGATGGGTGAAAGAGTGCTACAAAAAATTATGCAAAGGTTTTATTGACTTAACATAAGAATAGAAAGCTGGACAGTAAAAAGATGTGAATATCCAAGTGTAATAAACAATTTTTATTGATGATCGGAATATAGCACTGACAAACAAACTAATTAAAAACAATTAAAAAAGACATAAATGACAAGCAGGGGAGGATATAATAATTCAAAATAATCCCCAGAACACCAGGCATGCATATAATAATATGCATAACATTCTAGGTATTAAAACACTCACTTGAGTAGGAAAAATAATCAAATAACTTAATATATAAATAAATAGATAAATAAATAGAAAAAAACATATACCGTTTTTTTCGCTTTATAAGACGCACCTGATTATAAGACGCACCCCCAAATTTGGTGAAGGAAAAGAGGAAAAAATAATTTTTAATGTTAAATGGGGTCCGTCTTATAATGTCAATGTCCATCTTACAAATCATATAGGGTATATGTCCCTCATAGCCCCCTCATCCTGGTACATGGTCCCTCATCCTTGGATATAGCCCCACATCCTAGATATTGCCCCCTTATTCTGGTTACAGCTGGCACACGTCCCCAAGTGATGGTACACCCCCCCAGGGTTGGCACACGTCCCCCAGGGCTAGCACACATCCCCCAGGGCTGGCACACATCCCCCAGGGCTGCCACATGCCTCCCAGGGCTGGCACACGTCCCCTAGGGCTGGCACACATCCCCCAGGGCTGGCACATGTCCCCCAGGGCTGGCACACGTCCCTCAGGGCTGGCACAAGTCCCCCAGGGCTGGCACATATGCCCCAGGGCTGGCACACGTCCCTCAGGGCTGCCACATGCTTCCCGGTGCTGGCTCACATTCCCCAGGGCTGGCACACATTCCCCAGGGCCATCACACATGTCCAGGACCATCACACGTCCCCAAGGGCTGGCACACGTCCCCAAGGGCTGGCACACGCTCCACAGGGCTGGCACAAGTCCCCCAGGGCTGGCACATGCCCCCCAGGGCTGGCACACGTCCCCCAGGGCTGGCACACATCCCTCAGGGCTGGCACATGTCCCCCAGGTCTGGTACATGCCTACCAATGCTGGTACACGTCCCCCAGGTCGGGGACCAGTCCCCCAGGGCTGGCACATGCCCTCCAGGGCTGGCACATGCCCCCCAGGGCTGGCACACGTCCCCCAGGGCTGGCACGCGTCCCCCAGGGCTGGCACATGCCCTCCTTCGCTGGCACACGTCCCCCAGGGCTGGCACATGCCCTCTAGCACTGGCACATGCCCCCCAGCGCTGGCACACGTCCCCCAGGGCTGGCACATGCCCCCCAGGGCTGGCACACATCCCTCAGGGCTGGCACATGCTCTCCAGCGCTGACACATGCCCCCCAGCGCTGGCACACGTCCCCCAGGGCTGGCACATGCCACCCAGGGCTGGCACACATTCCCCAGGGCTGACACATGCCACCCAGGGCTGGCACAAATCCCCCAGGGCTGGCACACGTTCCCCAAAGCCATTACATGTCCCCAAGGGCTGGCACACATCCCTCAGGGCTGGCACATGCTCTCCAGCGCTGACACATGCCCCCCAGCACTGGCACACGTCCCCCAGGGCTGGCACATGCCACCCAGGGCTGGCACACGTTCCCCAGGGCTGGCACAAGTCCCCAAGGGCTGAAACATGCCCCCCAGGGCTGGCACACATGCCCCAGGGCTAGCACAAGTCCTCCAGGGCTGGCACATGCCCCCCCCCATGTTAAATATAACCCCCCATGCTGCTGCCTATAATAAAATAACAATCACATTACTCACCTTTTCCAGCGATGTCCTGGCTCCCTCCATGCAGCTGCACTCCTCCACTTCTCTGTAATGCCAGTAATATGATCGGGTGCACAGAGATGATGAGACTGCTGAACCGATCACATGACCGGCTTCACAGAGAGAAGAACCAGGAAGTGGAGGAGTGCAGCTGCATGGAGGAAGCCAGGGCATCGCCGGAAAAGGTGAGTAATGTGCTTGTTATTTTATTATTGGCAGCAGCATGGGGGGCCATATTTAACATGGGGGGGGGAGCATGTGCCATCACAGGGGGGGCGCAGACAGTTTAATATGTGCTGCTCCCACAGTCCATCACCCTGGTGCAGTTTCAGCACCACAGTGATGGACAGCGCAGTGCATATTAAATGAGCGGGAGCAGGAGATCTCCCGCTCTGTCTGCAGCCCGCTCCAGCTTCCCCCCCCCGGCACCGCTCCAGAGCTGCCCCCACCTCCCCTGCCCCCACACTCCATACATTCGGGAACAAAAGTGCGTCTTATAGTCCGAAAAATACGGTAAGTGATATCACAATGATATAGATAAATATATACAAAGTCAATAGGAAAAATGCACAGTACTGTATAACCTAAGACTCAGTATATACAGTTGTGCCCAAAACTTTACATACCCCAGCAGTTTTTTTGCTTTCTTGGCCTTTTTTTCAGAGAATATGAAAGACACAAAAACGTTTTTTTCCACTCATGGTTATTAGTTTGGTGAAGCAATTTATTGTCAAATTGTTGTGTTTTCTCTTTTCAAATCATAATGATAACCTAAAACATCCAAATGACCCTCATCAAAAGTTCACATACCCCAGTTCTTAATACCGTGTATTGCCCCCTCTAACATCACTGACAGTTTGAAGTATTTTGTGGTAGTTGTGGATAAGGCTCCTTATTTTCTCAGAGGGTAAAGCTGCCCATTTTTCTTGGCAAAAATCCTACAGTTCCTGTAAATTCCTGGCTTTGTTGAATGAACTGTGCACTTGAGTTCTCCACAGAGTGGCTCAATGATACTGAGGTCAGGAGACTGAGATGGCCACTCCAGAACCATCACTTTGTTCTGCTGTAGCGAAGGACAGGTCGACTTGACCTTGTGTTTTGGATCACTGTCACATTGGAACGTCCAAGTATGTCCCATGCTCAGCTTCAGGGCTGATCAGTGCATATTTGGCTCCAGTATTTGATGATAACTTGCTGCATTCATGTTTTCTTCAACTTTGACCAGGTTTCCTGGGCCTTTGTAGCTCACACATCCTCACATAATCAGAAATACATTTCCATGCTGTGCAGTAGGAATGATGTTCCTTTCATCATAAGCCTTGTTAACACCTTTCCAAATATAACGTTTATGGTTGTGGCCAGAAAATTCGATTTTGGTCTCGTCACTCCAAATTACCTTGTTCCAGAAGTTTGAAGGCTTGTCTTTGCTGTTTGGCGTATTGTAGGCAAGATACTTTGTGGCGACTCGACCATGCCGCCCATTTTTCTTTAAGTGCCTCCTTATTGTGCATCTTGAAACAGCCTCTCCACTAGTTTTCAGTGAGTCCTATATTTCAGATGATGTTATTTACAGTTTTTCTTTTCATCCTGAACAAATTTCGGCAGTTGTGGCCACAATTTTCGTTGGCCTACCTGATTGTGGTTTGGTTTTTACAGACCCCCTGAGTTTTCATTTGTTAATCACAGTTTGAACACTGCTGTCTGGCATTATCAATTCCTTGGATATCTTTTTGTATCCCTTTCCTGTTTTACACAGTTCAACTATCTGTTCCCATAGATCTGTTGACAATTCTTTTGCTTTACCCATTACTCACAATCCAGAAAAGTCAGTGGCTGGGTGAAAGATGCAAGAGTCTGTCTGGATCCCAGAAACTCAGTCAGCTTTTATGCACACACTGATTACAAGCAAACAGGTCACAGGTGAGGATGTTACCTTTATTAACCATTCAAACCCATTTGTGTCAACTTCTGTACATGTTATCAGGCCAAAATCACTGGGGTATGTGAACTTTTGATCAGGATCATTTGGATGTTTTTGGTTGTCATTATGAACCCCTTCACCACCGGGGAATTTTTCGTTTTCTGCTCCCCTGCTTCCAAGAACCATAACTTTTTTCTGTCTATATAGACATATGACGGCTTGTTTTTTGCGGGATGAGTTGTACTTTCAGATGCAATCATTTATTTTACCATATACTGTACATGAAAATGGGGAAAAAAATCCAAATGTGGGGAAATTGCAAAAACAATGCAATTACACATTTGTTTTCTGGGTTCTTTATTCGCCACAATCACTATATGGTAAAACTGACGTGACCATGTGATACCCCCAGTTGGTACGAGTTCGTAGATACCAAACATATAAACTTTTATCTAAGTGGTGAAAAAAAGTTTGAAAAAAAAAAAGAATCACACTTTTTGCGCCATGTTCTGCGACACATAGTGTTCTCATTTTTAGGATCTAAGGCTGTGTGATGGCTTTTTTTTTGCTGCTTGAGCTGACGTTTCTAATAATACCATTTTGGGTGGATGCGCTGTTTTGATCACCAGATATTGCATTTTATAGCAATGTTGTGGCAACCAAAAAAACATAATTTTGGTGTTTGGAAATTTTTTTCCATTACGTAGTTTACGGCTCTCATTAATTGATTTTATATATTAATAGATCGGCATTTCTGAAGGCTGCGATACCAAATATGTGTATTTTTTTTTAATACTTTTATTTAGAATGTGTGAAAGAGGGGTGATTTGAACTTTTGTGTTTTTTGTCATTTTTTTTTAAACTTTATTTTTTTACTAATTCTTGTTTTTACACTGCCCCATAGGGAGCCACAGTGCTGCACCATCCGATCGCTTCTGCCATGTCCTGATGAGCTGCAGCACATCGGGACATGGCATTTGGTTTCGCTTTCAGTGGTTAGCAGCGCTCGCCAACCACTGAGAGGAAGTGAACCGTGATAGCTTCCAGGTTCACACCGGGACCCGGGGCTGTCACGTGAGCACTAGAGATCTTGCAATATTATCCCGGGATCTCCGGTGCAGGTGGGGAACAGCGCGTTCCCATACACGGTGGTTTTAGATCCTGACGTCAGTGATTGACAGTGGGATCCAAGGGGTTAACAGCACTGATCGGATTCCAGATCTAATCATTGCTGGAAGCCCGACATCTCAGCTGATGAGATCAGCTGAGATGTTGGGTGTTTGATGTGAGTGCTGCGTCAGAGCTCACATCAAACACCAGGACCCAACCCATGACGTCCTCCTATGTCATGGGTCGGGAAGGGGTTAAAAAGAGAAAAACAGTAGTTTGACAATAAATGGCTTCACCCAACTACTAACCATGAGTGGGAAAAAAGTTTTTGCGTTATAATTAATAATAATTATAATAATATTAATAATCTTTATTCATATTGCGCCAACACATTCAGCAGCACTTCACAATTCAAAGTTCAAGTTTAAACAATCATAAGAAACAGTTATTAGAAAATACAATACAATACAATACAATACAAAAAACAATACAATATACCATATATACTCGCGTATAAGCCGAGTTTTTCAGCCCAAAAATTGGGCTGAAAAGTCCCCCCCTCGGCTTATACGTGAGTCACTGTATATTGTATACACTGTATACAGTGTATACAGTATACAGGCCCGCCCCCATCAGTATACAGGCCCCCCCCTGCCTTGTGCACAAACCTGTAAAGGAAGAGATTAGTATACTTATCACTGTCCCGCTGCCGCTGTCCTGCCGCCATCATCGCGGTCCTCCGTCTTCTTCCGTCTGCTTCCGGCTTCCTCCGGTCGGCGCAGGCAATGACGTCATTGTCTGCGCGACCGAGGAGGAAACCGGAAGAAGATGGAGGAGCGCGATGGCGGCGGCGGGACAGCGGCAGCGGGACAGTGATAAGTATACTAATCTCTTCCTTTACAGGTTTGTGCACAAGGCGGGGGGCCTGTATTCTACCACTGGGGCTGTATATACCACTGGGGCTGCGTGTATACTACCACTGGGGCTGTATATACCTCTGGGGCTGCTGTATACTGATGGGGGGGCTGTATACTACCACTGGGGCTGTATATACCACTGGGGCTGCGTGTTTACTACCACTGGGGCTGTATATACCTCTGGGGCTGCTGTATACTGATGAGGGGGCTGTATACTACCACTGGGGCTGTATATACCACTGGGGCTGCGTGTATACTACCACTGGGGCTGTATATACCTCTGGGGCTGCTGTATACTGATGGGGGGGCTGTATACTACCACTGGGGCTGTATATACCACTGGGGCTGCTGTATACTACCACTGGGGCTGTATATACCACTGGGGCTGCTGTATACTACCACTGGGGCTGTATATACCACTGGGGCTGCTGTATACTACCACTGGGTCTGCTGTATATACATCTGGGGCTGCTGTATACTAACTACTGGGGCTGCTGCTGTATATACCACTGGGGCTGCTGCTGTATATACCACTGGGGCTGCTGCTGTATATACCACTGGGGTTGCTGCTGTATATACCACTAAGGCTGATGCTGTATACTACCACTGGGGCTGCTGTATATACCTCTGGGGCTGCTGTATACTAACTACTGGGTCTGCTGCTGTATATACCACTGGGGCTGCTGCTGTATACTACCACTGGTGCTGCTGTATATACCTCTGGGGCTGCTGTATACTAACTACTGGGGCTGCTGCTGTATATACCTCTGGCGCTGCTGTATACCACACTGCTGGGGGCTGTATACCTGTGCTGGGGTCCACCCTCGGCTTATACACGAGTCAATAGGTTTTCCCAGGTTTTGGGGGAAAAAGTAGGGGGGTCGACTTATACACGAGTCGGCTTATACACGAGTATATACGGTAATACAAAGCATAATACAATACAATAATTAGAGCAAAAGAATGACAGCCCGGCTCATAAGAGCTTACAGTCTAACAATGAGGTTGGAGTGATAAAAAGTACAGGTGCTTATTTACAATGATGGTATAGTCAACTTGAGGAGATAGGGAACAGTTAGGAGCAGTATAAGTGACCATCAACCACTATTTGTGATGCATTTGAAACTGGTGGAGCGGATAGGCTATGTCTAGATTACTTTAACTAGGGATCATGATAAGCCACCCTAAAAAGATGTGTTTTTAGGGATTGCCTGAAACTATGTAAGTTGTGGATACACCTAATTTCTTGAGGTAGAGCATTCCAGAGAATTGGTGCAGCTCTGGAGAAGTCTTGGAGACGGGAGTGGGAGGTTTGAATCTAAAGTCACTTCCAGAGTGAAGAGAACGGGTGGGTTGATAGACAAAGATGAGGGAGGAGATGTAGGGAGGTGATGCCCTGAGAACGGCTTTGTGGGTGAGAACAAGCAGTTTGAATTGGATCCTATAGTGTATAGGCAGCCAGTGCAATGACTTGCATAGAGCAGAAGCATCCGCGTAATGGTTAGCTAGATAGGTGATCCTGGCTGATGTATTAAGGATGGACTGAAGAGGGGAGAGTCTAGTGTGGGGGAGGCGAGTTGAAGGAGAATTACAATAGTCAAGGCGGGAGTGAATCAGGGCCACAGTGAGGGTTTTTGTGGTTTCCAAGGTGAGAAAGGGGCGAATTCTAGAGATCTTCTTAAGGTGCAAGCGGCAAGAGCGGGTGAGAGATTGTATATGTGGGGTGAAGGAAAGATCAGAGTCAAACATAACACCCAGACAGCTAGCCTGCTGACTAGGTGTTATTGTGGTGCGACCAGTGCTTTTTTTGTGGTGGTACATACCAGTACGCCGTGCCAGAAAATCTGAAGACCAGGAGTACATACCGGTACGGCGTACCGGAAAATGTACCGCCGCTATCTCTGCTGCAGCCACCAGGGCAGTGTGCAGTGTCTCCCCGGCGGCTGCAGCAGTGGCGTAGCGTGAGGGGGTGGGCGCCCGGTCGCGGCGCCCGCATGTCCATGTACTGTGCCGAGCCCCAGCGCTGAGAGCGATCACGCTGACAGGAAGCCGCTGGGAGCTCTGCTGCTTCCTGTCTCGTGATGCCTCAGGCTCCAAGTGCTGGTACGGTGGAGGCGGCTGCGATGCTGGCGGCTCCCCCACCCAGCTGGCCCCCATGGACCCAGACAAATGAGGGAAACTGTGCAGGGGATAGGGGACAGGGGGGTAAAGGAGAAGAGGACAGGGGGCAGAGGAGAAGAGGACAGGGGGGCAGAAGGACAGGAACAGGGGGACAGAGAAGAGGACAGGGGGCAGAAGGACAGGAACAGGGGGACAGAGAAGAGGACAGGGGGGCAGAAGGACAGGAACAGGGGGACAGAGAAGAGGACAGGGGGGCAGAAGGACAGGAACAGGGGGACAGAGAAGAGGAGGACAGGGGGGTAGAAGGACAGGAACAGGGGGACAGAGAAGAGGACAGGAGGGCAAAAGGACAGGAACAGGGGGACAGAGAAGAGGACAGGGGGGCAGAAGGACAGGAACAGGGGGACAGAGGAAAAGACGAGCAGCTGGAGGGACAGAGGAAAGGAGGACGTGTGTGCAGCAGGACAGAGGAGAGGAGGACGGTGGTGCAGGAGGACAGAGGAGAGGAGGACAGGGGTGCAGGAGGACAGAGGAGAGGAGGACAGGGGTGCAGGAGGACAGAGGAGAGGAGGACAGGGGTGCAGGAGGACAGAGGAGAGGAGGACGGTGGTGCAGGAGGACAGAGGAGAGGAGGATGGTGGTGCAGGAGGACAGAGGAGAGGAGGACGGGGTGCAGGAGGACAGAGGAGAGGAAGACGGGTGTGCAGGAGGAGTGGGGCTGTGTGTGGTGATAATGGCAGCTGTACCAGGTGTCTCTGCCTCCATGCGGCAGCCTCCACCTTCCTGTGTTGGCAGGGTGTGGCATGCTGGGAATTGTAGTTCTCCTGCCTGTTCTGGCATTACTGTATGGTTTCTGGGCAGTGTGTTGGGTGCTGGGAGTTGTAGTTCTCCTGGACGGGCTCAATGTTCTCCCACCTCCTCTCTGTGGTTATTGTGCCCCTTCTGGGATGTCCTCAGCTCCGTGCTGTGCACAGACAGTGTACCACCATGTCCCCAGCTCTGTGCTGTGCATAGACAGTGTACCACCATGTCCCCAGCTCCGTGCTGTGCATAGACAGTGTACCGTATACTGTTTGTGCACAGCACGGAGCTGAGGACATGGTGGTACACTGTGCACAGCACGGAGCTGAGGATATGGTGGTACACTGTCTGTGCACAGCACGGAGCTGAGGACATTGTGGTACACTGTCTATGCACAGCACGGAGCTGGGGACATGGTGCTACACTGTCTGCACAGCACGGAGCTGAGGATACAGTGGTACACTGTGTGCACAGCACGGAGTTGAGGACATGGTGGTACACTGTCTGTGCACAGCAGGGAGCTGAGGACATGGTGGTACTCTGTCTGTGCACAGCAGGGAGCTGAGGACATGGTGGTACACTGTGTGTGCACAGCACGGAGCTGAGGACATGGTGGTACACAGATATTTTATTTAGACAGAATTATAATGACACTCTTCTTTTTAAGGGCACCGTGTCAGGATGTGCTGCAGAAAAGTGGAGAAGATGGAAGTCTGCAAAGACGTGAAAAGTCATCATGGCGTCAGGACAAGATAAAGAAAAGAAAAAGACGACCCCAATCAGAGACAAGGTCATCTATAAGGTACCTGGGTGGAAATGATTATTTGTGATAATAAAATTCTCATCAGTACTGAGGTTCATGTTTGGTCTGATGAGGACTGGTAACAACAACTCCCAGTAGTTCTTACCATTAGTAAGGACATACTGGAAGTTGTAGGTTCATGAGATACAAATATGTATTTGGGTTTGCCCTGACATTACAATTGATGTACTATTGATGAATGTTTTTGTAGAGATGGTGGTTCTGATACATTTCTGGAATTTCTGTACTGATGAGGGTTGTGATGCTGTATTTCTGTACTGATGTGGGTTCTAGTTATGCACTTCTGTACATCTTTCTCTTGCACACACTTCATTAAATTATTATTATTATTATTATTTATTTATTTATTTATTTATAGAGCACCATTCATTCCATGGTGCTGTACATGAGAAAGGGTTACATACAGACAAGTTAAAAAACAATAAACAAACTAACAGTGACAGACTGATACAGAGGGGAGAGAGGACCCTGCCCTTGCGGGCTTACATTCTATGGGGCAATGGGGAGGGAGACAGTAGGTTGGGTCTGCTCGGGTGGTGGTGGAGTGCTGGGTCTAGTGGTGCTGGAGTGCCAGGTCCAATGGTGGTGGAGCGCCGGGTCCAGTGGTGGTGAGATGGCACTGTGGTCATTGCAGTTTGTAGGCTGTTCTGAAGAGATGGGTTTTCAGGTTCCGCTGAAAAAAGGGACAGTCGGACGTGATGGGGTGCAGAGTTCCAGAAAATGGGGGCTGCTCAGGCGAAGTCTTGCAGGCAGTTAGATGAGGAACGTACAAGTGTGGAGGAAAAAAGGAGGTCTTTGGAGGATCGAAGATTACGAGTTGGATGAGACCTTTAATTATTGATTATTTGGTCAACACTTAAGAGTAATTTCTTAAATAAATACCGTATTTTTCACTTTATAAGATGCACCTAATTATAAGATGCACCCCCAAATTTGGTGAAAAAAAAAAAGTGAAGTGAAAAAGTGAAAAAACATTTTTGTAGTATATTTTTATAATGTACCACATGTCTTTTTCTGTATATCTTTATGTAACTAATAGAATCCTTATCTATAATTCTTTTAATTGTTGGATTCTTTTTCTTCCCATGTTCCACCTACCTTAATTACATCTTTGTGTTTGTTGATACTTTAAGCCACTTTTGTATTAATAATATAATGAATTTTGCATAAATCTAGTTTTCCATTTATTTTTGGGATACTTTTTTTTTGTCTTATGGTTTTTATTTTTTATACCTTGGCTTTATAGGAAATTGGTTTTGCATTTACTTTTAATATTTCCTTTCAGATAGATTATTTAAAATTACACTACCTGCTAGAGATTATTGAATCTTTGAAATTTGAATTTCATAATATTTTCAGAAAATTCCTTTTGCAGTGAACAAGTTGCTGCAAATTGCAGGCAATGCAGATGCTTTTAAAATATTTGCATAACACTGTGAAATGTGGGACTGTATCTGTTAAAACTCCTGGGTAGTCTTAAGCCCCCGTCTCACATAACGAGATCATTAGCGAGATCATTGTAACGTCACAGGTTTTGTGACGTAACAGCGATCTCGCTAACCATCTCGCTATGCGTGACACTTAGCAGTGATAAGGCCCGTGCTGTGAGATCGCTGATCGTTACAAAGTGCTCTGGGTCATTTTTTGGTCGTTGTGCTCCATCTGGGAATGCTGCTTCGCTGTGTTTGAAAGTGATCTCAATACTACGCCCAAGAGTGACAATTCCCAATGACCTCTGTATCATTCCTGATTGTTGCTGAAGTCGCTGGTGAGATCTGACTGTTTGACATCTCTCCAGCGACCCCAAAGTGATGTACCAGTGATCCCTACAGTTCATATCGTTGTCGGGATCGCTGGTACGTCGAAGTGTGTTACGGGAGCTTTAATCTGCACATCGTTCTGTGTAGTTCAGCAGGAGATCTTTTGGTAAGGCTTCTAACTGATTACTATCCATGTTCTTGTAGGTGTGGGGCATTGTACTGACATTAGCATTCACCACACCCTTAGTATCACGTGTTCTGAAGAAATTATGTGATCTTTTGAGGATTCCGTGCCCATTAAACCCGGGTACTGTGTGCCGTGAATTGTGTAAAATACGTGTTTTTGAACTGTTGCCATTGTAATGCACGTGGCGCGCGGGAAGCAGAGGGGGCGTGTCATCATGGGCGGCACCCTCCAAAGAGCACAAAGCGAGGCCCAGCCTGCACTCTGACGACATCCGGCGGGGATGCAAAACCCTGCTGCACCAGCAGAACTATTCGTATACACCCCGACGGAAGAAGAAGACTGGAAGGGTCAGCATTAACTAAGGGGGCTAAAAGATGTCGCAGCTAGTGGAGGCCGCACAGTGAGTAGACGGAGCACCCGGCGGTGCTGGAAGGCAAGGGATGTCGCCGATCATGCCGTTCCTGATGCCGTACACCCCGGGAGTGATGTGGTTGCCGAAATACACAGGTGAGCTTAATACCCTCACGGACGTCAAAGAAAAGCTGGACAGCTATTGTAGTGTATATCCCTTTACAGAGAACCAGCGTGTCAGCATACTTATAGGACAGTTAACTGGACATGCACAGAGGGAATTAAAGTCCTGGTCAGATGATGAAAACGACACTGTAGAGCATGTGATGACCTTTGAGACCAGTGTAGATGCCAGAGCTAAAATGAGATTCTTTGGGTGCCATCAAAAATCACAAGAGAGTATGAGAGACTTTGCGTTAAATTTGCAGGAGGCACTCAGGGCACTCAAACAGGCAGAACCTGCCTGGGCACAAGGGAAAAATAAATTGCTGATAGACCAGTTTGTTGATGGACTATTATTCCCTCTTCATAGAGGACGACTGTGGATGATGGCCATACAAAACCCTGATTTGAACTTTGTGGAGTTTAAAGAGAGGGCAATCCGCATACTGCAGGCAGAAGAGCCTCATGACACTGACTCTGCCCAATGTGTAGTTACAGCACAAAACCCATCAGCCATACCAGGGGCTACTGTAAAAACCCCGGAGCCCATCAGTAATGAGGCTCTAAACCAGAAGATCGATGTCCTAACTAAAACTGTAGCTGACATGACCAAAGTGATGCAACAGCTGCGTGGATCCAAGCCCGTGGAGAAGATTGAGCTGGCTACAAGCAAGGAGGATGTCCCAAGGATGAGACCCAGGAGATACCCAGCGTCTAGAGGATGATCCAATGACCTCTACCAACCGGATGGACAGCCCATTTGTCGCCGCTGTGGAGAAGGGGGCCATTTCCCTAGAGAGTTTGCTTTAAATGAGGATTCCCTGGGGAAGTGGGCCGCTCTTCAGGAATGAATTCTCAAGGCCCCTCAACTTTTTCGGGATAGGTACGTGGAAGGACGTCCAATTATACCTGTCGTGCTGGATGGAATTCCCCTGAATGCTTTGTTGGACACCGGCTCGCAGATCTCCTCCATACTTTATATCCTTTTTAAGCAGTACTGGGCCGATTTAGACATTGCCCGTGGTCCAGATGATGACTTTAGTATATGGGCTAGTAATGGTAAACTGGTACCACAAATTGGCTTTAAAGAAATGACCAGTAAAATTGGGAGGGTTGAATTAAAAGATCGGGGTATAATAATTGTTGATGTTGCCGGCATGAGCATGATCCAACTATTTTGATAGTCATGAATGTGAAGGAACATTGTCTTGCATAAATTATTGGTGTTTTACAGTGCATGGCCGGTACTGCCAGTTCCGGGCAACAGCGAGTCCTGCAGAAGAATATAAAGGCTCTGATGATGAAGCAGCAGGTAGAGTTGTCAGGTGAAGAGATTGGCAGTGCAAGGGTAAGTGATCCAAAACCCATTGTAACATTTCCCAAAACTGAAATGATGGTCTGGTGTAGAGCCGCAATAGGCATCAGAGGGCGAGACTATCAAGCCCTGGTAGAACCTGTGTACTCAGACAGTAGGCCCACTGTACTGATGGCCCGAGGAATAGTTGAGGTACACAGGGGGAGATACACCTTCTAAATTGTGGGGAGGAGGAGGTAATCCTACCAAAGTATGCTACCATGGCTAAATTATATACTGTGAATAACAACGCCATCACCACAGTTGAACCATTGAACTCATCAAGTCAGGCGGATTGTAATGGCTCAGACAGAAAACTAGAGGATTGGTGCCAAAAGTTACAGGTAGGTACCAGTTCTACACCCTACCATCAAAAGCATGGAGTATACTGGGTAGTGAGGGAGTACGAGCAGGTCTTCAGGAAGCACCCTCTAGACTTTGGGCAGATCAAAGTTGTAGAACACAACATACCCACAGGTAGTCATCCAACCATAAAAGAGAGGTATAGACCCGTACTACCCGCTCACTACCAATGTGCTAAAGACATGCTCAAAGAGATGATGGAAGCAGGGGTAGTAAGAGACAGTTGTAACCCCTAGGCAGATCCTTTAGTGCTAGTTAAAAAAAAGGATGGGACAATGAGGATGTGTGCAGACTACAGGCAGATCAACCGCATTACACACAAGGATGCATACCCATTACCCAGAATAGGAGAATCATTAGCTGCATTAAAATCTGCTAATTACTTTTCCACCTTAGATCTGACTAGTGGGTATTGCCAAGTTCCTGTGGCAGAGGCTGACCGTGAGAAAACAACATACACCATGCCAATTGGCCTCTGTGTGTTCAATTTTATGCCGTTTGGACTCTGCAAGGCACCTGGTACATTCCAGAGACTAATGGAGTGCTGCTTAGAACACGAGAACTTCGAAACTGTCTTCCTGTACCTGGATGACGTCATAGTCTATTCCAAGACATATGAAGAGCATCTACAACATCTAGCTGAAGTGTTTGAAGCCTTGTCCGGGTATGGCATTAAGATCAAGCCATCTAAGTGTCACCTACTGAATCCAAAGATTCAGTACCTGGGACATGTAGTGAGCTCAGAAGGAGTAACACTGGATCTCGAGAAGATTACAGTAATAAGGGATTGGTCATGACCCATCAGCGTGAAAGAGGTGAGACAGTTCCTGGGACTGGTAGGCTACTAAAAAGGTTTATCAAGGGCTTCACAAAGCTAGTGGCTCCTCTGCAAAGCATCCTGGTAGGACAGTCTAAGAAGTCTTCAGCCCGAAGTCCTTCTTTTCAGTGGAGTGAAGAAAGAGAAAAATCCTTCAGGAAGCTGAAGTTAGCCTTGGCGGGGGAAGAGATCCTGACATATCCTGACTACCATCAACTCTTCATTCTGTACACGGATGCCAGCAACGTGGGACTGGAAGCAGGGCTATCGCAGATGCAAGAAGGCAAAGAAAGAGTCATCGCCTATGCCAGCAGGAAGTTCCGGCCTACTGAAAGAAACCCTGAAAATTACAGTTCCTTCAAGTTAGATCTACTGGCAGTAGTTTGGGCTGTAACAGAGCGTTTTAAACATTACCTGGCAGCTGCAAAGTTTACCATCTACACTGACAACAATCTGTTAACACACATGGAATCAGCAAAATTAGGTGCGTTGGAACAAAGATGGATGGCCCAGCTGTCTAATTATGACTTCAACATCAAATACAGAGCAGGTCGCAATTATGGGAATGCAGATGCCTTGTCCCGAATGCCACACTTGGTAGATGTGGAAGAGGAACTGGAGGAGCTGAAAGAAATAGAGCTGCCGGCCTTTCACCGCCCTCAAGCAACAAGTGTGCACTAGAAGTAGGGCTGGGCGATTTTGGGAAAAATCAAAATCTCGATTTTATTTAAACCTATGGACGATTTTCGATTTAAATCTCGATTTTTTTCTATTTTCTTTTTTGGCTTTTCTTTGATGAATAAAGAGAAAAGACTAAGAGGTAGTTTAACAATTTTTATTGAGCAGTATACACCATTACATGAGCGCCCATCACTGGGGCAGGTGAGCCGTATACACCATTACATGAGCGCACACCACCGGGGCAGGTGAGCAGTATACACCATTACATGAGCACCCATCACTGGGGCAGGTGAGCAGTATACACCGTACAGGAGGGAGCAGCACCCATGCATCCCTGGTTTCTGCATATGGTGGCCCTCGGTCTCACACACACACATGGGGGGGCCCTCGGTCTCTCTCTCACACACGGGGGCCCTCGGTCACACACACACACAGACACACGGGGGCCCTCGGTCTCTCCCACACTCACACACACATACACACACGGGGGCCCTCGGTCACACACACAGACACGTGGGGGCCCTCGGTCACACACACAGACACGTGGGGGCCCTCGGTCACACACACAGACACGTGGGGGCCCGCGGTCACACACACAGACACGTGGGGGCCCGCGGCCACACACACAGACACGTGGGGGCCCTCGGTCACACACACAGACACGTGGGGGCCCGCGGTCACACACACAGACACGTGGGGGCCCTCGGTCACACACACAGACACGTGGGGGCCCGCGGTCACACACACAGACACGTGGGGGCCCTCGGTCACACACACAGACACGTGGGGGCCCGCGGTCACACACACAGACACGTGGGGACCCGCGGTCACACACACAGACACGTGGGGGCCCTCGGTCACACACACACAGGGGCCCTCGGTCACACACACATACACACACACGGGGGCCCTCGGTCACACAGACACATGGGGGCCCTCGGTCCCACACACACAGACAGACACATGGGGGCCCTCGGTCACACACACAGACACACGGGGGCCCTCGGTCTCTCTCACACATACACATATATATACACACACACGGGGGCCCTCGGTCTCTCTCACACATACACATATATATACACACACACGGGGGCCCTCGGTCACACAGACACACGGGGCAGCCTTCCTCCTCACATTACTGTCGTGTCCCTCACCGGAGATACTGCGCACACAGCAGGCTCATCCTCCTCCGGGGCTTTCTCCTTCGGTTTCCCCGCACAGGCTCAATATCGCGGCGGCCGTGAATCTGCCATCTTTTCCGGGTCCCCCTCGCCGCCTGTGAGGTCGGGGTCCTGGGCCTGCTATAACCCCTGTCCCCCTGACAACCAACCCCCTGGAGAGTCCCACTGAACGGTTTCCCATCCGGAAACTGCTATCTAAGCAGCACTTCCGGTCGGTGCGACTTCTATATCCCTCCGGCTGAAGCTTCCAAGTGCACAGTGTAGTCACGCCCACTTACCGCTAGTGCGCAGACGCGAAGAGCTTATTCATGGGAGTGACGTCAGGGTCAGGCAAGGCAATGATTGAGAGAGAACTTGAGGACTCGGTTGCTATAGCAACAGGTTGCCTGCTGCTGAGCGGTCTCCTAGGTTACGGAGTGCGGCGGCTCTAGGCCTGAGAGCGGCTGATACCGAGGCTGCGGAGAACAGGGGGTGACCTCCCGCGTGACACCGCGCCATCTGCAGGGGCATATTGATCTGTGATGGTGGAGGAGACGTCTGTCAGGGATCTCCTGTGCGGCGGCGGCAGAGTTATCAGCGCGGTGTCCTGGGATTCAGGATTCCTGGCAGAGCAGAGGTAAACAGCCCGAGCACTGACAGCGCAGGCGACATCAATGTAACCGACCGCCGGCGGAAAAGGAGAAGGAATCCTGCACAGAGGCGCCGACCATAACAAATCTCGCGAGGTTCCGTCTCGGCCCCGCCCACTGCCGCGAACACGCTCATATTTACAGTAAATGGCGCCCGGATCTTCTAAACAGCGCTCCGGGCGCCATTTTAAATCGAATTTCACGATTGTTAATAAAATAACAATCGGGAGACAGCAGGGGGCGAATTAATCGAATTAATTCGATTAATCGCCCAGCCCTAACTAGAAGTATCAGCAAGCAACACTCAACCCCTTATCACATCATGGATGGGCTGATGTACAGGACAGTGACCTAGCTGAGGGACTAGTCAAGAAATTGCTGACCCAGGAAGGTGCATACCCTGATAAAGATGCTCCAGCTGAAGCTCACCAATTCTGGAAGGAGAGAGGTAAATTGTTCCTGTATAAATAAAAGTTGTGCAGAAGACATGTGAATTCAAAGACTCATGAGTTGGTCTGGCAGATTATTGTACCCAAGAAAGACACAAAGATGGTCTTAGAAGCTTACCATGACGGTGCAGGACATTTTGGATGGAAGAAGTTGGAAGAAAGATAAAGAGAAAGATTCTACTGAGTTGGCATGAGAAAGTCGATTGAGAAATATTGTAGAAAATGTGTAACCTACGGAGGAAGGATCAAGAGAGTCAGATAGCTCCACTCAAGTCCATAATCACCAAGCAACCCCTGGAATTAGTAGCCCTAGACCATGTCAAATTAACACCAAGCAGATCTGGCTATGTCTATGCATTGACAATCGTGGACCACTATTCTCGTTTCCTTGTGGTGGTACCAGTAAAAGACCTTACAGCGAAGACTGCAGCAAAAGCGTTCCAGACGTACTTTTGCAGACCTCATGGCTACCCAGAACAGGTATTAGCAGATCAAGGCCCAGCATTTGAATCTGTTATTCCAAGAATTCTGTAACATGTATGGATGTAAGAAGATTCGGACAACAGCATATCATCTACAGACAAATGGCTTATGGGAGAAGATGAACCACGTAGTGATTGACCTTTTGAAGACCTTACCAGCATCAGAAAGGAATGAATGGCCAAAGAAGTTACCTGACTTCGTAGATTTGCACAACCAAGTCCCAGTGTTTTCAACAAATTGTACTCCAGCTTATCTCATGAGAGCAAGACCTGGAAAGCTACCAACAGATCTTGATATGGGAGTTGTTAAACCAGATGCAGAAGATTCAGATTCAACCAATTGGGATGCCCTACGTTAACAGAAGTATCTACAAGTCCAAAAATGTGTAGAAAGAAGTCTCCAGCAAGCAAGAGAGAAGCAAGAAAGAACCTTCAACCAACATGCTTCAGCAGCCCCTTTGCAACCTGGTGAACAAGTCTTGAAAAGGAACAGAAGGACTCACAAATTGGATGATCAATGGGAACCAGCACCATACACCGTTTTCCCATCAAACTTTGACAATTCTAAAGTATGTTTAATCAGCAAAGATGGAGGCAAGACATCCTCAGCAGTATCCAGAGACCACTTGAAGTTGTGTCCTGAAACCCTGAAGACACCAAAAGATCCTGTAACTATACCAGATGAACCTAAGAAAGAAGAAGACGTGTTCCATACAGTCTTAGGAGATTTTCCAAAAACCTGGGCGAACTATTATGGAGCAGTATTAGTCCCAATGCCATTTCATCAAGTAGAGCTACCCGAACCAGTGCCTGCACTACCACCTTAACCCGTGCAGCAACAAGAAGAAGAAACAGATTTCTAAACCCTGTGAACTTGCCAGTCCTACTAGCAGATCCCAATCCCATCAGAACTAGAAACACCTGAGAGGTACAGTTCTGCACATAGTCTAGCACTGAGTACACCCACTACACTTGTAGTACAGAAGATCACTATGTAGTACACAAGGTCAGTTACCAGCTTGTTATAAAGATTAAAGTGTAAAATGTGAATACCAGTATTATGCATATGTTTAGTGTAAAGTAATGTGACGTGGGGGGATGTCGCTCCTGGGATCGCTGCCTTGATAGAAGCAGAGCAGCTGTGATCACACCAAAGACAAGGGCCGACCGACAGGCTTTACACGGGTTCTTTATTTGTGCACAGTTAGCAGTCACTGGTACACCAGTACAAAACAAAACACTAGGCCGTCTAGCCTCTAACTAAACATGTGTCCTCTCTACAAACAAAACCTAGAGAAAACAAACAAATCACACTTCCTTACTGTGATAGCAGCTCTCCTCTCCCCGGGAACTCAGCAGCAGACTGAGTTCATACTCCCCCTCACTTCCTAATTACACCACCTGTTGTAGGCTTTTCGGTTAACTCTCTGTCTGCTGGAGCTATCCTTCTGTGCTGACATTGCACAGACTGCATGCCCCCTCCTACATACAGGGAGGCATATGAGAGAAACCGAGGGGAAACATACCTGCCATCTAGCACCTCTCCCCTCGGCACCTCACACACCTCCCCCCTTTGTTCGATCCCGTAAGCCACTAAGCAGTGTGTCCGAGACAATGCGTCAGCATTACCCTGAGCAACGCCGGCCCTGTGTTTCACAGAAAACTTAAATTGTTGTAACGCCAAGAACCGGTGCATCACCCGAGCATTGCCCTCTTTAGCACGGGACATCCACGTCAGGGGGGAATGGTCCGTCACCAACCGGAATCGGGGACCCAGTAAATAATACCGCAAGGACTCAAGAGCCCACTTCACAGCCAAGACCTCCCACTCAACCACGCTGTATTTCTGTTCTGCCTCAGTGAGCTTGCGGCTTAGATAGCCTATCGGGTGATCCTCGCCGTGCAACACCGTGCAACACTTGTGAAAACACCGCGCCGAGGCCTACCCCCGAGGCATCGGTTTGCACTATGAATTCCCGCGTAAATTCCGGCGCAACCGGTTGGTCACACAGGACCGTTTTCAAGCTTTGAAAGGCCTTCTCGGCCTCCGCGTTCCACTTCACGGTGATGGGACCTGACCCCTTGGTCAGATCTGTGATTGGGGCTGCGATGGACGCAAAGTGTTTGACAAACCGCCGGTAATAACCCACGATTCCTAAAAAAGCCCTCACCTGTCGTTTAGTGGCCGGTCGCGGCCAATCCCGTATGGCATCCAATTTGCTCGCCTGAGGTTTTATGACTCCACTTCCTATAACATATCCCTGATACCGAGCTTCTTCCAACCCCAATGTACTTTTCTTGGGGTTGGCAGTCAACCCAGCGGTTCTAAGGGAGTCTAAGACAGCCTGTACCTTGGACAAATGAGTGTCCAAGTTTTCAGTAAAGACAATGATATCGTCTAGATATGCAGACGCATACCGAAGATGGGGCTTTAGGGCGACATCCATTAATCGCTGAAAGGTGGCAGGGGCTCCATGCAGCCCGAATGGCATAATCCGGTACTGAAACAGCCCCTGGGGCGTGATAAAGGCGTTTTTTTCTTTGGCCGAATCAGTGAGAGGAATCTGCCAATACCCTTTTGTCAAATCAATGGTGGATATGTACCTGGCCGAACCCAGTCTCTCTATGAGTTCATCAACTCGCGGCATGGGGTAAGCATCGAATTTCGATACCTCGTTCAGCTTACGGAAGTCATTACAAAACCGGATGGTCCCATCGGGCTTAGGCACCAGCATGATGGGACTAGCCCACTCACTCTGGGACTCCTCAATAACTCCCAGCTCCAACATTTTCTTTACTTCCTGAGTGATGGCCTGTCTCCGAGCCTCAGGAATTCGATATGGCTTCAAACGAACCTGCGTCTGAGGGTCGGTGACAATGTCGTGTTTTATTAGATGAGTACAGCCGGGAAGTTCCGAAAAAACATCCGCGTTTTTCTGCACGAACTCCTTGGTTTCCTGTTTTTGGCTCTGGGATAACGAGTCTGCTATACCCACCTCTGGCAGTACCTTCTGGGGGCTGGTTACCCCAGAGGTTGGGGTCCCTCTAGGCCCACTCTCCAGGGCAACCCCTGCCACCAGACTCTCTCTGTCTCGCCAAGACTTGAGCAGGTTTACGTGGTAGATTTGCTCGGGTTTTCTCTTGTCGGGCTGGTGTATCTTATAGTTCACTTCACCTACCCTGTCCAGTACCTCATAGGGGCCCTGCCATTTTGCCAGAAACTTATTTTCTACGGTGGGTACCAATACCAATACCTGGTCTCCGGGTTGAAAGACTCGGGTTTTTGCTGCTCGATTGTACACCCTGCTCTGGGCGTGTTGCGCACGCTCCAAACAGTCTTTTACTATTGGCATGACTGCCGCAATCCTGTCCTGCATAAGCGTCATGTGCTCAATCACGCTGCGGTATGGGGTTACCTCTTGCTGCCAAGTCTCCTTGGCAATATCTAACAGGCCCCTGGGACTCCGCCCATAAACCAACTCAAAAGGTGAAAAGACCGTGGAGGACTGGGGTACTTCTCGTATGGCAAATAAGAGATATGGCAGGAGAGCATCCCAATCCCTCCCGTCCTTATCCACCACCCTTTTCAACATCCCCTTTAGAGTTTTATTAAAACGCTCCACCAGTCCATCGGTTTGGGGGTGATACACTGACATACTCAGATGGGAGATTCTTAGCAGTTTACATAGGTCCCTTAGTATCCGGGACATAAAGGGAGTCCCCTAGTCCGTCAGTATTTCTTTCGGAATGCCCATGCGAGAGAACATATGAACAAGCTCTTTTGAAATCACTTTCGCATTGGCGTTCCGTAGGGGTACAGCCTCGGGATAGCGGGTGGCGTAATCCAGCACTACCAGAATGTATTGATGACCCCTGGCTGATTTAACAAGTGGACCAACTATATCCATTGCTATCCTCTCAAAGGGGACCTCTATTATCGGCAAGGGCACCAGGGGGCTTCTAAAATGGGACATAGGTGCGGTCAACTGGCAAGTAGGGCACGATTGGCAGTACAGGGTTACATCACCCACCAGTCCGGGCCAAATGAAATGCTGCAGAATGCGGGCTTTTGTCTTTTCTCCAGCTAGGTGACTCCCCAAGGGATGCTTATGCGCCAGGTCTAAAACCACCTGCTGAAAAGCCTTGGGCACCACTAGCTGCTCGATCTCCAACCCTCACACCTTGTCTATTTGGTACAGCATGCCCTGTTGCACCACCAGATGGGGGAACGCATTTTGAGCCCCTGGACACAACGGAGACCCCTCCGAGACCTTTACTTTTTCCCACGCCCTGGTTAAAGTAGTATTCCGGGTGTTGAGCGGTCCCAAAACTATCACGGGCCACGTCAAGACCGGGCATCTCTATAATATCCCCTGGCTCCTCTGTGTCGCCCGCAAACACCGCCAAGGGAGCGTCCACAGTTTCCGGAACTACCCCCGAGATGGGCCTCTCCTCGTCATCTTGCTCCAAGGGCTCGGGGGTCAGGCCCAGGGGTTTATTCTCAACCCGTCTGTTCAAACCATTTTTGAAGGACCACTAGTCCCAGAACAAGGGAAAGTCTCTTCCCAGTATTACACTGTGCCACATAGACTGTACGATAGCCACCTGGTGTCTTCTGGTCCCCAACGGAGTGGCTAGAGTGACCCAGGCAGTGGGGTAGTGTTTGGTATCGTCATGTATGCAACTGATGCCCATGGTTGAGCCTGTGAGGGCTCCAGGACCCACTAAGCTGGCATGTACTAAAGTCGCCTGGCTGCCGTCCATGATAGCATTCACACCATAGCCATTGACTTCTAGGTGACACACATGCTGTTCAGTTCCTGTGAGGACCTCCGCAGTACAGACGGACCGGGCATATAACGAAAGGCGCCTCGTAGTATTACAGTCCATTGGCTCTGTAGTCAGTGGGCAGTTAGCTGCTATGTGTCCAAGCGCACTGCATCGCCAACACTGTATAGGCCTTTGCCTCCCCGGTGGGGTCCCCAGTCTGGTTCTGCCGACTTGCTGAGAGTCCACACTGCCGCCACGGTCCTTTGTGAACCAGCCACCCCTAAGTGCAACGTTCTCTTCCTTTGAAGAGGGAGTACTTTTCCCGGACTGTCAGGCGACTTCCTGGGGCCACAGCGAGGAGATAGGGTCCCCTGGAGTAGGCTTTCAGAAGCGCTGTACCGCTCGACCATATTCACTAACTGGTTGACACTGGTCGGATCACCCTGTCTGACCCACATCTGGATCTTGGCAGGTAAGGACCGCAGGTACTTGTCTAAGACAACCCGTTCCACCATCTGTGCAGGCATCAGAGTTTCTGGTTGCAGCCATTTTTTCACCAGATGGATAAGGTCATGCATTTGGGAACGGGCTGGCTGCTGTTCCACGAATGTCCACAGATGTACCCTCTGTGCCCGGACATGTGTGTTTACTCCCAGCCTTGCCAGGATTTTGCCTTTTAGTTTTACATAGTCCATAGCATCAGCTCCAGTTAAGTCATAATAGGCCTTTTGTGGATCCCCGACCAGGAATGGAGCAACCACTTCAGCCCACTTGTCCACCGGTAAGGGCTCACGTTCCGCTATACGCTCAAAAACCACCAGATACGCTTCCACATCATCGTCAGCCATCATCTTAAGCAAAGTCTTTTGTACGGCTTTCCGCGCACGAGCAGCATTTTGTGGATGATCCTCCACATCACGAGGCCGTTGATTCAATGTCTCCTTTATTGCACTTAACTGCTCCTGTTGCATTTGGTGCTGCTGCTCCACCGCCTTCTGGAAGTACGCATTGGTCTGCTGTTGTTGTATATTGGCCTGCAGCAATTGCTTCAGCAGGTCCTCCCTCCATGTTGCTGGTCTCAGGGCTCTTCTGTAGCACAGGAGCCTTCAGCCAGGACATCAACAAGAGACCCGTTACACGGAGTGGCTTCCTGCAGTCACAGCCCTACAGCCACTATGCCCGCATTCTCCACCATTTGTGACGTGGGGGGATGCCACTCCTGGGATTGCTGCCTTGATAGAAGCAGAGCGGCTGTGATCACACCATAGACAAGGGCCAACCGGCGGGTTCTTTATTTGTGCACAGTTAGCAGTCACTGATACACCAGTACAAAACAAAAACAAAACACTAGGCCGTCTAGCCTCTAACTAAACATATGTCCTCTCTACAAACAAAACCTAGAGAAAACAAACTAATCACACTTCCTTACAGTGATAGCAGCTCTCCTCTCCCGGGAACTCAGCAGCAGACTGAGTTCATACTCCCCCTTGCTTCCTAATTACACCACCTGTTGTAGGCTTTTCGGTTAACTCTCCGTCTGCTGGAGCTATCCTTCTGTGCTGACATTGCACAGACTGCATGCCCCTCCTACATACAGGGAGGCATATGAGAGGAACCGAGGTGAAACATACCTGCCATCTAGCACCTCTCTCCTTGGCACCTCACAGTAATTAAAAATAGAACCCGGTAAACATAGTGTACAGAAGGGGTGAGGAGAGAGTGGCGTAAGGTGCTAATTACGGAGAGTGAGACCTTGGCCACATTATGCGGTGACCCAAGGGCCAAGAGGCCTGCAGCACTTATGGCCAGGAGTGAGACACCCATAGGGAAGTTGTTTATTTATGTGTAACGTCTATATATATGCAACGGTAAGAAACGTGAAACAGTAAGCCTAGCACCTACGGAGACTTTCCTGTAAGAACTTTTGCAAATTCTTGAACTTTTACCCTTTTTTCTTTTAAAAATGGACCATTACAGACCACAGGACTGGATGTAGTACAGACTTCTTGTAAATAAATATTAACCAGCCCCAGAGGGAAATAGAATAATCTCTAGAGAGACTACTTTTGAACTCCTTTTGAACTCTTTTGAATTTATTGGTTTTTGTAATTTTTACTTTTAAGACTCTGTACACTTAAAAATGTTATTACCATGTTATTTGTTGAAAAATTGCCACAGTCCCGAGTACTGTCCTTCACTAAGGGGGAATGTGGCACCCAGAGTCATAGTGCCACAGTGTCCCATTGTTAGGTGTCACCATATAGCAGTAAGGGGTATTCCACTCAGGCAGCATACAAACAGCACCAACAACACCCAGACAGAAGGGGGAGGCCAAGCCCGGCTTCAGGGTGAGCTCCCCTATACATTCTGGTCTGAGGAGCAACAAGAGCAGTTCAGTTCCTAGGAGGACTGTGAAGAGGACAGGTTCATCCCAAGGTCTACTGCTGAACACCAGGGCTAAGGCTAGGGTCTGAGGAAAGTGGAGAGACAGAAACCACTCCGTGCTTCCCTTCCCTGAGAGGAACAACGGACACCGGAGTCCGAGACACACACACACCGACAGTCAAAACCTGAGAGTGGGGGACTCCAGATTCTCCAGCTACACGGTACCAGGGGCACAGCAACATATAGAATCCAGAAACACTGACTACCCGAGTGGGGTAGAGAAGTGAAGGACTCGAGTTGCCTGTCATACTGGTAGACACAGACAGAGGCAGGATCGGCAGCCTAGCTTAAGCAACTGCAGGGGCCACCACACAAGCGCAGTGAGGAAGCCAACACGACCCGGACAGATGAGAAATACCCTGAACTGCTCTCCAGGCTCCAGGGACAGCATATAACATCTGCTTTAAACTCCAGTAAACAGACTGAGAAACGGCTATCAGGAGTCTGTGTGTGTTAATTACATCTATTGCCCTATGCCATGTAACGGAGCCTTATACCTGCAGAGCTGCTGACTCTCTAGCTAATGTATTCCTCTAATCTAAGCTTGTTTCTAAAATACTTCCTTTATTAATTCCCTATGGTTCCCTCTCCATACGGTCCAACAGCTGTTGCTTTGTTTTTTTTTCTATTTACTACTTGATGACGTGTGGCACCCCATGGGTTAATGTGCCACAATGACACCACATGGGTTCTCTCCCCACTGCACACTGACAAACACTAGCACCTCTGGGCCAGGAGGGGGAGCACAACCTGCTCCCTTAAATACTCCTGCTCATGAGGAAGAGCTCAGTTCAGCACGGTGCAGTGCTGTGAAGAGCACAGTTAGAGCAGAGTTAGCTCAGTGCAGGCCCAGCAAGGGTCGGAGGAACAGGAGAACTACAGACTGAGGAACACGTCTGGGAGCTGGAGTGATACCATCACTCGCCCCAAAAGAGTGCACAGAACGGACACCGGATCCAGTACTGTGTCTGGCACCCACAGCACAGTGAATCCAGGAACAGTGGAATTTCTAGATGCCCATAGTACCAGTGCAAAGCAACACGGAGGGGTCAGCACAGCACAGAGGACTCAAGATGCCTAGCCAAGTGGTACCAGCAGAACACAGAGAAAGAGTGAGAAGTCCCAGCAGCTCAGCTAGAAGCAGCAGCCAGGACACACACACACCATGCAGCACGAGGAAGCTGATGACCCGGACAGGGTGGGAAGAGAGCTTAGCCCCATTACAGACTCCGTGGACTATAACCTGCAACAACATCTGCAGTAAAGCTTTGGAAAACAGCAAAACTGTGAGTCTGTGTATTGATTGAAACCTTTGCCCTACATCCAGCAGCAGAGAGCTCCCACCTGCAGAGCTACAAGCCTGTCGGCTCTGCACACAGATTAGAAGAAGCTGCAGCATCAGGAGAAAAGGAGAATTGCACCTTTGACTACAAAACGTGAGTGTGTGTTCTTTAACCCCGTCTCCACCATCCATATCCATTATAGACTATACCATCACTGTCCCGGGGAATACAGTTCTACCCACTGGAACTATACCATCTATGCTGCCACTACATCATCCCCGGAGGTTCTGCAGCAGCGGCGGCCCCCTTACTGGCCGCATATAGTGGGTGGCGTCACGATAGACTATTCTCCCCTGTAAATATACCCTTTTATTTGCCAGGGCCCGGGACACGGTCCAGACCAGGACCACCCGTGACTTCCCCCAGTATCAGACACGGTCCGTTACCGAGTACCCTCGTCCCAGTGGGCTCGACAAACCTGGATCTACCGTGCCCGTTAAAACGGGCAGCGTGTGCCGTGATTGATGTGAAAACCGTTTTTGAACTGCGCCATCTGAACTGTATTTTTGAAAATCCGCCATTTTGGAGCGCGCGGCGCGCGGGAAAGAAAGGGGGCAGTACCTTGCATTGGCGCGAACGCAGCCTCCTCCCTTGGTGCTGACGACATCTGGCGGGGAAGAAGATCCCTGGTGCATCCCGGAACCTCCCATAGACATCCGGACAGAAACGGAAGACGGAGGGCGGATATTAACTAAGGGGGCCCAAGATGTCGCAGCCCGATGCACAAGGTGGCGACTGAGCAGCCAGTGGAGCTGCAGCGCCAGACCCAGCGATAGTACCCGGCGGTGCAGCGGCGCAAGGAACAGCACCGATCATGCCATTCCTGATGCCGTATACTCCAGGGGCAATGTGGCTGCCCCAGTACTCCGGTGAGCCTAATACACTAACTGACTTTATGCTAAAGATAAAAGAATATTATGTGATGTATCCACTCACTGAAGCCCAGTGTGTAGGAATGATAATGGGACAGTTAACGGGCAATGCACGGCGTGAGGTTGCGTCCTGGCTGGACACAGATAAGGATACTGTAGAGCATCTAGTAGCCAGACTGAAAGCAACGTTTGAATCTGCTGCTGATACCCGGGCTAAGATGAGGTTCTTTGCATGCCACCAGAAGCCTAAACAGAATGCCAGAGACTTTGCTTTGATCCTGCAGGAAGCACTCAGAGCCCTTAAACTGGCAGAACCTGCTTTAGCCCCGGGAGCTGATAAAATGCTACTTGACCAATTCATAGAGGGCCTCCATTCCCCTTCCCACCGAGGTCAGTTGAGCATGATACTGCTGCAGAACCCTGACATGACATTTACTGAGCTGAAAGATAGAGCTATCCGTCTGCAGCAGCTGGAGGAGCCAGGGATCTACCATCTGTACTGGACACTGCAGCAGCACCTCAGCAGCCGGCAGCGCCAGCGACCTCTGCCATGTCAGCAACTGCTGCTGAGGCCGGGGAATATATCTCTAATGCAGCCCTCAATCAAAAGCTAGATGCCCTGACAGACACCGTGATCTTCATGGCCAGGGTCATCAAGGAACTGCGAGATTCAAAGCCTGCACCCAAGATCGAGTTGGCGACCAGCAGAGAGGATATCCCATGGATGAGGCCCAGAAGATACCCAGCAGCAAGAGGACGACCCAGCGATCGCTACCAACTGGATGGACAGCCCATTTGCCGCCGTTGCCAGAAACCAGGCCATCTTGCTCGTGAGTGTCCTTTAAACGACAATGCCCTGGGCAGGCGGGCCGTTCCCCAGGAATAAACACTCAAGGCCCCTCAGCCTGGTATGACAAATTCGTGGGAGGAAAGCTGGTGATCCCTATTGTGTTGGATGGCATTCCCTTCAGTGCGTTGCTGGATACCGGGTCCCAGATAACATCAATCCCACATGTTCTTTATAAAAGGTACTGGGCTGATTCAGACATTACTAGTGTGCCAGATGACTTTAACTTTGATGTATGGGCTAGTAATGGACAGGTAATACCAAAGGTCGGGTTTAGAGAGATGAATATCCAGGTTGGGAAGGTAGAATTGCAGAACCAGGGTGTTATAATCATAGATGTTAACCGGCGAGAACGTGAACCCGTGATGCTGATAGGAATCAATGTAATTGAGAAATGTTTTTCCGGAGTGTTAAGTGTTTTACAGCAAATCGCCGAGACTGCCGGAACTGGACAACAGAGGCTTCTACAAAAAGAGATCAAAGCCCTGATGTTGAAGCAACAGGTAGAAATCTCCGGAGGTGAGATCGGCAGTGTACGAGTAAGTGATCCAATACCCATTGTAATTCCTCCCAAAACTGAAATGTTGGTCTGGTGTAGAGCCGCAATAGGCATTAAGGGGCAAGACTATCAGGCCCTGGTAGAACCCGTGTACTCAGACAGCAGACCCACCATACTCACGGCTAGAGGACTAGTTGACGTACACAGGGGAAGAGTGCCATTGTGCCTATTAAACTGTGGAGAGGATGAGGTCACATTGCCAAAGTATGCTACCATGGCTAAGTTGTACACGGTTGATAACAACAAGATCACAGCCGTCGAGCCCTTGGACCTGTCATGTCAGGCGGATGACAATGGCTCTGGAGAGAAGCTGGAGGTTTGGTGCCAAAAGCTACATGTAGGTACCAGTTCTACACCTCCCCGTCACAAGCATGGAGTATACTGGGTAGTGAAGGAATATGAGCAAATATTCAGTAAACACCCGTTAGACTTTGGGCAGATTAAAGGGGTAGAGCATACTATACCCACAGGTAACCATCAACGTATAAAGGAGAAGTATAGACCATTACCACCCGCTCACTACCAAACCACCAAGGACATGCTCAGAAAAATGAAATCTGCAGGGGTAATAAGAGACAGTTGTAGCCCCTGGGCAGCACCTCTAGTGTTAGTTAAAAAGAAGGACGGGACCATGAGAATGTGCGTAGATTATCGAAAGATTAATCGCATTACACATAAGGATGCATACCCATTACCTAGGATTGAAGAGTCATTAGCTGCATTAAAATCTGCTAACTACCGTATATACTCGTGTATAAGCCGAGTTTTTCTGCCCAAAAATTGGGCTGAAAAGTCACCCCCTCGGCTTATACACGGGTCAATACGGTAATATATGTGTGGGGGCTGTGTCCGGGTGCTGGGGAGGCTGGAGGAGGCGGGGGGAGGCTGATGACTGAGCGGCCCGTCACGTGGGGCCGCTCATTAGATATGCACGGCTCCCCCCGCCCATCACAGCGGCAGGGGGAGCCGTGCATACAGCCCCCCGTGTATACAGCAGCCCCCCAGTGGCACTAGCCCCCCCCCATCATGGAAAGAGCCCCCACACTTGGCAGAGCCCCCCCACCCCGATGCTTTACCATCCAGTCAGTGTCTTCGCCGCGGGTCCTGCGCGCTGTCATCCCGGTCTCACGTGACCCGGCGCGCTGACGTCATTCCACAGCGACCGCCGGGTCACATGAGACCGGGAAGACAGCGCGGGAGGAAGGACGCGACAGCCCGCGGTGATGAAGACGCTGGATGGTAAGTTAATGCAGCGGGGGGGAGGCTCTGCACAGTGTGGGGGGCTCTTTCAATGATGAGGGGGGTAGTGCCACTGCCGGACTGCCTGTATACACCTTGGGGCCAGCTGTATACCCCAGGGGCCAGCTGTATACCCCTGGGGCCAGCTGTATACCCCTGGGGCCAGCTGTATACCCCTGGGGCCAGCTGTATACCTCTGGGGCCTGCTGTATACCCCTGGGGCCAGCTGTATACCCCTGGGGCCTGCTGTATACCTCTGGGGCCTGCTGTATACCCCTGGGGCCTGCTGTATACCCCTGGGGCCAGCTGTATACCCCTGGGGCCAGCTGTATACCCCTGGGGCCAGCTGTATACCTCTGGGGCCTGCTGTATACCCCTGGGGCCAGCTGTATACCCCTGGGGCCTGCTGTATACCTCTGGGGCCTGCTGTATACCCCTGGGGCCAGCTGTATACCCCTGGGGCCAGCTGTATACCCCTGGGGCCAGCTGTATACCCCTGGGGCCTGCTGTATACCTCTGGGGCCTGCTGTATACCTCTGGGGCCTGCTGTATACCTCTGGGGCCTGCTGTATATACCCTGGGGCCTGCTGTATACCTCTGGGGCCTGCTGTATATACCCTGGGGCCTGCTGTATACCTCTGGGGCCTGCTGTATATACCCTGGGGCCTGCTGTATATACCCTGGGGCCTGCTGTATATACCCTGGGGCCTGCTGTATACCTCTGGGGCCTGCTGTATATACCCTGGGGCCTGCTGTATATACCCTGGGGCCTGCTGTATACCTCTGGGGCCTGCTGTATACCTCTGGGGCCTGCTGTATACCCCTGGGGCCAGCTGTATACCCCTGGGGCCTGCTGTATACCTCTGGGGCCTGCTGTATACCTCTGGGGCCTGCTGTATACCTCTGGGGCCTGCTGTATATACCCTGGGGCCTGCTGTATACCTCTGGGGCCTGCTGTATATACCCTGGGGCCTGCTGTATATACCCTGGGGCCTGCTGTATATACCCTGGGGCCTGCTGTATATACCCTGGGGCCTGCTGTATACCTCTGGGGCCTGCTGTATATACCCTGGGGCCTGCTGTATATACCCTGGGGCCTGCTGTATATACCCTGGGGCCTGCTGTATACCTCTGGGGCCTGCTGTATATACTCTGGGGCCTGCTGTATATACTCTGGGGCCTGCTGTATATACTCTGGGGCCTGCTGTATATACTCTGGGGCCTGCTGTATACCTCTGGGGCCTGCTGTATATACCCTGGGGTCTGCTGTATATACCCTGGGGCCTGCTGTATATACCCTGGGGCCTGCTGTATATGCCTCTGGGGCCTGCTGTATATGCCTCTGGGGCCTGCTGTATATGCCTCTGGGGCCTGCTGTATATGCCTCTGGGGCCTGCTGTTTATACCTTTAGGGATGCTGTATATACCACTGGGGGGGATGCTGTATACTACCACTGGGGAGGCTGCTGTATACTTCCACTGGGGGGGATGCTGTATACTACCACTGGGGAGGCCTGTATACCACACTGCTGGGGGCTGTATACCTGTGCTGGGGTCCACCCTCGGCTTATACACGAGTCAATAGGTTTTCCCAGGTTTTGGGGTCAAAAGTAGGGGGGTCGGCTTATACACGGGTCGGCTTATACACGAGTATATACGGTACTTTTCCACCCTTGATCTGACTAATGGGTATTGGCAGGTTCCTGTGGCCGAGGCTGACAAGGAGAAGACAGCGTTTACAACGCCGATGGGCCTCTGTGAGTTTAATTGTATGCCGTTCGGACTCTGTAACGCACCCGGGACCTTCCAACGCCTGATGGAGAGCTGCTTAGGACACAAGAACTTTGAAACTGTCCTCCTGTAGACGTCATAGTCTATTCCAAGACGTACGAGCAACATCTCCAAGACCTGGCAGAGGTGTTCGAAGCCCTATCGAAATATGGCATGAAGATCAAGCCATCCAAGTGTCACCTTCTCAAACCAAAGGTACAGTACCTGGGACACGTCGTGAGTTCAGAGGGAGTAGGACCGGATCCTGATAAAGTCACAGTGATAAGGGAGTGGCCAAGACCTACAAACGTGAAAGAAGTGAGGCAATTCCTGGGCCTGGTACGCTATTATAGAAGATTTATCAGAGGATTCACGAAGCTAGCAGCTCCTTTGCAAGACGCTCTGGTAGGACGATCAAAAAAGTCTTCACCCCGTAATCCTCTTGTCCAGTGGAGTGAGGAAAGAGAAGATTCCTTCAACAAACTGAAAAGTGCACTGACGGGAGAAGAGATCCTGGCATACCCTGATTACCATCAACCGTTCATTCTATACACGGATGCCAGCAACGTGGGACTGGGAGCAGTATTGTCACAGAAGCAAGGAGGCAAAGAGAGAGTTATTGCCTTTGCAAGCAGGAAGCTCCGGCCTACAGAAAGAAATCCTGAGAACTACAGCTCCTTCAAGTTGGAACTACTGGCAGTAGTTTGGGCTGTAACGGAACGTTTTAAACATTACTTGGCAGGTGCAGAATTCACCATCTACACGGATAACAACCCGTTGACTCACCTGGATACAGCAAAATTACGAGCTCTGGAGTAGCGATGGATAGCCCGGCTATCGAATTACAACTTTGTCATCAAATACAGGGCAGGTCGCAAGAACGGGAACGCAGATGCCTTATCATGGATGCCGCACCGGAAAGACGTGGAAGAGGAACCGGAGGGGTTGGAAGAGATTGAACTACCGGCCTTTCATCGTTCAAAGGAAGAAAAGTACCAACCCGGCATCTACCAGAGAGAGCAGAAAGTAAATCTTAACACGTTAAGACACTACGGATGGGTCGAAACCCAAGATAATGATCCAGCTGTGAAGCTAGTGAAAGAACTGCATACGCAACAAGGTGCAAACCCTGATCAGAATGCCCCAGCTGAAGCTATACAGCTATGGAAAGATAGAGGCAAGTTGTTTCTGCATCAAGGGAAGCTCTGCAGAACGCATACCAATCCTAAAATGCATGAACTGGTCTGGCAGATTATCGTGCCCAAGCGAGCCACTCAAATGGTCTTAGAAGCTTATCATGATGGCGCAGGTGATTTTGGATGGAAGAAGTTAGAAGCGATCCTGAGAGAAAGATTCTATTGGGTTGGCATGAGAAGGTCAATTGAACGTTGGTGTAGAATATGTGCCGCATGCAACCTCAGAAGGAAAGATCCACCGCAAGCTCCTCTTCAACCAATAGTAACCAAGCAGCCACTCGAGCTAGTCGCATTAGACCACGTCAAGTTGTCGCCAAGCCGGTCAGGCTATGTCTATGCCTTAACCATCGTGGACCATTACTCACGCTTCTTAGTGGTGGTACCAGTCAAAGACTTGACAGCGAAGACGGCAGCAAAAGCATTCCAGACGCATTTCTGTAGACCACATGGTTACCCAAGGTCCAGCTTTTGAATCAGAATTATTCAAGGAATTCTGCAATATGTACGGTTGTAAGAAGATTCACACAACAACGTATCATCCCCAAACAAATGGTTTATGCGAGAAGATGAATCATATCGTAATTGAACTGTTAAAGACATTACCAGAATCTGAAAGAAACCAGTGGCCAGATAAATTACCTGATTTGGTAGACTTATACAACCATGTTCCCGTGTAGGGAACTTTGTAGGGTAGGAAGAGCAGGGCTGAGACAGAGCACTGTGGTGGGGGGTGGGGTGATGTGCGGGCCTGAGACACTGCACCCTGTGGAGAGGGGTGAGGAGGGAGGGGCTGTAGACCATTGTGAAGTAATTGACAGCCCCACCCGTGAAATCAGTGTCACAAAGATGCTTTGTTTCAGGGAGGGGCCAAGAAAGTGTCTGAGATCTGCCTGACACCATGTAAGACGCCCAGGATGCACTGGGACACTTACACGATACTTCATCAAGCAGGAAATAGAAAAAAAACACAGCAGCTGTTAGACAGTATAGAGAGGGCACCGTAGGGAATTAATAAAGGAAATATATTAGAAAAAAATCTTAGATTAGAGAAAAATATTAGATAGGGAGTCAGGAAAAACATTGCTGGTCTTGGACTGACCCTTTCAGTTATCGTCTCATGTAGCTTTTGTCCGAGATGCGTGTGGAGACAGGGGGGTCAGTGGGTGCTCTCGTCTGCTGGCCCAGCCACCTTTCGAAAGACAGCGGAACACTACTCAGACAACACAGGGTGAGGGAACCACAATAACAACACTTTATTGGATCCCCAACAGCTAACAGCATATAAAACATAACCAGCAAAACACACAATTTAACTGGCAGCAGAGTCTCACCCTTTCGCTGGCTCACCAGGGATTAGAATATTCATGCCTCAAAGCCATCACAGCAAAGTCTGTAGCCAGTGTGACTGGATTGTCCGAACCTGGGATGCTTCCTTATGCAGTCTTTGTTATCCCAGCTGAATCCGAACATTCGATGCTGAAGTCCTTGTAGAGTTATAATCCAAGTGCTGATCCCCTTGGTCAGCACCGAAGTGCCTAGGCCTGGGATTATGGCTGGCCAATCGGATAAGTAGACCCTAGATTAGCTGCATGCATCAAGTCCTGTGCACCTCTAGTCGGGGCTGAAGTCCCTAGACCGAGGTCACTAGACAAAATCAGAAAAAAACACCCTGGTTAATGAACAGGTCTGCTTATATATCCTTGATCACTCATTGCAGGATATTGGAGATGTCATGATTGGTGGAATAAGACTATGTTCTCATTAGCTGGATTTCAAGCTGTATTATTATTATTTATTATTATTATTTATTTATATAGCGCCATAATATTCCATGGCACTTTACATGTTAAGAGGGCAGACTAGGACAAGTAACAATGGCTGAGGACAATTCTAACGTACAGATACAATAGTGGAGAAGATCCTGTCCACGAGGGCTCACAGTCTATGAGGGGCGGGTGGGGATACAGTAGGAGGGGGGGTATCGGTCGTGAGGCGGTGCGGTGGACCGGGTCTCATTGCAAGTTGTAGGCTTGGCGGAAGAGGTGGGTTTTCAGGCCTCTTTTGAAGGTTCCCAGGGTAGGGGAATGCCTGATGTGGTGGGGCAGTGAATTCCAGAGTATGGGTGATGCATGGGAGAAGTCCTGTATGCGGTTGTGCGAAGAGGGGATGAAGGGGGAGAAGAGGATGAGCTCTTGGGAGGATCGCAGGTTTCGTGAGGGTAGGTATCAAGAGACCATGTCGGAGATGTATGGAGGGGACAGGTTGTGGATGGCTTTGTATGTCATGGTTAGTGTTTTAAACCAGGATCTTTGGGAAGCAGGGAGACAGAGAAGGGCTTGGCAGATGGGGGAGACAGGGGAGTAGCAGGGAGACAGATGGATTAGGTGGAGTTCAGGATAGATTGTATAGGTGAAACGGAGGTAGTGGGGAGGCCGGTGAGCAGGAGGTTGCAGTAGTCGAGGCGGGAGATGATGAGAGCGTGAATAAGTGTTTTAGCGGTGTCGTGGTCAAGGAAAGTGCGGATCCGAGAGATGTTTTTGAGCTGGAGTCGGCAGGAGGTGGCGAGGGCTTGGATGTGGGGCTTGAAGGAGAGGGAAGAATTAAGGATAACCCCGAAGCACTTGGCATGGGGGACTGGGGAGAGAGAGCAGTCGTTGACGGCAATGGATAGGCCAGGTAGTGAGGGTGAGCGGCTTGGGGGGAAGATGATGAATTCGGTTTTGTCCATGTTCAGCTTAAGGAAGCAAGCAGAGAAGAAGAAAGAGATGACAGACAGGCACTGTGGAATTTTGGATAGTAGGGAGGTGATGTCAGGTCCAGACAGGTAGAATGGGGTGTCGTCGGCGTAGAGGTGGTACTGGAGGCCATGGGACTCAATGAGTTTCCCTAGGCAGAGAGTGTAGATTGAGAAGAGTAATGGTCCTAGCACCAATATATAAACTACCTCTAGTATTGTTGTATGGCTGGCAAGGGAGACTCACAGACTGATTTTAGTTTAAACCACATCTAGCATTAGGGGTACTTCACACACTGCAACAATCGCTAGCGATATCGCTGAAACGTCACAGGTTTTGTGATGTAACAGCAACCTCTCCAGCGATGTTGCAGTGTGTGACACGCATCAGCGACCTGGCCCCTGCTGTGAGATCGCTGATCGCTACACCTCGTTCAGGACCATTTTTTGTCCTTGGTCTCCCGCTGGTCAGCACACATCGCTGTGTGTGACAGCAAGAGACCAACTATCAGCAACCTCCCAGCCAATGCACAGTGCCGCACAATAGAAGCTGGGCATTGGTAACCAGGGTAAACACCGGGTAGCTAAGCAGCGTGCTCTGCTTAGTTACCTGGTGTTTACCATGGTTACCAGCGACCTCCAGCTTAGCCCAGCCGGTAAGCGGGAGGACGCTGATAAGCCCTGTAAACACCGGGTAACTAAGCAGAGCGCGCTGCTTAGTTACCCGGTGTTTACCCTGGTTACCAGCGATGTCGCTGCTGACTGGTTGCTGGTGAGTCTGCCTGTTTGACAGCTCACCAGCGACTGCAGAGAGACTTTCCAGCGATCCCGGCCAGCTTGGATCGCTGGTGGGATCGCTGGAAAGTTTTAGCATGTAAAGAAGCCTTTACACATACAGATAGGGCCAGAAATATTTGGACAGTGACACAATTTTCGCGAGTTGGGCTCTGCATGCCACCACATTGGATTTGAAATGAAACCTCTACAACAGAATTCAAGTGCAGATTGTAACGTTTAATTTGAAGGGTTGAACAAAAATATCTGATAGAAAATGTAGGAATTGTACACATTTCTTTACAAACACTCCACATTTTAGGAGGTCAAAAGTAATTGGACAAATAAACATAACCCAAACAAAATATTTTTATTTTCAATATTTTGTTGCGAATCCTTTGGAGGCAATCACTGCCTTAAGTCTGGAACCCATGGACATCACCAAACGCTTGGCTTCCTCCTTCTTAATGCTTTGCCAGGCCTTTACAGCCGCAGCCTTCAGGTCTTGCTTGTTTGTGGGTCTTTCCGTCTTAAGTCTGGATTTGAGCAAGTGAAATTCATGCTCAATTGGGTTAAGATCTGGTGATTGACTTGGCCATTGCAGAATGTTCCACTTTTTTGCACTCATGAACTCCTGGGTAGCTTTGGCTGTATGCTTGGGGTCATTGTCCATCTGTACTATGAAGCGCCGTCCAATCAACTTTGCAGCATTTGGCTGAATCTGGGCTGAAAGTATATCCCGGTACACTTCAGAATTCATCCGGCTACTCTTGTCTGCTGTTATGTCATCAATAAACACAAGTGACCCAGTGCCATTGAAAGCCATGCATGCCCATGCCATCACGTTGCCTCCACCATGTTTTACAGAGGATGTGGTGTGCCTTGGATCATGTGCCGTTCCCTTTCTTCTCCAAACTTTTTTCTTCCCATCATTCTGGTACAGGTTGATCTTTGTCTCATCTGTCCATAGAATACTTTTCCAGAACTGAGCTGGCTTCTTGAGGTGTTTTTCAGCAAATTTAACTCTGGCTGTCTATTTTTGGAATTGATGAATGGTTTGCATCTAGATGTGAACCCTTTGTATTAACTGTCATGGAGTCTTCTCTTTACTGTTGACTTAGAGACAGATACACCTACTTCACTGAGAGTGTTCTGGACTTCAGTTGATGTTGTGAACGGGTTCTTCTTCACCAAATAAAGTATGCGGCGATCATCCACCACTGTTGTCATCTGTGGACGCCCAGGCCTTTTAGAGTTCCCAAGCTCACCAGTCAATTCCTTTTTTCTCAGAATGTACCCAACTGTTGATTTTGCGACTCCAAGCATGTCTGCTATCTCTCTGATGGATTTTTTCTTTTTTTTCAGCCTCAGGATGTTCTGCTTCACCTCAATTGAGAGTTCCTTTGACCGCATGTTGTCTGGTCACAGCAACAGCTTCCAAATGCAAAACCACACACCTGGAATCCACCCCTGACCTTTTAACTACTTCATTGATTACAGGTTAACGAGGGAGACGCCTTCAGAGTTAATTGCAGCCCTTAGAGTTAGGGATGGGCGAATCTACTCGCTAGGACTCGTTACTCGGCGAGTAGTAAGGGACTCGCAGGACTCGGTACTCTGCGAGTTTCCCAGCGTTTACTCGCACGAGTCCAATGCAAATCAATGGCAAACGCTGACAAAACTAGGATTGCCATTGTCTTGCATTAGACTCGGATACTGTGCCAGTGATAGCAGGGAAACTCGCAAAGTAACTGCTGTTACATTGCGAGCCGAGTCCAGCTGTCTTCTCTGTGTGCAGGCTGCCGCAGCTCCAGGGTCCTAGAGCCCGCCTGCTCACAGAGATGATGTAGCAGTGCTGAGATTGTTCTCAGTCTGCTCATTCCCTGTGCATAGACATCTATATCTATGCACAGGGGATGTAGCAGAGAGGACATCGCGTTTTGGACTACGTCGGACGGAAGAGGATTTTTTTAATTAAAGATGGAGTCCCTAATGGCTTTTTTTTTTTATTTCTAATAAAAAAGTTTCTCTGTGTTGTGTTTTTTTAACCCTTTATTGGAGATTCTTAGTGGCTGGGTCAAACGTGGCCTGACATTAAGAATTTCGGGCTTAATACCAGCTTGTATAACAAAGCTGGTATTAACCCCTTTATTACCCAGCGTGCCACAGCCACCAGGGCCGCTGGAAGAGCGGGGTTCAGCGCCAGAGGATGGCGCTTCAATGAACGCGCTATCTTCTGGGGCGGCTGCGGGCTGCAATTTTCAGCGGGGGTGCCCAGAAAGCTTGGGCATCCCTGCGCTGTGGATTCCAGCCCCCAGCTGCTTTGCTGTACCTGGCTAGACATAGCAATTGCGCGGAGCCCCACACATTTTTTTTTTATTATTTCATGAAATTCATGAAATAATTAAAAAAAAGGGCTCCCCTATATTCTTGTGTCCGGCCAGGTACAAATAGGCACCTGGGGGTTGGGGGCAGCCCGTCGCTGCCTGCTGGATCCGGCTGGTTCCAGAAATACGGCGAAGCCCACGTGAAACTTTTTTCTGACAAATCCATAAAACAATGTAAATAAAAGGGACTGCATCTTTATTAACCCCTGGACCATGGGCGAGGGGTTAATAAAGATGCAGTCCCTTTTTTAGGATTGTTTTATTGATTTTTCAGAAAAAAAAATTACATGGGCTTCGCCGTATTTCTGGAACCAGCCGGATCCAGCAGGCAGCGACGGGCTGCCCCCAACCCCCAGGTGCCTATTTGTACCTGGCCAGACACAAGAATATAGGGGAGCCCTTTTTTTTATTATTTCATGAATTTCATGAAATAATTAAAAAAAAATGCGTGGGGCTCCGCGCAATTTCTATGTCTAGCCAGGTACAGCTAAGCAGCTGGGGGCTGGAATCCGCAGCGCAGGGATGCCCAAGCTTTCTGGGCACCCCCGCTGCAAATTGCAGCCCGCAGCCGCCCCAGAAGATGGCGCGTTCATTGAAGCGCCATCCTCTGGCGCTGAACCCCGCTCTTCCAGCAGCCCTGGTGGCGGTGGCACGCTGGGTAATAAAGAGGTTAGGGCCAGCTTTGTATTATCAGCTGGCCCTAAGCCCGAAATATTAGACATGACCGCCATGAATTTTAATTAAAAAAATCCTCTTCCGTCCGACGCAGTCCAAAACGCGATGTCCTCTCTGCTCATCCCCTGTGCATAGATATTGATGTCTATGCACAGGGATTGAGCAGACTGAGAACAATCTCAGCTCTGCTACATCAGGCAGCAGGCGGGCTCTAGGACCCTGGAGCTGCGGCAGCCAGCACACAGAGCAGACAGGACTCTTATCTGTGCGAGTTTCCCAGCGATTACTTGCAAAGTAAACGAGTCCAATGCAAATCAATGGCAAAACTAGAATTGCTTCAGGCTGAAGCTTCCGATACACATCTGTGATTTGTAAATCGCACACTACTCGCTATTACTCGCTTCCCCATTCATTAACATTGGACTCGCTAGACTCGCAACGAGTAGCGAGTCCTGGGCTCGGACTCGCTAGAGTCAAGCGATTCCGAGTAATTTAGGATTTGCCCATCACTACTTAGAGTCCATTGTCCAATTACTTTTGGTCCCTTGAAAAAGAGGAGGCTATGCGTTACAGAGCTATGATTCCTAAACCCTTTCTCCGATTTGGATGTGGAAACTCTCATATTGCAGCTGGGAGTGTGCACTTTCAGCCCATATTATATATATAATTGTATTTCTGAACATGTTTTTGTAAACAGCTAAAATAACAAAACTTGTGTCACTGTCCAAATATTTCTGGCCCTAACTGTAGTAATACAATGGACTTTTAGGAGGATTAAGATCTCTGGCCTTCTATGACAAAGAAGTGAGATAATTACATTACACACGGTAAACATCACCAAACATCTACAAGACTTGTAGGAACAATGAGTTGCTTATCACAAGGTAGAGTACAAAATACAAAGAATTGTCTGGCTACATAAGAAATCATCAAATGTTATACATTAAAGGAGTCCATTTTGTCACAATGTGGCTTCTAATAACTCATTTAATAAAATTTACAGCTTCCTCCTTCTGCATCATGATACTTTTATCAGACATGGTTTATTTATGCAGACCCTCTGAACATTTGAATTTAGGGCCGCAGAATCACATGGAGGTGAAGGTGGAGGAGGAGGGTAAAGTCCTACTCTATAATGGGCACATGGTAAACTGTTATGGAATATGTATTCTACTATCTGAGTCTCAGTGAGGGAGAGATCTCCCAAATGTGTAATGTTTCAGTACTCGTTCATCACTGTTGACAACCTGTGCAGAGATCCAAGATGGCCGCGGACCTAGGAGGCTGTGTGATACACAGCTCCAGCTGAAGATAATAGGATCCGCGGCATCCTACACAGGAGACACCGGGAATTTGCCCAAAAACATCACCCCTACACAGCAGACCCGGTTGAGAAACGAAAACGGAGGAGATTGAGCCCCGGAGGGTCGTAGTCGCTCACCCACAGCCGGGACACACCAGACCCCCAGGACCCGGGACACGAGGCCCTAGATGTCCCCAGCTTACCAGCCTCCCGTAGGTGGACGTCTGCCACCGGTTCCCTGATTCTCGGGCTGCCTGCCCGGCGTGGTTCAAGAGGCTGCGCTTCTCACCGCGTGGAGGGAGAGCGGAGAAGCGGAGAGACACGTGCGGGCTGGGAGAGACGCCGGAAGAGCCGGAGGACCGCCGCCGCTAGATCCCCCGCCGCTGACACCAGGTGACACCGGGGCTCCGGGGAGACGGGCTGAGCAGACGGGCACAGGGAGCTGTGAGGTCCCATGCTGCGGGAAACACCAACCGTGGTTAATACCCACAAGACTGTGAGGGAAGAGAGGGTGACCCCCCCATCTTGAGCCTGGCAGCCATTACAGGCAGGTGTGGAGCTCCACACACACTGTGAAACCAGCAACACAGACTTGGGGGTGAACGCGATCACAACTGGTGTGCAGGGTGACTGTCTGGTGCCCCAGCCTGAGATCACTAACACCGCAACAGAGACACCCCTGCCCCTGTGGGAGATCAATTAAGACCTCAAGACTACACATAAGGAGCACCCACACAAATCACAAGCTGAAATAGAGGAAAAACTAATCCCACCGGCTGCAAAAACAACTTATAAGAGGGTGGGAATAAACCTCTGAAACAATCAAGATCCTCAATTTTTCCACACTGTGGGCATAATCCTAATCCAGCCTTATTCTCCTATATCTGGAGTGGTCCACCTAAGCTCCAGTAGGATCTCCAAAGAAACTCTTGTCTTAGGTTAACACTATTGTCCCTACTCCACACACTAGCATGCTGACCTGCTAGACAGCCAATAGGGGGCGTGGAGCTCGACAGACACAAGGCTTAACACCGTACACAATACCTAACCACAACATGGGGAAGACAACTAAAAAAAACCCTAAAACTATACCTAAAACATCTAAAACGGTCACACAGGCAGATGTTGATCAATTTTTACGCAAACAAAGTGAATCTTCGGACACCCAGAAAATAAGCAAACATTCTGCACTCTCAAATGCCGACGACTCGGATTCAGATATAGAGTACGAATCTGACACAAGCACCAAAACAAAAGACTCTGTGGTCTCTAGGTCATTTTTGAAAAGAATACTAACTAAAGCTCTGGAACCTATAGGGCAAGACTTAGCAGATATTAAACAAGATCTAGCCCTCCAAGGCTACAGGAGTGAATCCCTGGAAAACACTCAGAGAACACTAATCCAGCATACCAACTCCATACTAGATTGCCTGGGGACTCACAAACAGCAACTTCACCAGGTTCATTCCACACTCGAAGATCACGAGAACAGGGAGCGCCGCAACAACATCCGAATTAAAGGCCTCCCTGAAACAGTGGCATTCGAAGCTTTAGGCAAAGCTACACTAGAAATATTTAAATCAGTATTGAAGGAGGAAGATCCACAAGACATTGAACTGGTCCGAATACTTCGTACGCTCCGCCCCAAGCCAGCACCTGGGGACACCCCTCGAGATGTACTATGTAGATTCCTGGACTATCGAAAGAAAGATCTAGTGATGCGCAGAGCTAGAGAGGCTGGAGATCTTACCTATGCAGACTCTAAAATCCTTTTATTCCAAGATCTATCGGCAATAACCCTGAGAAAACGACGCCTCCTGAAGCCTTTCACAGAAGCAGTCCTAGCTAAAGGCCACAGGTTTCGTTGGCTCTTCCCATTCGGCATTCACATCACTGCCGGAGAGAGACCTATTATAGCCAGATCTTCGGCCGACATAAAAGCAGCATAAAAGCTGAGGAAGACAGCAGGTCGCTGTTGAAACGCGCGTAGTGGACAAACCAGAATAAACAGGTCTACTTTAATTATTGGTATCTGCTTCTCTTTACTGAGCGCTCCTAAATTATACCAGAATTACTGCCTTTCATTACCATTATCCCTTATGGGATCTGGCTGGAGCTGCACAGTAGTGAGGAAGCTTAGTTAGAGAATCAAAGAACCTGCCCTGATGTCACAGATCCCTGGTTAGAAGACCTAGGCGGAACACGTGACCTAAGGAGACGGCTGGGAGCGGCGACGCTTGGAGCGATAAATTGGAATCAGCAGCTACACGCTGACACCGTGGTTGTGCACGGACAGCACAACTAGTCCAGGTGAGTGGTGATTACCGCCACTAACAATATATCCCCATTAGACCACCGGGTATTATTCAAGATTGCGCCTCTCAATTTTTGTTTTTTCATATCCGGACTTAGAGACATTCCACGCTGCATCGCTACTACAGGCGTTTCCAACTCCGCCGACCTGGCAACAAGTGATGACTCCGAAATCCCAGCGTTCCAAAAGGAGAACAGCGAAGTCTCCAGCGTCGAAAGGCCCAGACGACGCCACCTGAGAAAATTTAGTTTATTCTTTTTTTTTTCCTCTTATTTTTCTTTCTCCTCTTTCCATAACTACTTATGGAATGCCCTCACATTTGTCCGTGGAATATAGCTTCTCCTGAACAAATGTATTCAATGATGTTGATCACACCTTCTTAGTGCGATCATAAGTATATACTTAAACGTTAATCTTTTACATGTTGTTTTTGCATATAAATATCACTAAAACAGGCTCTAGCAGGCAATACTAGACTAATAACTCAGATAGCTGATCGGAGATTATTTAGTAAAGACTCTACTTGTTCATTACATCTAACACCTCTACATCCCTTCTTCTCATCCTCACCCCTATTCTCCTATTACCAAAATCCAAGCTAATACTACTTCATCCGCCTCTACCTATTCTCCACTTGAGCCCTACCTGTCCACATACCTTTCCCTCACCCCCCCATTTCCCTACACCCCACTATACACTCATCCTAATCTATTTGAATGTGATGCAAATAGCTCTTATACCGATATTGAACCCGCTAAGCCTGCTGAGCCTGAGATGTTAATATTAGAGAACACAGAATAAGATAGTTGATGTTCTATATTTGTGTACGGTTATGGTATATAGATAACAATTGAGAGACCGCCCCCTCTGGACTGGCGAATCAAGACTCAGACGTTCATGTTAATGGGAAACGTTAACCCTAGAAAACTATTGTTTTTGATTTATTAATGTTTACTTTATCTTTCTTTCTCTCTTTCTTTAACACACCACTGTCTTCCTCCCCGTCCTCCCCCTCTTCCTCCGACCCTACTTCTCCTCTCCTCACCAGGCACAATCGATGCTTCTCTCAAGGCACTAACCAATGAGCAAGTAACCTTAAAGACCATGGCTGATGGTAAAGTATTAACTTTTACATCTCTCAATGCACACGGACTTAACTCACCCGGCACCAGACACCCAACACTACATGCTCTTAAGAAACAAGAGACTGATGTACTATATGCCCAAGAAACCCACTTTAAACCAAACAAAATCCCAAACTTTGATAAATCCCTATTCGATAGATGGTACCATGCTACATCACCCCAAACTGGAGCAAAAGGGGCTTCAATAGCGTTCAAGAAAAACATACAATTCCAATTAAGAGAGTCTTTGATAGACCCACAAGGCAGATACATCTTGATTAAGGGCCTTCTACAGGGCACACTAACGACACTTGGTAGCCTCTATGCTCCGAACAAAAAAACACTGACATGGATCTTATCCACAATGAAAAAAGTAGAAATATTTAGAGAAGGTCAAGTAATCATAGGTGGCGACCTGAATATTGCATTAGAGCCTTCACTAGACACCACCAAACAAAAGAGCTCCATCTCGGGTAAAGACTTGTCCAGAATACGTGCATGCTTACAATCCATGCAATTAGTGGATTCCTGGCGATACATGAATCCGTCAACACGGGATTACACGTATTACTCCAACCCACATAAGTCTTACCATAGATTGGACTATATACTAGTGTCAAGGAGAAGGTTACCCGACATACAATCGTCCGTGATTAAAGCTAGTATCTTCTGAGATCATTCGGCGGTTTTAACGTTGATATCTACCCTTAAACGCCACTCATCGCACAAATCTTGGCAAATAAACGAAACAATACTAGACTCCCCTGATCTGAGAAAACGCTTACAGAGAAACTCCAACAATACTTTAAAGAAAATCAAACGGCCGATATGCCCATACAATCTTTGTGGGAAGCACACAAGTCTGTAATACGAGGGGAATTGATCTCAGTGGCGTCTTACCTCAATAAGAGACGACACTCAGAAACCCAACAACTATATGATGAGATTGCAGACTTGGAACTTCAACACAAAAAACACCAGGATCCAGACATAATATCTCTGCTAACGTCTAAACGAATGCAATTGAAAAATTTAATTAACACAGCATCAGCGAAACAATATAGAAAATGGAAAAGTAAAATGTATGCACACGGCGATAAAGCCTCCAAATTCATGCTCTCTTACTTACGTAAACGACAAATGCGCACGCAAATATATTCGGTCAAAAATGAAAGAGGGGTAGAATCACAAGACCAGGAGCACATTGAGCAGGCTTTCCTTGACTATTATACACGATTATACAATTTACGTCCTAACGATTCTGCTGAAACTGTTTGCCAGAGGAGCCGGAAAGTGGAGGACTTTTTGAAGGACCTGCAACTCCCGACCCTCTCGGAAACAAATCAACACACACTTCTACAACCTTTCACACTCCAGGAACTCCAGTCCACTCTGTCACGCTGTCCTAAGGGCAAAGCACCTGGTCCTGATGGGTTTTCTGCTTTGTACTATAAAACTTTTCCCTCTCTGCTCCTTCCACACCTCGTGGCATTATGCAACGCAACACTTGCAGGCCAACCGCTACCTGGCCAAATGCTTGAAGCTAAGATTTCGCTAATCCACAAAGAGGGAAAGGACCCAACTCTGTGTAGTAATTACAGGCCCATATCTTTATTGAATGTAGACTTAAAACTATTGGCTGGAATGATTGCTCACAGGTTGGCGACATTTTTACCACATTTGATATCAACGAATCAAACAGGCTTTGTTAGGGGCAGGGAGGGGAAAGATAACGCATATAAAGTCCTACATTTAATACAATATGCGAAAATGCGCAATCTCCCACTGGTCCTTCTAGGAACTGACGCGGAGAAGGCGTTTGACAGAGTGGACTGGACCTTCTTAAAAGAGGTCCTACTGAGATTCAAAATCCCCACAGCCTTAATCGTATCTATCATGGCAATGTATCGACATCCCACAGCACGAATAAAGATTAATGATTCTATAACGTCACCATTTACTATAGGTAACGGAACCAGACAAGGCTGCCCGTTGTCTCCGCTATTATTCGTGTTGGCAATGGAGCCTCTCCTGATGGCGATTCAGCATAATTGTAACATAGTGGGCATTGCGATAGATGAAGAGCAATTTAAAACTGCAGCATTCACTGATGACCTATTAATGTTCCTTACAAACCCCGAGAAGGGACTCCGTGCTCTCATGGAACTTATGGACCAATATGGCAGCCTGTTCAATTTTAAAATAAATATCTCCAAATCTGAAGCTTTAGGGATACAGATCAAACCACTAATCCTCCAAAAATTAAAAACCCTATACCCCCTCTCTTGGCCCAAACAATATATCACCTATCTGGGTGTGAAAATAAGTGGGAATCACCGTGACTTATTTACATTAAATGTTCTTCCCCTCCTTGCTTCTACGACAACACTAATACAAAATTGGAGAGACTCATATCTCTCTTGGATGGGGAGGAAGAATATGCTAAAAAGTTTGATACTGCCTAAATTCAACTATCTCTTCCAAATGTTGCCAATAGTAATCCCGACTAGCTATTTTGCCAAAGTGAATGCACTTTTTACTAGATACATATGGAAAAGCAGAAAACCACGTATATCGCACCGTACGTTATCACTCCCAAGACATCTTGGTGGCATGGGGGCCCCGGATATTAAATTATATTATAGAGCAGCACAACTCTCTAGAACAATAGACATAATAAGAGGAAATAGAGATAAACAATGGCTGAAAGTTGAAAACGCCATGGCACCATATAGTCTCCGGTCACTCTTCCTCGTACATTCCAATATGAAACAAAATGTAACCTTACTAAATCCTTTCACCAAGTCCACACTAAAGATATGGAGACAAGTTGGGAAAGCCTTGATGCCACCACTAACCCCATTAGCCAATGTTAGCGATTTACTCGCACACCAAGAGACAATACGAGATACGTGCACGAAAACACATGAAAGACGGTATACATGCCCAGTGGACCAATTACATCACGATGGAGTCATTAGGTCCCTCACTGACTTACAAACGGTACCCGGACTATCTAACTTGAACTTCCTACAATACAACGCACTTAGACATATTCTCCACCCGCTTCTGAAGAAATCAGATCTTACTAGAGGATTGACTGAGTTCGAGAAGCTCTGTGCTGCAGTGGCAAAACCGAAACAAATATTCTCCAAAATCTAAAAATCATTATTGATTACCGAAACCAACACCCAAGAGAGCATATATAGCACACTGGGAAAGAGACCTGGGTTATAAATTTACGCTCTCACAGATTCGCTACATTTATAGCCACTCACATGGTCCAACTCAGTGCGTGAGAGCTCAGGAATCCTCATATAAGGTAATCACTAGATGGTATCATACCCCAGACCAAATCCGGATGTGGGACACTAAATACCCTTCTGAATGCTGGAGGTGCGGAGCTTCGGAAGCCACTTACTTACATATGTGGTGGAGCTGCCCGACACTAATGAAGTTTTGGAAGCGAGTGGAAAATCTCATTGAGGCAATTACTAGTAGACCGACTCAACTAAGACCAGAAGAGGCTTTGCTACACTTCCCGATATGGCCCAGCCACAAAATATCCTCAGCCCTAGCACAACATATACTAAGTGCAGCAAAGCTATTAATACCTTTATATTGGAAAACCCATGACATTCCCACGTTGTCCCAGCTGAAAGAGAGAATCCATTCTTTATATCACGTGGCTGAGATAGTGGCATCAGTGAATAATACCACATCAACCAACCTACTTATTTGGCGACCATGGCTGTCTTATATTAATAAGGTAAATTAGAGAATTACTTAAACATCTTTATTATATCAAATAACAGTGCCTGTTACACCCCTCCCTTCTTTCCCCTTCCACTTCTTACCCCACTATCTATTCTTTCTCCCTGCTCTTTTTCAGACCTGTTTTACTTACATAAATTAGCTCCCTCTTAAATGTTAATATTTTATGCAAGGTCTGATAGATCTCTATGAATGGAGTAGCTACGATGTAAAGATATGCACTCCTTGACAAAGCAAACAGTACCCTATGTTCGAACGCTCTCAAGACACATTGGCTGATAAACTATTTCTTCCTAATATCATCTTAACATATATATAGCCATAATGGTCTCTCTGATACACGCTTGGCTGGTTATAATACTGAATATAACAAATACATCGTAACTTGTATTCTCTTGAAATTGAACTCTATCACTCTGTTCATATTGTACTGTTTATCTTGTACTATTTATCTTGTATAGATGCTATTGTTTTCTTTGCAAAAAATAATAAAAAGAATTTTGAAAAAAAAAAAACAAAAAAAAAAGACAACCTGTGCAAATAAAAAAACTTAAAGAGGACCTGTCACCCCCCTGCTGCATGACAATCTAAATGCAGCACTGAATGCAGCATGTCTGATGCATTCAGGGAAGGGGTCCCCCATGTGTCTGTATGTTGTGTACCCTGAGATATTGCCCTTGTAAAACTTGCAGTTAGAAGCCATGGAGGCAGTCACTGTGGCTGGAGGGAGCTTGATTGACTGTGGTCATTCCATCCCCCACTGCCTCTCTGTGCTGGTTCTGCTGTGATGTTTATGCTTTGTCAGGGCAGGACTCTGGAGCTGATGTCAGAACAAATTATTTGCATGCTGTGAGTGAATGACAGAGAGGAGGAGGGCAGAGCCTGCACAGTAGAGCACAGAGAGGCTGGGCCAGAGATGAATCTTATTACAATATCATGCCCATCGGGGCGTGATAAAGGATCATGGAGGCTGCAAACCAACATGCCCAGGGGGACTATTGCATATAGCCCCCACTTCATTATCATTCTAATGAGTAAGTATAAAAACATTTCTTACAACATTGAAAGCAAGCATTTAGCAGAGAGAGGGATAGTTATAATGGTAATAGAAAGGTGCAGGGACATGTATTGATAGGTTAGGTGGCTTTTAGAAGGTGACAGGTTCCCTTTAACCTTTGCTGAAAAGGACATAAGAAAAAATGTAAGATAGGTAGATATGCAGAAAGGAAAATGTGACAGCAGGTTGCAGTATAGGTGAGGAGTGTATCATTGTCAAGTTGGACTAGTATAACAAGTATGCAAAAACAGACACGCATAGTTAAATATCCATATTTGTATAATATGTTTTTTCAATGTTTCAACAAAGTTCAACCCACTTTCTTAAAATTATGTCTAAAAATCCAGCACCCACAACAGGGAACTCTCCAAACGCGATATGGATTCCGCTAACAATTGCAATTATGTGCTAAAAGAGTCAGATGGTGCTCCATTCTTCCCGAGCCCCCCTGCACCCAAACAGTGGTTTTCCACCACATGGGGGGTATCAGCGAACTTAGGAAAAAGTGCACAACATATTTCGGGGTCCATTTTTTCCTGTTACCCTTGTGAAAATGCAAAAATTGAGGTTAAAGCATTATTTTTGTGGTAAAAAGAAAATTTTCATTTTCATGACTTAACATTATAAAATTCAATGAAGCACCTAGGGGTTGAAAGTGCTCATACACATCTAGAAAAATTCCTTGTGCGGTCTAGTTTCCAGAATAAGATTAATTGGGGGTGGTTTCCACTTTATAGGCACATGAGGGGCTCTGAAAATGCGATATGGAGTGTGCTAACAATTCCAGGCAATTGTGCGTTTAAAAAGTCAAATGGCACTACGTCCCTTCTGTGTCCTGCCATGGACCCAAACAGTGGTTTTCCACCCTATATAGGGTATCAGCATACTCAGGGGAAATAGCATGACAAATTGTACAATGCAATTTTCTCCTCTTAACCCTGTAAAACTATTTGGGGCTAAAATAACATTTTTGTGGGAAAAGTAAAACTTAAATGTTTTCATTCCACATTGCTTTAGTTCCTGTGAATCATGTGAAGAGTTAATAAACGTCTTAGATCTGGGTTTTAAGCAGTTTAGGGGTGCAGTTTTTAAAATAGTGTCATTTTTAGGTATTTTCTGTCACATATGCCTCTCAAAGTCCCTTCAATTGTGATGTGGTCCCTAAAAAGAAATCGGTTTTTAAAATTTAGTTGGCAAAATGAAAAACTGGTGATAAACCTTTAACCCCTCTAGCTTACTATAAAAACAAATTATGTTTAAAAAATGGTGATGATGTGAGGTAGATGTGTGGGAAATGTTATTTGTTATTTTGGCATAGGAGCACAATCAACGTCGAAATCTGACAGTTCACTGCGTAGAGAACGTTCAGAATCGGCATATCTTGCGCTCCTACTCCAATTGTGAAGAAGAGGCAGAGAATTCTCTGGCTGCAAAAGCAGACGGGACTTCAAACAGTGTGACTAAGTTCACATCTAAGGGGGGTTACGTTTCTATGCAATTTTGCACTGCATTAACGCATAGAAAATCAATGAAACACATGCGTTAACGCACCCATTGATTTCAATGGGAAACGTATTGTAAACGCAAATAAAAACGCATGTCATTTCCTGAAAACGTAGAACGCATGCATGTTTGCAAACACAGACCAAGTGGCTGGAGACGTTTTGGGCTGGATTTGCAAAAACGCATGCGTTCTGTGTTTGCAGAAAATAACATGTGTTGTTATTTGCATTTACAATGCGTTTCCCATTTAAATCAATGGGTGCGTTAACGCATGCGTTTCATTGCGTTTTGTGGTAAAAACACAATGCAAACACAATGCAGCCAAACGCAATGCCCTGTTTCTAATAAAGTAGTGATTTTTAAACAATTATGCAGCCCCTCCCCAGGTTCCCACATATTATATACATGTTCACTAAAAATTTTAATCACATTTACACACATTAACATAGGGCACAAGCCCTGTTTCTGAGGTGGGGGTTTCGCACTGGGCGAGATAGAGATTTGTGCTTTGGTGCAGGAAAACCAGCAGCAAGAATTCACATGCTGCAGATTTTCTCGCATCATAAATCATGGCATACCCACCACGGGAAAACCCGCAGCATTGGGACAGGTGTCCTGCATGCACATTGACTTTCATTAAAATATTTTTCAAGAAAGGCATCCAGGCCCTTCTTAAATGTTAGTACTGACTCACTCATTACAACATCATGTGGCAGAGAGTTCCATAGTCTCACTGCTTTTACAGTAAAGAATCTGCGTCTGTGATTATGATTAAACCTTCTTTCCTCCAGACGTAGAGGATGCCCCCTTGTCCCCGTCTCAGGCCTAAGAGTAAATAGATCATTAGAAAGGTCTCTGTACTGTCCCCTCATATATTTATACATTATTATAAGATCACCCCTAAGCCTTCGTTTTTCCAAACTAAACAACCCCAAGTTTAATAACCTGTCTTGGTATTGCAGACCCCTCATTCCTCTAATAACCTTGGTCGCTCTTCTCTGCACAAGCTCTAGTTCAGCTATGTCTTTCTTATACACTAGAGACCAGAATTGTACACAGTAATCTAAGTGTGGTTGCACTAGTGACCTGAATAGAGGTAAAACTATGTTCTCCTCATGAGCATCTATGCCTCTTTTAATGCAACCCATTATTTTATTTGCCTTTGCAGCAGCTGCCTGACACTGGCCACTAAATGTGAGTTTATCATCTACCCATACACCCAGGTCTTTTTCAGTGATAGTTTTGCCCAGTGTTTTACAATTAAGCACATCATTATACATTTTATTTCCTCTGCCCAAGTGCATGACTTTACATTTATGCACATTAAAGCTCATTTGCCATTTATCAGCCCAAGCTTCTAGTTTACATAAATCCTACTGTAATATAAAATTGTCCTCCTCTGTATTGATAACCCTGCAGAGTTTAGTGTCATCTGCAAATATTGAGATTTTACTCTGTATGCCCCCTACAAGGTTATTAATAAATATGTTAAAAAGAAGTGGGCCCAATACTGACCTCTATGGTACCCACTGTTAACTGTGACCCATTCTGAGTGTGTTCCATTAATAACCACCCTTTGTTTCCTATCACTGATCCAGTTCTTAACCCACTTACAAATATTTTCCCCTATCCTTATTGCTCTCATTTTATGTATCAACCTTTTGTGTGGCACCGTATCAAAAGCTTTTGAAAAGTCCATATACACCACGTCCACTGCATTTCTTTGGTCCAGTCCAGAACTTACATCTCCATAGAAGCTTATCAGATTAGTTTGACAGGAACAGTCCCTCGTAAACCCATGTTGATATTGGGTCATGAGGTTATTTTTCTTCAGATACTCCAGTATAGCATCTCTTAGACAACGCTCTAGGATTTTACCCACAGTAGAGGTTAAGCTTACTGGCCTATAATTTCCAAGTTCAGTTTTTGTCTCCTTTTTGAATATTGGCACCACATTTGCTACAGTATATCTGTGGTACAGACCCTGTTATTATGGAATCTTTAAAGATTAAAAATAATGGTTTATTTATGATGGTACTTAATTCCTGCAGTACTCTGAGGTGTATCCCATCCGGGCCTGGGGATTTGTCAACTTTAGTGATTTTTAGACGATGCCGTACTTCCTGCTGGGTTAAGCAGGTGACATTTAATTGAGAGTTTTTGTTATCACTGATCATATTGTCTGTGGGATTTTCTTGTGTAAATACTGTTGCAAAAAAGTAATTTAGCATATTGGCTTTTTCCTCATCCCCAGCCACCATTTCACCCAGACTATTTTTAAGGGAGCCAACACAATCATTTTTTAGTTTCTTACTATTTATGTAGTTAAAGAATGTTTTGGGATTTTTTTTACTTTCTCTGACAATGAGTCTCTCTGTCTCAATCTTTTCTGCCTTGATTTGCTTTTTACAGATGTTATTTAATTTTCTGTTTTTATTTAATGCCTCATCACTACCTACTTGCTTTAATTCCCTAAATGCTTTCTTTTTGTCACTTATTGCGCCACTTACAGCATTATTTAGCCATAGTGGTTTCCTCCTATTTCTAGCATGTTTATTCCTATAGGCTATATATTGTGCACAGGTCCAATTCAGGATGATAATAAATGTCTCCCATTTGCTTTGTGTACTTTTATGTCTCGGGACATCGTCCCAGTTTATTACACTACGATCATCTCTCATCCGTTGGAAATTTGCCTTCCTGAAGTTTAGTGTCATTGTAGCTACTACACATCTTAGTAAATGATACCTGAAAACTTATTATTTTGTGATCACTATTACCCAAGTGACCTCCAACCCGTATATTTGATACGCGGTCTGGCCTGTTGGTTAATATTAGGTCCAGCAATGCCCACCTTCTTGTTGGGTCCGGAACCAGTTGTGAAAGGTAATTGTCTCTCATAATTGTCAAGAACCCATTACCTTTGCTGGAACTGCAGGCTTCTGTTCCCCAATGTGTTTCAGGGTAGTTGAAGTCCCCCATAATAATTACTTCTTTCTGAGTTGCTGCTTCATTTATTTGCTTTATGGGGATATTCTCCTCCATCTCCATTATTGCTGGAGACTTATAACAAACACCTATCAATAATTTATATTTTTTTCCCCCTCCCCTTATCTCCACCCACAGGGACACTACATTTTCATTAGATTCACATATAGTATCACGAAGGATGGGTTTTAAGGATGATTTTACATATAAGCACACACCTCCACCTCGCTTATTTGTACAGTCATTTCTGAACAGACTATAGCCCAGTAAATTAACAGCCCAGTCATGGCTCTCGTCCAGCCATGTCTCCGATGCCCCCACCATGTCATAATTATTTTCCAACAACATTAATTCTAATTCCTCCATTTTGTTGGTGAGGCTTCTGGAATTAGTATACATCACTTTATGCATCTCTCTTTACCTCTATTTCTTCCTACTATATTGACCGTTCTAACCCCACCCCCATGCCACCCCCAATTTCATTACTTGTGCCCAGGTTACTATTTACACTATCTTCCCCTCCTGTACAATGAATAACCTCCCCCCCAAACCCTAGTATAAACACTCCTTCAACCTTCTAGCCATTTTCTCCTCCAGCATAGCTGCACCCTCCCCATTGAGCTGCAGTCCGTCCCTAGCATAGAACCTGTAGCCAACAGAGAAGTCGGCCCAGTTCTCCAGGAACCAAACCCCTCCTTCCTACACCAATTCCTGAGCCACTTATTTATCTCCCAAATTTTCCTTTGCCTCTCTGGTATGGCACGTGGTACAGGCAGTATTTCAGAGAATACTACCTTGGAGGTCCTTGCCTTAAGCTTGCAGCTTAATTCCCTGAAATCATCTTTCAGGACATTCCACCTACCTCTACCTTTATCATTTGTTCCAATGTGCACCATGACCACTGGGTCCTTACCAGCCCCTCCATTCATCTGTCAACCCGATCAGCGATGTGCCGGACTTGAGCACCAGGTAGGTAGCACTCTGTTCAACGATCCCTGTCTTTGTGACAGATTGCCCTATCTGTTCCCCTAATAATTGAGTCCCCCACTGCCAGCACCTGTCTGGCCTGGCCTGCTCTCCTGTTTTCCCTCTTACTGGAGCTGACACTCCTCTGGCTTTCAGAGGTCATGTCTTGCTGCAGCAGTGCTATCACTGTACTGACACCCCCCTCATCTGCCAATTTAGCAAATTTATTCGGGTGTGCCAGATCAGGGCTAGCCTTCCTGGCACTCTTCCCTCTACCCCGCCTTCTAACTGTCACCCAGCTAGCTGCCTCATAGTCCTGCAGCTCCATGCTACCATCCTCTCCCACATCTATCCCATTGAGCAGCAGACTCCTTTCCATATTGTCTATGGATCTCAGTGTCGCCAGCTGTTGATTTAGATTCAGTATCTGGGCTTTCAAATGCACAGCGTGCTCGCATCTCACACAGCAGTATGCACCCTCGACCGGCTGTTCAAGGATTGCATACATGTGGCAAGATGTACACTGGATTGTCAATTATGGAGCTAATTTCCTAATGGGGATTGTACCAGACAGATGATAAGTAAAAAGATATGTAAAGTATTAATAAAATACAACCAGCAATTCAGTAAGTCCTCCCTTCCAAACTCCCTGAATCCAAAGTCACTGAATCACAAGTCACACACTTACGTCTGTTCACACTTACGCCCGTTACACTCAGCTCGTATCACACTTGCTAAGGAGGAAATTTAAAGAGCTTATTTTTCCTTCAGCCGAATCCAACTACAGCTCAGTGAACTTCCAAAGGATTCTCACATCGCATCACCCGACACGGCCAGCCGTACTCCGGACAGGAACGTTTCAGCTGCACATATGCTTGCGAGGTGATGCAGTGAGAGACTTGCTCGAGTAACACACAAGTGTCACTCCAGCCTTGCCCAACAATTTACAGCGCTCATTGACTGAGTAAATTAATACAAAATGCATACACTTGCACATGCCACTACCACTGTGCTAAAATAATTATATTATTTTGTATTAAAATAGAATGAAATAAGAGTCTTCCTGATTTGCTAATGTGATTCATCTTGGCTTTCAACCTCGAAAATAACAAATCAGTTCATTCTACTCTAGTGATGCACTTTCTATTAAAAAAAAATGGAAGCATGCTCCTCCTAACAGGATATAAAACAAATCTGTGTAGAAGGTAGCACATGTCAATTTGGAAAATATTCAGTGCATGTAAAAATATAAAATAAATTTATGTAAAAAAAGCTTGATTTTCACTGATTAATATTATACAAAGCTAAATTTATTAAGTACTGTGGGGCTGAGAGTTAGTGGGTATTCTTTAAATGCTTGACAAAATCTCTTTATGTAAAAATTATCAATATCGTTTACTTTTCCAGAGCTGTTAAGCAAATTGTTTGCCATTTATTTTAATAGGCTTTGGCATTACTTATCCTTCACAGATGTCTTGAAAACTGAAACCTCTAGTTATAAAGAAGCAACCTTGTTCATTACAGTGCCTGGTAGACAAATCATCTACAAAAACAGCATTTAATGGACAGCCAATGAATAATCAATGGCTCACTTTTCATCTGAGTGTGAAAATGAGAATAATTTAATACATTGTCCCTCTGGTAAGGACCGTGGCCTTGGGTTCCATTTCTATTCACGACTGATTTATAAGGTAACAGATACCTAATGTAAACATATGATCAATGAGCACCATCATTGTTGATAATAACCCCCCACCAATTTACTCTTGCAGTCTCAAATGTGATCCCCAAGGCTACCGGCTATGACCGGCTAAGTCTTCATTGTGTTCTTCCTCTTTGCAGCATTTACCCCGGCCATTCGTTCAGACCAGCAAGTCTGCAAGTAATTTTATATGCAGCAGAGAGTGAGTGGAATTGATTTTTCTCTCAGCACTCAGTTCCCATCTGAATAATTATCAATTTTACGGCCTCATAAAGGGAAGAGTCAAAATTTCAAATCAATTCAGAAGAGCTTTTGAAAGCACAGAAAATATGTCGAAAAAAAAAGGTCAGAATTGTCAATGACCCCGGGAGATGATGTCAGACAGTACTATACTGAACAGCTGACATCAGAGGCCCTCAATGAATATGCCTAATGCAAATCATATTTATGCTGACTACTGGAGAGACCATTCATTAATATTTAAAACAACATCTAATAGCATGATTTCAAAATAAATACAATGTATTCCTTTGGTAATGAGTTTAATAAAGATGTATTACTACTTAGTCTTATGCTGTAAAACTGAAGGATTACATAGTATCATTTGTGTTATCAATAAAACAAACCACTTGCTATTAATACAAGTATTAACAGAGGTATAATAAAAACTATAATAATGTACTGTGCATTTTTAAAAGAAATGGATTTTGAAAAAAATTATTTGGAATATAAAGAATAAATGGTATACACAATATGTAAATATAGTGCTCTGCATTAGTAAGAGTATTGAACATGGTGTATCGCTCCAGTGAGAGTGTACCGTTTCATTGACATCTGACCGTAGATTATATTGCTTTATAAAGCTAAAAGGGATTGTCGGTCCATTGAATAATTTACTTTAAGTTAGATCTAAAATTCTCTGTTTATTTATTTACTTATCGTTGTCATGGTCTTTTTTTACTAGTTTTTACTACGCTTTCTAACATACTGACATAATAATGGTAAATTTGTTGGATTGTGCGCAGACTCTTCTACAAAACTACACAAAAAAGTGGTGTGAGTAATGGCGAAAGACAAAAAGAAGGCACATATTATGAGATGCTTTTTTCGGCGATCACACTAGTGTAGCCATGTTGATACATTCCCCCTATGTCTACAAGGTCAGTATACAGTACTGTAAAAATAGCCAGGTGGTGCCATTAATGTCGACTTAAAGTTTAACCACCGTTTACACTTTTATTATTATTAATAATAATAATAATAATAATAATAATATAGTGCAAGTGATTTTAATAAACTTTCAAATATACTTCATAAGGAAATCTGGAAGAAAACACTTAAAAAATCTTCCACAAGAGGTCCTCCCTATGCTGTTTCTAAACCACACAAATAAGGGTGAGGGCGGAGCCTACACAGCATGACAGGGAACAGGAGATCAGTGAATCTGCAGATTACCTCAAAGGGAGTTTGTCAGGCTGTCAGCAGAGTACAGGCAGTGCACCTGCATTCAGATCACTCTGCTCCATGCTAAAAGCTGATGGCCTTCTCACATCTCCTCAGTGATAACATAGAGAAGCCGATGTACACTACCGATTAAAAAGTTTGGGGTCACTTAGAAATTTCCTTATTTTTGAAAGAATAGCATAATTTTTTTTAATGAAGCTAACATTAAATAAATCTGAAATACACTCTATATATTGTTAATGTGGTAAATGACTATTCTAGCTGCAAATGTCTGGTTTTTAATGCAATATCTACAGTACATAGGTGTATAGAGGCCCGTTTCCAACAACTACCACTCCAGTGTTTTAACCCCTTCCCGACCTATGATGTTTAGAAACGTCATTGAAGTCGGTGCGTTCCCGACCCATGACGTCTCTATAACGTCATGGCTTCTTTGCGGTCCTGCAGCTCAGTGACAGGGCGAGGACAAGTCACTGGAGCTGCAGGATCGCTAGGACCTATACTTTAGCCCAGGGGGGTGGCTTAGCCCCCCCGTGGCTAAAGTCGCTCTGATTGGCAGTTGAAAATGAAACTGCCATTCAGAGGAAATCAGAGGGATTCACCCCTTCAGATCTGAATGGAGCTCTCCAATCAGATCTGGAGGGGCGGATCAGTGGGTGCCCTCCCCCTCCTCAGCCCCCCTCCCACTCCAGGGCTCATCGGGCCCCCCTGTGCCTCCCATCCGCCCCGCACTGTAATGTATCTGCCGGCAGGCTGGACCCGCAGGTGCACCCGCCGGTCAACCCCTTTCCTGCTCATCTGTGCCCCCATGTCCAGTCCCCAACCTTCAGCCCCCATGTGTTCTGTCCCCCCCCTCATTTCTCCCGGCAGGCTGCACCCGCCAGTCAGCTTTATGAGCCACCTCCCTGCTCATCCATGCGTCGCCCCCGTCCGGTCGCCACACCTGTCCAGTTGATCCCCACTGTCCAGTCGCCCCCTCCCCCTGTCCAGTCACCTGTCAGCCTCCTCTGTTCTGGTGTGGGCTCTTTCTCCTCTCCCGGGCTCCTCCTCCTCACTGGTGGATGTGAGTGAGGTAAGTATGAATGAATGAATGAATGTGATGGATGGGTGCATGCGTGATGCATGGGTGCATGCATGGGTGGATGGCATGGGGTACATGGGTGCATGCATGGGTGGATGGTGGTGCATGCATGGGTGGAATGGATAGGTGCATACATGGGTGGACTGATGGTGCATGCATGGGTGGATGGATGGGTGCATGGGTACATACATGGGTGGATGGGTGCATGCATGGGTAGATGGTGTATACATGGGTGGATGGGTGCATGCATGGGTGGATGGATGTGTGCATGGATTGATGTATGCATGCTGGGATGTGTGCGTGCTAGATGTGTGCGTGCATGGATGTGTGCATGCATGGATGGATGTGTGCATGCATGGATGTTGTGTGTGCGTGGATGTCTGTGAGTGCATGGATTTGTGCGTGCATGGATGTGTGGGTGGATATGCGTGCGTGGATGTTTCTGCGTGCATGGATGTCTGTGTGTGCGTGGATGTCTGTGAGTGCATGGATGTGTGCGTGCATGGATGTGTGGGTGGATATGCGTGCGTGGATGTTTCTGCGTGCATGGATGTCTCTGTGTACGTGGATGTGTGCGTCTGTGAATGTCTCTACATGCATGGAAGTCTCTGCGTGCATGGATGTGTGCATGCATGGATGTGTGTGTGCATGGATGGATGTCTGCATATATGGATGTCTGCATGCATGGATGTGTGCGTGTGTGGATGTCTTTGCATACGTGGATGTGTGCATGGATGTCTGCATGCATGAATGTGTGCACGCGTGGATGTCTCTGCATGTGTGGATGTGAGCATGGATGTGTCTGTGTGCGTGCATGGATGGATGTGTGCGTGCATGGATGTGTGTGTGCATGAATGTCTGCATGCATGGATGTGTGCATGCATGGATGTCTTTGCATGCGTGAATGTGTGCGTGGATGTCTCTGCGTGTGTGGCTGTGTGCGTGCATGGATGTCTCTGCGTTCATGGATGTATGCATGCATGGATGGATGTGTGTGTGCATGGATGTGTGTGTGCATGGATGGATGTGTGCATGCGTGGATGTGTGCGTGCATGGATGTCTGCATGTGTGCGTACGTGGATGCCTCTGCGTGTGTGGATGTGTGCATGAGTGGATGTGGGCGTGCAAAGATGTCTCTGCATGCGTGGATGTGTGAGTGCGTGGATGTCTCTGCATGCATGGATGTGTGCATGCATGGATGGATGTGTGCGTGCATGGATGGATGCATGCGTGTATGTGTGCATGGATGTTTGCATGCGTGGATGTATGCATGCATGGATGTCTCTGCGTGCGAGGATGTGTGCGTGGATGTGTGCATGCGTGGATATCTCTGCATGCATGGATGTCTCTGCGTGCATGGATGTGTGCGTGCATGGATGTGTGCGTGCATGGATGTGTGCATACATGGATGTGTTTGTGCATGGATGACTCTACGAGCGTGGATGTGTGCATGCGTGGATGTGTGCTTGTGTGGATGTCTCTGCGTGCATAGATGTGTGCATGCGTGGATGTGTGCGTGCATGGATGCATGCGAGCGTGCATGCATGGATGTGTGCATGCGTGGATGGGTGCATGTGTGGATACGTGCATGGATGGATGGATGCATGCATGGATGGATGGGTGCATGGGTGGATGGATGGATGCATGGGTGGATGGATGGGTGCATTGAGGTATCAAGTGTCCTCTTGTTGTAGTCTCTGGGATCATAGTCATGGTGCACTGTATGACAGTGCCATACAGTGCACCATAACTCTGACCCCAGAGCCTGTAGGAAGAGGACACTTGATCCCTTGCTGCAATCTCTGGATGTAGAAGAGGCGATCAAGCATCGTGGGATCTTCGTTGTGGACTACGTCGGAGGCGATATGTATCTTTATAATAAAGATGGAGTCTGAATTTTGTTTGTGTTTTTTTTTTTTCAAATAAAAAGATTTTGCTCTGTGTGGTGTATTTTTTGACTATTTACTAGAGATTCCTGGTGGCCGGGTCTAACATTGGCCCGACATTATGAATCTTGGGCTTAGTGCCAGCTGCCCATAAAAAAGCTGGCATTACCCCCTTTATTACCCAGTTTGCCACCGGCATCAGGGCAACTGGAAGAGCCTGGGTACAGCGCCAAGAAATGGCGCTTCAATGAATGCGCCATTTTATGGGGCAACTGCAGGCTGCAATTCGCAGCATTGGGGGCCCAGAACGCTTGGGCCTCTCCATGCTGAGGAATCCAGCCCCCAGCTGCCAAGTTGTACCTGGCTGGGCCAAAAATATGATGGGACCCCACGTCATTTTTTTTTCTAGGATTAGTTCTAGAAATAAAAAAAAATGGGCTTTGCTGTATTTTTGGTTGCCAGCCAGGTACAACAAGGCAGCTAGGGGTTTGGTGGCAGTCAGTAGCTGCCAAGTTGTACCTGGCTGGACCAAAAATATTGGGGAGCCCCATGTCATTTTTTTTCTAAAATGGTTCTAGAAAAAAAAAGGCCTTCGCTGTATTTTTGGTAGCCAGCCAGGTACAACTTGGCAGCTGGGGGGCTGGAATCCTCAGCTTGGAGAGACCCAAATGTTGTGGGCCCCCCCACACTGCAAATTGCAACCTACAGCCACCTCAGAAAATAGCGCATTCATTAGAGGCGCCATTTTCTGGTGCTGTACCCCAACTCTTCGAGTTGCCCTTGTGCTGGTGGCACACAGGTTCTCCATACGCGACATGGTGTCTGCTAACAATTTCAATGGAGAATTAGCTCCAATTGTTAGCGGAAACCATGTGAGTCACCGTGGCCGGGGACTCCGGTTTAGACAGGCTGTAGCTCCTTCCTCCTTGTCACGGGTGGGCCGCGCCTGCCGGTAGTGAGGCCCGGTTGAGTGCAGATCAAAAGTTAAAGACGTCTTTTAGGAACAGATTAAAGGGGTTCATTTATTCATGACGCCACCTATGAGTAGTTCGGTAATCGTTACCGACGCTGCGGAACCTCTGGGGGATGGACGGCAGCAAGATGGAACGCTCCCCACAGGCTGAGCGGTGATCCCCGGAGGCTGGAGCTGCTTAAGATGTTGTGCGGCAGCTGCGGTTACCTTGTGCGCGGACGGATTCAATCATAAGGAAGCACGGACACTGAAAGTCTCTGTAACGGGTCTTTACTGTAACCAGCAGGCAGTACATGGTATACAGTTTACGGGTAGTGGACCGGGTGGACTCAGCAGTTATAGGTGTCCCTCAGAGATCCGTAGTGTTCCTCCATTCTAGCTAAGTATTTGCCATTGTTGCCCAGGAATACCAGGTCGGGTACGGGGAGGCTGCTTCAATGCCCTATCCAAGATGTACGTTATGGATGTTTTGGGGAGCCTTGGGTCCCTCGGTGGGTACACCCCTGGTTAGACGACTGGAAGTTGGCTGGTGGTGGGGTGTTCCTGTAAAGCTGCTCCTCCACGCTTCTGGTTCGCGTAGCAGAGGTGAACTGCTGCCTGCTTCGGTACCAGTGAACCGGCTGTGAGTTGGGCACGGGGGTATTTTGGAACCCGTGGTTGGTGATGCCCGACCCCAGTTGTTGAGGCCTCAGGTGCTAACACCCTACCGGTGACGGCCCGGGGGCTGCACGAGGTGCAGAGCCCCCGCTCCTACTCCAAGTTCAAGTCTGTGTGTCTTTTGTCTAGACTCGACTCTTTCCTTCGACTGTTCTAGACTAACTGTACTTCTTCTACACTACCCTTGCACTCCGCCCACTAGGACCTTGGATTGGCCCTCCATGTTAAGTGATGCATGCAGGGTTTTGGATCTCTAAGTTAACCGGATAACTGCTGTGTCAAAGAATATTGCGGCTGCATTTATGGCTGCAATACCCTCCTGTGACGCACTCGTTGCGGGGCGCCACACATGTCGCGTATGGAGAGCCCCTCCCTGTGTGCCTGAACATTGCAGCACCCCCACAAGTGACCCCATTTTGGAAACTAGACCCCCCAAGGAACTTATCTAGATGCATAGTGAGCACTTTGAACCTCCAGGTGCTTCACAGGACTTTACAACATTAATGCGTGAAAATATAAAATCACTTTTTTCCCACAAAGAAGTTTTAGTTCTAAATTTTGCAATTTTACAAGGGTAACAGTGGAAATGGGATCACTTGTGGGGGAGCTCCAATGTTTAGGCACACAGGGGCTCTCCATACGCGACATGGTGTCCGCTAATAATTCCAATTGTTAGCGAACACCATGTTGTATATGGAGAGCCCCTGTGTGCCTAAACATTGGAGCTCCTCCACAAGTGACCCCATTTTGGAAACTAGACCCCCCCCAGGGAAGTTATCTAGATGGGTCGTGAGCATTTTGAACCCCAGGTGCTTCACAAATTAATCCGTAAAAATGAAAAAAGAACATTTTTGTGGAAAAAAAAGTTCTATTTCATATTTACGGATCAATTTGTGAAGTACCTGGGGGTTCAAAGTGCTCACTATGCATCTAGATAAGTTCCTTGGGGGGTCTAGTTTCCAAAATGGTGTCACTTGTGGGGGAGCTCTAATGTTTAGGCACACAGGGACTCTCCATACGCGACATGGTGTCCGCTAACAATATGAATGGAAAATTAGCTCAAATTGTTAGCGGACACCATGTCACGTTTGGAGAGACCCTGTGTGTCTAAACATTGGAGCTCCCCCACAAGTGACCTTATTTTGGAAACTAGACCCCCAGGGAACTTATCTAGATGGGTGGTGAGCACTTTGAACCACCAGTATTTCACAAATTAATCCATAAAAATGAAAAAGTACTTTTGTTTTCACAAAAAAATTATTTTAGCCTAATTGTTTTCATTTTCACATGGGCAACAGGATAAAATGCATCCTAAAATTTGTTGGGCAATTTCTCATGAGTACACCGATACCTCATATGTGGTCATAAACCACTTTTTAGGTGCACGGCAGGGCTCAGAAGTGGAGGAGCGTCATTTCACTCTGAATGGAAAATTAGCTCCAAAAATCAAATTGCGCTCCTTCCCTTCTGAGCCCTGCCGTGTGCCCAAACAGTGGTTTATGACCACATATGAGCTATCGGTATACTCAGGAGAAATTTCCAAACTTATTTTAGGATGCATTTTATCCTGTTACCTATGTGAAAATGAAAGAATTGAGGCTAAAAGAACACTTTTGTTAGAAAAATTAAAATGTCAATTTTTTCCTTCCACGTTGCTTTAATTCCTGTGAAGCACCTGAAGGGTTAATAATCTTCTTGAATGTAGTTTTGAGTAGCTTGAGGGGTGCAGATTTTGGAATGGTGTCACTTTTGAGTGTTTTCTGTCATCCCCTCAAAGGGACTTCAATTGTGATGTGGTCACTAAAAAAATGGTATTGTTGATGAACTTTGAACCCTTATAACTTCCTACCCCCAATTTTTTTTTTCAAAATTGTGCTGATGTAAAGTAGATATGTGGGAAATGTTATTTATTAACTATTTTGTGTCACATAACTCTCTGGTTTAGCAGAATAAAAATTCATAATTTGAAAATTGCTAAATTTTAAAACATTTTGCCAAATTTTCGATTGTTTCACAAATAAACGCAAAAATTATCGACCTAAATTTAATACTAACATGAAGCCCAATATGTGACATAAAAACAATCTCAGAATCGCTAGGATCCGTTGAAGCGTTCCAGAGTTATTACCTCATAAAGGGAGACTGGTCAGAATTGACAAAAATGCCAAGGTCTTTAGGGTCAAAATAGGCTGGGTCATGAAGAGGTTAAGGCAAAAATCCTTTTTCTAGAGGAAACTAAAGGATTTGGCAATCAGTGGTTGGAGGCTAAACAATGCCAGACACAGCCTTATGAGGGGAAACTGAAGAACTTTGCAGTCACTGCTTTGAGGCCAAAAAATTGCCTTTTCAGTAGAAAATGAAGGATTTGAAATCACTGCTTTGAGGCACAAAAATGCCTTTCTAGTAAAATGTAAAGAATTAGAAATTACTGCTTTGAGGCAAAAAAAATGCATTTTTTGGGGAAAGTGAAGGATTTGGCAATTACTGTTTTGAGGCCAAACACAGCATTTTTAAGGGAAACTGAAAGATTTGGCAATCACTGGTTTGAAGCCAGTCACAGCCTTTTTAGGGGAAAAATAAAGCATTTTGCAATCATTGCTTTGAGCCAAATAATGTTTTTTCAGTAGAAAATGAGGGATTTTTCAATCAATGCTTTGAGGCCAAACACTATTTTTAGGGGAAACACTAAGATTTGGCAATCAATTGATGTATGCACAAATTGCGGTTTTGGCAATGCACACAGAATTGGTAATCATCGTTATTCTCAGCAAAAAATGCCTGACCGGATGAACCGTCTTGCTCTCCTATTATGCGTAAAAAGCTATTGAGTAGCTAGCTATCTTTTTGTGTATATCAAAAATAATAGCAGCATCTTTTTGTGTAGCATGGATGGAGTTGCACGGAGCAGCATGGAGCGACAGCAGCACCGTCCCTAAGCAGTAGCACTCTGAAAATGGCAACCACAGCAAATGGCTGCTTTTTATGTCCCGAGGGACATTAGTCACCCAATGAAAGAAGCCAGCCAATGATACAAGCCCTTATGTCTTCAACTTGTGGATGTTTTATGCGCCCCAATTGGCTGCCAGCCCAACACAGAAAGTACCAAGAAAAAAAAAATGAAGTCGGATGCTACTCTAGAAGAAAAGCATCACTTAAATACAGTAATGCTTTTTTTAATCCGATCAGTTAATGAACAAAGCTGCTTTCGACATTTTTTCTTGTAAACTACTCATGTTTCTAATCCCGAACTGAATCTGCAATGTTCATACCAATTTTTAAATAGGCAAACATGTTTTGGGAAAGTTTGCTTATCTCTAGTTAATGATTCCTTGGTGTGGGGTACTTTACCACCATCCATGAGAGAGGCCATTACAGTATTAATCCCAAAACCAGGCAAAGACTCACAATTACCAGAGTCCTATCGCCCTCTATCTTTACTAACAGCCAATATTAAAATCCTATAACTTGAAATACAGTTTGGCTCACAGACCAGATTCCGGTGCACAGTTTGTATACTGCATAGGTGAACTCTTGCACACAGAATGAGGTTTAAAGTCCAAAGTTGCTTATTAGATGTTGCATTTATTAAATGAGACATGGTTTATATTGTGGTCCAGTGATGTTATAAATTACATGACGATTCGGCTCACATGAGCCTTTTTCAGAACATGAACTATATGGGTACATGTATGAAATACAAAACAAATAACAAATATTATTACAACTTAATAATATAAAATGGAAATTACATAATTATGATAAAATAAAAATGAATATCAACCAAAAGGAAAAAGAAATGACGTAAATGCATTGTGTCTATCATGATTATGCCAGTATAAAGTTGGGTTCACTGTAACAAGATAGACATGATGAGGAAGTTCATGAGTGGCTTAAAAAGAAACAAAAAGTTTCAATTAGTGATGAGGAAATTGTGAAATACTCAGATTCGGGAGAATCATAATGAGTAGTTTGTAATAATCGCGTAATCATGCCAAATAGCAAGTCCAATGCAAGTCAATGGGAAACGTGAGTAATTGTCTGCTGGACCCAACAAAGAAGACTAGGGGCCTAAGGAAAAGGCTGAAGTGGATGGGAAAGTGATTAAACTGAATGGCAAAAGCCTGGAGAATGTGCCTAGTCCTACATGCATTTCTGACACACATATTATTTCTGGGAATAATGTTGTATTACACCACTTTTAAGGAATCACAAGAACACCTACCAAACCAAACCTAAATTGCATTTTACAGGGAAAAATTATAGAAACAGTTTTTCCTGTATAATCACTTGTATATAAGGCAAAATAAAGAAGAAAAAAACCTTGTACTGTTTATTCACAAGTAGCGTTTTTGCTTTTTTTTCTCCTTTTACAATTGGGAGGGCTCTTATAAATTTTGTTGGTCCCCCCGTCATGCATACTTTTTATTTCTATATTCCTCATCATTTTACAAGTAGTAATAAGTATACCGGTCTATTGGTACAGCGCTTCCACTCGAGACCCGAAGTTCAAATAGATTTTCCTTTATTCTTAAAATGTATATCACAGTGGACAGTACCTTAACAATTACCCTGTAGAATGACAATTGTTAAGGTACTGCCCACTGTGATATACATTTTAAGAATAAAGGAAAATCTATTTGAACTCCCGGTCTCCTGTAGAAGCGCTGTACCAATGACCGGTATACTTATTACTATATGTGACGAACCAGGTTTCCTAGATCTGATCCATCCGGAGTGGGAGAGCTGCACACCACAGGAGATCTTATATGCAATATAACCAAGACACCTAAAAGGTGAGCAATATCAAAGTATAACATCTCTATGTCGAAATTTAATTACTGCACTTAGAGTTGCGCCGGGACTTTTTCTCTTTTATACCCCACTAGAGACTTCCAGCGAAGTTAATCTAAGTACCATCATTTTACAAGGACAGCTTCAACATGCCCATTTGTATATTCGGCTTTACCCCACTCCTTCTCCATCACCACCTCCATGTAATTCTGCGGCCCTCAATTCAATTTTCACAGGGCCCATAGGTGTAAGGAAACCTCACTTTTGTGAGGGGCCTCTGGTGGCACTGTACCATTCATTTGGGAGGGACTGCTGTTTCTCATACATTTTGCGTTCCCTTCCTCATTGTTACTGAGACAGTGGAATATATGTTCCATAGCACTGTACAATGCCTGTTACAATGTGGTATATTGGGCTTTATCCTCTTCATGCAACAATACCTCCATGTCATTCTGCCCCCCTCAATTCAAGTTTTCAGATGGCCAGCGGGAGTAAGGAAACCAGATTCTTGTGATGGACCTCAGGTGGCCCTGTAACATACATTTGGGAGGGCCTTCCTCTATTCATTTGGGAGGACTATACATTTGGTAGACAATGCACAGTGAAATATCAGCCATACAAAGTGCTGGTGGCATCACGCATCCTTTTTATGCCAGTACTACTTCCTTGTGAGAGTTGTATTTCACTCACTTATTTGGGAGGGCCTACAGGTTGCCCTCTACCATTACTCTTGGAGAGTCCTTGAATTCCATAATTGTAGATTTGGGCAATGGCACTGTTTTTGCCATGTCTCACTGTTAAGAATAATGGCATAACCAAAGCCATGATTGATGCCACTGAAGGTCATCTCCATTCATTTTGGAGGGCCCTACTCTATACATTTGGAAGGACCCTTCTCTATACATTTGGGAGGGCCCTCCCCTATTTAATTGGGAGGGCCTCCCCTATTTAATTGGGAGGGCCCTCCTCTATACTATCAATATTATCTATACTATCTATACTAATAAATAATAAGTTTTATATTATCTACATCAATACTAATATATATCTAATATGTCATCACTTATTCATATTGGAAGGCCGTAACTCACTCTTTTGGCAGGGCCCACAGCAGGTCCTCAACAATAAATTGAACCCCGCTCAACCTCACGGTCCACAGCACAGTCTGAATTACCCTCAGGTTATGGGTCAGATGAGAGACACTGCCTCCTGTTTATTGACATGCAACACCACCAAATCAACCTGGTCCTTTTTCCTCCACACATCATGAGTCCCTGAATACATATGTCTCCAAAGTTGTGCACTCTGAGGAGCTCCCTACATTGCCTTTTATTTATTCTGGACTCTCAGCATGACCCATTCAACAGGGACATGAGTAGGTAGAGTGCGGAGAGGCACAAATATTTCAGCACCTCCAGCCAGAAGAGAGTCACATTGGGAAACATCATTACTGTCTCAATAGATGGAAATTGATGATCAAGAGACACAGTAGCCATCAGGTCAGACTAAAATCTCAACTCAGGAGGAGGATCAGATTGAGGAATTGGAATTGGTCGATGTTGATACCACTGATCGAACCAAGATAGCATAGTGGATGGCAAGCATAGTGAGAAGAGCAGTGCATAGGTGGATGGATCTTTAGCATGAAAATAGGCAGGATGAGGTAGTGAGAGAACCAGATAATAGGCCACTATGGTTAACAGGCAAACTCTGATTAAGCAAAACCTATAAAACAATGAGTTATCAGCCCAATTGTGGTATAAAATGAATTACTTTTATTGGTACATAATTAAAATATACAAACACAACTATAAATAATACATCATTGGATAAAAACACCACGATAATAATGCATCAAAATATTTCAGATTATTGCGGATCTTAAAACAGGGATAGGGGCCACAAGAATATTAAATAATACACCAATCTATGAGAGTATTGTACATCCTATCCAAGTCAATAGGACACCTGTATAATTCAATGAATGAAGGTTCCTTGAGTGATGTGTTAATACCACCTAGGGGGACCAAATCAATCTCCAAATCCCACAATCAAGTAATATAGTCAAAAAAGGGCTCTATGTGAAAATAAATGTGCCAAACATAATATAATTGAAAACCAAATAAAATCACCTTGTATTATATGTAAAAAAAAAAAAAAATATTAAGTATAGTGCCACATCTTCACAAAGCATAAAAAATAAAATTAGTGACAACACAATTAATAAAGAAACTATCACACAAAGTAATTTCTTCACAAAAATACAAGAAAAGTACAAAACAAGTGTGTGAAGGCAGCGTGATGCTGCAGGGAATGTGTGTATTTTTAGGCTGGGCAAATTAAAAAACAACAGGTGATTGCATTATACAAAGTGAACTATAGCCCAAAAAAAAGAAAAAAAAAAACACATAAAATGAGCCTCTTAAAACTAGACCAGTATATAGGTGGGGAATGGTCAGAGACTATTCTGACCCAAGGAGTCAACTTCAGATTCTCCCCAGGTAGTAAAACATTAATTCCACTATAAAGGAGGGGATTAGACATTACTGGACATTGTCCGACCTCAGTACAGGAGATTAATAGGTGGCTGCATATAACCCATATAACTGGTATATCTATGAGAGAGTAACTAGGTCTTGTGTAGGACTCCTGTAATCTTGTATGTGCATGTTCCAACATAAGAAAAGCACATGTTTTCTTCTGTGATATAGGAAGATCATTGCCTCCTGTTGGCTGCTATGAGTTTTGGGTGAATACACCCATAGCATGGCTTGACAGTCAAAAGACAATTAAGCCGAAAGGTTTTAAGTAGTCTTGGAGGCTTAGTGCCAGGGTAAAAGCAATAGTCAGTTTGAGGGTATAGAAGTTCTCCAGAGCTTCAGAAATCAGTTGGAAAAGCTAGGTAGCTAAGCAATCATACAGAGGCTACATATGGGCTGAGGCATTTCAAACCCATGGATGGCGATACGAAACAAGGCCAAGAAAAGTTCTCAGGGCTGCAGGATTGGAGAGAGGGCTGAGCATCTCAATGGCTTTCTGTATTTCTATAGTGAAGTGCTTCACCCTTGCAGAAACATAATGGCCCAAAAAGGTAATGGTCAGCAAAATTGTAGTTACCTTATTGAGGCTTTACAACCACTGTCTGCAAGGAACTGCAATACAGTTTTCTTTATTGGGACAACAAAGGGATAAGACATAAGTCATACTGGAGAAGGACTAGCTGGTCATATATAAGGGGAGCACTGGCTCAGGGTTTTGCCCTGTTATTCAGGGTGTTGGTTGCTTACATACACTTGGATACTTGAAATATCCCAACAAAAGCACAGCATAATAAACAGGTATGGTATTCTGATTTATTCTCATACTATAAGTCTTACCATCTATGCCAGAGTCAGGTATAGTACTTTACTACTGACTATGCAGTATCCTGGTGAATATCATGAAGGCTGTCTGACTGGGAAGCAAAAATACTGCTTTATTAACTCCAGTGCAATATCATCCTCAGGTGGGGCCCTATTGCCCCAACCACAAGGGGGTACAACGAATCACCTGCCTTTGCTGACACCAAATCCTCCAAATTCCACCAACAACAGTAGAGGGCATTTCTGATTTTCTCAGAACTTCTAATAAATGGCAGTGGAAACATTTCAGGGTCTGGAATTCTACTCATCATGGCCAGTATTTTAATATGTTTCTAGTGGCACCAAATGCTATGGGGCTCTTTAATATAGAGTCCCCAAACTGGCATGCAAGGTCTGGTGGTAACAGTATGGGTGGGGGTTGTGGGTGAGCAGCAGGGGTTAAGGTGAGCTTCTCACCCTGAATAATTGTCCTAGTGAATCATGGATGGCAGCATAAGACTGGAGCATACCTCCTACATCCATTTGGGTTGAGTCTGGGGGGAGAGGAAGGCAGGGCCTGAAGGGGCATTAGTTCCATCCAAGACTGAGACTGGTGGGGCCATGGCAGAGACTGGTGGGGGCATGACACTTGGAGCACTGGCTGGGGGGCTGCACTGTCTTGACTGGGCTCTGGGGGCTTAAAGTATGAAATAGTTTAACAAAGGAAACAATCCTGACTGAGAGGTTTATCAGTTTCTATGTGCTTATATGCTGATGGGAGTGGGGACATACATAACCATTTTTTATCTAATCTGGGTTCTTACTTCTGCATAAACAGCACATCTACCCTCCAGGGCCCTTGTAAGGGTGCTGGAGTCAATTTAGGTGTGGCAGAGAAGTCAGGTGCATCTTTGTACATTCTTTAATACACAAAAATGTATCACCACGTTTTTCTTCCTTTGTCTCATCTCTAGTTACATATTTAGATGTTTTCCCCTACATCTCAACCTTGTCTAACAAGCCAACATCTGTCAATCTACCTACATATTTTCCTACAATACACGCTTTCAAAAATCCTTATTGTCTCCCACCTGAAGGGCACAAAACACTAAGAAAACATATCTACTGGAGATATCTCTCTCGTAACTTTATTTTCACACAGCAGAAAACAGCTCTGCCTTGGGCAATCTACAGGGTGGGCCATTTATATGGATGCACCTAAATAAAATGGTTGGTGATATCAACTTTTTGGGGTGAAAATTACAGGGGGCAGAAGGACCATTGCTTTTCAAAGGACACCAGAAAACAGAACTACATTACTATATAGGATGCAATGTGTGCTGAATATTTGGCTCTAAAAAGAGCTGCTGGTCAAATATTCAGGCACTGGAACGCTACTCTACTTTCTCTCTAATTGCTCCAAAAACTGTCCCTACACTATTCATAGCGACTAGAGATACAATGAAGCTCTTAAAAGAGCTGTTGTGTTATATTTACACGCTACCTGCTCCCTACGCACTGCTTGCTCTGTGCCTATGCTCACACTATGCTGTTGCAACGCGGGCAAGATGGTGATGGCAGTGGTTATATAGACCCTATGATGCTGGGTGGCCTGCCAATCACAGTAATGCCACAACCAACATGCTACAGCATTACTGTGATTGGCAAGAGAGCACAGCATTTTTAGTGGCCTAAATACAGACTCTAAACATCTTGGGGTTTACACTCAAATCTCACGAGGCGATCACACAAATACTCAGTAAGTACTGTGCAGCCCGAATAACATAACCGTGAGGGTACCAAATAGTAACATGAAAATGTAAAAAAGGGGGGTTATATTAATATTAGTTTGGAGGAGAAATATATTGAAATTAATGGTAGGAATTGCATAGAATAGTACAGAATTTGACAGAGTAAAGTAAAAATAGTAATCATATGAAACCAAATCAGACTGTACACAAGACCATTACCTCAGTAATATCGGAAAGGCAGACTATTTATGATATAGGAGTAAAATGACCCACGATAACTATTATTAATGATGCGGAAATGGAAGTAAAATATATAAAGAAAATCTTAACAATAGAGTGATCTATTTATACAGTAAATGCTGGTAACAGTTACCTTAATGATCCCGCAAGATAATGTATAGAGATTCAAGGGTGTGATCCCTATAATATAAGTATCAATGTTGCTAGAGGAGACAAAAGTGAACAACATGTAGGCAAATTCTATATAATGTGAGAAAGCTCATACAGAGTAACAGAAGATATACAGTCATATGAAACGTTTGGGCACCCCCTTAATCTTACTCTTTTTTTTTTTTTTTTTTTAATTGTTTTTGCAACAGCTATTTCAGTGTGAGTATATGTAATAACTGATGAAACATTAATATTTCAGGATTGAAATGAGGTTTATGTACTAACCGAAAATGTGAAATATGCATTATTTCAAAAATTGACAGGTGCAAAAAGTATGGCACCTCAGCAGAAAAGTGACATTAATATTTAGTAGATCCACTTTGCAAAATAACAGCCTCTGGTCGCTTCCTGTAGCGTTTAATGAGTTCCTGGATCCTGGATGAAGGTATTTTTGACCATTCCTCTTTACAAAACAATTCCAGTTCAGTAAAGTTTGATGGTCGCCGAACCATGACAGCCGCTTCAAAACATCCCACAGATGTTCAATGATATTCAGTCTGAGACTGGGATGGCCATTCCAGAACATTGTAATTGTTCCTCTGCATGATGCCTGAGTAGATTTGTGAGCGGTTTTTTGGATCATGGTCTTGCTGAAAGATCTATCACCGGTCGTAACTTCAACTAAGACACTGATTCTTGAACATTATTTCAAGAATCTTCAGATACTGAGTGGAATCCATGCGACCCTCAACTTTAACAAATTCCTGGTGCCGTAATTGGCCACACAGCCCCAAAGCATGATGGAACCTGGCCCAAATTTGACATGGGTAGCAAGTGTTTTTCTTGGAATGCTGTGTTTTTGTGGCGCCATGCATAACACCTTGTTGTATGACCAAACATGTGCAGTGTGCGCAGTATTGTTGACCGATGCACTGTGACACCATCTGCAGCAAGATGATGCTGCAGGTCTTTGGAGGTGGTTTGTGGATTGTTCTTGATTGTTCTCACCATTCTTCTTCTCTGCCTTTCTGATATTTTTGTTGGCCTGCCACTTCTGGCCTTTACAAGAACTGTCCCTGTGGTCTTCCATTTCCTTACTGTGTTCCTCACAGTGGAAACTGACAGGTTAAATCTCTCAGACAACTTTTTGCATCATTCCCCTGAACAACTATGTTGAACAATCTTTTTTTCTTCAGATCATTTGAGAGCTGTTTTGAGGAGCCATGATGCCACTCCTCAGAGAAGATGCAACTAGGAAAACAACTTGCAAGTGGACACCTGAAATAGCTTTTCTCATGATTGGATACACCGGGTTATGAAGTACAAGGCTCAATGAGGTTACTAAAACCAATTTAGTGCTTCAGTAAGTCAGTAAAAAGTAGTTAGAAGTATTCAAATCATGAAAATCAGAAGAGTGCCCATACTTTGGCACCTGTTAAATTCTGAAATAATGCATATTTCACATTTTTGGTTAGTGCAATAAACCTCATTTCAATCCTGAAATATTACTGTGTCCATCAGTTATTACATATATCACACTGAAATAGCTATTGCAAAAAAAACAATTTTAAACAAAAAAAAAAGAGTAAGATTAAGAGGGGTGCCCAGACTTTTTCATATGACTGTAAGACTCTTACACATTAAGTAGAAGTGATCTAGGAACCTATTACAAAAAATAAATTGCTAGTAAAGGTAAATCCTCAGCAGGGAGGTTATAGCAGTTGCACATCTATATATTTGAAAGAACAGCACTTACTGGTGAGGTAGAATCCAAGATGTAAGCTGTGAGCAGCATGTGTGAGTACAATGGTGCGGGACCACCATCTTTATGCTGTGAGGCTCGCAACTTCCTGGTTCCTGACTAAGGAATGCAGGAAGTCATGCTGGTGGACCCCAATTAGCGCAGGTGCAGTGGGTGATAGGGAAACTTATATAGCGTGTGTGGGTGAAATAGCGCCAGTGATGACAGGTTTTAATAAAAGAAATGGAAAATTGCAATTTCTGCTGGTGAATGGTGAAACTACTGTACGGGGTAGAATCATTGGAAATGTAAAAAAAGAGGCACACCATTAGCAGTATTTGAATACTTAAAAGCAAAATGCTTGTAATAAAAAATCTTAGAATTCCTGTTAGAAAAATAGTAACAACAATAGTTTTCTATAGGCAACTGAGATTGTAAATCTAATACTGTAAGTACTCATGGGAATAATAGTACAGTAAATATTATAGTAGAGTACATTGACACAGTGATAAACATGTAAGCCTAGATAAAATAAGATTTGACCAATCAAATGAACACCTCATATTTTCTTTTCAGAGTAGTGATGGGCGAACCCGAACTGTAAAGTTCGGGGTTCATACCGAATACCTAGTGTTCGGCACAGATCTCGAACACAGTCTTTCCTGGGAAGCTCGTGCTACAGTCCGGTTTTTGGTTCGGGAGTGGGGGAGTTGTAAAAATAAAGAAAATAGTTATTATTCAGCATTATACTTACCACGTCCCACAGCCCCTCTATCCCACTGCAACTACTTTTGGTGCTGCTCATTATCTAGAAATTCACTGCAGAGGGGTCCAACAGCCAATCACAGATGCTGTCACAGAGAATGGGCATCTGCTCACAGAAATATGCTGCAGCAGAGTTGAACATGTTCTCTGTGGATTATGTCGGAGGGAAGGGTTTTTTTTAAATTAAAAACGGGAAACAGTGTTGTCATGTATTTTTTTCTTAATTATTTTGTGTCTTTTTTTTATTGCTTACACTAAGAAATTCAAGCTTAGAGCCCGCAGCCAACACATAGCTAGCTTTAACCCCTTTATTACCCAGTGTGCTAATGCCACCAGAGCCACTGGAAAAGTCAGGGTACAGTGCCAGAAATTGCCAGACACTCCTATGAATGTAGCATTTTCTGGGGCAGATGCGGGCTGCAGTTCACAACGAGGAGGCCCCAGAAAGCATGGGCCACCCTGCACTGAGGAATCCAGCCCCCAGCTGCCTAGTTGTACCTTCCTTGAACACAAAAATACGGCAAAGCCGCATGTAATTTTTTAAAATTATTTAATGAAATTCATGAAATAATTAAAAAAAGGGCTTCCCTATATTTTTGGTTTCCAGACAGGTAAAAATAGGCAGCTGGGGGTAGGGGGCTGCCTGAACCTGCCTGCTGTACCTGGATGGCATACAAAAATATGGTGAAGCACAAGATAATTTTTAAAAAAATTATTTCAAGGAATAGTTTTATAAAAAGGGCTCAACTATATTGTGGCTTTGGTGCTTTTTTGGGCCAAGAGATGCAAATGAACACATTGAACACAATGCATGCAGTTTTATGCCAAAATTGCACCAATAAAAGCATGAAATCCACTGCAAAAACAGTGTTGCAGTTTTGGTGCTTTTTTGGGCCAGGAGATGCAGATTAACACATTGAACACAATGCATGCAGTTTTGTGCCACAATTGTACAAAAAGAGCAAACAGCATGAAATCCGCGGCAATAATCACATCACGGTTTTGGTGCGCTAATTCTCTGTGACAGCATCTGTGATTGGCTGTTGGTTCCTCTGCAATGAATATCCAGGAAGTTAATGAGCGGGCCCCGGAAGTACAAGCGAGTGGACGCCAATAAGTATAATGTTGTTTAATAACTATCTTCTTTCTTTTACAGCCTCCTAGCCCCCATCCCATAACTTTACATTCCGAGTTCGGGGTTCAAACTCAAGTTCGAGCCACCTTTGACCCCAAACCCGAACTTTAAAAAAAGTTCGGGCGAGATCGTTGAGCCTGAACATCAGCAGGTTCGCCAATCACTAGTTGAGACCCATTGGCCCCAGGGTCTGGATTTGGTAAAATCAATATGCTTCCCACTCTTTAAGTTTGCAAATTCTATCACTCACCCTACGGGCAAGAAATAAGACTTTGATTATCTGGTGCCTAAGTTGCGATATGGTGTGGCCCATAGTAATGAAATGGTGGGGAATTAGTATTAAGGCATTGTTGCAATGTATAGCAGATTTATGTTTACTGATTCTGTCCCAGATATATTGGGTAGTTTCCCCAACATATCCGAGACCACAGGGGCAATTTATCAGGTAGACCACAAAGCAAGAATTGCATGTAAAGTAATCCTTTATGTGAAATATTTTGCCTGTCCTGGGATGTGTGATAAATGGAGAGGAAGCGCACAATAGGGTCTAATCCGATATAATCAGTCCATTATAAGTATGATCGCACTCACCCGGTCGGGTTGTGTGTGACACAACCACTAATAACCAGACAATTGGATCCTGTAGAACGCTGCAATCAGCCAGAAGAGTTATATAAATCATATGCATTCATATAGGAATCCGGCTTGTAGATCGCGCTGTTCGAAGTTTTGGCCAAGAAAATCACTCCATTAAGTTGTAATTCTTAAACTCCTGAGGAAGTGTATAGTGGGTACACGAAACACGTAGAGTCTGTGGAGGAATAAAGATCTTTGTCAAGATCTGAGGTCCTTGGAGTGATTTTCTTGGCCAAATCTTCGAACAGTGCGATCTACAAGCCGGATTCCTATATCAATGCATATGATTTATACTGGGATGTGTGAAGGAGCTCCCTTTGAGGATATTGGAGCACTGCATGTAACTTAAACAAGGAAAATTTCCTTGACATGGAGTGTCAAGAAAACTCTGTCTGGATTTAGTTATAGCAGCCCCAATGTCAGCTTAGATGAGTTTATCCTTAAGATTAGGAGCCCTCTTGTGGCAACATAAAAGAAAGTTCTGAAATTCAGTAATGTCCAGACAGGATTTGCGTAAAATGGGGCAATTTTGTTGTATTATACCTCTTATTAGTGGTTGAAAAGGATGATGGGTGCTTACTAATGCAATCTGTGGTGTGTCCCAGTTAGATTGTGGAGCCTGAGGTTTGATCTTTGTGGGTATCCCTAGCTGTGAATTTTGAGCTCATCTCTTGGTGTCTTCGTGACTGTATGGTCAGGTCAGAGACAGTCCTAGCTATCCTAGTGTTTTGTGAGTGAGGAAGAGAATGTTTGACATGTTTCGGATGGCAACTACTGTTATGTAACAAACTGTTTTTATTGGTTGGTTTTGTGTATAAATCTACAGTAATAGTGTCATCTGGATTCAGAACCCAACAGTATGAGAGTGTCCAAGAAATTGATCTTTCTTTCATCATGATGTATTATGAAAGTTAATCCTGATATTCAAGAATTAATGTAATCAAACAAGGTGAGGAGATCATAAAAAGTTCTCCTCCAAACTAGTAAGATATCATCTATATAGTGTCTTCACATTAATGTGTTGGAAACTACCAGGGGATTCTTCCAGATGAATTGTTTCTCAAAATATGCAATAAAGACATTAACGTAGGGGGCGTAACATTGGATCCCATAGCAGCCCTCCTACGCTGCAGGAAAAATTGATCCTGGAATAGGAAAAAGTTGCTTCCCAAAATGATTTGGAGAAAGTCTATACAAAAAGTTTTCTTAGTATCTGAAAATTGTGTATACACAAGCATTAGTCACCATGAGGGTCTGGAAACTGGTCAACTGGTTTCTGAGGACAAATACACAATTTTGAGATACTAAAAAACGTTTTGTAGAATTTTTCTAAATTGTTTTGGAAAACAATTTCTTCCTTTTCCAGGATCAATTTTATATTCAGTATCTGATTTATATTTCATACATGTATACATATAGTTGATGTTCTGAAGAAGGCCCATGTGAGCTGAAACATCATTTATTTTATAATATCACTGGATCACTACATACATTTTGTCTTATTTAATAAATGCAACATATAATAAGAAACTTTTGACTTGGAACTTTATTCTGTGTACCAGAGTTCATCCACAGAATACTAAAATCCTGGCTAAAATATTGACTAATAGACTTAATAGTGTAATCACATCCATAAAACATCAAGACCAGACAAGTTTCATTCCTATCATTTCCACTTCTGTAAAAATCCATAGGTCATATTTGAATCCGCAGCTACCCTTCACGTCTATAGACCAAAGAGCAGTCATGTCCCTAGATGCATCAAATGCTTTGACTGTGTAGAATGAGCCTTCCTGTGGGAAACATTAGACTTTATGGGATTTGGGGATAAATTTATTTCCTGGGTAAAAATGTTATATTCTGCCCCACATGCTAAAATCAATGGTCTTGTTTCAGACTCATTTGCTCTTCAAAGAAGAATAAGACAAGGTTGCCCTCTATCACCACTGCTATTTGCTATAAAGACAGAGCCACTGGCAATGACAATTAGGTTATCCAGAAAGATATGGAGTTTTTCCTATCAGGGGCATCAAGAGAAGATTGCGCTTTTCACATATGATGTGCTGTTGTGCCTCGATGATCGGCCAACCTCATTGAGTGAAGCCATAGACATACCGTAATTAATAATTGTGGGAGACTCTCAAGCCTGTCCATTAACTGGAGTAAGGCTGCTTTCACATCACACTTGCGGCAAGCCCCATACAATGTCTGTAGGGCTTGCGGTAAGTGTGCGGCAGGTGCGGGTCCGGCACTTACGGCAGACGCGGCCGTGAAAAAAACGCGATCAGCCGCGGTTTTCTCGCGCCCGCATCTGCCGCAAGTGCCGAGACCGCACTTGCCGCACACTTACCACAAGCCCTATAGACAGAGGCCTTAGTCCTCTAGTATGACGCAGGTGGAAAAACACCCAGATGATTTAGCGCCTGCTGGGCAACTAAAGTTATCCCCACATTTAAATATTTAGGTATATAAATAAGTGAAATGTCCCTCAATATAGCCCGTCACTTATCTAAATTCCAACTAAAGGAAGGAGCCTGGAGTAAACTTCCACTATCAGTGATTGGGCAGAACAACTTAGTAAAAATGATAAGGAAAAAATTTCATTTAGGGCATGTTTTTAATTATCCTTTTACAGTATTCACCATATTGAATAAATATAATGATAGTTTTATAGTTTGGCTCATTTTAGACCCAATTAAGTGTACATTTCTTTTTTTATTTTTATTTTGACAGAAAAGATGCATTTTTAGTAGCAAACAGGTTTTTGTGTTTTTTCTGTGTTTTTTTTTTACATATTTTATTTACCACTCTTTTACTTTCCACTGTGGGACATTAAGATTTATCACTGTGATCACTGATCTTATGTGATGCTCTACACATGTATGGCAGCACATGGGATTTCTCAGTGATCATACAGTCCACTGGTACCAGTGTGTCATGTCAATAATAGGTACCCGCAATTAACTATGCGTGGAGCCAATCATGCCAAAGGAGGTCTTTTGTCAACTTTTAACCTCTAAGGGTGCCTTCACACTGCGGCGGCGTCCGGTCCGGGGCTGTCAGGAGTGACAGCCTGGACCGGAGTTTTTCTGCATAGAATATCATCGGGCTGCACGGAGCTGGATCGCGGCGGGTGGTAATTATCTGCTATCCGGCTGCTGTGTCGCCGGATGAATCCTGCAGAAGTCGGGATTTGTCTGCCGACTCCAGAAACGGTGCATGCAACGTTTTTGGAATCGGCAGACAAATCCCCACTTCAGCAGGGTTCATCCGGCGACACAGCAGCCGGATAGCAGATAATTACCACCCGCTGCGATCCAGCTCTGTGCAGCCCGATGATATTCTATGCAGAAAAACTCCGGTCCAGGCTGTCACTCCTGACAGCCCCGGACCGGACGCCGCCGCAGTGTGAAGGCACCCTAAGTCCGGCTTCAGACTGCGTGTCTGATCCGATCCGTAGCTGTCCGCTTGAGGCAGACAGCCGCGGACCGGATCAGCACACAGGACGGGGGGCTATTATGCCCTCCGATCCTGTGTGTAGCCGCACGCAGCTCCCGATGCTATTAGGTGAGGACCGCGGGCGCCGCGGTCCTGACCTGTCAGCTGGTTCAGCTGCGTGCGGCTACACACAGGATCGGAGGGCATAATAGCCCCCCGTCCTGTATGCTGATCCGGTCCGCGGCTGTCTGCCTCAAGCGGACAGCTACGGATCGGATCAGACACGCAGTCTGAAGCCAGCCTTAGATACAGCTGTCATGATTTTAATTGGTATTTAAGGGGTTAATCAACCTTAATTGGCAAAATCTTCAATGGGCAATGCACTTGGGTATCAGCTGTCATGTACAACTGTAACCAGTGGGAATTTTGACTATGGGGTGGTGCTATACATTTATTTATCAGCGCCATTAAAAAGTGGCACTAAGAATAAGGCCCCTGCACAACTATCATTAAAAGGTGTATTGGTGGTCATTAAAGGATTCTTCTTCTTATTATTATTATTATTACTATTATTATTAACAGGCACAGTTGGACATTTCCATTGAGTACTATATAGCAGCACGGAGGCCTGTAAGAGTTTTACTAGTACGAGAAAGGAAAATTATTACTCTGTAGGGATAGAGAAGGGGCAATTGTTATTATATAAGGTATGAGAAGAAGGGTACTAATACTGTTTTATAGCTCTATATAGTTTGTGTACAGGCAGAGAATGTTAGACGAAGGCTGCAAAAGAAGTAAGCCAAATATATCTGTGTGTTCCCATATGCAGAGATGAGTTATGTTTCCAAGAAAAGGTCAAGATGGTCTGGACTGAATGGAAAAGAAATGGGAAAATAAAAAGACTATCAGTACTTTACTGGTGAGTATCTGTACAGCATACATATATAGAGTATGCAGAGCACTGGTGTAAAATTTGTTACCATAATATAGTCCGTGTATAGAGCTAATATTACTTCTACAACAGTGGTTGTGGTTAATGATCAGTATGGTGGTAGTATCGCACTATTATCACTACTGTATATGCTGGTAAGATTGGGCTATTATCTGGTAGCAGTAGTCTGTTATTGCAAAATCATCATTTTTGCAGTATTAACCCATTCATGACCTTGGACGTACTGGCGTGTCCTGGTGTCCATGCTCATTTCCTGTTCTTTGATGTGGGCTTGAATGCTTTTCTTGCACATACCAACTAATCTGATCATCCATGATATGTCTCTAACAGCCATGAGTGGATCGGAGATCTGCCTGCGGCTGTTAATCAGTTAAATCTTGCTGTTGATCTCTGACAGTGAAATTTAAAGAGGACCTGTCACCCCCAGACACAGAGAAAGCAATGGGCGGTACCGAGTCCTGGCAGCTGACAAGCCTCCTGCCAGTGGATGTCAGCACCAGAGCCCGCCCTGCTGTACATACATAAGTTGGAGCAGGGTGGGCTCCGGCGCTGGCTGACATGCCTCCTGCTGGTGATGTCAGCATCGGAGCCCGCCCTGCTCCAGCTTATGTATGTACAGCAGGGCGCATTCTGGCGCTAACGTCACCAGCAGGAGGCGTGTCAGCCAGCATCGGAACCCTCCCTGCTCCAGCTTATGTATGTACAGTAGGGCGGGCTCTGGAGCTGACATCACTGGCAGGAGGCTTGTCAGCTGCCGGGACCCGGTCTCGCACATTGCTGTCTCTGCATCTGGTTGAGTTTGAAAGCAGAGCAGCATAGAGCGACCGAGAGGGGAGACAAATAAAGGAGGAGTTACTAAGGGGGCTGGAGGTGGCACACAGAAGCTGGAGGCGGGGAGGACACTAGCAAGGGTGATTACTCATCACTCAGTAAGTCCCTCCGGACTCACAATATGTACACATTATAAAGTCTATTTCTCAGGGTATAGGGGGGCTGGAGCCATGGAGACCCCTTCCCTGAATGCAGCTGACATGTCTACCCTTTAATAGGTTTCATTCTGATCAGGACACAGGTCTCCTCCTGTCTCCTTAAGTGTCGCTTTAAGTGTCAGAAATATCCCAGAAAATGTAATTCTGTATTAAACGGTCTGCATTCTTATCTATCCATCTCATCCCCAGGTATGGCATGCTGTTAAATGGAAATTGTCTGACTCAATTCACACTTGATTCTCAATCTGCATCTCTTTGAATTTCACCAAATATTTATCTGCTGCTTTATGATATGAGGCCTATCTTCCCTGCTGTGTAATTAGCTCATTTGTGTCCTCTTTCCTGTAAAGTTTAATCTATCCTGCTTTCTGTGTTTATCATACACCCCTCCTACCCATCCCCTCTCTTCAGCTGGACCCATTTTCTTGTCACTGAAAGCTGTATATAAATGAAACATCGAGGTCTCCTTGACCGTGGGTCTCCTCCTGTGTCTACTCAAGTGTAGCTTTCAGTATCAGAAATATCCCAGAAGAAACCAGAAGGTACCAGCTATAACCATCTTCTAACTGTTTGTCCTACTTTATTTTCCCACTAACACATCCACCATGCTTATGTGTGCCCTAACAGTAACTGTTGCACTAATCCTTTTCCTCTCCCACTACACCCAAACCCCATCACTCCCAACACACATATTTATCTCACCATCCCTCTTACCTCCTCACCGGAGGTCGTCTGCTAACCTGCTTCTTAATCTAACACCTCTCCTGCAGAAACACAAAACAAGCTGGCCACTTTCATTCTCCCACTTGCTTGCTCTCTCTTTGCTTCTACTATCAACTGGCGATATTGTGGCGCCCCACTACGTCAGTGCCACAAAAGGGGTACTGCACCCAGAAAAGCGGTGTAGTACTCCACTGCAATTGGGACTATGGTCCTAGATGGAACCCTAGAGCTGACACCCACACACTAGAACAGTCGGTGGGAGGGAACCCTGGGAGGATATATAGTAGCCTCTAGGGGGAACTAGAGAGAGAGTCTAGCTCAGACTGGAGTAGGAAGCAGTGAGAGTCGGAGGAGGAGGTGGAAGGAGCCAGGCAGCCAGCCTGAGGAAACCAAGAGGGCCATCTCGGCTGAGAGACCCAAAGAGAGGAAAAGATCCCAAAAAGAGAGAAGAAAAAGAAAGAAAGGAGACTCAGAAACGCAGAGTTAACTTGAGTGGGGAGCGAGTAATGGATAGAGTTTGCCCCATAGGAAGTAACCCGGGTACCGGAGTCCGCACCTGTGAGTTTTCTAAGTCTCACAGAAAATCCGTACAACAGGGATATTGCAAATACAGCCCTGACTCCCAAAGATCTCACAAGAGGGAAGCCAGGACTAGCAGGGCGCTGTAGTCCAGACAGAAGGATGACCCGATGGGTACAAGGGAGGAGAAGAGAAACAGAAGTAGCAGGAGGCCAGATTATCTACAGGAGATCAGGCTTCAAACACTGGGAGCAGAAAAGAAAAAAGGAAAGGAACATAAAGGAGGGTTCCATTTCAAGCCAGAAATCCCAATTGCAGCCTTAGAGCATTCGCCAGTTTACCATCTGACAAACCGTTGAACTGTAAAGCTGAATGAAAGTGTTCAATTAAAGTTACCCCGTGAAGTGAAGTTTTGACTCTGCTGCATCCTTTCAATATAAATTGCTTTATTACAGCATCACTGCCCCGGTCGTCCAGTCCCGCCTGCGGGGACTATTCCATCCAAGCCGCAATACCACGACCATTGGAGGACTGTGGCGGCACTGGTGAGCATCACCAGACTCAGCAGGTGGTGTCACGAAGACAACAAACTTGTAAATAATCCCCATCAAATTTCAGTTGACCCCCAGGGACTTCCCTGACTGAAACAGCCCAAGAGCCGAGTACCCCATAGCCCTGGGTGAGCATCAACTTCTGGCGTCACGAACAGGATCTCGTGCCCGGTACCACCGAGTACTGTGTGCTTTGAATTGGACTTAAAATTGACTTTTATTGACTTTTCTGACTTTGGTGCCAAGATGGATTCCCGCCATTGCCGTGTGGGGACCCAAGATGGCGCCGAGGGCATGAAGTAAACAACATGTGCAGGCTCGGGGGAGTGCCTCAGCCCCTAGAAGAAGGAGGGCCTAGCCAGAGGCACGAAAAAGTGTGGCCGCCACGATTGCCATCAATCAATCAGGGGGGCGGCCCACAGGAAGTTAAAGGGGAATGCCCGCCCATCGCTGTACAAACCGGAAGAGAAGGACAGACGCCATCAGACTTCTTCGTATCCGGCAGCATGGCAGCACCCCGATGGAGAGACGTCGTCCGCGAGCTGGAGGAGCAGACCCGTGCCGAGCGAGGCGATCCAGCAGCTGTGTCCCTGCTCACGCTGGAGGGGGATGCTGACTACTGGCGGGAAGCCTTCACCCGGCTCCGGCAGGAGATGGAGCAGACGATAGCATGGGTGTGCCGGAGGTGGAGTGCGGAGAGGACGTACGAGTTGTTGGCAAGACGGACGGCCCGCGAGGCGCGGGAAGCAGAAGTCGGCGTCAGAGCCATGGAGAAGTACAAAGCCTACCTTCCATCAGGAGCAGAGACCCAGGATGAGGGGACGCAGACAGAGCCCCAGCACGATCACCGCCCCAAGCCAGCAGCAGTCCCCGGCTGGAGACTGCCTTTGTATCTGCACCAGAACGAATCCTGCTGGACGTGGATGTAGAGGAGCTCTACGAGGAGCCTGAGGAGTGTAACGACTACGATGACGACTACGAGGAACCAGCTGGAGCCTTGGGAGGAAGCACCCCAGAAGCGGCCTGGTGGACCGCCTGGCAGCAGCACAGCAAAGGACCCCCAGCAATAGCAAGCGCCGCGGAGGTTTATGTATGTGCAATCCCCAAATGCCATAGAAGGAGCCCCTCACCACCCCCATTCCATCCCCTGCCAAGCACCCGGTCACCCCAAGAAGAGAGGAACCAGGTAGCAGGGCACAGGGAAAGGGAGGACTGGTACCAAAGGGAGCACACCACAAAGGACTGAGGGATGAGGCCCACGCTTACCCCCCCACTGCTCATAGAACTACGCAAACTAGGCACAGTCATCTCCGTATACCTCAAAGATGGATGTTTTTTTTTAAGAGAACCAGGACTGCTAGATGATATCTTTTTCTCCCGACGGGATGTAGAATCATTCTTACAAAAAGGACACCCCCGGCGTGATCTATATAGAGGCGAACAAGTGACTTATGAACGCTATCCTGCACCATTAGGATGGTTTGCCATTAGGATTTCCAAAACAGACTGATACCACTTGAAATAATGGACTCCCGATGAGAGACACTGCTTTTCCCCTGTATATACCCCTTTATCTTGCTTTTAAACCTTTTAATGAAGAGAGTGTCCCTGGTGACCCTAGAGACCTTTTTATTGAACTTTCCCCCGTTATGTGTGATGATGAGAAGAGCGGCCCAGCGGTGATAACGCACACTGGACAATGTAGGACTAAAAAATTACCGCTGGGCCCGCATGTTGAAGTCAGTCCCGTTGGGCCAGAGTGAATAATGTGTTTTATTTATGTGCAGAGTTAGATAGTCCGGAGAGCAACAAATTTGCCGATAGGTGGCTCGAGGACCGTGGGGTCTGTTAGCAAGTAACTACTGCAGTGTGTACAGTTTTATATAAGAAACATTATAAGATGTGTGCCTCCCCGGAGGGGGAAGAAAACCAAGTATTTGTGATTGCATATAGTTTACCCGTTGATGTTGATGATTGCATAAATATAAAATGCTTTTCACTTCCCGGAGGGCGAATGTGATGCTCGGGGACGAGCATGTTCAATCAATTGGGAGTGTGGTACCCCACTACGTAGGTGCCACAAAAGAGGTACTGCACCCAGAAAAGCAGTGTAGTACTCCACTGCAGTTGGGATTATGGTCACTAGATGGAACCCTAGAGCTGACACCTACACACTAGAACAGTAGGTGGGAGGGAACCCTGGGATGATATATAGTGGCCTCTAGGGGGAACTAGAGAGAGAGTCTAGCTCAGACTGGAGTAGGAAGAAGTGAGAGTCGGAGGAGGAGGGTGGAAGGAGCCAGGCTGCCAGCCTGAGGAAACCAAGAGGGCCTGAGAGACCCAAGAGAGGAAAGGATCCCATAAAGAGAGAAGAGAAAGAAAGCAAGGAGACTCAGAAATGCAGAGTTAACTTGAGTGGGGAGTGAGTAACGGATAGAGTTTGCCCCATAGGAAGTAACCCGGGTACCGGAGTCCGCACCTGTGAGTTCTCTAAGTCTCACAGAAAATCCGTACAACAGGGATATTGCAAATACAGCCCTGACTCCCAAAGATCTCACAAGAGGGAAGCCAGGACTAGCAGGGCGCTGTAGTCCAGACAGAAGGTTGACCCGACGGGTACAAGGGAGGAGAGGAGAAACAGAAGTAGCAGGAGGCCAGATTATCTACAGGAGATCAGGCTTCAAACACTGGGAACAGAAAAGAAGGAAAGGAAAGGAACATAAAGGAGGGTTCCATTTCAAGTCAGAAATCCCAATTGCAGCCTTAGAGCATTCGCCAATTTATCATCTGACAAACCGTTGAACTGTAAAGCTGAATGAAAATGTTCTAGTAAAGTTATCCGGTGAAGTTTTGACTCTGCTGCATTAGGGATGGCGAATCCTGAAATACTCGGAATCGCTGGACTCTAACGAGTCCGGGTCCGAGACTCGGTACTCGTTGCGAGTCCAGCGAGTCCGAATAGTAACCTGTACTTTCGCAGTGTATCTATACAGATACACTACAAAAGTACCCTAAAAGTTAATCTAAGGGGTTAAAAACAATAAACATTCATACTCACCCTCTGTGGGGCCTGTACCTTATGTACCGGGACCGGTATCGAAAACCTCCGGACGTCACAAGCTCTCAGATCACCGGGAGAAGATGGGCTGAAGGACCTGTGAGATTTCAGCCAATCAGCATGCGGCTAGCGGTCACATGGGTTTGTCACGTGGCCGCACTGCCAGCCAATGAGCGATCTGGCAATCTGATTGGCTGGCAGTGCGGCCACGTGACAAACCCATGTGATCGATCTGCCGCATGCTGATTGGCTGAAATCTCACAGGTCCTTCAGCCCATCTTCTCCCAGTGATCTGAGGTCTTGTGACGTCCGGAGGTCTTCAGTACCGGTCCCGGTACATAAGGTACAGGCCCCACAGAAGGTGAGTATGAATGTTTATTGTTTTAACCCCTTAGATTAACTTTTAGGGTACTTTTGTATTGTATCTGTATAGATACACTGCAAAAGTACAGGGACTCGCAACACCCGAGTAATTCCTAAGGAAACTCAGCGAGTAGCGAGTCCCCGAGTCCGCTACTATTCGGGCGAGTCCCGAATAGTAGCGAGTAATTCGCCCATCCCTATGCTGCATCCTTTCTATTTCAACTGCTTTATTACAGCATCACTACCCAGTGGTCCAGTCCGGCCTGCAGGGACTATTCCATCCAAGCCGGAATACCACCGACCACCGAGGACTGTGGCGGCGCTGGTGAGCATCACCAGACTCAGCAGGTGGCGTCACGAAGACAACAAACTTGTAAATAATCCCCTGTAAATATTCCCCTTCAAATTTCAGTTGACCCCCAGGGCCACGGCTTCGGGATGGCTACCCGTGACTTCCCTGACTGAAACAGCCCGAGTTCCGAGTGCCCCATAGCCCTTGGTGCGCGTCAACATATCTCCCAATCCTGGACCTCCACAGCTAACATTCCCCATTATTCCTCCCTACTATCACCCTACACCTGCAAGAAACAGCCACAATCATTTAAATCTAAAACCCATTTCCCTGACCCCCTCTCATCGCCCCCCTCTCTGGAGCACTCTGGAATGCCATCTGTAATACACTCCACTTCATTCACAACCTCTTTAACTCTTGCAGATTATTCTTCACTAGCCTCACGGAAACATGGCTGACACCCCCCAACATAGCCTTGCCTCTGTGCTGTGCTATGGTGGTCTTCATTTCCCCCATACACCTCACACTGGCAACAAACATGGTGGAAAAGTGGGTGTTCTCCTTTGTAGCAACTTCACCTTCAATTCAATTCCTCCACCTCCCTCACTTATTCTCTCATCTTTTGAAGCGCACTCTGTTCGTATCTACTCTCTATGCAACCTCCAAGTGGCTATCATTTATCAACCCCCAGGCCCAGCCACTGCCTTCATTGACCAATTCTCCATCTGGCTTCTATACTTTCTCTCTGCTGACATTCCCACCATCATTATGGGCGACTTCAATATCCCTTTTGATACCAACCAGTCATCAAACTCCAAACTTCTGTCACTTGCTTCATCCTTTGGCCTCACTCAATGGTCCTCCACAGCCACCCACACAGACGGACATACACTAGACCTTATTTTTACCTGCCTCTGCTCCCTAACTTCTTCCACAACCTCCCCTCTTCCACTCTCTGACCACCATCTATTTACTTTCTCATCCTTGTCCTCCTCACCTGCCACCCATGTCCACCAACTCGCACACCCTCGCAGAACCCTCTCAAACATTGACACTCACATAGTCTCTGACTGTATTCTACTACTATGCTCCATATACTCACTCCACGATACAGACAACACCACTTTCTACAATTCTACACTCCCATCAGCTACTGATGCAGTTGCCCCTCTCGTTCTTAGCAGAACACGTCAAATCAACAGACAACTCTGGCACACAGACACCACTAAAAAGCTGCGGTGAGCATCTAGGATTGCTGATCGGCGCTGAAAGAAAACACTCTCGCAACAAGACTACACAGCATTCAAACAAGCACTTCTCAAATTGAATTCAGCACTCACCACCACTAAACCGAATTACTTCATTACCCTCATTCTCTTTGTTCCACAACCCCAGGCAGTTATTCAACACATTTAACTCCCTCCTCTTCCCTCCACTGCCCCTCCTACTTCTCGTATCTCTGCAGAATACTTTGCAGCACACTTCAGCAAAACTGATCAGATCAGACTAGTCTTTGCTACCAAACCACCACAACCCCTATGTATACCAGACCACTCCCCTCCCCCACTAACTCTCCTCACCTTCACCACTGAAGTAGAACTTACACACCTCCTCTCAAGATCACACCACACCACCTGTGCACTGGACCCCATCCTATCCCATTTCCTCCCCAACCTCACTACTGGAAACGGATAAAGGTTTGGTGGAATAGGGCGTTCCTGGATAAATACATCGAAAGAGGGTTAATACCGAGGGGCCTGCATGTACAGGTCTTTCTCTCTGTTCCAATTGATGACGAGTCCTTCAAGGCAGAGTGAGAGGACCTGGCCAATGTCTGCTCCAAGGGTTTCCTGAGACTCTTAAGTGATTTGAATAAAGCCTCTATATGGAGAGTGAGATTGGAGAACCTTTTGGGCCAATTTAAAGGGAAACTGTCAACTGATGCAATTAGTAAATTTAACAATCAGAATGAGAATGATCTCAAAAGGATGGAAAAAGAGATTAAGACCATCAAAATAAAGAAGTTTCAGAGAGACCAGAATGATTTAAACAATGATCGAGTGTATAAGTGGAAGATGGGAGGAAGTCCTAGACCTAATAATCACCCAAAACCTCGACCTCGATCTGGCCCTCGCCCTAAACCTGTACCATGTGAGGAGCCTGATCTACAGACACCTAGTGGCACAGCTAAATCTGATGTTGAATCCATCCCAAATTAAGGCGTGATGACCTGCTTCAGGGCAAGGAACCATCCAGATACTGGTGCATCAGTTGTTGGCAGAACACTACAGGTGATTAATCTATCATCTCACTCTCTCTACATCTCAAATTGAGGTCCTTTTCAAGAGGCTTTCCTTCTCAACCACAAATCCATTTAATTTTTTACAGCATTGAAAGATTTACAACTATTCTGCAGGAAACTCGTTTCAATGAAATTACATAGTAAGAATTCACGATTTCCTGATTAAATGGATTCTGGGGAGGGGGAGGCCCTGAGTAACCTAAAGGACCTGGCTGATGAAATGGATACTGACAAGGCCAGTGAGTTTTCCCCCTCTGCATTCACCAAGTCATCGAGGTTTCCCCCTTTGTCTGTTTTTCCCACAGTCGAGATTTTCTCCAAAGTGGTAGCTGAGGATTTGAAAAAGCTGCCAACTAGATGATCTGAATTACCGACAAAGGCAGGCATTGCTTGACCTGGAGAAACTGACTGATGTGGTAATAAAACCAGCAGACAAAGGGGGAAATATCGTGATTTGGCCAATTGATTTATACGAGCGAGAGTTCTTCTGCCAGCTGAGGGAAAGGGATACATACTCGAAACTGACCTGTAGCCCTGTGGCCTCTTTCTCTAGGACATTCAGGCCATCCTGGGTGTGCACGCGATAATGGTATCACCACTAAGAAGGTTGTGGAGGGCTTGACAGTCAGATTTCCTAGAATACCAACTGTATATCTGTCACCAAAAATCCACAAAGATTGTCACTTCTCCGGGACGTCAGATCGTGTCTGGCACAGGAGGATTATGCAATCCAATTTGTTCATTTATTATCACTTAAAACCACTAGTTGAGACTTTGCCCTCCTACTGTATGTACATGACATGATGGATGTCCTGAGACGGATTGACGGAATCTCTATGGAAACAGGAATGTTACTGGTTACAGCTGATGTCGAGTCCCTCTACACCTGCATATACCATGAGGATGGTCTGGAAGCGGTGCGCTTTTTCTTGCAGACCAGTGGACTTGACAGCACTGTATGCAATCTTATTCTCGAGCTGCTTCGTTATTTGTATTTAAAGATAATTATTACCTGCAGATTCGGGGCACTGTCATGGGTGCGGCCTGTGCCCCCCTCATACGCAAACCTCTTCCAGGGTTACTGGGAGATGGGTTTGCTGTGTTATGGGCGTGGTCCAGTCAATGCCCATGTGCAGTGCTGGTGGAGATATATTGATGATCTCTTGATATTGTGGCTGGGCACTGTGGAGCAGCTTGATGCCTTTATGAGCCAGCTTGCTGTGAATGGTGTAAATATCAGACTTACTTACAAATATGTCCCCAGACTAGTTGACTTCCTGGACATCTGTATGACAGTAGGTATAGATCGTGTCATGCAGACGGATGTGTTCAGGTAGTTAACTTAAGTCAATTCATTACTTCATGCAAGCTCGGCTCATACTGGGTCGACAATCCACACCGTCCGCACTGGTCAGTTCCACCGGATGAGACAAATATGCTCATCCGGGCAAGCATTTGAAAGCCAAGCAGCTGACTTGAAACAATGCTTTAGGGAAAGGAGCTATAGTAACAGGTCAGTTAAGAGAGCCTATTTCAGTGCAAAACACACATCCTGTGATGACCTACTCTATATGGGCGACGGGAGTTTGAGACAGTATCTGCAAAATGGATCCATTTTATTTTTACCTATAACTAAGTGGGGGGTCAATGCGGGATGTGTTGAGCAGACATTGGCCAGTTTTACAATCTGACCCTGTCCTCAGGGACTCCTTATCTAAAAGACCGTTATTGACCATTAGGCAGTCATGAAATTTGAAAGATATATTGGTCCGGAGCCATTATGTCCCTACACCACCAAATCCCTTCGGCTCCAGAGGCCCTGTGTAAAGGGGTATTACCCTTGTGTCCACTGTGTTGCCTGCCCAAATATCCAGTGCATTGGTTCCTTCACCTCCTCCGATAGCCTATGTACCTTTGAGATCAGACAATACATATAGTGTGGGATGAGCAATGTGGTACGTTATCCCACATGTGCTTGCACACTGATATATGTCAGTATGACATGTCGGGAGCTGAGGAGGAGAGTGAGGGAGCATGTGAGGGACATTGTGGCGGCACCTATGCTGGAGGATAGTGCCACCCTGAAAACACTGCCGCAACATTTCATACAACTCCACGGAAGTGATTCATCATCCCTATTGGTTAGAGGGGTTGATGTTACACATGGTGGGATTCAAGGTAGTGATACTACGAGATTGCTCGCACAGTCTGAAATGCGGTGGATAGTGGCTCTTCACACTATGTCACTGCATGGCCTTAATGAACATCTGACATTCGCCTCCTTCCTTTAGCCATCGCTGTCCGACCTCACCTGGGTACTCGTACCCATTTTTACAGTGAGATCCATTTGGACTCACTTTATCACTATATAATTTTATGGGTTAATATTTGCAATTCACAGGTTGTTTTTAGTGCCTGCAGTGATGTTACTGGACCTGAAACAGATGAAGTTTGGTCATACATTGTGGCTACTGGAATCTATGCAATGGACTAACTGGAAGTTTTGGATGCATGGGACATCTAAACAGCTGAATCCACACAACACATGTTAATTAATACTTTACTATTATATTTATTCGTCCATTGCAGATTGATATACCTGGATGCTATTTGGTTATATCTATACTGCACTCTGTGATTTACATATTCCTGGCACTGATGTTAGCACACTCATCCTAGCAAATGCTGGCCGCTCCAGTCCTTTGGCTGGAGTTAAATGCACCGCTGTGTATCAGGTGACGCGTCCTGGGCGGCCTGAGTGCATTGCGGTATTTGCAGCAGGTGGATGGTCAGCGCTAGCCATCACCGGAGTGATGTGACCTGGCAGTCTTGCAACTGGATGTGAGCACATCTGGTCGCCCTGTGGCCCAATCAGTGGTGATGACATCACATGCTGGAATCTGATTGAGCCGCACCTGCTGGCCTCTGATTGGGCAGCAGGGAGAGCAACACTCGGAAGACCACACAGCGGCGGCGGGCACAGCGGCACCCAGAAGACCGCACAGTGGCAGCGGGCACAGTACACGGAACATGGCAGTGGGCACCTGATTTGGCTGCTAGCCAAATGTGGTCATCAAAAGAGCCACATCTGGCTCACGACCATAGGTTCCCGACCCTTGCTCTAGCCTCTGTAAACTGCAAAAAAAGAGATGCATTCCATCTGTCAATCACAGTGAATGATCACTTACTTTTCTGCTGCCAGATCTCCAGGGATTGAATATTCATGTAGTTGCATCACTGCCATACCATATGCACTGCCATCCTCTGGAAGCACACAAGGAAAGTTCAGTGAAAATCACACACATGGGGGTTCTGTATCCTCCTTGTCAGTGCTCCTTTCCTGAGTGGAATCCTGTCTTGTCTGCTTTTAGTGCAGAGGAGAGAAGAGAAGGAAGATGTGTGCTCTTAGCAGAAGACGAGCAGCTGCAGCCTGACTCTTCATTTCCCTCCAGCATAAAGCAGTGTCATTGTGTGTATCTGAGTCAAATGTGTAGTGTGTGCTGTCTAAGATGTTTCTATATGTTTATATGAACATTTGTTCAGTTGCTAAGCAGATACACATTACATGTATGCAGGAAAACAAATGTTAATATAAACACATACAAATCTCTCACAGACAGCACACACTGTAGGGATGCTACTACAAGAGTTGCAGCACATCTTCCCCCTTTACTATCTCTCCCTCTCCCTCCCCTAAGGAGCAGCTTGCACAAGCCTGAGATTTTCAGTGACTGACTTCAGCACAGGGGGGACACAGGAATACCAGCTTGAGGGGGTGTGATTATTTGAATAACATTTACATACTATTGACAAGTCGGCTGTGCAAGTAATAGACCGGACTAGTGCAGTCCACTGCCTGCAGAGTGTGAAGATGTTTATAGCAAGAAAGCTACAGGGTACTGTAATGATTTTTACTTGTTTTAAAGGGACTAACCAGGCAGTCTTCAAGGGTACTATTAGTATCATACTGAAAATGATCTGACAGAGTCCCTTTAAAGCTAAAGTACACGACTAAAGAAACAAACTTCAATCTTTTAACATACTTCCTCTGTTTTCAGGCTGTCACATCACACTTTATGTCATTTGACCATTTAGCCATAAGCAGTCACTGATTGCACACAGCATTCCAGTAGTCTGACATAGCAGCATCTGTTCTGATGGAACCTGATTGTTTTGTCACCTGATCACTTCTATCAATGTCACTGACTGACATCAGAGGAATGGTGCTTGCTCAAGATTAGCATACGTTTTATATTATGTGGGATATTTTACCATTTAAAAAGAGGTTTTTCAGTGTAGGACGAATCGTTTTAGTAGTATTTTGAAATCAGTGTGTTTTATTCAATTTTGAATTTTGTGGTGGAAACCACTTTAATCATTCTTATATAACATTACAATTTATATATACAACTCATTTAATACAATTCAGTATCTTGATATTTTTACCCATCAGGTCAGTCAGTTCTGCCACCAAACATGAAGAAAAAACATAGATATTTATATATGTACTCCAATAATTGCTAATTGCCTATTAATCTTACGAAGGTTAGACAGTTTATGTAGAGTCATAAAGATGAAGCAGGATGTATTAAAAGATTCCATTTATCTTAGTCAGCTGTAAAAAAGCCAGGTAAACACTTAAGAAGAAACAGTTATTATATATACTATATAAATGGTCAAACATAATACTTCCATTAAAGCTAATTAACAGGAAGTGTTTTTAAAAGGTAAATAATAATTCTAAACGCATATAAAATATATGAGGTTCCTTGAAGTAAAGTGTCTTATAAAGAGGAACATTAGTCTTGATGTAATACATTTTCAGTGTGATTGATTAAATATTTAGAAATATTTCATGTAGTGACTTCAGAAATTTTTGCAAAGTAGTACATAAAATCTTTAGCAAAAAGGTTGGACACTTTGTTCTGAACTCTTTAGGCCTCAGGCTGCCTTCACATTGCAGGGTGTGAACCTGACAGCCCTGGACCGGATCAGCACACAGAACTGGAGGGCTAATATGCCCTCCTGTCCAATGTGCAGCCGGACGCAGCTGCTGATGAATCAGGACCGCGGCTCGAAGGGAGCTAACTGCGGTCTGGAACAACAGCGGTGTGCAGCCGCAGGTGTCCGGTTCCCGGATCCCCCGGATTCGGCCCCATAGACTCCCATGTTAGGGAGCGCCGGATTGCCGGGAGGATCCAGGCGAAGGCAATTTGGGAAGATTTTTCTCCTCGGACACAAAAACGTTGCAAGCAATATTTTTGTGTCTGTGAGAGAAATCTGAATTCTCCCGGATTGTCCCAGAGAGATGGAAACAGGATGGCAGAGAGCTACCATCCGGCTCCATCTGGCCCCATAGGATACTATGGGGCCAAAATCCGGTAAAGGGCTGTCAGGTTCACCCTGACAGCCACGGATCGATCACACCCAAGTGTGAAGGCAGCCTAATGCACATAGCCAGAAGTTTATTTTGCTACCGAGCTTTCGTAGAGATGGAAGGGATGTTTTACTAAATAAGGTTGTGGACAAAAGTTTTGAAACTGACATACATTGGGTTTTCACATAGTTTGCTGCTGTAACTTTTTCTTTTAGTCAGATGTTTCTATGAGTAGTGAAGTACAATTATCAGCATTTCATAAGTTTTTAAACTTGCATTGATAAATACCAGTTTATGCAAAGTCTCATTATTTACAAGGTTGACACTTATTTTTCAAGACTTCTACAAGGGCTAGGGTCACACTTGCGTCAGCCTTGACCTTAAAACTTAGTACAAAATCCCAGAAACTACGGGAGAACGCAGCCCCTAGATACCTGATATTTACCTTCCCAACCAGGCACACACAAAACTGTTGGCAGTGCGCTTGCAGAAAACATTCCTGTGCCCGTTGTAAAGCGCACTGTCAGCAGCTTTGTGTGTGCCTGGTTGGGAAAGTAAATATCAGTATCTAGGGGCAGCATTCTCCTGTAGCGCATAGCGTTCATAGCTTCTGGGAAAAGTTCTAAGTTTTTTAGCGCTTGCGTCAGCCTCAAGGGCTGACGCAAGTGTGTCCCTGGCCTAATTCACCATGTTTGTCAAGCAACTTTCTAAGGATTGACATCAGATTCTCACTGAGACTAAAGGTACCATTACATGGCACGACGTTGGAACGATGTCAGCAAGATCTTGTGGCTCGTGTCTTCCGACATCGTTTTGACATCGATGGTGAGATGTCACAGTCTAGATATCGTGGACGACTCACCAACAATGTTGTGAGCAGGTATCGTTTGCACAACCCGCGAACGATCCCTGCTCATTGCTGTGAATGAGCGAAGTCGTAAATGACATCGTTATGCTGTGTCAAACACAGGGTATACCAGGTTGGCTAATCGTTGATCGTGTAGTTTGAGAACATGTTCTCATACCTGCGATCAGCGATCCAACATTTATCATTCCAACTTGCCAGAGTCACACACAACGAAGTCGTAATGAGGTCGCTGGAACGTCTCCAAACCTGTGACGTAGCAGCGATGTCGTTAACGATGTTGTGCCGTGTAACGAGGCCTTAAGATGGGAGGAGTTTCCTTGGCATTGGCCCAAACTTCCAGGAGGCCACAAAGGGAACTACAGCCAGGCAGGTAGGACAATTATTGCACAACAACACCCTCACAGCCCACACAACCCACGTACAGTAGATGGCAGCATCCAACCCTGAGATTGGAAGACTCTAGGCAATTGAGGGTGGTGGACTTAGAGGAGTGGGTTGGGCACACACGTAGTCAGGAGACTTGACAGTAGAAATAGTGAGGGGGAGGAGGAAGGAGTTCAGTAGGCCCAGGGTGCCGAGCTGCAAAGACCAGAAGCTGAGGAGCACAGGCCAGAGAACAGCAGAAGGTTGAGCTGAGCTGAGCAGGAGAAAGACACACACTTCTGGAAGAGTGAGATGGAGGGACCAGGTGGGAGGAAGAGGAAGTATCTGGCAGATCAGGGGTGTGAGAGGACAGAGAGGATGGTGATACCCGGGCCCTAGACACGCAGCTAAAGCTACCGACTGCAGGCGGAGTAGCCCTCCTATGATACCGAGAGAAACAGAGGGAAGGAGCCTGGTATAGCCTCATATTGCAGGACTGCTGGAGGCTGGGCTGAGTAGAGTGTCGGCTCTAGAGGGGACCGTAGTTTTACCGGAATCCCCAAACAACACGACGGGGGACCACAGTTGCATGCTAGGGTGCCTACCCCAAAGACAGGCAGTTCAGTGACGACCTGGAAGGGCCCCAAGGGCCCGAGTCACCGCCATACTGTCCGGAGACACCCACTAAGTGTACAGAGAATTAAACAGCCCGGAAAGGACTCAGAGGAAGTGTGAGGGGTCACAGAGACAGAGAGGCCTGGCTGCAGGGAGTAAAGGGAACCCGGAGAGGGAGAGAGTGCCCGTGTACTTGTACTGTAACTTGTAAGAACTGCACTGAACTGTAACTGACTTGTGAAGTGTCTGAAGAACTGAGAGTAAACACGGAAAACCCTGAGATTGCCTCCCTTGTGTCTCTGCATGAAAGCGATTCTCTCCATACAGGATTACAGAAAGCCCTCCACCTGCAGAGCCACGGCACAGCCTGTCAGCGCCAGCATTGAGGAGAGATCCCTGCAGCGTCTGCACAGTAAGTGTACTGAACATTCCACAATAGACTTAACCCTTACTGCCCCGGGGAACACAGTTCTACCCACTGGAACTATCCATCTAGCTGCTATTCCATCATCCCCGGAGGTTCTGCAGCAGCGGCGCCCCATCACTGGCCGCATATAGTGGGTGGGTCACGACTGACAATCCCCTGTAAATATTCCCCTTTTATTGCCGAGCCCGGGACACAGTCCGGACCAGGACCACCCGTGACTTCCCCAGCATCAGACCGGTCCGGTACTGAGTACCCCCGTCCCAGTGGGCCCAACGCATACTCATTGAGCCACACAATTTCCAATTATGCCCTTTGAAATAATATGCCATCATACTGGAAAAGTATTCTTCATCACAAAATGTTGCTTTGATCATTGAGAGAAGTTGCTCTTAGAGATGTTTAGATAATTACTTATTCATAGTCAGTGCCATAACTTCAGGCCCAGGGGCCCCGAGCGAAGGCTCCAACGGGGCCCCAATTATTGCTAATCTTTAATAGTATTAGTCTTTTTCTATAGGCCAAAGAGACTTTTGGGGCCCCCTTAGGCTGCAGGGCCCGGGTGCGATCGCAACCCCTGCACCTATTGTAGTTACGCCCCTGTTTATAGTAGAGTCTTTAGGCAAAACTGTTGGTGGGCCCACTTCTTTGGATGTAAAGTAACGCAACACACAAATGATTTTAGTATACTTTACTTTTAACATGACATAGGACTCATGGTGGGGCTCAATCATTCTTCCAATCCACTGCAGACCAATCCCTGTCCTTACAGACAAATACAGGTTGGAGTAAAAGGGTTTAAATGGCCATGCTGCAGTGGCACACATTCAGTGGGACAGAGAAGGCTTGATTGTGATTTATTTAATGCATTTTGGAGAACACAGTCTCCTTCAGGAAAATCACAATTGTATGTCTGACATATATTTGTGATTATCCTGAAAAAGGAGACTGTGTTGTCTGAAATGCGTTGAATAAATCCAGATCGAGCCTTCCTTGTTCCACTGTATTTTTGCCATGGCAGTGCAGTCATTTAACACTTTATTCTCCAACCTGTATTATCCATCTTGAGGATTGCCATTTTCTATATGCTATTGGGGTAGTTGTGACCTGTTCATAACCATTCCAGGTGAGCAATTCCACGGGTATACCTTTATCCTATTTACTAAAGATAAGACCCTATATGCACCATTTTAATTTTCCAGCTAGCACTTTCCTGTCCTTACAGACTGAAATTCTACAGAAAGTACAAGGACCACAGAGGACTGGGGTACAGTTATTTTCTCAGATGAAACCATCTTCACACTCACATCTGAAGGAATTATTGCATGTATACATTTTTATACAGTGATTACATAAATACATTTTCATCTACAGGGTGGGCAATTTATAGGGAAGCACCTAAATAAAATGGGAATAGTTGGTGATATCAACTTCTTGTTTGTGGCACATTAGTATATGGGAGACGGAACACTTTTCCAGATGGGTGGTGACCATGGCGGCCATTTTGATGTCGGTCATTTTGAATCCAACTTCATTTTTTAATTTTTTTTTAAACCAATACATTTTTATTAGGAAACAATGGAGATTCAGAAGCATAGTTCAATGTATAGTACATCATATAATACCTTAAAATCAGTAAGGGAATGTGCAATCGACCCTCCTTTCAGATATAAGAAAAAACGGAATTAACCAACAAGGTAGGGGAGGTTGAAAGGGAAACAATTGTACTAAGGTATAAGGATAGGTAGTGACACAAATTACTATATTAGACACTAAAAGGAATCAATAGTCAAGTAATAAGGTTTACAAATTAGGACAGAATGTAGATGAAGTCTAGGGGTCCCGCCAGGTGAGGATTTTATTTTTCCTAGTCAAGTCGTGGGCTAAGATGAATTCTTATTGATAATGAAGGTTAATCCTGGAAACTACCTCATCTCTAGTGGAAATAATGCAGGATCTCCAGTGCTAGGCAAATCATTGTCTAGCTGCTATTAAAATATTTGTGATTATTGGGCAGAGGGGGGATGGAACCTTTTCCAGATGGACCCCTAGGATATCAATGGGGCCAGTTAGTGTAAAGGGGATATGGATCACTGAGGAAATCATACACTCCACCTCTTTCCAGAATTTTTTCAGTTTGGTACAGTTCCACCAAATATGAGACATGGATCTTGAGAAACAGCATTCCCTCCAGCAAAGTGGGGAGGGAGACGGTTGAAATTTAGATAACGGAGAGGGGTGAGGTACCAGTTAAGTTGCAGTATTTTAGCCTGTTCCATATGATTAATGCAAGAGGAGAATTTAGATGCATGTATGGAAGCGTGTTGCCACTCATCAAGTGATGTTGAAAATGAAAGTTGTTTTTCCCAGGTTAACATGTAAGGTAGTTTAGTGAAGCCTTCAGGGGCAAGAAGGGCTCTGTACACAATAGATATTCCATGTGAGGTGGAGTAATTAGGCTTAAGAACTTCTGGAGAGAGCTATTGGAGGGGAGTCGTCCACTTTGGGAAGCGAACAGTCATTCAGAAAGTGCCGAACTTGTAGGTATTGTCACAGTGTAGTGAAAATACTGATAAGGGAATGGTAGTAACGGGCAGGGTGACCAGGGAAGACTAGTCTGACCCTAGTCTGGAAACCCTGAATGGTCCTGATCCCGAAGGTATCTCTGATGCTGAGAAGGTTTCTAGCCTCCAGCCTCTCCCTAAAACTCCTCCACCAGCCCTGCGCTATTTCCCCCTCACCTCCCTCCACAGAACCGGGATACAGCAACTCCAACAGAAAGGACATCAGCTTAGTGATGGGCGAGTCCTAAATTACTCGGAATCGCTTGACTCTAGCGAGTCCGAGCCCGGGACTCGCTACTCGTTGCAAGTCTAGCGAGTCCAATGTTAATGAATGGGGAAGCGAGTAATAGCGAGTAATGTGCGATTTACAAATCGCAGATGTGTCTCGGAAGCTTCAGGCTCTATCTGCTACAATAGCTAAATCATGTTTAATAGGCTCCTGCTGTCACAGCACGGTTAACTCTCTGCTTACCGGCGCTGCAACAAGAAAAAGAAGGAAGACAGAAGACAGAAGAGAGAAGAAAGAAGAGAGAAGACCTGGGTCTTTTGAAGGATATGTGGTGGTAATAAAGTTGGAGTCCCTAATGGTGTCTGTGTCTTTATTTTTAATAAATAATTTTTCTCTGTGTGGTGTTTTTTTTAACTCTTTATTGGAGATTCTTAGTGGCTGGGTCAAACCTGGCCTGATATTAAGAATCTCGGGTTGTATAACAAAGCTGGTATTAACCCCTTTATTACCCAGCGTGCCACCGCCACCAGGGTCGCTGGAAGAGCAGGGTTCAGCGCCAGAGGATGGCGCTTTAATGAACGCGCCACCTTCTGGGGCGGCTGCGGGCTGCAATTTGCAGTGGGGGGTGCCCAGAAAGCTTGGGCCTCCCTGCGCTGTGGATTCCAGCCCCCAGCTGCTTAGCTGTACCTGGCTAGACATAGAAATTGCGCGGAGCCCCACGCATTTTTTTTTATTATTTCATGAAATTCATGAAATAATAAAAAAAAAGGGCTCCCCTATATTCTTGTGTCCAGCCAGGTACAAATAGGCACCTGGGGGTTGGGGGCAGCCAGTCGCTGCCTGCTGGATCCGGCTGGTTCCAGAAATACGGCGAAGCCCACGTCATTTTTTTTCTGAAAAATCAATAAAACAATCCTAAAAAAGGGACTGCATCTTTATTAACCCCTCGCCCATGGTCCAGGGGTTAATAAAGATGCAGTCCCTTTTATTTACATTGTTGTATGGATTTGTCAGAAAAAATTTGACGTGGGCTTCGCCGTATTACTGGAACCAGCCGGATCCAGCAGGCAGCGACGGGCTGCCCCCAACCCCCAGGTGCCTATTTGTACCTGGCCGGACACAAGATTATAGGGGAGCCCTTTTTTTTTTATTATTTCATGAATTTCATGAAATAATAAAAAAAAAATGCGTGGGGCTCCGGCAATTTCTATGTCTAGCCAGGTACAGCTAAGCAGCTGGGGGCTGGAATCCGCAGCGCAGGGAGGCCAAGCTTTTGGGCACCCGCCGCTGCAAATTGCAGCCCGCAGCCGCCCCAGAAGATGGTGCGTTCATTGAAGCACCATCCTCTGGCGCTGAACCCCGCTCTTTCAGCGGCCCTGGTGGCGGTGGCACGCTGGGTAATAAAGGGGTTAATACCAGCTTTGTTATACAAGCTGGTATTAAGCTCGAGATTCTTAATGTCAGGCCACGTTTGACCCGGCCACTAACAATCTCCAATAAAGGGTTAAAAAAAACACAACACAGAGAAAATTTTTTTATTAGAAATAAAAAAAAAAGCCATTAGGGACTCCATCTTTAATTAAAAAAATCCTCTTCCGTCCGACGTAGTCCAAAACGTGATGTCCTCTCTGCTACATCCCTGTGCATAGATATAGATGTCTATGCACAGGGAATGAGCAGACTGAAAGCAATCTCAGCTCTGCTACATCATCTCTGTGCACAGGGAGAGCAGGCGGGCTCTAGGACCCTGGAGCTGCAGCAGCCTGCAGGACCCGAGCCCGACACAGAGCAGACAGCTGGACTCCTTACTGTGCGAGTTTCCATGCGATTACTTGCACAGTAACGAGTCCAATGCAAGTCAATGGCAATCCTAGTTTTGTCAGAGTCTCTGACAAAACTAGGATTGCCATTGATTTGCATTGGACTCGTTACTGTGCGAGTAATCGCTGGGAAACTCGCAAGTACCGAGTCCTGCGAGTCCCTTACTACTCGCCGAGTACGAGTCCTAGCGAGTAGACTCGCCCATCCCTACATCAGCTACAAAAACAAACAGGTCAGCACAGCACGGCTTCCATGCATAGAGTGAAACTCTATCAGCAGCACCAGCTGGTGGAAGGAGAGGCTACTTAAAGGCTAGGGGGAGGGGAGTTCAGATGAGTCACACATTAACCCCTCAACCAGCAGTTGAACCTAATAGTGAATGCAGTTCTGGAGCCCAACACAGGAGGCCAGGACCTTCACAACTATCAACCATGCAGGTCTTAAAACTAACCCCCTATGTGCTAAGGCCTAAGGTATTGACTCAATAACCTTAGTGTTTTCCCCTCAGTCAGGGATGTTTATTCAATAAATTTGTTCTTTTTCTGTCCAGGGTTTTTTCCTTGCCCGATGTCTGATGTAATTCCGCGGTCTTGTCACTGTGAACCCTCGTCCCTGATGAAGAAGGCCGTGTACAACCTTTGAAACTAGTTGGTAGATACCCAACATACAGCATAATTTGCAAACTGAAACTGCAGTGAGAATGAGCACCTGCACCAACTGGTGACGTAGGATGATGACGCTTTGACGCATGACGCAATGACGTAGTGAACAGCTGACTCACTGATGGCAAAACCCGAAGATGCTGTGGGTAACACCACGAGGGTTCACGGTGACAAGTCTGCGGGGTTACAGCAGACACAGGGCAAGGAAAAAGCCCTGGACAGAAGGAAAATGGAGAACTAAGGAAGGAGAACCAAAAAAGAACAAGGTAGTGTACATAGAATAGAAATTATGTAGATGACATAGTATTTTAGCCAGTGACAGACAGAAGGTAGACATAGAGGTAAGAAACTATTAATCCTATAACCTCAATTGGTAGGTAACTTAAAAGGAGAGGAAAACACAGCCAAACACTAAAGCTACAGAGGCAAAGGAGGCCACCTACCAGTAGAAGTACGTATTGAGATTTATCAGTATATCCGTAATTCTATTTTTATGCACATAGTGACAATAAACAGAGATAAAAAGATGAACCTACATTAATGCAACAGAAAGCAAGAATAAGGTCACTAGAAAGAAGAAGGAGTTTTACAAAAACTACAAACAATAAAGAGGTACTAACAGGTAATAGGCTATAACCTAGACCAGGAGGTGGAGATAAACATATATTAATATATGTTTTGCAACCCCAATAGATCCAAACCAGAGATCATCAGAACAGAACCATAAAGGAAGAGTGTTTAGCAGGTCTATATGAAGGTAGGTGAATTTAATACACTATTAATAAGCATCAAAAAATTAACACAAATAAACAGCAAGGTAATACCTACGATATTTATTACAGAACATAAAGAGATACAAGACCAATATAAGCTGGAATCAAATAGGGAGACAAGAATATCCCAAGAACACTTGAGAAAGGTCAAATGGGTCAACTTAAATAAGAAAAACACATCTTTCTCATTAACTTTTAACTCCTTAGTGACGAAGAAATTTGTAATTTTTCATTTTCGTTTTTTCGCTCCTCGGCTTCCAAGAGCCATAACTTTTTTATTTTTCTGTCAATATTGACATATGATGGCTTATTTTTTGCCGGACGAGTTGTACTTTCAGATGCAATAATTTTTTTTACCATATAATGTACAGGGAAATTGCAAAAAAATTCCAAGTGTAGTGAAATTGCAAAAAAATTACACGTTTGTTTTTGTTTTTTTTGTAGTCGCCGTATTCACTATATGGTAAAACCGACATGACCTTGTGATGCCTCAGGTCAGTACAGTTTGTAGATACCATACATGTATACCTTTACTGGTATCTAGGTGGTAAAAAAAAATTCAAAAGCATGAAAAAAAAAACATTGCACTTTTTGCGCCATGTTCTGCGACTCGTAGCTTTCCCATTTTTTCGGGATCTGGAGCTGAGTGATGGCTTATTGTTTGCGTCTTGAGCTGATGTTTTTAATGATGCCATACTTGGGTGGATGTGCTGTTTTTATCACCCGTTATTGCATTTTTTAGCATTGTTGCAGCGACCAAAAAAACGTATATTTGGCGTTTTAACCATTTTTTCCGCTACGCAGTTTATGGCTCTCATTATTTGATTTTTTATATTGATAGATCAAGCGATTCTGAACGCGGCGATACCAAATATGTGTATTTTTTTTTTTTAATACTTTTATTGTGGATGGGAGAAAAGCGGGGTGATTTGAACTTTTATGTTTTTTTTTTTTTTTCAACTTTGTAAAAACTTTATTTGCTTATTGATTCTTACTTTTACACGGCCCCTGTGAGAGGCATGCAGCTGCACAGTCCGATCGCTTCTGACACATACAGATAACCTGCAGCTCATCTGCATCTTTCAGAATCGCGGACCTGTTGTGGTTGGCAGCCCCTCACAACCACAAACCGGAAGTGCTCCGTGACAGGCCAGGACCCCGGCCTGTCACGTCAGCACGGGAGATCCCGCGATACTATCGCGAGATTTCCCATGAATCCAGGAAAGCGTGCGCTGAACGCTCGTGCTCCTTTAGATTCCACTCTCAGAGATTGATGGCGGGATCTAAGGGGTTAAACAGTGCCGATCGGCGGCGGGACCGATCGGAGCTGTTACTCCCACATCTCAGCTGCTGAGAACAGCTGAGATGTCGGAGCTTTGATGTGAGCTCCATGCAGGAGCTCACATCAAACTACCCCTAGTGGCAGCCGCCGTGTATATACGTAAGGCCGTCACTAAGGGGTTAAAGGAAATCGGTTGTTATAAACAATTTTAAAAGATTTAATGTATTTTAATGTGTGTAAACTTTTTCGTAAACAAATTTATTGAATAAACATCCCTGACTGAGGGGAAAACATTAAGGTTATTGAGTCAATACCTTAAGCCATAGCACATAGGGGGTTAGTTAGCGCTGGGTACCCCAAAAAAGCTATATAAATAAGTAACAAAACAATTAAGAGATGGGAAATCAACACGGTAACCCTCCGGTCCCCATAGCAGCAGTACACCAGAACCACACTGGTGTATACCCCCACAAAGGTGAGCTCTGGTATACAAATAATAAACGTTATATTTTAGGAATTTGCATCATTGTTATTCCTAGATACACAAATCCAGAATTAGACCAAACAAAAAGGTATTTGTTTTGCAAGTAAAGTTGAGAGGGGAGAGGGAGATTTAGGGGGTAGATAGTAGATTTTGACAGTTTGAGTTTGTAATGAGATGCACAGGAATATTCTGGTAGAATGGCCATAATTTCCTGTATGGAATCTACAGTGCAGGTGAGAATGACGTCATCTGCGTATAAACCAATTTTGTGTACTTTAGAGTCTATTTTTATACCCTGAACAGTGGGGTTCTGTCTGATGATGGCGGCAAGAGGCTCCATTACCAGGGCAAAAATCAGAGGGGAGAGGGGGCAGCCGTGGTGAGCGCCGTTGGAAATAGAAAAGGAGCACAAAGCAAAGCCGGAGGCAGATACCGAGGCGCTGGGTGCAGAGTATAATGCCATAATAGAATCTGCAATTTGGCCAACAATACCAAATCTATGTAGCACCTCAACAATGTATCCCCAGTGTACCATGTCAAATGCTTTTTCAGCATCAAGGGACAGGAATACACTGGGGATGTGCCCCCTGTCAGCCACGTCAAAAAGATCCACAATACGTTCATTGCCATCCCTAGTTTGTCACCCGGGGAAAAACCTCCATTAATCTGTTGGCCCAAATGTTTGCTTAGATTTTTACATTGCAGTTAAGCAATGCAATTGGGCGGACGTTTCCAGAAGAGGTCATGGGTTTCCCCGGTTTAGGGATGGTGACCTTGTGGCGCCACTGTGACTAGGCGCCACAGGGTAGTATTAGACTTGAATATAAAGATGTGTTTTTCCTTGTAAGTTGCTAGTTCAGGGTTTAAACCTTAGTGAGTCTGTTTCTACACTCACTTAGGACCACACCACCTAGAGTAGGGGGAACCAGTACTTGGTAGGTCCCAGAAGGGTGGGGGTGGAGCTTAGGATAGAGGAAGAGTGACAGTTGACAGTTTACCTCAGACAGTGCTGGGAAGGCAGACAGAGTGGTCAGGCCTGACAGCCCAGCTGAGAAGAGGATGCCCCATCTTTAAGTGGGGACCCAGGATAGAAGGCAACTGGCCAGGACTGTAGGAGCCGGCTGGTCACGTTGAGGGAACACCGGCGACATGGATAGCCGATACAGCCAGGAGTTTAGCCCTGACTGCAAAACCGACGAGCTGCAGGCCCAACAGAACCGGGTTGCTGACAGTCCCACAGAGGTACCTCACCCCTCAAGCCCAAAAGACAGTTCTACACTAGAGGTGGAGGACTGAATCCCGGTGGCGGAGGGGAAACTTGTGCGTTCCTGCTGTTCCCATCTGCACCGGTAGAGGTTCAATTGAGCCTACTAGATATAGACTGCAGGACGGCGGGTGAGCTCTGCAAGGGTGAGAAAGATTGAGAGAGGAAGAAGGAGACCCTGAACGACTTAAGAGAGGACATCTAGAGACTCCATAAACGGAACCCTGAGCTGGCAACATCCACCCTGTAAACCAAACTGTACCATGTTTTGTTTATGTCATCAACCGGTACTGAGTAAAGTGGAGTTAAACTTGAACTGGTTTCCGTTATTCTTCCTGCCACAGCCTGAAGGGCTCAGCATCAGCCGCAGCTCAGCAGAGGGATAAGAACTGCACCATCATCCTTCATCACTGCCCTCCATCACCATCTTCCCTCATTGCTGCCCTGAGGTAAAGCTCCACCTGTGGGGAGCTATACCACATTTTGCTGCCCCAACCAACACCTCAGCGGCCGGCTGACAGCGCCGGTACCATCTTACTGGACACTACAGGTGGCGTCACGATCCCCTGTAAATAACCCCTTTAATCCCCATCATCAACATCTACCCTCAGTTGAACACCAGGGCACGGCACCAGGGTCCCGACTATCCGTGACTCCCTACGCAGCAGCCCCTGTGTCCGAGTACCTCACCCACCCTAGCTCTGGTTGATTCAACCCTCCTTCTTAATTGTTCCGTTGGACTGCCAAAAAGTAAATGGCCGAAGCAAATATGGGGAGATTAACTGTGAGAATTGGGAATAATATTGAAAGGGGAAACCGTCCGATCCTGGGGCAGAGCATTTTTTAGTTGCTCGTAAGCTTACCTTACCTCGAGTTCCGTTAAGGGGGAATTAAGATAGGCCAGTTGCATGGGGGAGAGCTTAGGTAAATTTGCCTTATCTAGAAAGGTCGTTATAGAGGCAGGGGAGGGTTGTGGAGTTTTTGGGTCTAATTTGAGGTTGTAGAGAGAGGTATAGTATGAACCAAATTCTGCCCCAATTTCAATTGGATTACAGATCCGTGATCTGTGTGTTTTAATGAGGTAGGGAATTTTAGATTTGGCTTTTAGCCAAGCGGGTACCCGCCTTATCGCCCATAGCATAAAAATTGGCCTTGAATTTTTTTTAGATCTTTCTCAGCTTTAATTAGTAAGAGGGATTTAACTAACTGACAAGCAGTAGTAAGTTCTTTTAGCAAATCTAAGGGTAGGGTTGCTTTTGTGTTGGATCAGATGTTTGAGGTTGGACAGGGCTGAATGGAGTGTTTTATTATATTGTCTTTTTGTAGCAGCAGCGATTTCAAGGAAGACCCCTCTAATCACTGCTTTATGGGAGAACAAGAGGGTGTCATCATTTTTATCTCCAGTATCATTAAATGCAAAACAAAATTCTTGTATTTGTAGCATAATCTTATCAACAGTATCAGAATTAGACAGGAGATATTAATTTAGCTTCCAGCGAGCCGGAGGTCTTATGGCGAACGAGTTCTCTATGCGGAGAGAAACTGGAGCATGGTAAGACCAAGAAATGCTTCCAATCTCTACAGATAAGCATTGAGGCAGCAACGCGGCATCCACAAATATATAAGAATGGTGCCGTGAACACATATATGTGTAGCCTTTCTACCTGCAATGAAAGTACCGCCATATATAATGAAGATGGAAATTAAAGATTAAAGCTCCCATTTCACCTCTAGAATGTGAAGGGATGGAGCAGTCATATGCCATATACATTGGGATATTAAAATCACCAGCGATGACTTTATGTCCGATAGTTAAAGCATCTAATTTGTTGAGGAGGTCACATAGAAATTTGAGTTGACCTGTTTTCGGGGCATTTAATGATACAAGAGTAAATTGAACATTATTTATATGACAAAGAATTATTAGATATCGGCCATCAGGATCACTAATGGTAGTGTTATGTTGGTAGGCCACTGACTTGGATATGAAAATACCCACTCCCACTTTCTTAGAATTGCTGTTCACAACATATTGGTGTGGGTAGGCATGGTAATACATTCTAACGTTATCTTTTCCTATTAAAAGAGTCTCTTGGTGACAAACTATATCAGCGCCCTTCTCATTCAACTGCCGTCACACTAAAGAGCACTTCCCTGGGGAGTTAAGACCATTTACATTTATGGAATATACAGATATGCTCATAATATTCAGTATAAAAAACCATTGATGGCATCCAGCGGAGAAACCTAAAATCATTTTTTTTGCATGGGTATATGCATTAAGGGAAGGAGGGGAGGGGGTGTAATGTTATATCTTCTGTAGTTTGCTTGTTTGTCTTCCCTGTTTGCTTTTCGGCCTAGTAACAGTGATGTAAGATAGAGGAGGAGCTGTGGCAGGAAAAGGGGGAGCTGGGGAAAGGGAAGGGATTTTTGTCATTAAAAGTATGGCCGCTCAACTGAGCAGTTCAGCATATCTGTGTGCGCTTCTGGATCTATCGTCATCTGCACTACAACACTACAGGGGGAAGGGGAAAGGGATAAAGGAAACCACAACAGATCAAAAATTCAAGAAAACCAATCCCTATCTGTAGGGGAACAGGGGAGTCCAACCCCTTACAAGAGTGACAGAAAAAACACTCAGAGGGTAAACCACCTGGCTGAAAAACTTCGGAGAGAGCAGTGTAGTCCCGAAAACAAATTGTGGAGCAATTTTAAAGTTCAGTAGATTGTCTGAGAAAATTAAAAAAACAATAAAAAAAAGAAACAAAATTAAGGATGGTGGCAGAACAGGAAAAATTTCCGCAGGAAAGCAGACACGGAGACTTCAAAATGTACAGGCATCCTCAAACCGTGTCCCACTCTGGGTCAACATGTCTTTTGTGAAAGTTCGGTGCAGGAGAGCGTGGAGACACTGAGGAAGATTTGGTGCTGGGGGAGTTCCCACTGAGAGAGTAATTTCCTGGCTTGAACTAGAGTGTGGCAGACTGTGGTGGAGCCATTTCTGAGTATGATCAATTTTGTGGGGAAACAACATCGTAAACAATATTCTTACCACGCAAAACTTGGGTGTGCTGAAGGAATGCTCTGTGGAGTGCCAGAGTCCCTGGAGAAAGATCTGGAAAAACGGACAAGTGCCCAAATTTATCAGGAAGGAATGGTTCCCTCTAATGGCTTGCAGGAAATCTTCTTTGAGCTAAAAAAATTGTATGCGGGCACTCACGTCTCTGGGTAAACTAGGATTGAGATTGGAAGGCTTGAGAATTCTGTGGATGTGGTCTATTATGATGTCCTTTTTGGCTACCTGGAGGAGAGCAGCCATGAAGAATTCTTGCAGATAAGTGTGCCCAAATAGCCGAATACAACCGGTGGCTTCACGACATTTATCCCTACATCAATTCCCCCACATTTTTAGCGACTCCGCTGGGCCTTGGAGCCGGGTCTCAGCCCCGAGAGACCAAACCAGCCCGGCTCCGAGTACCCCACGGCTCTGGGGGCGAGTCAATTACAGTAAATCCAGGCATAATTGTGTAGGTCCGCTTTGCTATACCTGCTTAAATTGTCATAATGGCTAATATCTGTTGCCTCTTAAACATCATCTGGATCTTGCTGACATAAATCAACATCTAACAGGCACAATGCATATCATTGAGTCCACACAATGCCTCATTCTTTTCACTCATACAAGTTATAACTCTGCTAAGCGGTTTTATGGCTTGAAAGCCTGGGGGAGATAAGCCATACAGCTGAAAAGTTGATGTTATGCATCTAATTACATTGGCTGACTGTTTGTGGACTTCAACTCAGAATTGTCATGAGCAACAATGCATGCAACCCTTTGGATGCCCTACATAGTTATGTACATTGAAAAAAGGCATGGTCAATCTACTTCAAACTTTCTCCAACAGTTGTACACCATCTAAGGCTGCCTTCACACTACGGATTTTTCAGATCCGATGCTGTCCGATCAAAATCGGACAGCATCGGATCCGAATTTGGCCCCATGCAGCTCTATGGGCATCGGACCGAATCGGATGTGCATAATGCTCATTTGGTCGATCCGATTCTGTCCGATTTTATTATCGGTGCAAAATCGGAATCAAATTGGAGCAAATCGGATGGCATTTAGTGCACATCCGATCTGACCCGATCCCTATAACATGGGGCCCTATGGAGAAGGGTCCGAAGGAAACATCTGATGTCTCCTCGGACCCGATTTTACTGTACTGAGCATGCTCAGTACAGTAAAACTGCTCCTAACTGGGAGCGCAGGGGTTAAAAAAAAAAAAGTTTATGCTCAGCTCCCCCCGAACCCCCCCGTCTCCCCCGTCTTCCTGCAGGCTCCCGGTGGCTCCCGGTGTCAGCAGAAGGTCTTCTTCTGCTGTTCAGGACCTGCGGTGATGTCACAGTCATGTGACCGCGGGTTACCATGGTGGAACCCGCGGTCACGTGGCTGTGACATCACCGCAGGTCCTGTACACATGAAGCAGACCTCTGCAGCCTGCGGGAGCCACCGGGAGCCACCGGGAGCCTGCAGGAAGACGGCGGGAGACGGCGGGGGCTCGGGGGGAGGTGAGCATAAACTTTTTTTTTTTTCTTTTTTTCAGCCCAGAGGCTACGATTTAATGCCGGAATCAGATGCCTATTTGGCATCCGATTCCAGGCATCAGAAGGGAGCCGATGCTGTCCGATTTATATAGGACAGCATCGGCTCCCTTAAAATCGTTATGTGAAAGTAGCCTAACACTAGATTGTTATCTTTGCTGGTAGATGATGGCTGTGTTATTCAGACCTCATCTGTCTCTAACAGAATTGAGTGGATTGGAACTAGGCTCGTGACTGTTAACCTGTTATATGCCGCTGTCAATCTGTGACAGTGGCACTTGCAATGCTTTTCCAACTACTCATCAGTGTCATTCGGGCAGGGGGTAAATTGAAGACCTCCTGCTTATCATAACAGTAATTCTATGAAACCTAGCCTATAGCTGGTGTTCATAGGAGACTATAATTTTTGCTATATACAGCAATATTGTGATATTGCTAATATGTAGCACAAGCAATCAGAGCATTTTAGGTTCACATCCCCTAAAGGTATCATCGCACGCGGCAATTTTGCTAGCAATTTCACTGGCAATTTGCTGGTTGCAGTGAAATCATGGACATATTGTTCTATTTTGTTGCCGTGTACAAATGGAACAATGTCTCCTTGATTTCACTGCAACCAGCAAATTGCCAGTGAAATTGCTAGCAAAATTGCCGCGTGTGACGGTACCTTAAGGTTCCTACAAAATATAGTGAAGATTGTAAAAAAAGTTTTAAAAATATGAGTACCGGTAATAAAAAAGTTCAAATCACCTAATAAAAATTAAGAAACAAAATTAAGGAAAAGTATAAAAATACATTTCTGCCACAGCAGCAGTGCAAAAAAGATCAATAAGGAGATTAAAACGTATAAATAAAAATGTCACCTCAGGGAACAAAAAGAACCCCTTATAAAGCTCAATTACCAGAAAATTTAAAGGGAATCTGTCAGATCAAAAATCCATATGTAACTGATAACACTTTCTAATTAATCTGGTGAAGCTCTTTATATTCATGTATTTCTTTTATTTATACTCCCCCTATCCTCTGTAAACTGCAAATAAAGAGATTCATTCCATCTGACAATCACAGTGAGTAATCACTTAATTCTCTTCTGCACACTCCCCAAAGAATGAATATTCATGTAGTAGCCTGCTCTGCATTGCCCTCTTCGACAAGCAAAGTTCAGTGGAAATCACTCACTTGGGGGGGCTGTATCCTCCTGTTTGCAGCAAAACAAATGTTCAAATAAAATCACACAGAATCTCACACAGACAGCGTGGCTTGTACTCAAAGCAGGAGGAGACAGCCTTATCTGATAACTATATATGTGCCTGCCATCTCTCCCTCTCCACCTCAGAAGCAGGACAGGCAGAAATGAAAATGAAAGCTACACTAAACTACACTAGCAGGAGGCATAGAGCACAAAGGGGAAGGGCAGCATAACAGCTTTTGTGGGTGTGGACATTTAAATTACAGTTATATACTGCAGACCATTCAGCTATGAAAGTAATGAGCCAGACTAGTGCACCAGCTAACTATAGGATGTGTAGATGCTTATAGCAAGAGAACTACAAAGAGTACAGTAATGGGTTTTACATCTTTTTAAAGAGGACCTAATTTCATGAAAAGAGACAATCGCACGCTCATGTGTAAATTTGCAAAAAATTAGAGTCTTTATTATTGAGGAGCAGCGAGAAACCAACATTTCGGTCCTTCCCGGACCTTGATCACGGTAGTTGCTGAAAGTTACAAAGTATACAGGATGTGGTCTGTACATACAGATCAATATTTACAATATATACAATTCACAATGACAATCCCAAAACAGGTGTCAGTAGACACTTGTGCTTCAAATGACTATGTCTTTAGGATGATTATATGATATATTACATTTATTACATCTAGCAAGAGAGAGAGGGGGTCTTCCTAGGAGAGATTCATCAGTAGGTAGTGTAGTAACCCTTATGATATTAGTATAATGTAGACATGGTAGGAAACGTGAGAGAGGTTATCTATAGATATAGAGTAAGTTATGAATTAAGTTACCCTCTTTTTTCACTCAGACTCCTATCTTGTTTAAGTCGTGGTGGTCCCACTGGTTTTCCAGCTGTCATAAATCATACCGTATATAGTATTTAGAAACCTTCCTGTTCATTCAATATTTATATGGTATATTTCAATAGTTTAAATTACCTTTTGAGGGTAGGAGGACAGATGAAATCCTTGGACCCTAGTCTGGGGTGCCTGGTAATAGAAGGACATGCGATATATCAAGAGGGTTCCCAAAAACGTAGGTATGGTGCTCATATATAGATATATAGATATATAGGCATACACAGGCACTGCCTGTAAGTAATCTGCTAATGGATATCTGTCCCATATGGCATTCCCACATTAGTCTCACCTTATTCTGTTTTATTTGTGGCCCGGTGCTGGGTATTTCATAGCGTTGTATGCGCTCTTGCAGCAGACCGGCCGCTCTATAAAGGAGCGGATCGGATCTGTCTGCAGACGCCGGAGCATGCGCACAAGTGTCGGAAGTGCGTCACCGGAAGTGACCGCACTTGTATATCTCCTTGTTCCCATAGCGATAGTACTGAGAAGGACGGAAGTGCGTCACTGACGGTGACTGCACTGGCAGAACGCCCTGTTGTTATGGACATTCAGGGGAGATTTGTAGTTTAATCAGCTTATCGTTAGATTCTCAAATATTAAGTAAACTTGGACCATATTGTAATATTCATATATTATCTAGTAAGAGGGTACCAGAGTTGTATTAAAACTAGGTATTTCTATGAATAGGTGAAGTATTGTGTATAGAATATGGATTAATGGACCAGGGGTTGTTTTAAGTAGATATTCCTTCTCAAATTGCAAATATATCCAAAAACATACAAAAATACATATATACTGAGAACCCCATATATTTATATAGGGAGATCGGTATAGATACGTGTTGTGTTTATTTTACAGTCTTCTTATGAGAGGGCAGAGGCACATAAGTTCACATAAATGATAACTTGCTTTCCCTTAGTAGTGGTTCCCTCTTGTTATATGTGGTACTGTTTCTTGTGGAGAGAGAATACTGTTGGAAAAACTTAATTGCAGAAAAAACACAGGGGGTCCCAACCCGTAGTCCATGAATATATATACACACATCATGCTATTATAAACTATACTTTTATGTTATATATCCATAAATACACCACCATACACTACAATTTCTTACCATCCTGGTGCACGACTATAGATAGACAAGATGGTGTGGTAATCACGTTTCCTTAGTAAATCTAGAAGAAGTGGGTTATAGAAAAGGAACATTAGTATCAGGTCAAATAGGCCAGTCTATTTCCCTGTTCAGTCCTTTAGGATTCAAGGTTTGTAGTGTATAGATCCAGAAGCTTTCCCTAGTTTTCAAAAGTCTAACACCTTTAAAGAGGACCTGTCACCCCCCTGGTGCTTTCCAAAGTGAAAGCACCACTGAATTCAGCGTGTATGCTGCATTCAGGGAAGGGATCTCCCATGTCGCTATCCCCCCGTAAGGTATGAAAAACACTTTTGAAAATTTTAAGATAAGATGTCCAGAGGATTTACTAATTTCTCATTCCTCACTGTTGATAGGGTCCTCCCACCCCCTGCCTCTCTGTTCCACCCCCTGCCTTTGTGCAGCCTCTTGCCTGTGTGAGTCTCCAGTCCTTGCCTGCACCTGTCACTCAGCGCCTGAATTCACTCAGGCGCACAGCGAGGAATTGGTAAGAGCGGGCCCAAGCTGCTGGAACGCGCATGAGCGGGAATGTCAGCGCCAGAACACACCCTGCTAAAGATTATGCTGTATGCATGCAGCAGGGCGGCAATCTGGTGCTGATGTTCTCGCGCATGCACTGTTCAAGCAGCCAGGACCCGCTCCTACCAATTCCTTGCTGTGCGTCTGCGTGAATTAAGATGCTGAGGCGCAGGCAAGGACGGTAGACCCACTCAGGCAGGAGGCGGCACAGAGAGGCAGGGGGTGGAACAGAGAGGCAGGGTTCAGGAGGACCCAGTGAACAGCGAGTCCAATGTTAGTCAATGGGAAATGCGAGTAATTGTCTGCTGAACCCAATAAAGCAGTTTTGGGGGCTAAGGAAAAGGCTGAAATGGGTACATGATTGCCGTAAGAGCGAGTTATGATGGAGGAGATCTTCTGTCAGCTCACTGTGTAAGTGGTGTAAAGAGAGCGATCTGCCCTAGGGTCTGTGTGATGGCTAACGCAGGAAGAAGCCACCCATCATCATCGTCATCATCATCATCACAAGGGCTTCACAATTATAAAGTTTGGATTACTGGCATTGTTCTTCCACTGCCACTGCACAATGTGCAGGCAGAGTGTCTCCAAAAATTAGCCAAAGGGGCTGTATCATGGTTGATGAAGGAAGCAGGCCTCAAGGGCCAAACAATTTTGAAGCTAGGACTACTAGCACAGTAGTTGCAGTGGCCAATGTCCAGGCATAGCACAGTGCCTCCAAAAATTAGCCCAAGTGGCTGTATTATGGTTGGTGAAGGAAGGGGGGTCTCATCACAAGTGCTTCTGATGGGAAATATTAATTAACGGAACATTGTTTTTAGCTTATTGACCATGAGGTACATGTTGCAGAAGAAGGAATTGAAAACATGTGTAAGAAGAAGAAAAGGGGTTTATATGGGAAGGGATGGACTTGATTACCAGTTGCCTAAAATCAAATTTTGGGTGACTTTAGGTTGGGATGCTGTCATCAGGAGGGCTTAAATGCTCTGCGAAATCCTTGTTACATTTTATCACAGTCAGCCTGTCTGCATTCTTTGTAGTCAGCCATGTGCATGTATCTGTGATGATTGCCCCAGCGGCACTGAAAACACGCTCTGACATCACACTAGCAGCAGGGCAGGCCAGCACCTCCAAGGCATATAAGGAGAGGTCTCGCCAACTATGCAGCTTGGATACCCAGTAATTAAATGGAACAGAAGAGTCAGGAATGACGCAGGTATGGTCACTTAAATAGTCGTTGACCATCTTGTGCAACTTCTCCCTCCTTGACATTATTACCTGTCCAGCTAGCCTTTGGTGATGAGCCGGTTTATTGAAGATGGCCCAATTTGTGGACATTTTACCACCCCCTCTTTTGGACCTGCTGGCCGTATCTCTCTCCATTAATGCATGCTGTTGCACAGAGCTGGTACCTCTGCTAGCAGCGGTGTCTGAGGGAGATGTTGCCATCCAATGATCAACAATGGCCCTCTAGAAGGATTCTATTGTGAAAGCCCTTAGCAACTGCAACAGTATAGGTTGCTGTTGAAAATGTGGATGATGTGACAGTTTTGGCACAGACAGTTAGATATGAAGTGTGCCAAGTTTGCCAAGCTGCAAAGAGGCAAATGTTCTGTGGTCCCAGAAGGAGGAACAATACCCACGCTCACCTCACACTGATTCTCCTCCTCCACCTCCTCCTCTCCAGCCCACCCATGCTGGACATAAATGAAGCTGGGGTTGGGAGTCCCCTGTGTAGCATGAGGGGTCCCCTCGGTACCACTGCAAAAGAAGTCCTCTCCCTTCTCATCTTCCTCATCATCTTCATCCCCCAATCTTGCCTGATGAGACTGGCTGGGCTGTGTAAGATCACCCATTGTGAAATCTTGCTACATACCAAGCTGCTGGGCATTCAAACATTCCATTTTTAGATTATACAGCAATTCTTTGAGCAGACAAAGTATAGGGATGGTTGCGCTAACAATAGCCTGATCACCACTCACAAGCTTGGTGCAGTACTCAAGGTTATCAAGCACCTCACTAGAGATGAGCCACCACCCCAGTGTTCGAATTTGATTCGATTAGTCGAATTTGCTGTGTGTTCATCGAATGTTCATCGAACACCATCGAACACGTTGAACACCATTGAAAATCAATGTAAAATGTGTTATAATGTTAGTACTGGGTGGGGGGAGCAACTACAATGAGGGGGGAGCGCAGCATCGGGAGCAGGGAGCGAAGGACACAGGCGGGGAAGCGGGGGTGAGAAGAGGACTTCACCACCGGCTTTTCTGCTCTGGTCTGCGCTCTCCGCTCCCTGATGCCCCCTGGCTGGACAAGGAAATAGCGTGGAGCCCATGTATTTTTTTTTGTTATTATTTCATGAAATTCATGAAATAATTAAAAAAATGACTTCCTTCTATTTCTGTTTCCAGGCAGGTACAAATAGGCACCTGGAGGTTGGAGGCAGCTCGTTCCTGCCTGTTGTACCTTGCTGGACAAAAAAAATATGGCAAAGCCCACGTCAAATTTTTTCGGAAAAATGCATTACAAAAAATACATTTAGGGACTGCATCTTTATTAACCCCTTGAGGACAGAGTGCTGTGGCATTGTAAGGGGGGTTAACTCAGATCACCCGAGGATAGCTCAGGTCATGCCACCTGAACTGTCCTCGGGTGACCTGAGTTAACCCCCCTTACGATGCTGCTGCGCTCCGGCCTCAAGGGGTTAATAAAGATGCAGTCCCTAAATGTATTTTTTCATTTTTTTAATGAATTTTTCCAAAAAAATTTGACGTAGGCTTCACCGTATTTGTGTGTTCAGCCAGGTACAGCAGGCAGGAACGGGCTGCCTCCAACCCCGAGGTGCCTATTTGTACCTGCCTGGATACAGAAGTAGATGGAAGCCCTTTTTTAATTATTGACTCGCCCAGGGCAGGGTACTCAGCTCTCGGGCTCAGTGCTGGGATGTCGCGGGTGGCTGCCCGAGGCTGTGGCCCTGGTAGCCAATGGTTAAAAAATGGAAGAAAATAAAGTATATACAAGTTTTTGTCTTCGGGACGCCACCTGCAGTTTCTGGTGATGCCCACCAGCGCCACCACAGCCCTCCGTTGGTCGATGGTATTGCGGCTTGGATGGATTAGTCCCCTGCAGGCGGGACTCTACCGCCGGGGCAGCAATGCTGTAAGAGAAACAGTTTATATGGGAAAGGATGCAGCAGAGTCGGACTTCACTTCACTGGGTAAGTTTACTGAAAACTTCTCCAAAGTCATACAGTTCAGCAGTGCAATAGATGGTATAAATGGAAATGCTACGGATGCTGCAACTGGAATTTCTGGCCATTAGATGGATCCCTCCTTATGTTCCTTTATTTTTCCTTTCTTTCCTTTGCCTCCCAGTGGCGGTGAACTCTGACTCTTAAAGACAATCTGACCTCCTGCTGTTCCTTTCTCCTCTCCCTTGTACCTGTCGGGTAAACCTTTTACTTGTCCTTCACAGGATCCAACTGCATGACTGGCTTCCCTCTTGTGGGCTCTTTGGTAGTTGGGGCCGTATCTATAATATCCCCGTTCTACGGATTCTCTGTGAGCCGTGTAGGAACTTACAGTTGCGGGCTCCAGTACAGGTTACTTTCTTTAGGGTCAAACTCTTCTGTTACTCAATCCCCTTCTTAGAGTGAACTCTGCCTCTGAGTTTCCTTCTCTCTTTCTTTCTCTCTGGGATCTTTTCTTTAGTTCTCTGGGCCCCTCAGCCGAGGAGGCCCTCCTGTTCCTTCAGGCTGGCTGCCTGGCTCCTTCTCGCTCCTCCAACTGACTACATTCTCTCTTACTCACTGTCTGCCTGCTCACTAGTTCCCCCTAGAGGCCACTATATACCCTCCCGGGGTCCCTCCCACCTACTATCCTAGTGTGTGGGTGTCATCTCTAGGGTTCCACCTACTGACCATAGTTCCAATTGCAGTGGGGTGACTACACCGCTTTTCTGGGTGCAGTACACCTTTTTGGGGCGCCACATTATTATTTCATGAATTTCATGAAACAATTTAAGAAAAAATGTGTGGGGCTCCACGCTATTTCTATGTCCAGCCAGGTACAACTAGGCTGCTGGGGGCTGGAATCCGCAGCGCAGGGAGGCCCAAGCTTTCTGGACACCTCCCGCTGAGAATTGCAGCCCGCAGCCACCCCAGAAAATTACGTGCTCAGAGAAGTGCCATATTCTGGCGCTGAACCCAGCTTTGTGTTATCAGCTGACCCTAAGCCCGAAAATCATGGGGTTATGCCAATATTAGACATGATCGCCATGAATTTCTATAGAATTTTTTTTTAAAAAAACACAACACACAGGAAAAAATATTTTATTAGAAGTAAAACAAAAAATACACTTAGAGACTCCATCTTTATTAAAAAATTCCTCTTCTGTCCGACGTAGTTGACGCGCACCCAGGGTTCGGGTACTCAGCTCTCGGGCGGTTGCAGTCTGGGGTGTCACGGGTGGCTGCCCGAGGCCGTGACCCTGGTGGTCAATGAAAAAAAAGGGGTAAAACAAAGTATTTACAAATTTTATGTCCTCGTGACTCCACCTGCTGAGTCTGGTGATGTTCACCAGCGCCGCCACAGTCCTCCGGTGGTCGGTAATATTGTGGCTTAGATGGAATAGTCCCGCATGCGGGACTGGACCACCGGGGCAGTAATGCTGAAAAGGAAGCATTTTATATTGGAAGGATGCAGCAGAGTCGGGACTTCACTTCACCAGGTAACTCTACTGGAACACTTTCATTCAGCTTTACAGTTCAACAGTTAGTCAGATGGTATATTGGCAAATGCTCCACGCTGCAATTGGGATTTCTAGTCGTCGATGGAACCCTCCTTTATGTTCCTTTCTCTTCCTTCCTTTCTGTTTCCAGTATTGTGAAGTCTGACCTCTTATAGACAATCAAACCTCCTGCTGCCTCTACTCTCTTCTCCTCCCTTGTACCCATCGGGTTAACCTTCTCCTTGAATGCCGCAGGCGCTTACTGCGGTTCTGGCTTCCCTCTCGTGGGATCTTTGGGAGTTAGGGCAGTATTTATATATCCCTGTTTTATCAGATTTTCTGTGAGCCTAAAGGTACCTTTACATGCCGCTACGGAATGTTAGAAATCACAGGGTGTCTCACGTGCACGTGCACGTTTCAACGGTTCCTAACGGTACCTGATACCGCATTTACACGCCGCTACAAGGTGCTCTACAGAAGGTTTTTTCTATCCCTGGAAGCACCGACGGGTGCCGCAGGTTACCATCTGTAGAGCACCTTCCCTCATTTACACACCGCTACCACAAGGGAATATGGGAGGACCTGGGGCAGCAGGGACAACACATAGGCGTGCCAGAGTTGTGGATTACGAGACGCTCGTACGGTGATTGGACAAAGCAATAGCATCATGATTGGCCAGCCAGCGCTGGAAGGCTGGCTAATACATGATGCTATTGCAATTGTGTAGTGTGACTGGTCAGCTCCTTAAATATGCCGCCCTATGCAGGTACAACCAATCGTAACGCAGGAGCTTCCATCAATAATCGCTGATGGGGCGCGGTATCCCGGAGGCTGTGTCACGCCCCAGGGAGTTCACTAGGTGACGAAAATACCTTCCTGTTCCTCTATTACACGCCGCTACCATAAGGTTTAAACATACCTGTTTTTGAGCACTGCTGAAAGACAGGTGTCGACAGTGACCGTTGGCAACAACCTGAATTACACGCTGCTACCTCGCTGTGTTTTGACGGTACAAGATACAATTGTCTCCGACACCCGGTTGTTTATAACCTTCTGTAGCGGCGTGTAAAGGTACCTTTACAGATCTCACAGGTGCGGGCTCCGGTACCCAGTTTCCTTCCTTTAGGGGCAAACTCTACTGTTACTCAGTCCCCTTCTTAGACTGAACTCTGCCTTTCTGAGTTTCCTTCTCTCTCTTTCTTTCTCTGTTTCTTGGGATCTTTGCTTTTTTGGGGCCCCTCAGCTGAGGTGCTCCTTCTTGCTCCTCCAGGCTGGCTGCCTGTCTCCTTCCACCTCCTCTCCCGACTCTCACCGACCGAATCACTGAGCTCTCTGGTTCCCTCTAGAGGTTGCTAAGACCCTCCCAGGGTTCCTCCCACCCACTATTCTAGTGTGTGAGTGCTGCTCTAGGGTTCCATCTAGTGACCATTGTCCCAATTGCAGTGGAGTACTACACCGCTTTTCTGGGTGCAGTACCCCTTTTGTGGCACCTACGCAGTGGGGCGCCACATAGTCCAATCAGGTTTTCTTCTTTAGCTCAGCTACATCTCTGGTAGAGAACCTCTTCCAGAGATGTAGCTGAGCTGTGCAGCCATGGTAAGTTCATGTGAGTTCATGCTGCATGAACTCACATGAACCCTGACAGCACCACGGCAACTTCAAATGAACAGCTGATCTGCATCAGCTGATCATTTGAAATAACCGCGCGGGAAAGCCAGCGGTGAGACTTCACCGCTAGCTTTCCTGCTCTGTTCTGCGCTCCTCACTCCCTGATGCCCCCTCATCGCTCCCCTAGCCGCCTCCCTGCCTGATCCTGAGCTAGGACCGGGCAAGAGGAGCAGATCCAGGGAGTGGGGATTGAGCATCAGGGAGCGGGGAGCGCAGCACAGAGCAGGAAAGCCGGCAGTGAAGTCCTGTTCTCACGGCCGGCTTCCCTGCCGTGGTCCTTCGCTCCACGCACCCTGGTGCTGCGCTCCCCGCCCGGTCTTAACTTAGGAACAGGATGGGAGGTGGCGGGGGGGTGGAGGATCAGGATGGGAGGCTGTGGGGGGCAGTGGATCGGGCTGAATGATTATTTAAAAACTTTTTATCGCCGGCTTTTAAACAATCATGCCCCCATTTCAGCCTTTTCCTATGCCCCCAGTCCACTTTATAGGGTCCTTTTGGTGAACAAACTGTTATCGAACATAACCTCGAACTGCCGAGTTGGAAGCTAATCGTTCGCATTCGTCGAATGACTCGAACACCGCCCAAAACAGCTCGAATTTGAAATTGGCAAACCTTTCAAATCGAACATTGCTCATCTCTACACCTCACAAATGTAAGCGATCCACACCAACTCGATAGTTGTTATGTGTCTTGGCTGAGTCTCAGTCTCACGGGCATGTTTAAGGTATTCAGCAAGTGCCCTCTGATGCTCACTTATCCTTGCCAACATATGATATGTTGAGTTCCACCTTGTTGGCAGCTCGCAAATGAGTGGTTTAGAAAATTAAATTGCTTTTGAAGCACTGCAAGTCCTGCAACAGTGGTTGAGGAATGGCGGAAATGGGCGCAAATACAGTGCACCTTATCAAGTAAGTCCAGCAAGTCAGGGTATGCTTTTATAAACTTCTGCACCACTAGGTTCAGCATGTGAGCCATGCATGGAACGTGTACCAGCTTCCCGAGCTTTAAAGCCACCACCAGGTTACGCCCATTATCGTATACAACCAGACCGGGTTGGAGTTGCAGTGGGGAGAGCCACTGATCGGTCTGTTGTTTTATTCTTTGGCACAGCTCTGCTGCAGTGTGTGGTTCACCTAAGCAGATGAGCTTCAGCAGAACGTGTTGCCGCTTTGCCGATGCGTTGCTCTACATCTTCCAACTTGGGAGTGATGTGGAGGGTAATTCAGCATAGGATGACGAGTCAGTGGAGGAGGAGGAAGAGGGGAGACAGGAGGTATATGATGAGTCAGAAACAATGATTGAGGTTGGGCCCACTATTCGTGGCATGCATAGGATATGTGATGGTCCAGTTTGAGATTTTGTCCCACCCTCCACCAGGGTGAGCCAGTGTGGCGTGACAGAGATGTATCGTCCCTGTCCACAATTACTTGTCCACATGTCTTTTGTAAGGTGGACCTTCCCTGTTACGGCATTGGTGAGAGCACGCTTTAGATTGTTTAAGACGTGTTGGTGCAATGCCGGGATGGCACACCGGGAAAAATAGTGCCAGCTGGGAACCGAATATCGTGGGGTAGCCAAAGCCAACAGATCGCGAAAAGACTGTGTCCCCACAAGCCTAAATGGCAACATCTCTATAGCTAGTAACTTAGCAATGTGGGGGTTCAGTATTTGGGCTTGTGGGTGCGTGGCTTGGTATTTACCCCTCCTTTCATATATCTGGGGCTTGGCTAGGACAAACAAGTGGATGATGTTGTTAAGTCCTGCATATGTGCAACCGCAGCTTGTGAGCAAGAGGTATATTCACCTGTTTCCTGCCCAGCAGATTGGAAAGGACGGATCACAGGCGACATGGCAGTGGTTTGATCCGCAGACACCAAAGTGGTACCTTGTTGTTTCGCCCACTGACCAGGGCGCTTGGCTGCCATGTGTTTCCACATACTGGTGGTGCTTTGGTTGCCTTTGCCCTGGCCTCTGCTCAGCTTCGTATGGCAGATGCTACAGTTGACAACATTTGGTTCAGAAGGACTATCTGAAAAAATTTCCAGACAGCCGCTGAATGTACCCTTGCCTTGACTTGGGGTCCATAGGGATTACTCTTGGCAACAGATGATACACTTCTCACTCTGCTCAAACCAGTAGCCCTTGATGCCTTTGTTGGTGCTGCGTATACACCTTCTTCCTCTGTGCTGCTGTGCTGGCTATGCGTGCCAGCGGTCCAGGTCAGATCGGTGGTCTCAGCATCGACCTCCTCATCGTCCATTTCATCCTCCTTCCGTGTTGATATTGTCGGTTGGCCAGAAGGCAAATGTGTGTCATCATCATCAGCCTCCACCTCTGCACCCGGTATATCACGTGGATGAAAGTGGCTTTCTTTCTCCATGGGTTTTAAAATATTTTGCCATGAACAGACAATACCTCCTCACATTCCTCTTCATTGTCACGTGGTGAGAGGCCAAAAGCAACGAAAGGATATGAACCAAACAGATCCTTGGCATGGTTAAGGTTGGGGTGAAATGTTTCCTGTGACTCCTAATGGGATGATGAACTAGGAACAGGTTGAGAATAGGATGGCCCAGCATTCTCTGTATGGACAGGAGACTGTGTGATTGTGGACGATTGGGTGCTGCTGAAAATTTTGTGGAGGCTTTATCAGCCATCCAAGACAGTATCTGCTCTTGCTCCTCTGGCTTCCAGACGCGTTTTCATTCCAGACCAGGAAATTTCACCAGGAACATGCATCAACCTTCTTCTGTCTCCCAGACTCTGTGCCTTGTCGGGCACCACTGACAACCCCACGCCCACATTCACGTCCGTGTCCCTGTTCCTGCACAACAGCTTTTTTTTCAGAATTTGGGGTTTTTCCGACATGCCTGCAGATGTTCAGATGCAGATATTGGGAAACAAGGAGCAGTTACTGCTTTGTGGAAGGTAGCACTACAGCAAAAAAAAACACTATGCATGTTTGGTATCGCCGTTATCGTGCTGGCATGTTATTTTTATCATATAATGAACACACTTCAAATTTTTTCACCAACATTCAGTACGTTTCATGATAAACTGGATAGTGCCATTCAAAAGTATCAATGAGTCACATATGTCAATGGAAAAATGGCTCTAAAGGTACCGTCATACGCGGCAATATGCTTGCAATTTCACTGGCAATTTGTTGGTTGCAGTGAAATCACGGATACAGGCTAGGGTCACATTTGGAAGTGTCATTGCCGTTACCGCATCCAGATCCGGATGCAGTAAGCGCAATTGGCTTCAGACACATTTTGTTCACAAAATGTGTCCGGCAAACTGGAATGCGGTAACCGGATTGCTCAGGATGTGTAATCCAGAGCAATCCGGTTACCTTATGCTTTGTTCATCCCTGCTGCCGCATTCACATTTGCCTTGCGGCAGCCGCATGGGCTCCCATAGGAGCCCATTATAGCAAGCCTCCTGCGGTTTGCAAAACCGCTGCGAAAACTGCAGCCTGCATGATTTTTACCACAGGCTGAAATTCCGCAAGCGGTAGCCAGATTGCGTGTAGTGAAGTTCGGTTACTATAATGGGCTCCTATGGACTGCGGTTTCTGCACTTTTACTGCTCAAAGCCGAATCAGGATCAGCAGTGCCCTGCCGCAAGTGTGACCCTAGCAACATTGTTCCTTTGTACACGGCAACAAAATAGAACAATGTGTCCATGATTTCACTGCAACCAGCAAATTGCCAGCAAAATTGCCACTTGTGACGGTACCTTTATGCCTCTAATGGTACCTTTACACGGCGCAACCGCGGCGAGAAATATTGGCAGCGATATTGCGACCTGGAAATATCGCTGCCACATTTCCTCCCAATTGCTTGCTCTGAAACCAGGCGACCATGGCGAGGTGCCAATTTCCCCAATTACTCGCCGCAATAAGGATGCAATTTGGCGGCGATACTTCCAGCGAGAAATATCGCCGCCAAAACTGTCTCCCGTGGTTGTGGCATGAGAAGGTACCCTTAGAAGAATGGAAAGAAAAAAGGAAGGAGAAAACAAAAATGCAAAATCTGAAAATAACATGATGGGAAGTGGTTAAGATATGCATACAAAATTTTGTGATTTACTTTAAGGTCACCAAAATATTTCTTATTTTACATTTCCTTTTGAGATGTTAATTTTCCTGGAGGGCTATTTCTGACTTTTCATCCTTCAATTTTAAATGTCCTTTGTTTTGTGTTATTATGCTGTACTTTGTATTGCCCTGTTCACTCATAATGGTTTCTTTTATTATTAGACATTTTATTACTAGAAGGTATAATCTTTCTCTTCTATTTTAGTGTTATTTTTTTAAGCACTCCACATTCATGTTTATTATCCCCAGTTATCAGGACTAATCTATTCCCTTTATCAAGTGAGTTTAGTTTTCCTAAAGTTCAGGTACCGTATTTACATTTCCTCCTTGAAATATTTTGTTGAATATTACTTTGCAAAATACCTTTTTCCACACAGGCACAAAGCTTCTTAGTGCAAACAGGAAAGTTTACTAGATTTCATAAAATTTCAGTATAAAGGAAAACAAACTGCTTTTCTCTCAGCATACAGTCAAACAAAAAAACAAACAGAAAATAAACAGTCCATATGATAGCTTGGGCTCACCCGCTCCTGCTGCTGCCTGCGTGACAAATCATGCAGGATGCAGTTTTCGGAGCAGTTCTAGCCTCTGCAACGCAGTAACCGCATTGCTCAGGATGTGTAATCCTGAGCAATGTGGTTATAAGTTGAGCTGCCACCGGGATAAGCAAAGTGTTTACACTGTACAAAAAGCTAAAATATTAATAATAATTGTGCCCATCATGTCTCTACGGGGTGCCCACCTCCCCTAGAGACATGCTGCTTACTCAGGTGGGCATGTAATGTGTTAATAACTCCTGTACAGTAAGCCGGCTCCTGTCGGCTCTATACAATTTTCTGAATGAAGCCGCGACTCCACTGACAGCTGTGCGCATACTATACGTAATGTACGTATAGTATGTGCACTGTCCGAGGGCCTGTAGGCTTTTACATTAGATCTATGGGCGGCGCACCTCCATAGATCTACTGTAAAAGCCTACAGACCTCGGACAGCTGTACATACTATACGTACATTACGTATAGTATGCGCACAGCTGTCAGTGGAGCGCGGCTTCATTCAGAAAATTGTACAGAGCCGACAGGAGCCGGCTTACTGTACAGGAGTTATTAACACATTACATCCCACCTAAGTAGGCAGCATGTCTCTAGGGGGTCGGCACCCTAGAGACATGATGGGCACAATTATTATAAATATTTTAGCTTTTTTTACACTGTTAACACTTTGCTCATCCCAGCAGCAGCCGGGATGAGCAAACTGTACGGTAACCGGATTGCTCCGGATTACACATCCGGAGCAATCCGGTTACCGGATTGCGGCTTCAGCCACACATTTTGCTTGCAAAATGTGTTGGAAGCCAATTGCATTCACCGCATCCGGATCTGGATGAGGTGAACGCAATTCTCTGTAAAATTGCGACCCTAGGCTGAGTCGGATCCAGGCCCAGATGAAGAAGGTTCTAAGCAAGCATAATGTAGACCCTCATTCCCAAACTGTAAGTCCTGTTGGTGGAGACAATGAGGAAGATGCTGATGAGACTGAGATACCTGATTGTAATGACAACTTGACTTTTCGGTCAGGGCAGGAAGAGGTTGGCTCTAAGGACGACGGGTGTGAGAGCACACAGGGTGATGATGAGGTTGTAGATCCCACTTACTGTCAGCCCACAGTCAGCCAGTCGATGAGAGTCAGCACAGTAGGTGGAGGAGGATGCTAGTGATGACGAGGTTAGTTTGCACCTTCCTGGACAGAGGCGGAGTACTGGAAGCACATCAACAACTGCATTCCCAACCACAGCTCTGCCTCTGAGCAGAAGTCGTGGTGGCTCTTCTTCTGGTCACATGGGCTTGAAACCTTGCCTAGCCTGGACCTTTTTTGAGGTCGCAAAGGATGACCCAACTCAGGATGACACAGAGGTTGAAAAGTCCTTGCGGATCCACTGCTGTACCATCCTCTCTAGGCGTTGACTATGTAGACTTCTTGTCTCCCCTGGCCTTGCAAAGGATGGTCTAAAAAATTGGTGAAACGATTCCACAAAATTGCTCTTACGACCAGATACGGTGTTACTGTTACGGTTTGAGTGATGACTCGACAGTCCCACAGTTGGCAAGTTAGAACTGTGAGATTCATTATGTGCACCACTGGTGTTTTGTGGAAAAGCAGATCTAAGATCCTGTAACAGTTTCTGCTGATACTCCTGCATGCGTGAATCCCTTTCTATGGCAGGAATTATTTCGCCAAATTTACTCTTGTACCAGGGATCTAAGAGTGTGGCAAGCCAGTAGTCGGCATTACTTCGAATTCTGAGAATCTGAGGGTCATGTTGCAGGTAGTGCAGCAAGAAGGCACTCATGCGTCTTGCGCATCCAGGAGGCCCAAGTCCTTGTTGTGTTGGTGGCGACGTGGTAAGAATCATGCTTCTTTCCTCTGCCCTCTCCCCCCAACCTCGCACAACAGAAATGTGATCAAGGTCTCCCTCATCTGATGAGTCTTCTATGCCCATCACCAGTTCATCCTCCATTTGTTTCTCGGTTCCTGCACCTTCCTCAACTGTTTGGCTGCGACCATGTGCCCTTGTTAATACCTTTCCCCCACCCTTCCATGCCTGCCGCCTTGGTGCTGCCGACCGTCTGGACCTTGGAGATCTTCTTATTCTTTCCACATACGACTCCTCCTGCACTTCTTCCCCCTCCTCTTGTCCCACCACCTGACTCTGAATACTGTTTAAAGTGTGCTCCAGCATGTAAATGACCAGGATAGTCATGCTGATAATGGCATTGTCAGCACTAAACATCTTCATCCCTTTTCAAAACTGTGGAGAAGGGTGCATAGGTCCTTGATCTGAGACCACTCTATCAGCGTGATTTGCCCCACCTCTGGATCTCGTTGGCCCAGGTTATACATCATAACGTATTGCACCAGGCTTGTCGGTACTGCCACAGTCCCTGCAACATATGCAGAGTTGAATTCCATCATGTCGGCACATCGCATTTCAGCCGGTGAACTGGCAGGCTCCACGACTTCTGTAGAGATACAAGTCGTTGAGCTGTGGGATGCAAACTGCGGAAGTGAGCACACAGAGACCATGCCCTCGGCAGGAGCCCATCTAAGCCAGGATTGTGGGCTAAAAATTGCTTGACAACCAGATTCCAGATGTGAGCCATACAAGTGACATTGACCCGGCGAAGGGCCGCACCCAGGTTTGCAGCATTATCGCACATGGCTCTCCCTGGCTGCAGGTTCAGTTGAGACAACCATTGATGAAACTCGTCTCCACAGCTGACCACAACTCCTCAGCTGTGTGATTCACATTTCCCAGACATTTCAACTAAAGATCGCCTGATGCCATTGAACCCTGCTGCCAACATAGTAAAGAGGTGTGCAGGATTCCTTCTGCGCAGTTCGAACCCGGGTGGCATAACCAGACAGGCTTTGGGTGCAGGTGGAGGACCGAGACGGGTTTGAGGAGGCAGAAGCAGTGGAGGAACTTCTACATACAGAGGATTGACGCACAACTCATTGTGATGGCAAGACTTGAACAGCAGCCCCTTCTCCTGCTGTCACCATAGTTACCCAGTGCCCAGTCACCGACATGTTACGTCCCTGTCCATGCTTACTCGTCCAAGTGTCTGTGGTGAAATGCACTCTGTCACACACAGAGTTTGTCAAGGAAGCGGTAATATTGTGTGTGACATGATGGTGTAGCGCAGGAACAGCTTTCTTTGAGTCCACATCTGAGGGACCGAGGGCTCACTGCTGTGCTGAGATGGGGTTGAGTAGGGTGTCCCAGGCAAACTGCTGGTCTGTGAGGAAGGTGCAGGCAGAGGTATTATGTTGCCTTCATCTAAAGGTGGTGCTCTCGATGTCAGAGAACACTCAACACCAGCAGGTGTTTCCACTTCCAAAAGAACTGGCTGTTGTGGGTAAAGAGGTGGAAGGTCTGCGTCCAAAAGCATGTGTGACTGCTGTCCCCACAGTCACAGAGGGGGAAGAGGCACTTGATGGGCAGACAGTGGTTGGCCCGGCCCGCTAGGCCGCATTGTAGCACAGTGAGCTTCCCACTGTGACTTATGCTTCATATCCATGTGACAGTTCATGCTTGAAGTGCTCAAACTATTGATTTTTTGTCCTCTACTTAGATTTTGGTGACAAATCTTACAGATAACATGGAGAGACTAAAGGCTTGTGGATTTTTGATTGTGCTACATGAAAGTCACCTCACCAACCATTTTAAGCTTGCAACTCTGGCGCAATTGATGCCACTTAAGTGGTGTCTGTGCCCAAATTTTTGAAAAAATGTAGACTCTTGTTGGAGTCCCCTTGCTGTGTTTTACATGATTTTAGAAGGGCATGACATCTGTGTCTCCTCCTCCTTTTACTCTTCTACCTCCTTTCTTTTCGCATGACTATATGTACTTGTCACTTTTCCATGTGTGTTTTTGTGTCAGGTTTTGGACACCTTTGAAGGTGTTTTCTATGTGTTTGTATGTGTTTGTGTTTGCCTGCCATTGTTTTCAATGCGTTCGAAGGTGTTCGATGAACATTGGACTGAACATTCGACAAACACACCCCCAATTCAACAACCTAATCAAATTCGAACACTAGGGTGGTGGCTCATCTCTAGACACGATATGACGGGGAAATCCGTGAAGCCGAAAGATATGTTCGATGAATATCTTGGCCAACTTAGGAGAGGATGGTAGACCGGGCAAAGGAACGAAGTCGGCCATTTAAGAGAAGCATGCACAAGTACCCATATGTCCGTACAGCTTGAGGAGCAAGGAAGATCCGTAATGAAATCATGGCAATGTGTTGCCAAGGAGCCGATGAGACTGGGAGAGGCAGTAGACGTCCAGCCGGCAACCATCTAGATACCTGTTTCTAGCACAAGATGGACATGAAGCAACAAAATCGTAGATCTCTTGACGGATAGTAGGCCACCAATAGTCACGAGACATCAATAGACTTGAGAGAGACTTTTAACTCCGACGTGACCAGCAAGTCTCGACGAGTGTCCCCATGACAGAACCCTCTTCCTCTTATCCTGTGCTACGAAGGTTTTACTCAGCGGGAGTCAAGCAAAACATAAGGGAGACACTGTGATTATCTTAGTAGGGTCTATTATATGGAAGGACTCCTCTTCCCCATCCGACAGCTGAAAGCACCTTGACAGGTCATCAGCCTTGATATTTTTACTACCTTCCGGAAGTGAAGTTCAAAATTGAAACTGGCAAAGAACAGGTACCACCAGAACTGCCGGGGGTTGACTCTCTGAGCAGACTGGAGATAAGCCAGGTTCTTATGGTCACTGAAGATTATGAATAGATGAATGGCACCCTTGAGGAGGTGTCGCCACTCCTCCAATGTCAGTTTGATGGCCAGCAATTCACGATCCCCGATGGAATAGTTACACTCCGATGCGGTAAATGCTTTAGAGAAAAACCTGCAGGTGACTAACCGATCCGAAGAGGATTTCTGGGAGAGGACAGCCCCTGCTCCTATGGAGGAGGCGCCTAGAATGAACTCTCTGTTTACCTCTGGTCGGTGCAAGGTAGGAGCCTCGGAGAAGGAGTGCTTTAAAGTGGAGAAAGCGTTTTCGGCCTCTGGGGTCCAGTTGCAGGAATTTGTTCCCTTACAAATGAGAGCCGTGATGGTTCCGATCAAGGAATAAAAATGGGGAATGAACTGCCTGTAATAATTTTGCAAAGCTAAGAAACTGTTGAATAGCCTTGGTCCCCACAGGACTGGGCCATTTCAGAACGGCGGAGAGCTTCTCAAGGTCCATCCGTAGTCCAGAATCAGAGATGATGTATCTGAGAAAGGGCAAAGAGTTCTGCTCAAAAACACATTTCTCCATCTTGGCGTACAACCCATTCCTCCTCAGTCGCAGGAGGACTTGCCATATGTCACGTCTATGAGAGGATAAATCCGGGGAGAAAATGAGGATGTCATCCAAATATACCAACACAAACGTGTACAACAGATTGCGGAAGATGTCATTGACAAACTCTTGGAACATCACGGGGGCGTAACACAACCCGTATTGCATGACCAAATACTCATAATGGCCATCCCTGGTGTTGAAAGCAGTCTTCCATTCCCCCTGGCATGTATGCGAACCAGGTTGTAGGCTCCTCATAGGTCCAATTTCGTGAAGATGCAAGCCCCTTAGAGCGTGTCAAAGAGCTCCAGAATCAGTGGCAGTGGGTATTTGTTCTTGATGGTGATCAAATTCAAGCCCCTGTAATCTATACAAGGTCGAAAGGTGCCCTCCTTCTTCTTCATAAAGAAGAACCCTGCGTTATTTTTGGATGTAGCCCCTAGCCAAATTGTCCATGATGTACTCCGACATGGCCTGCGACTCGGCTGGGGACAACAGGTAGATTCGTCCCCTGGGTGGTGTAGCACTAGGAGCCAGGTCAATAGAGCAATAATACAGCTGATGAGGTGGGAGGACCTTGCCTCTGTCTGTTGAAGACGTCCACATACTGCCAATAGGCAGCAGGTAAACCAGTAAGAACAGAAACCAGTTGCAGGGGAACAAGGTGGCAGAACAGTCTGAAAGAATCTCTCTTGGCAGAGAAGGCCCAACCACAGGATGTACCAAGAGCACCAGTCCAGGACAGGTCCATGAGCCTGGAACCAGGGAAGCTCGAGGAGCAAGGCGTGGAAGAGACTGGGCAAAACATCGAAGGCAATCCATTCACAGTGGAGAACCCCAATCTGCACCTTCACCTCCTCCGTCACCTTGGTAATGATCTCCTGCAGTGGTCTGCCATCCACCGACGTAATTAATCTAGGAGTCCACAGAGGTATTATGGGAATTCCAAGCCGAGTCACCGCCTCTTGCCTAATGAAGTTTCCTGCTGCTCCAGAATCCACGTAGGCTAGCTCGGAGAAGCTTCTCTGCGGACATATCACCTGCATGGGCAGGGTGAGGGGTTGAGAGGCATCGTTCTTGCCTAGGATTTCCTCTTCTACATGACCTAGGCGGAGGAGTTTCCCATCTTTCAGAACAATACCGGCGCTGATCGCATGTGTCTCTGCAGTACAGGCATAGGCCGTGAGCCAGCCTACCCTCTCGGCGTTGCTCCGCCATCCTGACCCGATCCACCTGCATGGGTTTGGAAAAGGGGGGATGGCAGACGTCATGGCCCTGGACTGGGCTGTCTGCGTTCAGAGGAAAGCGGCCGACAGATCTCCTCTCCCTGGCGGATTCATGGGAGCGTTCCTGGAAATGCAAATTGATGCAAGTAGCTAGTGAGATCAGGTCTGCCAGCTCAGCTGGGGTATCCCAACTCACAAGTTCACCCTTTATCCTGCCAGACAGGCTACACCAGGAAGCTCCAGTTAATGCCTCGTTATTCCAACCCAACTGGAGGAGAGGGTGCGGAAGTGAATGGCGTATTGCCCAACGGTGAGGGTCCTTTGATGGCAGTTGAAGAGGGACTCTGTAATAGATGCGACCCAGCCGGGTTCATTGAAGACCTTACGACATGTCTCCAGAAAGGTCAACAACTGAGAGACCGCAGGGTCATCACGCTCCCATAGAGAGTTAACCCACGCCAACCTCGCCCTCCAAGTGGGACACCACAAAGGCCACCTGGCCTGATCGGTGGGGTATGCTGTGGCAGCAGTTCAAAATGTAAACGGCACTGGTTGAGGAAGCCGCGACACATCTAAAGGTACCTTTACACGCCGCAACTATCACTAGCACGGTAGCAACCGTACATGCGCGTGCACGTTTTTAATGGTTGCTAACGATCGCCGATGCTGTATGTACACGCCGTAATTGCATAGTCAACTGAAGGTATCGTGGTTCCCCGGAAGTTGAAACAGATCCTGCGGATAACTTCCTGTTGAATCCAGTCGCCCCTTCACACGCTGATGGGGCACGGTATCCAGCACGCTGTGGCACGCCTCTGGGAAATCACTAGGTGATGCATATTCCAACCCTATTGCCCGTTTACACGCCAATATCAGGGCAATTCACCATTTTGGTTGCCTCGGATTTTAGAACACGGCTCAGAAACCGCTACCGGTGCAACTGCGAGAAACCCAATCACTTTTCCAAATTTCACGCCACAACTGTGACAAAAATCCTGATTGCCAGGCAGTTGCTACACCTCAGTGGCGGTGTGTAAAGGTACCTTTAGGGTCAACGCTGTATCTAGGCGTTTTTCCAAGGTGAGGCGAGGGATTCAGGACACCTCACAGGGACCGGTCATAGGATGTGGCCTGAGTCGAGGCCGTTGTTGCAGACTGCACTGAGACCAGATGATCGTCCACCGAGAACATATAGGACAGCATGCGAGACTGCAAGTCTCGTTGCACGGACAGCTTCTGCTGTAGACTCACAAGCTGAGAGGCAGACACTGGGTCGGAGATCTGGAGAGAGGCTAACCGGTTATCCATGGACTGAAGGAAATCCATAATATGGTTCTGATTCTCCTGAAGATAAGACAGCTCCTTTTGCGCCGATAATGGGGTACCAGTGGGGTCCATGGCCTGATTATTCTGTCATGCTTCCGGTGGGAGGTGCCTTAGAGTGGACCCACTGGGCTGTAGTACCGAACTCCCCTGGGTGAGCTGGTCCTAGTTTATCCAACCCCTATACAGGGATTGTCAGGGGCAAGCCCAGGTGGTCTAAATACCACTGCTGCTAGTACCAGGAGGGCGGCTCGTAGGGTTAGCCTATACTACGGTAAGGCTAAGAAGGATCTGAGGCACCAGAATCCAATACTAAAAGAGCTGTAACAGGTTCCACAGGAGGAGAGCACAAGGTGGGCCTGACTAACAGCCAGAGAAGCAGAAGCTTACTAACACAATAATCAGGCACCTTCCATCAGTGAAGGGGGCCTGATATACTGGAGGACGAACAGCTATTTGCCAAGGGGAGTGTCAGACTGAGCCGTTTCGGCCCCTAGATTCACAGGGGAGGGGCGCGGCTGCTCCCAGTGCATTACACCGTCCATTGTAGTGTGCTGGTGTTTGAACCCGATGACCGGCAGACAGGATGGGGACCCGGCGATGGCTCCGAGACACAGCACGTCTGGATGCCTGACCAGCAGAGCAGCAGATGAAGCAGAGCCAGGGAAGGTGAGCTGGGGAGTGGTGCTAGAGGAACTAACAAATTGTGTGTGGGCTCATACTACATATAAAGAACTGTATGGTCGCCATGGTTGTTCTACCGATCTACCTCTGAGTTTAATTTGGCTTTCTCGACCCTGTAGGAGACTGAATCTTGCAGATTGGACTGAACCAAATTCTCATGTATTTGTATGTGAGATCATAACTAATCGCACTGTGCTTGTCAGTGGCGTAACTTCAGGCCCAGGGGCCCCAATGCAAAAGCTTCAACGGGGCCCCCAATTATTGCAAATTTTTAATAGTATTAGTCTTTTTCTATGGGCCAAAGGGACTTTTGGGGCCTCCTAGGCTGTAGGGCTCGGGTGCAATCGCAACCCCAGCAGGCCATGGAACCCATAAGGTGTAGGGGCCACATGACATTCGGGGAGGTAGGGAGTTAATTGGAGAAGGAAGGAATGGGAATATGTGATTGGGGCATGGGTGCTGACTAAATGAGAGAGGGGGTGGTCAGGGGGAGGAAGAGGGGGAGCTCAAGGGAAGATACAGGGGACAAAGAAGGAAGTCCCCTCATTCCACTTCCTGGGGACAGCCTGTGAAGTTTCCTGCTCACCTTCTCTCCTGCAGTAATGGCGGATTTGGCCTCTCTGGGGGCTTTGATTCAGGCAGCAGCAGCGGTGCATGGGGCACAGGCAGTGCAGGCCTACATTCAGGCTGCCTGTGCTTCCCCATCGGCACCGGCCCCCTCCACTCCAGCGCTGCGTGGCCGACGCTCCAGGCCACCAGAGCGCTATTCCCCGGGGGCTGGAGGTGCGAGGAGGGCCCGTTCGGGAAGCCCCGGTGGGGACCCTCAGCGGCGGGGAGGGCGCCCTTCCACCCCGGGGCCCTCTCCGGCTGTTGGGAGGAATTCACGGCGCCGGAATGCCGCTCCGGAAGTGGGCGGAGCCGGCCCGCGGCCGACTTCCGGTCGGCGGTCCGGGAACAGGAGCGGGAACGCAGCGGCGGCTCCCGGGGGGAGCACGGATGAGGGAGCGCGCCGAGCAGCCGGCGCCAACAGAAGGTACCCCCTGCAGGCGGCGGGGGGCGGAACGGCTTCCCGGGTGGGAGGAGCCACGGGCGACTAGGGGAAGAGCGGCGCAGAGGCGAGGGGCTTCTCCCACTGGAAGGGCACTGGCTGTGGCTGGTGGAGGGCGCAGTAGTGGGGAGTCCCTGGCGTGCACAGCTGGACGGATCCGGACAGGTCCTGCAACGGTGCCCCTTGGATCCTGTAGGGGGCGTACCCAGAGGGCATCCACGGATGCAGGGCCCCAGGGGGCTGTAGCGGATCTCCCCTGTGTAGCAGGGGGGGGATCCCAGCGGCGAGAGGATCGGGAGCAGCCCGCCTGCAGTCGGCAGGACGGGTTTAGGGAGAGGGGCCCCTGTGGTCAGAAGAGACCTCGGGGGAGTTGGCGGGTGAGACGGTTCGGAGGTCGCAGGAGCGGTCTCAGAGGAAGAAGCAGTGCTCGGCTGGGGGTGCTCCTGCAGCCGTGGAGGCCAGGGGGAGTTGCGGCAGCGGCAGGCACACTCCCGACGGAGCACCCCTGGAGGGCTTGGAGGACGACATCAGCGCAGAGGAGGGACAAGTATCGGAGGAATCGTCTGGGGAGGATCGGACGGAGGAGGACTGCGTTGCGGCTGCCCCTCGGCAGCCTGGTGAGAACCCTAGTTGTAATATTATGCATATGTCGGGATCGGGCGGTGATGTGGGTGTAGGGCCGATTCCAGTGGGGGGGATAGCGTCTGGGGTTACAGGGGGAGGTGATGTAATGGGACAGTTGCTCGGTTTGTTGCGGAGCCTGGTGGCTCAGGGGGGCTTGAATTCCGTTGCAGGGTCGCCAGTGGGAGCTTGGGTCAGGCCGGCTGGGGTCGAGCCCAATGTGGGAAGCGAGGCTGCGGTGCAGCAGAGTGTTGAGGGACAGCTTTCAACGGAGCCGGTTGCGGCAGTTGAAGTGGAAAAAGAAAAGGAGGAGGAAGTGGTTAGGCTGGATGATAGGGCAAAGAGTGAGGTGTACGTTTGCTTTGAGAGCCCCTTGGGGGCGCATTTGAAGAAGGAAGTCAGGGAAAAGATTTGGAAAGGGGAGTACGTGGAAATATTTTCGCTGCTCCCGTTGGAAAAGTTTAATTTGGATAAGGTTCGCCCTAGTGATTCCAAAAAAGAAAAGGAGGACGATGAGAAGCGTCGGTATCGTCTGATACCACGGACGTTTATGAATTGGTTGCAGGCCTTTGCGATATTGGTGAGCGTAGTAGGGGAGAAAGAGCTGGGGAGCACTCCTGCGTGGTTTGGATATATGGATTCAATAGGAGAGGCTTATAGGGTGTATGGTGGTTTGTCATGGCTTCGATATGATGAGCAGTTCAGGCAGCGTAAGGCTTTACGGTCGGAAATGCGTTGGGACCATAAGGATATTGCTTTATCGTTGCGCTTAATGACGGCGCCGGCACAGCCCTTTCGGAGTGGGGCCGGGGGATCAGGTTCGGGATCGGGTGCGGGACCAGGTACCTCGGCTGGGTTCAAAAAAGGTTGTTGTTGGCAATTTAATGAGGGGCAATGTAAGTTTGGTTCCGCCTGTCGATTTAAACACGAATGTTCGGGATGTGGAGGAGGGCACAGCTTTGCCCGTTGTTTTAAGAAAGGAAAAGGAAAGGGAGGAGACGGTGCTGACAAAAGGGAGGACACCAGTGAGGGTAGAGGCAATGGAACCGTTCTTAAGTAGGTATCCGGATGTTGAGGCTGCCGAGTTATTGCGTTCAGGTTTTTTGTTCGGTTTCGTTATTCCGTCTGAGGCAGTAGAGAGGGGCGTGTTTCGCCCGGGGAATTTACGCTCGGCTAGGGAGCATCCGGAGGTTGTGGACGAGAAGTTGAGGAAGGAAGTTGAGTTGGGGAGGATGGCAGGCCCCCTCTTGATTCCCCCTTGTCCGAATTTACGGGTATCTCCGCTGGGAGTGGTACCGAAAAAAGAGCTGAATAAGTTTCGGTTAATACATCATTTGTCATACCCAGCTGGGGCTTCGGTAAATGATGGTATAGCGCCGGAGTTGGCAGCGGTTTGTTATGTCTCTTTTGATAAGGCGGTGGAGTTGGTAAAACGAGCGGGACCGGGGGCACTGATGGCAAAGTCGGATGTGGAAGCGGCATTCCGTTTGTTGCCGGTGCATCCTGAGAGTCAGCATTTGTTGGGTTGTATGTGGAGGGAGCGTTTTTATGTAGATCGTTGTTTACCAATGGGGTGTTCAATTTCTTGTTCGTACTTTGAAGCTTTTAGTTCTTTTGTTGAATGGGTTGTAAGGGATGTGTCGGGTATGGAGTCAATCATTCATTATTTGGATGATTTTTCTGTGTGGGGCCGGCGGGTTCCCCGATTTGTGCAGGTTTGTTGTTTGCTTTGACTGAGGTTGCCAGTCGTTTTGGGATACCTCTGTCTCCCGGAAAAACAAAAGGACCGGCCACGGTCATGCGTTTTTTGGGGATCGAGATTGATTCATTGGCTAAGGAGTGTCGGCTTCCTGCTGACAAGATTGTGGATTTGAGGCGGTCGGTTGCTGAGGTGACTAAAGCGAAAAAGGTGCAGCTTAAGGTGGTTCAGTCTCTGTTGGGCAAACTTAATTTTGCTTGCCGGATTATGCCAATGGGCAGGGTGTTTGCCAGGCGGTTGGCTGTGGCTATGTCCGGCAAGACGTGTCCGGTGCATTTTGTTCGGATCACCAGAGACATTAAAGAGGATTTGAGAGTGTGGGATATATTCTTGCAGGAATATAATGGGCGCACGGTTTGGCTTGAGGATGTGGTGCCGAACAGGGTGTTGCAGTTGTTTACAGATGCGTCGGGTGCGATAGGTTTCGGAGCATTTTTTATGGGGCACTGGTGCACGGGCGGTTGGCCAGAGTCCTGGAAGGAGCGAGGTCTGGTGAGGAACCTTGCGTTGTTGGAAATTTTCCCCATCGTGGTGGCAGTGGAGTTGTGGGGCCAGGACTTTGCGGACAGGAAGGTTTGTTTTCATTGCGATAACATCGCTGTGGTATATGCGATTAATGCCTTGTCTGCTAAGTCTTTGCCGGTGGTGGCCTATCTTCGGCATCTGGTGCTCAGATGTCTGCAATGGAACATTCAAATTGTGGCTAAACATGTACCGGGAGTTACTAATTCAGTGGCTGATGCACTTTCTCGGTTTCAGTTCCACAGGTTTCGGGAGTTGGTGCCTTGGGCGGACGAGATCGGTCAGCCCTGTCCGGATGGTTTATGGAACCTGGTAACTTGATTGTGGGTACCTTGATTCGGAGTTCAGTGTCGGAGGCTACTTGGTGCCGATATGGGAAAGTATGGCAGGAGTGGGAGGAATTTGTGCGGGATCAGGGCATGACTGGTGGTATGGATGATGTGCAAAAGGTGCTGACATTCATAGGGAATGATTTTGTGTCTGGAAGGTCCGCTTCGGCTGGAGCACAGAGGGTGGCAGCGATTGCATTTTGGTTTCGGCTGTTGGGCAGGCAGGATGCGACTAAAGATTTCACAGTGCGACAGGCTTTGAAAGGTTTCCGGAAAGGTGTGCGGACAAGGGATGTTCGACGCCCGGTGTCGGTGACATTACTGGGAAGAATGGTAGCGAAGTTTGAGGGGATTTGCAGGTCCAACTACGAAATGATTTTGTTTTCCACAGCTTTTGTGTTGGCCTTTTTTGGAGCTTTTAGGCTAGGGGAGTTAGTGAGCCCAACTCGGTGTAGGGCGGGAGGCTTGGCTTTGAATGACATGCTAATTGTAGAAGACAGTGTGGAATGCTGGCTGCAGTATTCAAAAACTGACCAACTGGGCAGAGGGAGGTTGGTGGTGTTGTATGCCATGGCTGGGAGCCCATTGTGTCCGGTGGGGATGGTACGACGTTTTCTATCTCATAGGGGTGGTGGTCCAGGACCGTTACTTAGGCATGCAGATGGTTTGTTTTTGTCCAAATTTCAGTTTCGGGCAGTTTTCCGGGAGTGCTTGCTGAGAGTGGGCGAGCGCCCGGAGGAGTTTGGCACGCATTCATTTTGCATCGGGGCGGCCACGGAGGCGTCTCGTTGGGGGTTGGGGGATGATGTAGTGAGGCGAATTGGGCGCTGGGAATCGAATCGTTTTCGATTGTATGTACGTCCTCACTTGCTTTCTAGGTAGTGGCTGGAGGGGATTACCCAGGCTACTGAAAAAGCGGGTGGGCATTGCGGTATGGTTTTCGTTAGTAACTGGTTAGGATGACACGCTGGTTTTGGTCAATTGTTAACTTTTCTTTTGTTTGTACAGGCCGCTGCTTGATCTGGATACTCAGCCATTCGTACGTGTATTGGGGGGCTCTTCGAGCGGATGTTCGCCCGGATGGTCGGCAGTTGGGACTCGACAGAGGTGCAGCGTCGGTCAAATGGTTGGGTTTGAGGGGTATGCAATGGGGCAGGGTGCTGCCGGAAGTGGATTATTTTTGTAATGTGAGTAGACCCCCTGATATCTTAGTTCTGCATGTTGGGGGAAACGATTTGGGGGTGCGTGTGTCTCGGGAGTTAATACGGGACATCAAGTGTGATTTGTTGCGACTGTGGTGTTCCCACCCCGGTGTGATTGTGGTATGGTCGGATATGGTGCCAAGGGGACGATGGAGGTTTGGGAGATCGGTGGATAAAATTAATAAAGCAAGGGTGAAAGTCAATAAAGCGGTGGGGGCATTTGTGGCACGTAACGGGGGGATTGTGGTACGGCACAGAGAATTGGAGTCAAGGTCGAGAGAATATCTGAAGTCTGATTTGGTGCACTTGACGGAGATTGGCTTGGATATGTGGATGTTGGATTTGAGAGAAGGTGTGGAGCAAGCGTTTGGTGTGTGGCGGGTCCAGGCCAAGTAAGGGGTCACTTGCCCTGTCCTGTGGTGGGGGTAGGTCTGGTCCAGAGGCAGGTGATTTACATTTTGAAGGGGGAGATGAGCCACCTCAAAGGTTGAGGGGCTCAGGTTAAAGGTACCTTGCAGGCACGGGGTTCTGCAAGGGTGAGGTATTGGTTCTAGGTAACCAATACCTCGTCCCTGGGGCCGGTGTTATTGCGGCCAGGGGCAAAAAGTTAGAGGCTTATGGACCGGGCCTATCCATGGGTAAAATGATGGGAGGGCCTATTGTTTAAGTTGGGACGCCCGTTGGACGGTGTACCCTGTTATATTATGCTAGTATGTAAACAATAGGCAATAAAGGCTGCTGTGGCCAATTTGTTAAACCAAGTCACTGCAGTATGTGTGTTATTTTAAGTCTACAACGGTTGGGGGATAGTAATTAATCAACCAATTTACGACCGGAGATCCTCCCTCGATTGTCATGCACCTGTGGTAGTTACGCCCCTGGTGCTTGTCCTCCCATGGAGTAATTACCTTCTTCTTTCCACTTGTCTTTTTGCATCTCCTCCTTCTCTCTCTCTTATAACTCTCTTCTACTTTTCTCTTTCTCTCCTTACACTTAAGCAGAGCTATAATACCCCGGACCTTAAAGGCATGTTTTCTCTACTTTTCCCTGACATATTGCCCTTCCTGTAATATGATTGGGTTCCCCATTATTACAGCTTCCAAGCTGTTCTTGCTATTTGTATAGGGCACTAGATAGTGGCCCGATTCTAACGCATCGGGTATTCTAGAATATGTATGTAGTTTATTTATGAAGATTTAAGAAGAATGCAATGAATACACTATATCTATCTATCATCTACCTATGTGTCTATCGTCTATGTATGCTATATTTATTTATCATCTATTTATCATCTCTCTATGCATGTTTATGAGTAGTTTGTGACACTGACTGACAGCCTTGTAGACAGGAGTGAAGTTCGTGACACTGACTGACAGCCTTGTAGACAGGAGTAAAGTTCGTGGCACTGACTGACAGCCTTGTAGACAGGAGCTAACTGCGTCACACTGACTGACAACCTTGTAGACAGGATTGAAGTGTGACACACTGACTGACAGCCTTGTAGACAGGAGTAAAATTTTTGACACTGACTGACAGCCTGGTAGACAGTAGTGAACTGCGTCCCACTGACTGACAGCCTTGTATACAGGAGTGAAGTTCATCACACTGACTGACAGCCTTGTAGACAGGAGTGAAGTTCGTCACACTGACTGACAGCCTTGCAGACAGGAGTACAGTTCGTGACACTGACTGACAGCTTCGTAGACAGGAATGAAGTTTGTGACACTGACTGACAGCCTTCTAGACAGGATTGAACTGTGTCTCACTGATTGACAGCCTTGCAGACAGGAGTGAAGTTCGTCACACTGACCAACAGCCTTGCATACAGGAGTGAACTGTGTCACACTGACTGACAGCCTTGTAGACAGGAGTGAAGTTTGTCACACTGACTAACAGCCTTGTAGACAGGAGTGAACTGCGTCACACTGACTGACAGCCTTGTAGACAGGAGTGAAGTTCGTCACACTGACCAACAGCCTTGCATACAGGAGTGAACTGCGTCACACTGACTAACAGGCTTGTAGACAGGAGTGAAGTTCGTCACACTGACTGATAGACCTTTAGACAGGAGAGAAGTTCGTCACATTTACTGACAGCCTTGTAGACAGGATGAACTGCGTCACACTAACTGACAGCCTTGTAAACAGGATGAACTGCGTCACACTATGACGCAGCAATCAAACTGCGTGCCAAGCCACGCGCCGCGTCTCTCATTGGTTGCCATAGTGACCATGAGAGATGCAGATTTAAACCGTGCGCCAAGCCATGCTACTTCTCTGATTGGTCGCCACGGCCGCAGCGACCAATCAGCGAAGTGGCGCGGCTTGGCGGGAAATATGAATTCTGCGCCCCTGATTGGTCGCTGCTGAGAGACGCGGCATTCAAACCACGCACTAAGCCAAGCGCCGCGTCTCTGATTGGTCGCTGCGGCTTGGTGGGAAATATGAATCACGCCCCGCTGATTGGTCGCTGCTGAGAGCCGCGGCGACGAATCAGGGAATTATCGCGGCTTCGTGCGCGGTTTGAATTCCGCGTCTCTCATTGGTCGCTACGGCAATCAATCAGCGGCGCGGGATTCATATATCCTGCTAAGCTGCGTCGATTCGCTGAGTGGTCACTGCGGACACGCCGACCAATGAGAGACGGCTTGGCACGCGGTGTGAATGCCATGTCTCATTGGTGGCGGCGGCGACCTATGAGAGACGCGGCGCACAGCTTGGCGTGCGGTTTGAAGCGGCGTGGCTTGGCGGGATATATGAATCCCACGCTGCTGATTGGTTGCTACTGAGAGCAGCGACCAATGAGTGGCATGGGAGTCATATTTCCCGCCAAGCCACGCCGCTTCGCTGGTCATCACCCGGCTGGCTCGCCGCGGACCTCCACGCGCGACTGTTTTGCATACGCTGCACTCATTGGTTGCCGCGGCTAGCTGTGGCCAATGAGCACTGCCGCACGATTTCGACCTCAGAAAGAAATAGCCACAAGGCAATTATATAGTAGATACAAGACCCATACTTATCCTATTGGTATTACAGACTACTCAAGATCCATGGCTGAGACCACTCTGCTTTTCTTAGAGTTTGTACATCATTTCTTAAAGTTTAAATTTTGATTTTATTTTCTGTTTACAATAATCTGTACCACTGCATACTGAATGTTACAATATAATAATTTAAATATTCAATAAAAAGAACATTAAAAGAAAGAGAGAGAACTGTATGGCTCATACTGTAATAGGGGGCTGTGTGTGGGGCTCATACTGTGTACAAAGGGCTTGTATTGGGGCTCATGCTCTATATCATGGGGCTCTGTGGAGGATCATACTTTATCTAGGGAGCCTGTGTGGGCTCATAATGTATATAGGGATGATTATAATGTATATAGGGGACCTGTGTAGGGGCTCAAGTTATATATAGGGGCCTAAGTGTGGGCTCATACTGTATATAGGGGCCTATGTGTGTGGGCTTCTACTGCAGATAGGGGTCATGTGTGGGTACCCATGTTTTTTAAGATGGGGCTGTGTGGGGGTTATACTGTACATAGAGGGTTGTATGTGTGGGCTCATGGTGTATATAAGGGACTTGTGTATGAGTCATTCTCTATATGGGGAGCTTGTGTCGGTTAAATTTTATATAGGGAGCTGTGTGTGGGTCAAACTGTATATAATGGGCTGTGTGTAGATTATACTGTAAATAGGAGCTGTGTGTGGGTCATACTGTATATAGTGGGCTGTGTTTTTTGTCAAACCGTATATAGGGGAACTGTGTCTTGTTCATACTGTATATTGGTGGCTGTATATAGGGACTGTCTGAGGTCTTATACTGTATATAAGGGGCTGTGTGTGGGTTAAAGGGCTTTATAGAATACTAGAAATAGGCCCGATGCCATTGCGGTCTCTGTGCCTGTGTCCCCTTGTGCCCTCTCTCTCCTATCAGTGCGCTCTCTCACTTGTGCCTTTCTCTCCGCCCTGTGTGCTCTCAGCCCCTGTGTGCGCTGTGTCTCCTGTGTGCGCTGTTTCTCCCTGTCTCTCTCCATGACTCTGCTTCCCCCGTGCCCCTGCCTCCCCCAAGCCTTCTGCCTCCTGTGTCCCTTCCTCCCTGAGCGGTATTTAAATCCTGCTCCAACACCGTGTGGCACAGCTGATTGGTCGCATGCCGGCCAGCGCGTGAGCAATCACGTCAACTGCTAGTGGTATTAAAATGTGGCGCCAATACCGCTAGAAGCTGATCGGTCGCCAGCCCGGCGGTGGGTGACAAATCACATCACCTGCTAGCGGTATTGAAATCTGCCGCCAATACCACTAGCAGCTGATTGGTCGGCGGTCGCCGCTGATTTGCTGGCGGTGGCTGCCGCTCATCTGCCGGCGATGTCGGCGCTGACCTCCCTGCTGTGGGATATGACAGCCTTCTGCTTGTGTGCTTCCTCTCTGCTCCCCCCTTTTGTGTCTCTGCCCCATTCCCTTTCTCTGCTCCCCCTTTTGTTTCTGTGCCCCTCTCTGCTCCTCACTTTCATGTTTCTTCCCCCAATTCCCTCTCTCTGATCCCCCTTCTGTTTCTGTGCTCCCCCATTTTGTGTCTCTGCCCCCATTTCCTCTGTCCGATCCCCCTTCTGTTTCTGTGCTCCCCCTCTGCTCCCCCTTTTGTCTCTTCCCCCCATTCCCTCTGTCTGGTTCCCCCTTCTGTTTCTGCGCTCTCCCTCTACTCCCCCCTTTCATGTCTCTACCCCCATTTCCACTGTCTGATCCCCCTTCTGTTTCTGTGCTCCCACTCTGCTCCCCCCTTTTGTGTCTCTGCTCCCCCACTCCTTCTTTGTGATTCCCCCTTCTGCTTCTGTGCTCCCTCTTTGCTCTCCCCTTTTATCTCTGCCCCCCCATTCCCTATGTCTGATCCCCCCCCTGTTTCTGTGTTCCCCTTCTGCTCCCCCCTTTTGTGTCTCTTCCCCCCCATTCCCTCTGTCTGATCTCCCCTTCTGTTTCTGTGCTCCCCCCTTTTGTGTCTCTGCCCCTCATTCCCTATGTCTGATCCCCCTTCTTTTTCTGTGCTCCCCCTCTGCTCTCCCTTTCATGTCTCTGCCCCCATTCCCTATGTCTGATTCCCCTTCTGTTTCTGTGCTCCCCTCTTTTGTGTCTCTGCCCCCCTTCTGCTTCTGTGCTCCCCCTCTGCTCCCCCTTTTGTGTCTCTGCCCCCATTCCCTCTGTCTAATCCCCCTTCTGTTTCTGTGCCTCCCCTCTGCACCCCCCTTTTGTCTTTCTGCCCCCCATTTCCTCCTTCCCAGCTGTGACAGCTCCATGCCTGTTACCCTGTGTGGCCGCGCTGAGTGCAGTGTAGAACTTCACAGACCTGTATTGATGTCATTGACATGTGATCATTCACATGACTGTGACATCATCAGGGGTCCTGTAGACTGAGAGGGAATGGGAGATGAGCCTCTGGAGGCTGCGGGACCTGCGAGGGGGGGCAACGGAGACCGGATAACGCAGGACACAGAGCGGCAGGGGGAGACTATGTGGACTGGTAGGAGTGGGACTGTGGTCCACAGGGTTGGGCGTTGTCGGGCAGCAGGTGTGTGGCATTAGTGGTCGCTACCGCCTTATTAGAACATCCATCACTTGGGTGTTCCAATATCGTGGTCAGCGTACTTCCGGTGCAGCGTGGTGGATTATGGGATAGCGACATAATCGCCGAAAGCTGTGACATATTATTCGTGATTATGTATTTAGGGGGGCTGTGTGGGGGTCATACTGTATATTAGAGGGATGTAATAACACCCATCACTCAACAATGAATGTCTACTCCCATGATATTCAATGGGGAAACAAGCATCCTCATATAACATGCGGATAAGACCAGAGGAGACGAGGATTTCAATGCATATATATATTTTTATTAAATATCTGGACACACTACAGGAAAACACCAAGAGGGGGACAAACAATTGCACAGCCCCGGATATTCACATAATTGATTAGGCTGAAAGTAGTAATGGTAGCACATAAATATTGCACATATCCCAAAGGTCACCAAGTATAGTCGCTTTCCCAGAGGAAAACAGTAAGGTATCTAGTATAGAGTATATCAAAGGGCCAGAGAAAGTGCAAAAGTATAGTGCATTAGTCAATTACCTGCCTTCAAGTGAGCCCGGAGCTGCTGTGGAAAGATCCCTACAGCCGTTTCGCAGGCAAACTGCCTGCTTCTTCGGGGGGAGTGTTATGAGCCGTACCAGCGGGTCCTTTTTATGTGCGCACGCCGTCCAGACTTCCTCACAGTGACGCGAGCAGTGGGCGGAGCTTCAACCTGGCAGCCTGGGAACGTCCCCGTGTCACATCCAGCTGCCCTGTTCATGTAAACACGCACGGATGAACGTGGCGTTACCAGGACAACCAAGGAGCTCCTGCACTCAACCGCCGACCGCCGCTTGCTAGGGACGCGTCACCATAGCAGCGGCGGTACACAGAAGGCAGTCTAATGTGAGGCTGTGAACCTAATGTGGTCAGTTGTGGCTAAGCTCAAAAATTAGAAGGGAGGAAAATAAGAAGAAAGGCAAGCAAGTATACCATACATAATATCCCATAAAGTCCAACCCCTTCCAACATATGAGTAAAGCCTTAAAAGAGTATTTTTCTTTTTCTCAAAGACGATCATAGGTTCAGATGATATGTAAGCATAAGGTGGCAGCGTGAATCCATGGCACAGGATCATTCATCCCAGGAGATGGGTAGGGGTGAAGACAGACAAATCTATGGGGAAAATACATGAGAACAGAAGTTAAAATCAAGTAAAATCATCTTTATATAGAACTCAAAGGCTTGGTGTAAAGCTCACTGTCTCATTGAGACCTACCGGTACTAGAGAACCAAGTGTGATGATCCATTTTGTCTCACACTGGGCCAGTCGTTTCCGTAAATCTCCCCCCTGATCCCCCCATGAATAACATCAATCCCCAGGAAAGAAAGGAACCAAGGGTCACAGTCATGTTTCTCCCTAAAGTGCCGTGGTAACGTTTTTAGACCCGCCACATCCTCATCCTTTGCCTTTGCTGCAAGACCAAGATGGGAGTGCTGGTGTGCCACGGTCCGCGCTGCTGTGGTATGAAAAAAACTCACCAAAGAGTCAGCAGTTATTCCATCTTTTATTTCCTCCTTACTCCAACGCGTTTCAGCGCCACACCCGGCGCCTTCCTCAGGGACATTATATAGGTAATGTCCCTGAGGAAGGCGCCGGGTGTGGCGCTGAAACGCGTTGGAGTAAGGAGGAAATAAAAGATGGAATAACTGCTGACTCTTTGGTGAGTTTTTTCATACCACAGCAGCGCGGACCGTGGCACACCAGCACTCCCATCTTGGTCTTGGATTTAAACCACTATCCAGTGGTCGGTGGAGGTCCTGCAGCAGCTGGAACAATTGTTTCCAACACGCCTTCAAACCAGTTGTGGGAATCACAACTGGACCAGGTGAGCGGCTACACAGCACCACCAGCACACACAAGTGTCACTAGTGATAGGGCACTATTGCGCCTTTGTCCCCCTCCCTATTTGTCTTTTGCCTTTGCTGCGTCACAGATATCGCGGCAGTGTTCCCTGACTCTAACGCGAAATTCACGGGATGTGAGTCCAACATAAATGCGAGGACAGCTGCACCTGTAGACCGGCATAGTAGACCACAAAGGTGGTACTACAGGAAATGTAGTCCCTGATCGTATACCTTTTTGTGGTGTCAGCTGACTCGAATGTATGTCCCCGCACTATGTTGGCACAAGCCGCACAGTGGCCACAGGGGAAGCATCCCTTTCGTGGTCCTTTGGATCCAAATAGAAATGGCACCCTAGGGGCATAATGGCTGTGTACCAATAGATCGCTTAGATTCCCCCTCTTGGTGTTTTCCTGTAGTGTGTCCAGATATTTAATAAAAATATATATATGCATTGAAATCCTCGTCTCCTCTGGTCTTATCCTTATATTAGAGGGATGTGTTGGGGGTCATACTTTATATGGTTGGCTGTCAGCATATTTAATTCTGTTCAATATTAAGTAATACAATTATTATTAATCTATTATATAAATCTGAGTGTATGTATATGTATGTATCATAGCTCCGCCCCTCCATATAGACCCACATCTTCGTAACTCTGCCTCCTTTGTAGCCCCACCACTCCACATAGCCCTGTACCCTCTACATAGCCCTGCCTCCTTCATAGCTCTGCCTCCTTTATAGACCTTCCCCCTCCACATAGCCCTACCCCTTCATAGCTCTGCCTTCTTTATAGCCCCACCTCCTTCATGGATGTATGTGTGTGTATGTATGTGCTGTCTAGTCATAGGGGAACATCACGGTAGTGGCCGCGGACCGATTCCGTGGCCTTGCAGGGTTCGCAACAAATTGAAAAAGGGAAAAATATAAAAAGGGTATAAAGGAAAAAACCATAAGTTTATCACTGTGACGCCATCCGTGGTATGTGGCCAGATGTGACCACCGCTGCTTGTCTTAGCTCCGAGGGATGATGATGTGACGCAGCAAGGTGATGAGCCCTCTACGGGCAGGGCTGGTTTATCCCCTGGGCCGGTAATAAAGGTTTATTGTGAGGTGACTGTGAGGAAACCATGGGGGTGCAACTTACTTCTGACAGCTGTTTTTTCTGATCTCTCAGCCTTGCAACTTCTCAGATGTCAGAGTCTGTAACCAAGGACGGTCAATAAAACTCTCACACAAGTCTCAAGTTCAACCGGGTACTTTATTCACTCCTGTTGCTCTTATTTTTACACAGTCTTGGTTCTGCAGTGAGTGGTACCGGTAGCCAGTACAGCAGCTGACAGAGATCACCAAAGCACCCCCTTTCTCAAAGCCTTTCAGGTCTCTTCAGGACCGCTTACAACCTCCGGGCTAGCAGTCGTGGACTTTCCTGGGTAACCATCCCTTTGGATCCCCAGTCCTATCTGAGGTCTTTCCTTTGGTGTGATGGTCAGTAGGTTCCGGGCATAGAGACCCTTCACCTCATCGGTTAACCTGTGGCCGGGGCATAAAGCTGTCAACTACTATTACAGGGCTGGTTCCCTGTCCGTCGACCCAGTCCCTCAGTGTCTCCATAAATCCGGTCCTCTACCTTGGACTCCTTCTCCTCTACACCTGGTCAGTAGCCTCGGACCCGGTCAGCCATAAGATGACACCGGCCGCCGGATCCCGGTTTTCTCTCAGGTTGTTACAGTCTTTTAGCTATGTAAGGGGTTTCCGCTAGGAGTCCGGTTCCTCCTCCTCCCTCTACTCGCCAGGAACTCTGCTTACCGACTGACTAACTGTCACTCTACCTGAGGTCATTCTCTACTGTTGCTCCTCCTCCTTTCACAGGTGTCTTCCCTAAGCTCCACCCACCACTCAGCCTTCCCCCATCTCTCCCCTGCCTGGCATAAAGTCCTAGGTCTAGGGATTCGGGGCATGTTGGGTGTTTGGTTTGGGGTGGATGGCTCACCATCCCAGCGGCTGTACTACTCTGTGGCCACCGGTTCGCAGGGGCTCCACATATGTACAGCTCCACCCCCTACATTTGGCATATTCAAGAGTTGGAATTGACAAAAATCTGTTCATCTTTGCACCGGAAGGAAAAACCAAGAATGTAGTTTATCAAAAGATTCTTGAATGAGTTGCAAATAACATACTATACATTACTTGGGTAATCATTTAGTTAATTTGTTTTGGAAATCTGTAGTGTTGAATATATGATGTGAAATGTTTTTACATGCAAAAGAATCATTCTATTTTGTTATAACTAAGAACAGTTTGTTACCTGAGCAATGCCGGGCTCTACAACTAGTATAAAATAAAAATATGATTAATATGTTAATATAATATTAAGCAGAATTAATTTCTGCCTATTGCTTCAGCCCCACAACAGTCACAGTCTCATGTGGCCCTGGGGGAAAATTAATTTTCCAGCTCTGCTATACACTATACACTATACACTACATAGCTCCTATGTATAATGTTAACAGTGATCTCATATTAATTATTTACTTTTCACTATATACACTGATCTTTTGTATAATATTGGTAATTTTAGTGTTTTTAGTACTGTGGCTTTGATTCATGATCAATATTGTATTATTCATTCACTGTGTGGGTGTTATATGTGGTCTGGTCATGGAACAGTATTTGTTCTTGTATGTGGAACTATTTAGTTGGTATTTGATGGTAATATGTGGTATTGTTATGGTGTGGTGGTATTTCTCCTTTGTATGTGGTATTTTTCATTTACTTTGTAATGGTAATATGTGGTCTGGTCACAGTGTAGTAGTTTTTACTTTTATGTGGTATTATTGGTCTTGGTATAGTGTATTTTATTGTGCGTGGAGGTCATTTGTTCTTTCTGATATTAATTACAAGAATCTTTACTTCCATTAGAGATTAAATACTTGGAAGATTATACTTTCCCTGTCCTTTGACTACTTCATAGTGAAAGAGATGCAATTGCAGGGGTTCTCCAGTGCAAACAAGTAATCCACTCTACCCAAGATGATTGATAGTTTACTGATTGGTATGAGTCCGACTGCTGGGACCTGCATCAGTCAACAGCATGGGGAACTTTTATGCCCATTAGGGTAGAAACACACTTGCGAGAAAAAATGCGGTCCGATTGTCGCCCCAGAAAGTCTTACGAGTGACATCCGTTTTTTGGTCCGCTTTGCATCCAACTGCTATGTGAATGTCAGACATTTCTCTCAGATCACAGCTATTTACTGTATAATTATCTACAGAAACATTTTACAGTGTTCTCAGCTACACAATGATAATGTATCAGTGAAAAAAACATGTCCGACTCGGATGGTCCGTGTGCGGTCCGACTGCTGTTCGTGATTTTGTTGAACCCATAGACTTGCATTGGAGAGTCTAGCACGTGAATCGCATACTGTCGCAGCATGTTGCGACTGCTTTCTTGTCCGTCTATTGGATGAGAAAAAAATGCCCAACACTCGCAAATGTGCGCTTGGACATTAAATAACATTGGTCCAACATTGGTCCAACTGCAATGTGAGATAAAACTCGCATTGCAATCATCCGAGTTTCACGCCAGTGTGTCCGTACCCTAACACTGGCGCTCATGTTCAACTCAACCACTGATCTATTCATTGCCTCAATGGCTGCAAGCAATGCACTTGGCTTTTTCTGGAAGCAACAAAGAGGATGAATGAAGCTGAATGGAGGTTTCTTTACCCACAGCTGAGCAAAGTAACTCATGAGAGTCATTCACGATTCATGTCCTGAACTGTGCAACATACAGTATATATCACAGATCTACCCAATTACAGAAGTTGGTTGCTTTGGCCTGAATAGTGTTATCTCATTTCAAATGATCTTCTGTGGCAAAGAATCCCCTCCTAATATTACAAAAGTCAAATGAATCGAGCACAGCACTACCTGGTTGGTAATGTAACAAATAGCTGGGATTCAATGCTACTTATTTTACAGCATCTGTATAAGGTGTGAAAAGCAGTGACGAAATACATTATGCAGAAGTCAAACTGAAGCATTGGCAAATGAAGAGAGATGCCTACTGAAGCACTTCGAAGAAGCGTCAAGATTTTTTTGTGGTGACACTTATTTAATCAAGCTTTTCATGTCGCTCATATTTTTCTTAGGAAAGAAAAAAAAATAATGAGAATGCAAGAAGGGATGTGAGAAGAACAGTAATTTACAACTGTTCATTACCACCATGTCTGTTGGGAACCTTTAAGAACCATGTAACATGGTGCAGAATTTGGAGGGAGAGAAGGAGGAGCTTTAGCAGGAGGATATATAGGATAGGAACACAGACTTGGCACAAGCATTAGACGAGGCAGAAATTCAGAGTAAAAGTGATGATTGATGATGATGATGATGATGAAAAGTAACTGAAGAATACTCGGTCATACTGGCAAGCATAAAAATCAGTATGCTTGAATGCTTGTAGGATTTATCAATATCCTACATATCCTACAGTTGTATCAATGATTAATTTAACCATGACACCTGACTGCCTGACTAAACATCTTCTACTCTGTTCTACTGCCACCAGTGACTGAGTACGAGCTAAGGCTGGGGTCAAATCTGCGTTTCTATTTTTGAAACCTGATCCGGTTTTGAGCTTTCAAAAAGCTCAAAACCAGATCAGGAACCGCTCCCCATAGGAGCCCATTATGGTAACCGGATTGCACTACATGTAATCCGGTTACCGGCTCCGGATCTGCAGCCTGCGCTAAAAATCATGCAGGCTGCAGTTTTCGGAGTTTTCGGAGCAATGCGGTTACCGTCTACTTTGTTCATCCCTGCTGCCGCAGGGATGAACAATGTGTTAACTGTTTAAATAAAACATTAAATATTAATATTAGTTTTGGGCAACATGTCTCTAGGGGGTGCCCACCCCCCCAGAGACATGCTGCCCACTCCTGTGGGCATATCAGGGGTTAATAACCCATTTACAGTATAGCCGGCTATTGTCGGCTTTGTACAATTTTATCAATGAAGCCGCGGCTCCTGACAGTAGAGCAGATACTGTACGTAATGTACGTATAGTATCAGCCACTGTCCTTGCTCCTGAAACCTATAACATTAGGACTATGGGCAGCGCACCCCCATAGACCTAATGTTAATGGTTACAGGACCCTGGACAGCGGCAGATACTATACGTACATTACGTACAGTATCTGCTCTACTGTCAGGAGCCGCGGCTTCATTGATAAAATTGTACAAAGCCGACAATAGCCAGCTTACTGTAAATGGGTTATTAACCCTGACATGCCCACAGGAGTGGGCAGCATGTCTCTAGGGGGGGTGGGCACCCCCTAGAGACATGTTGCCCACAACTAATATAATATTTAATGTTTCATTAAACAGTTAACACTTTGTTCATCCCTGTGGCAGCAGGGATGAACAAAGTAGACAGTAACCGCATTGCTCCAGATTACACATCCGGAGCAATCCGGTTACTGGATTGCGGTTTCCACCACATATTTTTGTTTAAAAATGTGTGTGAGGAAGGCATTTGCGTTCACCACATCCAGATCTGGATGCGGTGAACGCAATTGGCTGGCCAAATATGACACCAGCCTAAGTGTCATTCACTTTACTTAGATTCTCTCACATGCCACAATTGGACCACACATGAGAAGGTGGGGAACATAATTTCTCCATCTTCTAAATTGTTTGTGTCAACATATATCGATAACAAGTGTATTGGATGATTTGAACACACTCAAAAACTTGAATGACTGCACACCATCTGATATATGCTGTCAACTACAGCCAAATAGTATAACATTAGACAGAGGTTATCCGATAAAACATTGGATAGCATTGGGCATACACCCGTGTGAGTGTACATTGTGATAGTCATTTTGCTCATACAAAATGTACTGTCTTAAAGAAGCACAAATTTGAAGAAGATCTAAAAACATGCTGATTTTCAGAAAGGCTTGGTAGCAAGCTGGTGCTTTTTAACTTGTTCCTGCAACTATGACATCTAGTGACTATCCTACTTGTGCATTGTGGGAGTCAAATCAACAGTCTCTTGATGTGTCTTCTCTAGCAATAATTTATTTTACATCCTAGCTAAAACAGTGCACATGTTTTCTTGAAAACCCAAGGACTGAAGCCTCTGATACCTATTTAGTAATATTTTATCTCTCTGACCCTTCATCCTCCCTACTTAATTTTCTGAGATAATGCCCTTTGGGCTTTCTTTGGCTGTAAGCCTAATCATCAACATTTATAGAAATAAACACTTGAAATAGATCTCTCTGTTGTAATGACTCTATATAATATATACATTTCACTTTATATATTAAATTACTAAAATAAATGAACTTTTGATGATATTCTAATTCATAGCGATGCCCCTGTATATTCCTACCCAGTGCCTAGTCCTCCTGCTTGACTGACATCCTCTTTGGTTTGACTTCAGAAAAGAGCAGTCAAGCAGGAGGAGGCCATTGATTGGTAGAATATATACCGTATATACTCGCGTATAAGCGACCCTGTATAAGCCGACCCCCCTACTTTTGCCCCAAAAGCTGGTAAAAGTTATTGACTCGCGTATAAGCCTAGGGTATGAAATGCAGCAGACCCCCATCCTATTATATAGCCCCATCACTGTATATAGCACCCTCAGTAATGGTATACAGGCCCCTCAGCAGTGGTATTATACTGGCCCCTCAGCAGTGGTATACAGGCCCCTGTGCAGTAGTATACAGGCCCCTCAGCAGTGGTATACAGGCCCCTGTGCAGTAGTATACAGGCCCCTCAGCAATGGTATATAGGCCCTCAGCAGTGGTATACAGGCCCCTGTGCAGTGGTATTATACAGGCCCCTCAGCAGTGGTATTATACAGGCCCTCAGCAGTGGTATTATACAGGCCCCTCAGCAGTGGTATACAGGCCCCTATGCAGAAGTATACAGGCCCCTGTGCATTGGTATACAGGCCCCCATGCAGAAGTATACAGGCCCATGTGCATTGGTATACAGGCCCCTATGCAGAAGTATACAGGCCCCTGTGCAGTGGTATACAGGCCCCTGTGCAGTAGTATACAGGCCCTGTGCATTTGTATAAAAGGCCCTGTGCAGTGGTATACAGGCCCTATGCAGAGTATGCAGGCCCTGTGCAGTGGTATACAGGCCCCAGTGGTGGTATACTGGCCCCCAGCAGTAATACACAGCTCCCCTCCTTATTATGTGTCCCCCAGGCTGCGGCACTGTCAAAATAACAAACATTTTATACATCACCTCTCCGGCGCAGCTCCTCCGTCCGCTTCTTCCTGCTTTGCTGGCTTCTAGTGCTGTGACCGGCGCAGGAGATGACGTCATCAGCTGCGCCCGTCACCTGACACCGACACAAGCAGGAAGAAGCCGGGACCGGAGGAGCGGAGAGCGCCTGGAAAGGTGATGTATGAAAGGTTTGTTTTTTAACAGGTGCCGCAGCCTGGGTACATATAATAAGGAGGGGGGCTGTGTACCACTGCTGGGGGCCAGTGTAGTGCAATATGCACCGCTCCCCCCCCGCTGATGGACGGGGATGCCGTGCATATTCATTACACTAATGAGACGGCCCCACGGGACCGCCGCGGTCACTGCGGTCCCTCCTGCCTCCTCCAGCCACCGGTCACAGCCCACCCCACAGCAAAAACCGAGTGACTCGCGTATAAGCCGAAGGGGGGACTTTTCAGCCCAATTTTTGGGCTGAAACTTGGCTTATATGCGAGTATATACGGTAGTTCAATTTACAATAGCTTTTCAGCCTCATTTGCATATAATTTCAAATGATTTCAAAATAAGAGCTATACACATATATACATGGTTGAATGGTGAAATCCTACTGACAGATTCTCTTTAAAGCAAGTAATTCAAAGAGGATGTATTTACATTCTCTTATGACTTTATTTCTATAGGATATATAAAAGATGGAAAAGCAGCACTGTAAACTAATGTTTCAGAGGTAACAAATGACATTTACAAATCCTCTTGGAGCAAAGGACTCTGTTCCTTTTTAGTGTTCAAAATTAAAGTCTGAGTCAGCATTACACGGTGCATTGAAACAAATACTAAATACTTGCTGTTCCTTTAATGAACCTGCAATCAAGGTTTGATAGTATGACAATATCTAAAATAGAAAAAATGTTTCACGTATTTTGGTTTTATCATTTACTTATTTATCATTTATTACAGATAAGAAGAATATAACTTTTACTTTTCCACTTCAAAGATTATAAAACTATCTTGAAGGGTTTTTAATAAAGCCTTCTGCAACATAAAATGATAACATTTTAAATGCATTTTACTATTATTGTAAATATTCACTTTTTATGCCTTGCCCAGAGGAAAACTATAAATCTTGTCTCAACTGAATGAACACCATTTATCATATTCATTTTCTTGTCAATACAATTATGAAATGCCTTTGGCTCTTTTCCAAGGAACCTGATTTGCTACAGAAACCCAATTAGGATAAGCAAGGCTGCTACTAAACACTATTGCAGACTCTCACTTGGAAATATAACACTGTTTAAAGCATAAATGACACCTCACCTCTGAACCCTGAGCCTAATAAGATTTAATCTTTGAAACAAAACTTGAAGATCAACTCTTTGCATCTCTCATGGAGGTTCCTACCATCTGCCGGGCATCATCATAATTTCAGATTATTTTGTGCTAATTTAACTTTAAAGAAAAAATCTATATTTATTTCACTCTCAACCATATATTTGTCCATCTATCATCTATGTTTTTATTATTCATCTAGCTATCTAAAAAAAGCAAAACATTAGGCAGTACTCAACTGTTGCATTTCTGGCCCATGGAAACAGGTGGCAATGTTTTGACTCAGCCTTTCAAGCATGGGCCGATAAATACCCCAATTTGTGCACTGAATTTGCTATGGAGTGCTACCCACATTTTTCCTTTTTTATATACCATAGGTAGATTGTTTACAACTTGTATGCTGGCACCAATGCATGCATTTTTTATTGTATTACTCCAGATTTTTGTTATTCTATCTATCTATCTATCTATCTATCTATCTATCTATCTATCTATCTATATCTATCAACATACAACACTGACGTCTTGGGGAATGCTACCACAATACTCATATAGATCTGATCAATAATCCCCCCACTCCTGATTCATCTAACACCATATAAATCTGTTCTGAATTTCGGTTTAAGGGTCTCTATCTAACCTTTGATAGACTTCTTCATCACTGAGTTGTCTCATGACCTCTGACAGATACTTCTTCTTGTCATCACGACGATCGTGCCGCCTTATCACTGCTTAATGACGAGTCGTCGTAATGACAAGCTCCTGCAGGCCTATGTCGTCACCTGTAACATTAGGGTTCTTCAGATCTTCTCCTGTTTAGCTCTTAATTGCTCTATATCCTTTTTACGGCTGGAAACAATAGTCTCTATCACCAGCACCGTGTCGGCGGGGGTGAAGTCACTTTTTTTTTAAACAACAATACATCTCTCAATGTGAGCTCACTTTGCCTTTGGATAAGAACAGACTATTTTGCAGTTTCACACTCGGTTGAATCAGCATAGGTACAGTGTACGTAAGAAGGTTTTACCAGTACCTAAACATTTTGTAGAACATGGGCATAAAGAAAGAGAGTTGAGATGCAGGATAATTGATGGGGTACCACCCACGAGGAGGGGAGGGGATAGGGTTAAACTGCTGAAGACAAAGGAATTTAGGTGGATAAAAGAGTTAGGCACTTTAAAACCGGGGGGACTCAATGTTGATTACAAATTGAGCGTAGCTATATAAACCTGATTGAGATTCTTTTTAGTCCAATATTGTGTATATTTTAATCACTATTTGGTTTAAGCACATAACCACGGATAATGATATTATAGTAATATATACTAACTAGATTAAGGTCCGATGCTATCGCATCGGGAGTGCGGTGAAATGAACAGGTGAATAGTACAGTCCTCTCTCCAGAAAGAACGCTGTTGTTACGGGATTTACATGGTGTATTCTAAAGAATCGGCTAGTCTAGAATCCAAATATAGTTTATTTATTAAGAGTTAACAATAATGCAATTAATACATGATATCTATTCATCAACAACCTATGTTTGTGTGGTGTATGTAATTTTTGGAAATTTCATTGTTATATGCTAAGGCACTTGGTACACATACTGGCCAATACTTGTGTGCCCATCAAGTAGCTCCATTTAAGAAATCAATGTTCATAGTCTACGTATTTCCCTGTCTGTGTTTGCCCATCAACCATGTCACGGTAGCCTTAGATCTGATGGGTCCCTAATCTACGTTATTACTATTTATTAACACTTAGACCCCTTTCACATCAGCGGTTTTCTGCTATTTGCAGAAGGTGGGGATGGAAAAAATACAATTTGCGCACTTGCTACCTAAGGGCCTACCTGCGGCACACTTGCAGCAAGTCCCATGCAATGTATATAGGACTTGCGGTTAACTTGGTGTAAATGCGGCAAACGCGGCTTCAGCAGTTGCAGCAAATGCGGGCGCTAAAAAAATGCTGGTAAGCGCAGTATTCGCGGCCGAAACTGTCGAAACCACGTTTGTTGCATCTGCCGCAAGTGAACCACAAATCTCATATACATTGCATGCGACTTGCCGCAAGTGTGGAGTAGGTCAGTCCTTAGGCAGCAAGTGCGGAAAATGTTTTTTTTCCCCGCAACGTCCGCAAATAGCAGAAAACCGCTGATGTGAAAGCTAAACCTTTATTTTTCATATCTATCTATTTACCTATCTATCTATGTGTACAGAACACACCTTGAGATGGAGATGTGTGTGAACAGCCATCCCGGCTGTCTCTTAGCTGTTCACAAAAACCCCTCCCTGTTTAAAAAGAGAAGCAAATTTCTCAGCAGCTGTACTGCTGGAGCTTAACATGCGGGTTCATATCACCAAATAAAGGAATTTGGATGATACATATCTACTGTCTTTTATTTAATGTGTGTTCCAGTAATATAGATAATTATGTTTAAATGTAAGACACTTATGTTTCAATGTGGATAGGATGTTTACTGAGCCTCCACACGGACAGTATTACTGATGTATGTAAAGTGCTATTGAAATAATAGAACTCTAAAAATAAATGAAAAAATAACTTTTATTATGACCAAAGTTATGAAGGTATGTGTTACCTATGCAGTTGAAATCTACCTATGTGTGCCTAATTTTTTTTGCCTTTTTTTTTTTTTTTGTTAAATCTATATATGTGTGTATGGCGGCCGTCAAACGCCTCAATTTAATGCACGATATCTCTTAAGCGATCTGCTTTTTGATCGCTTAAGCGATATCGTTTGTGCATCGCTGCATGCAATCAAGCGATTTTACAATGTAAAATCGCTTGATCGTTAGATCGCAGATTGGTGAGCAGGAGCTTATATCAAGCGATAAACGCTTGATCAATCTGCCTCATCGTGGTGTGTGACACCACGATGAACGATCTCCCAGCGGCAGAGCCTATGCTGGGAGATGGTATCTATGGTAAGCGTCGGGTTACTAAGCGCCGCGCGGCGCCTAGTAACCCGACGTGTACCATAGTTACCAGCGATCTCGCTGCTCCACATCGCTGGTGAGTCTGTCTGTGTGACAGCTCACCAGCGATGTGAGCGATATTGTTAGCGATCGCGCGTGCACGTGATCGCTTACAATATCGCAAGAGATATCTGTGCGTGTGACGGCCGCCTATGACATATGTGAAGGAGATAATTAGTGTACGATATATCTCTATCTGTTTATAAAATGTATAGATGTAACATATCAAGCTATGTATAGAAGTCTTAGAAGTCTATGATCTATATCTATTTTAAATGTAACTATTATTTATATATATACATATTAATGTATTCCAACACCAACTTAAAGAGTTTAAAGTACCGTATATACTCGTGTATAAGCCGACCCGTGTATAAGCCAACCCCCCTACTTTTGCCCCCAAAACCTGGGAAAATCTATTGACTCGCGTATAAGCCGAGGGTGGACCCCAGCACAGGTATACAGCCCCCAGCAGTGGTATACAGGCCCCAGCAGTATGATATACAGCAGGCCCCAGTGGTATATACAGCAGCCCCAGTGGTATTGCAGCCCCTATATACAGCAGCCCCAGTGGTATTGCAGCCCAGTGGTGTATACAGCAGCCCCTATATACAGCAGCCCCAGTGGTATTGCAGACCCAGTGGTATTGCAGCCCCTATATACAGCAGCCCCAGTGGTATTGCAGCCCCAGTAATGCAGGGCCCCTATATACAGCAGCCCCAGTGGTATTGCAGCCCCAGTGGTATTGCAGCCCCTATATACAGCAGCCCCAGTGGTATTGCAGCCCCAGTGGTGTATACAGCAGCCCCTATATACAGCAGCCCCCAGTGGTATATACAGCAGCCCCAGTGGTATTGCAGCCCCTATATACAGCAGCCCCAGTGGTATTGCAGCCCCAGTGGTGTATACAGCAGCCCCTATATACAGCAGCCCCAGTGGTATTGCAGCCCCAGTGTATTGCAGCCCCTATATACAGCAGCCCCAGTGGTATTGCAGCCCCAGTAATGCAGGGCCCCTATATACAGCAGCCCCAGTGGTAGTATACAGGCAGCCCCAGTAATGCAGGGCCCCCCCCCTCATGCTCCGGTCACCTGTAAAGCAAATTATACTTATCAGTGCCCGCTGCCGTCCGCGCCCGCATCTGCCGACATCCCGATCCTCCGTCTTCATGCGACTTCTTCCTGTTTCCTGTGCGCGTCGCCAGTAATGACGTCATTGCCTGCGACGCGCACAGAAGCAGGAAGAAGATGCATGAAGATGGAGGATCGCGATGTCGGCAGATGCGGGCGCGGACGGCAGCGGGACACTGATAAGTATAACTTGCTTTACAGGTGACCGGAGCATGAGGGGGGGGGCCCTGCATTACCGGGGATGCGGGGGCTGCTTTATACCGCTGTATACAGCAGCCCCCGCACTGACTCGCGTATAAGCCGAGGGGGGTACTTTTCAGCCCAATTTTTGGGCTGAAAAACTCGGCTTATACGCGAGTATATACGGTAATACATTTTTGTAAACCACATTTCTAGTGAAGATTTTTGGGCTATTAGGTAGGTCCTTGTAGTGGTGTATCGACCACTTTGACCCTAACATTGCTGCGTTGCTTTACTTGTGAGAAAGCAACAAATAATTGTCCATGTGCAAATACAGGTTGTGGTAAAAAAAATGCCAACGCGATTGAGGGTCTGTCCTTAGGATTTGTTAATGGTCATAGCAAAGGCAGGTTTTATGGGAAACTGTCGACGTTTTAATTTAAAAGGTAATCCAGTTTCTGAAGGACACACATCAATTCGTGGAATAAAGACAATGTCTCCTTCAGCTGATCCAGTAATTACTTTAGCCTGTATGATGTTGCGGAGTAAGGCAGTGACAATGAGGCGACTGCCATTGCAGAGACCTTTCTTGGTGTTTAGGTTTCTTAACAGCATGACAATGGTGCCAATTTTAAGTTTTAACCTCCCTGGCGGTATGATTATGTCAGGAATTTTGTACTAAAAGCAGTACCATTTTTTTGTAAAAAATTTATTTTATGGGCAGAAATGTTATACATTTGTATTTCCAGCCCAGTTCTGCCTCCAATGAGCCGCTGCAGCTCACAGACTGAACCAGGAAGTCATATGGAGGCATCCGAAGGGGGCTCTCACCGGCGATCACAGCGGTGACATCGCTGGATCACGAGGAGAAGGTAAGGAGTCTCCGCTGCTCTTAGCGTCAGGGGCGGACCTACCGTGGTGCAGCTGGTTCAGCTGCACCAGGGCCTCGACTGGGTAGGGGGCCCCTCAAGCATCAGTAGGGAGACCCCGTGACCTTGTGACAGAGGAGAGGAGGGTATCTGAGGGAAGCATCCTGCTTCCCTTGGGTGTTCCCGCCCCTCCTCTCGTCTGCAGCCCAGGCTCTAACCCTAGCCCTAACCCTAGCCCTAACCCTAACCCTAGCCCTAACCCTAGCCCTAACCCTAACCCTAGCCCTAACCCTAGCCCTACCCCTAGCCCTAACCCTAGCCCTAGGAGAAGGGGGCGGCACCACATCCCTGTCATGGCGCCGGCGGCAAGGGGCAGGTAAGACCTCATGCAGGCCCCCCCCGGTCCTCACCCAGGGCTGCAGCAGGGGCGGCGGTGCTCTGATGACAGCACACCCCCCGTCCCCGGACCCCTCACCCGCGGCTGCAGCAGGGGTCGCTGTGCTCTGACAGCACCCCCCCGGATCTCACCCGCGGCTGCAGCAGCAGGAGGTAGTTGAATGTGCGGGATAGGGACGCTGGCAACGGTACCGATCCCGGTAGTGATGCTCTGGGAGCCCTCTACCGGTAAAGGTCGGCCATATTGGATCACCCCGAGTGGGTGTATACATGAAGCTTCTGTCCGGATGTGACGTAGGGATACGGGTAAATCTGGACGGAAGCTGCATTAGGGCTTTTATACTAATAGATGACATTTTATTTGTTTGTTTTATACTTTTAGAGGTCCGGGAAACATGGAAGTCAGAAAATTCATAGAAAAAAACTGTAGACGCCATTTTATGTACTGTGGACAGGGAGAGTGGTGAACTGAAGTTCATTACCCAGATAAGAAATTTATTATATAACAGAATATTTAAGACATATATATGTGATAATGACACAAGCACAAATCATCTTAAAATGTATTACATTTATTTAAGAATGTATTTATGATTTTTAGAACCCTTATGAAATAGCTGTGTGCTATGTTTTGGGAGGCCACGAAAGCCCATAGATCCCTAGCTGCCCGTTAAGGGCTGATGTAGACTCACCGGCTCAGACTATGGTGCTGGAAGGGTGAGGGTTTATGGAAGGTGAGACCCCTTATGTGGACTTGCGGCTAAGTGAGGGTAGTAGTAGAAAGACCTGTATTAGGCACTGATGCACATGAAGCACTTTAGAATTTATTATGCAATTTATTATCATTAATAATACCGGATGCTGGATTTAGAATGAGATATGGCCCTACTAAGATGGCTGACGGCGGAAAAGTGGTAGCGCGCATTCGCGGGATGGCAAGATGGCGCCTGGGCAACATCCGAAGTTGCCATGGATGCAGGGAGATCTGACGCATGCGCAGAGGTGCGTAATTGCACTGAGCATGCCCGGAAGATGTTTGCACATAACCCGGACACCGGGAACACATGCAGAGGAGTAGTGGATGACGGTAAACCACTGTAAACTGTACCAATTATGGAAATGTAATGATCAAAATGCTTGTTGATGTGGGTTTAGGCTTCCATTAGGACTAATAACACTGGCACCTGTGGAGTGAATCTGTGTTAAAATATGTAAGAACACTAATAAGGGTTTAAATAGTGTATAAAGTCACGTTATGAGATACGGTGTATATTATGATTAGATTGTGGATACGGTAAAGGAAATGATGTAACAAGTGAATAAATTGTGTGGCAGACCATGGGTGGTTGCTGTACAAAGAGCACTTGATGCTCGAAACGTCGCCACAACTGGTCCCAAAGTGCTGGAATAAAATCCTTTGGCAGACATCAACCTGGAGTGCTGCAGACTTTTTGAAATCGTATGTATGGGAGAAACTGGTAGGGGTATCTTATATGCTTGCACCCACAATTCAAGCCTAGCTGTGCTGCTTCACCCTTTTTTTACTATCTATCTATCTATCTATCTATCTATCTATCTATCTATACTATCTATCTAATCTATCTATCTATCTATGTATCAGAAAAAATTCACTGCAGCACTCAGCTACTACCAAAAAATGCACACATGCTAACAAGCGGTCTATATATGAGGAAAAAATTAAAAACTTATGTTTTTTTAAAAAACTCAATATTCTTATTTTTTTTATTTTCTGGGGTTCTTGGTACATATATTGGCCAATATCTGTTTGCTCATCAACCACGCCCCCAGGTCTGATGAGTCCTGCCTGATATCCCTGTCCTCCTTGTCCTCCCTGTCCCACTTCTAAGTGGGTGGACACCATCTCAATCTCAGACCACCTAATATGTATGCAGCATGTATGCTGCATTCAGTCAAGGTGTCTCCCATGTGTTTGTGAAGCTTGTACCCGAGATATAAGCTTTTTTTAAAATGTACAGTTAGAAGCGATGGACACTGGCCCTGGTGCTTGGAGCCACCTTGCTCCACAGCTGCTTTTGACGCCCCCTGCGTCTCTGTACACAGCCACACTCTGTTTACAGCCAATGCCACCTCCCTCCTGCCAGTCAATTCTTCCTCCTCTTGTGCCTGCGCCTCCTTGTGAAGCTTGACACAGGGCGCCTGTCCCGCCTCCTGTGGTGACGTCCTCTTCTTTCCTCGCCTTGCTCCGTGTTATGCTAGGGAGCAGGGTGGGCAAAGGAGCCAACGTCAGAGCAGGAGGCGGGACAGGCACTCTGATGTCAGCTCCTTTCCCGCCCTTCTCCTTAGCATAACATGAAGCAGGGTGGGAAAAGAAAACGACATCAGAGCAGGAGGCTGGACAGGCGCGCTGATCCTGCCCAAAAGTGCAATCTGACTGCGTTTCCTGGCAAAGTAAATGGACTATCACTTTTGCCGTTCAGACGGTGTGTAATTTAGCGCCGCGCTTTTGGGACCAAAAGCCATGCGTAAGAAAATCAACATGGTAATTCTTTGTGCTTAATAGCGCGCTACTCTCCATAGGCACTATTATAAGCACTGGAATACACATTGTCATTCAGACAATGCTCTATTTCAGCCCCAATAGGGAAAGTGAATAATCCTGTTCTTGTGTAGCATGTGTGTACTTTTGATTTTGCAGTGTATAATAAAAAAATAAAATACTCACCATCCGCAGACTGTCTCGGGATGCGAGGCGTCCACGTCCGATCACTGCAAGGACATGAATCAGCTGACCGACGGCAAACCGCTCAGCTGATGTGTCAGCTGACAGCTTCAGATGAGCGGTTTAAACCGTCCACCAAAACCGCTCAGCTGATGCTGTCAGGTGACGCATCAGCTGATTGGTTTGCCGCTGGTCAGCTGATTTAGGTCCTTGCAGTGATCGGATGCCTTCCCGGGACAGTCTGCAACGAAGTGAGTATTTAATTTTCATTTTTTAAACTATTGTTTTCTTTTATGTATGTTGTATATACACGCTAAAGCGAAAGTACACACATGTCACACGGGAACAGGATTATTCCTGCACCCGTGTGACGTAATTTCCTCCTGCACATTTGGGGGAAAAACGCAGCCGTAAAAAAATGCAGCGTGTGAACGCACTGCGTTTTTTTACTGGCGCTAAAAAACACAGCCGCAAAACGTGGGACAAAAAAAGCCCGTGCAAAACAAAGTGGAAAAAACATGGCATTTGAACGTACCCTAAGAACAATAAAAATAGCTGAGAATATACTTTTATAAATATAAATGTAAAAACTCATACAGTGGTATATGTACCCCCAAAATGCATCTAGGGACAATAATTATGTGTGAGAATAATTACTACATTAATTGATAACAGATGAATTTACCCATATTGGTATTGGAGTCAAAGATGGAAGGGTGGAGTAACAGTCACTGGTAGGGTATATCAGGTACAGGATAATACACTACATGTAGAATAAAAAAGTACTGTAATAAAAAATGACTGCTCCTATTCAGGCGTACAATATTCTATGAACTTTTAACATGTGTAATAAGCTTACGTGCCAACCTGAAGGATACCATACTCACCATCCAAATTGTGGTGGAAGTCTAATTCAAGTACCCAATACACACTGGGTACCCTGGACATAAAATCTCTGTATACAGAAAATGGGATGCAATCCTGTGCATTTAGCATTAGCTAAGTCACTGAAATACCATACAATACAGATTGAGTTTATCATCGAAGGCATCTCATTAATTCTGAATCATAACTATTTTTTTGTATGACCGGCAATTTTATTTGCAAAAGTGGGGCACAGCCATGGAGACAAAACTTTCCCCCAATTATGACAATATTTATGTTGGCAACTGGGAGGAGTCAGTAAAATTATCTAAAAAAAAAAGGCTTGATATTATGGAAACGATTAATCGATGTTATACAGTCTATACGGGATAACACTTTAGGACTCATCACTGCTTTTCTAGATGAGATCAACAGAAATCCCTTTGGACTGGAATTCACACATCCACTAGTAAAGAAAGTGCCTTTTCACATCTGCATTTTGGCTGTGTTTGCCTGCGTTTGCATTTGTATGCTTTTTTGCCACTAAAAACGCATCCAAACACATGCAATAGGCTGCAATGCAAAACGCATTACAAGCACATGTCATTTTGCAAACGCAGCCAAAAACGTGGGCTGCTGCATCTAGGGCTGCGTTTGCACAAATGCATGCATTTTTTAATGCGTTTGCAATACGTTTTGCATTTCAGCCTATGGGCGCATTAACGCATGGGTTGGATGCATTTTTAGCAGTACAAACACATGCAAATGCAAACGCTGCCCAGTCTTAGATGTGAACTGGGCCAAAGTGTTATCTTTCTAGATCTTACTATATTTGTTAATGGTAATAAACTTTCCACAAAAAGCTACCGGAAATAAGTGGATTTCAACAGCTTTATCTGCAGATCCAGTTGCCACGTACCAACTTGGCTGATAAACATCCTGAAAAGTGAATTTATGAAGGTCGGACAAAATTGTATGCATATTGACCATTTTGTGGAAGAAACTGATCATCTAAAGAATCAATTTTACAGCAAAGGATACGATTTACAACATGTGGAGAAAGTGTTGCTGGAGTTAAAGATACACTAAGATCCTCGGTAACCAAGATGAAACAAAAACCATTATTCCTAAAAACCGAAATTCCTAAACAGATTGCGGAATTAGCTATTATCACTCAATATCATGACAATAACCACAATTTCAAAAAAATATTTAGAAGGCATTGGCATTTCTTTCTTCAGGATAATGGATCCGTCATCAGTTAGCAGAGATAGGAGTGGGAGGAGTTGGACCTTGCTTGTGAGCATGCTCAGCACAGCAAAACGGATCCATATTTTTTACGGATCCATACGGATCCGCAGTCCATGACACATGATACATCCATGACATCCATTGACACAGGATCTGTGTCGGTCCGTTGGTGTCAGTGATTTTTAAGGCAGTACAAAATGGCAATAGTCTCCGATTCTGGATGCATGAAAAAAACTGACACAAATGAATCAGTGACAAAACTGACACACACGGATGGCCATAGAGGACCAATCCGTGCCCATAGGGATACAAGGGAGGCCAAAACTGATCAGTGTCTATCAGTTTTAAAACGGATAGACACGGGTCACAAATCATGCACAAATCGAGCCACATTGCAGGCCAGGGTGTCGGGGCAGGAGATAAAAGTAGAGGAGGGGCGGGATCAGCCACGGGAAGCAGGAAGCTGCCATCACTTTACCTCCTCTCCTCTGACACATGATCGCAGGGGGCTGGCTAGGGGGCCCCCCTACAGGTGATTGAGGGGCCCCCTAGCCAGTATGGGCCCTGGTGCAGCTGAACCAGCTGCACCGTGGTCGGTCCGCCCCTGAAACCCACTGTGCTTAGTGACACATACCTATTTTATCTCACCCTTTTTAAATATAATTAATCAATTCTGTAAATGGATTCCAAAGGAATCTCTAGTTTAACTTTTCCCTCTTTGTCATTCAGGAGAGATGATTCTTTTAAGAATTAATTTTTATATTTTAATTTATTAATACATTTATATTTTAATATTAATACACACCCCTTGTCCTATATTTTACCATCCTCTAGTTACCTTTTTAATTCACCAGGAAATTCCTGTGCCTCGTACTCATGAATGAAAATAATTTCTACTGACCGTATTTTCATATACCAACTATACGCGGTTTTAACCCTTTTGGACGTTGCCACATTAGCTTTGTTGCTCATCCATGCTTAATGCAGTGCTCTAACATTGCTAGACAAGTGTTTTTCTTTTCTGCAGAAGAATTATCAATTCTATTGACCGTTTAATGTGTGTCTTTGGTTTGCAGAAGTCACTGAATATTATTTTTATACTGCAGTCAGAGTTCCATTTTCATTCTTACTAACTTCTGTTGTTTATTGCTCATTTTAAACATTGTAGTATCTTTTTTCTAGTTGTATAATGACGCCAAAGAAAACCTTTAAGGAATTGAATTAATTGCATTCAATGAGATTAGAGGAAAGGCTGGGAGAAAGAACTCAACTAAACAATGTGGATAGAATAAGTAAATTCACAGATGTTTCCTCATCTTCCACTAATAAACTAGGTTCTAAAAAGATATTATCTCAGATGAAGACCTTTGAGGTCTCAGAAACATCACAGTTAAAGGGAACCTGTCACCTCCGAAAAGCCCCCTAACCTATCAATTCATGTCCCTGAACTTTCATATTACCATTATAACTATCTCTCTCTGTTAAAGGGATCCTGTCACCTCCAAAAACGCCTCCATTGCTAGCAAAACATGTCCCTGCAGCATCCTATCACTAATCCCACACTTCTTTTGTCTCCTAAAAGCATCCTGTGAAAGTGCATAAAAACGTTTTAATACTTATTCATTAGTGATTATAATTAGCAGTGACTATATTCTTTAGTCACCAAGGCGGGCTGTTTTGCAGCTCCAGGATCCACCCTGTCTCTGTGTGTTTGCTGTGATGTGCAGGCATTGCCCTCCCCTCTCTCTATCACTCACAGAATGCAAATCATTAGTCCTGACTTTAGTTTCAGTTTCACAGCAGCACAGACAGAGAGAGGGCTGGATCCTGGAGCTGCAAAAGAACACCCCCTGGTGACTAAAGAACATGGCCCCTGCTAATTATAATCACTAAAGGTACCTTTACACGCCGCTACAGAAGGTTAGAAACAACCGGGTGTTTCACGTGCACGAGCACGTTCCAACAGTTGCTAACGGTAGCTGATACCGCCTTTACACGCCGCTACAAAGTGCTCTACAGAAGGTTTTTTTCGATCCCTGGATGCACCGACGGGTGCCGGAGATTGCCTTCTGTAGAGCACCTTCCCTCATTTACACGCTGCTACAGAAGGTAATATGGGAGGACCTGGGGCAGCAGGGACAACACATAGGCGTGCCAGAGTTGTGGATTACGAGACGCTCGTACGGTGATTGGACACAGCAATAGCATCATGATAGGCCAGCCAGCGCAGGAAGGCTGCCTAATACATGACGCTATTGCAATTGTGTAGTGTGACTGGTCATCTCCTTAAATATGCCGCCCTGTGCAGGGACAGCCAATCGTAACGCAGGATCTTCCACCAATGATCGCTGATGGGGAGCGGTATCCCGGAGGCTGTGTCACGCCCCAGGGAGATAACTTGGTGTCGCAAAAACCTTCCTGTACCTCATTTAGATGCTGCTACCATTGGGTTGAAACCAACATGTTTTTGAGCAGTGCTCAAAAACAGGGGTCGACAGTGACCGGTGGCAACAACCCTATTTACACGCCGCTACCTCGCGGTGTTTTGACGGTGCAAGATACAATTGTCTCCGACACCCGGTTGTTTCTAACCTTCTGTAGCGGCGTGTAAAGGGACCATAATGAGTAAGTATTAAAACGTTTCTATCCACTTTCACAGGATGCTTTTAGGAGACAAAAGAAGTGTGAGATTAGTGATAGGATGCTGCAGGGACATGTTTTGATAGCTTATGAGGCGTTCTGGAGGTGACAGGATCCCTTTAAATGCTTGTTTTCAATGTTGTAAAAAACTTTTTATACTTACTCATTAGGATGATAATGAAGCGGGGGCTATATGCAATAGTCCCCCGGGGGTGTTGGTTTGCAGCCCCCATGATCCTTTATCACGCCCCGATGGGCGTGATATTGTAATAAGATTCATCTCTGGCCCAGCCTCTGTGTGCGGCTTTTTCTGTGATGGCATGCCCTGCTCCTCTCTGTCACTCACAGCATGCAAATCATTTGTCCTGACATCAGCTCCAGAGTCCTGCCCTGTCAAAGCATAAACATCACAGCAGAAGCAACACAGAGAGGCAGTGGGGGGTGGAATGGCCACAGTCAATCAAGCTCCCTCCATCCACAGTGACTGCCTCCATGGCTTCTAACTGTAAGTTTTGCAAAGGCTATATCTCTGGGTTCACAGCATACAGACACATGGGGGACCCCTTCCCTGAATGCAGCAGATATTCTGCATTCAGTGATGCATTTAGATTGCCATGCAGCAGGGAGGTCACAGGTCCTCTTTAAATATCAGAACGGAGTAGTCTTTGGATGCTTGTGAATCTATATCCGTGACAACTGATGGATCTGATATATATTATACTAAATAACCACTCCAGTGCTTCCTTATATTTCACTACTGGAGTGGTGCTTTAAACTTAAACCCCCTGACCCCTATTCAATACTCTCATTCCAGTGGCTTCACATTTTTAATGTCACTTTAGTCCCACAGTGCCATCTTCTACCTGTAACTTCTGACTATCCGAAAGTTGGAAGTTACATGTCTGTGAGAACCAGATTGAGGCTCTCATGGAGTTGTATTGAGTTTTCACAGTTTGGCTAAGACTGAACAAATTTCCCCTGACCTGAGCATGACAGCTTCATGGTGTTCTATTCAGGCAAGCTTGAATCCAGAGAGCCACCGTCCAGACTAAGCACTTTGTTGTGATCATCGTGTTATTCGACCGGCCATCTAACTCCATGCTTAGAGTGCAAAATGGTTTTTAGGGTTTATTTTACATACAAGCAGTATAAGAAACTGTACATTTTTTTCTCATTTGGATATTAAAATATTTCATATTTGTTTCCCAATTGTTGTGTTATTTTCATATTCTCTTAGTTTTATTTTTTTTTCAATACTTTTTCAAATCTCAAATGCTAACAACTGTGTCACAACTGCTACATCCAGTAAACTAGGTGCTACATCATTGGAATCAGGTTTGCTTTTCCTACACTATGCTTCTCTCAGATGAGGTAGCTAAAACCTGCTCATAAATTCCCTTTAACTGAAATGGAAGATAAGTGAGGGGGGCCAATATTAAAGGGTTATTCTCAGAACCACCTTATTTTTCACAAATTACAGTAAATGCATACATATGTTAATAAACAAACTAAGCCCAGTATAATTATATTTTTGCTTGTACATTTGTGCATTTTTCCATCTCTGTTTGACCTTGTGAGCACTAGCTTCACATAATTGACTAGGTAGTCCTATTTGTACACTGTTAAAACTACATTTCACCACAGCACCCTTTTTCTTTTTTTTTTATCATCAAGTTATTCTAAGGCTGGTTTAACATTGCATACTTTTTCCTGTCCGTGGGATCCTACTTTTTGCAGGACCCCACGGACAGGAAAGGACATCACAGGGGGTGACCTATTCTGTCTCCGGATCCATGATTATCACGGATCCGGACACAGCGGGGCACTTTCACTTCTGCAATGTATAATATACATTGCAGAAGTGAAATATAGGAAAAAGAAAGAGTTAAAAATAAAAAATCACTATGCTCACCTATCCTCGATCCACCGCTGCCTCCCAGCAAGGTCCGGGAGCTTACAGGACCTGTGGTGAGGTCACCAGCCGATCAGCTGATCGGGTCACATGACCGCAGTTACTGATAACAGCTAAGATAAGCCACCATCTGTGGTCTGCAGGCTGCAGATGTTTGCTGTACCATAGCTGGTTATGTTGAAACTAGAGATTTAAATAAACTATATAAAAAGACACATATGCATATTTTTCTCACTATCTCACATTAAATCAGAATAAACCTTTCTTGTTTTTGGTCAATTAGGATTATCATAATTATGATATTTGCCAAATGCCAGAATTATGAGAGCGAGAGAATGATTTAAGGCATTGTTATTACTTTATGCAAAGTCACACGTTTACATACATTTCATTAGTATTTGGTACCATTGCCCTTAAAGGGAACCTGTCACCTCATTTTACCCTTTCTGCTACCATACCTGTCCCTGCACCTTCCTATTTGATCCCTAACCATCCTTGTCTCACTTAAAACTACACTGTACAGATTAAGAAAATGACTTATATACTTACATGTATTCTGCTTCTGGAGACTGAAAAGGCGGGCTCTGAGGCTCCATTCGCCTCTCCTCACTTGCTTTCTGCATGCTCCCCTGCAGTCTCCAGAAGCAGAATACATATAAGTATGTAAGTCATTTTCTTAATCTTTACAGTGCAGTTTTAGGTGAGACAGGGATGGTTAGGGATCAGTAGGAAGGTGCATGGACAGGTAGTGGTAGCAGAGAGGGGTAAAATGAGGTGACAGGTTCCCTTTAAACTGTATGACTTGGGTCAAATGTTTTGAATATCCGTTCACAAGCTTCTCACAATAGTTGGTAGGAATTTGGGCCCATTCCTTATGACAGAACTGGTGTAATGAGCCATGTTTGTAGGTCTCCTTGCTCGTACCTGCATTTTCAGCTTTGCCCACAAATTTTGAATAAGATTGAGATCAGGGCTTTATGATACCACTGCAAAACATTGGCTTTGTTATCCTTAAGCCACTTTGTAACCAGTTTTCCAGTATGCGTTGGGTCATTGTCTATTTGGAAGACCCATTTCCACCCAAGCTTTAACTTCCTGGATGATGTATTGAGATGTTGCTTCTGTATTGGCACAAAATCTTCTTTCCTCATGATGCCATCTATTTGTGAAGTGAACCAGTGCACCTCCTGCAGCAAAACAACCCCGACCATAAAGCTGCCACCTCCTTGTTTCACAGTTGGGGGTGGTGTTTTTAGGCTTCCAAGTAGTGATGAGCGAGTACCAAAATGCTCGGGTGCTCGATGCTCGGGCCGAGCATCCCAAGATACTCGTGTACTCGGGCCGAGCACCGTGCCCAATGTTATCCTATCGGAGACCCGAGTATTTTTATGAAATGACCCCCGGTAGCATGTAGAAACCCTAAAAATGTCACAAAAGTCTCAGAAGAGTGCTCAAATGACATGGCAACACCATGGGGAAGACCCCTGTAAGCATTTGTCACTCAAAAGTCACAGCTGTGAACAATGTTGTTCGAGTTTTACGCCATTTTTACGGACTCACCAGAAAACCTTCCAAAATGACACCAAAAATAATTTTCATGGTGGAAATGTTAAGGGCACATACCCTATAGTGAGATAGGGCTGGTGTATGTTACTTTTTGTGATTGCATGAAAGATTTTACGTTAAAATATTGTGTGGCACTCCGATGTCCCTGAGAAGAGACATACATGAAGGCTCTTGACATAATGTGCCCATTTTGAGGAAGTGGGTCTATTGTAGTATTTTCATTTGCCAGGGCAGTCCAAAATTGGGAGGTTCCCGAATGCCCCTGGATAGAGACGTGCATGAGGGCCTGTAAACCTGAAGTGCCCATTGTAAGGAAGTGAGTGTATTGTAGTATAGCCCTTTGCCAGGGCAGCCAAAAATTGGGAGGCTCCACATTGTCCCTGGATAGAGACGTGCATGAGGGCCTTTAAACCTGAAGTGCCCATTTAGGAAGTGGGTGTATAGTAGTATAGCCTTTGCCAGGGCAGCCAAAATTGGGAGGCTCCACATTGTCCTGGATAGAGAGTGCATGAGGCCTGTAAACCTGAAGTGCCCATTGTAAGGAAGTGGGTGTATTGTAGTATAGCCTTTGCCATGGCAGCCAAAAATTGGGAGGCTCCACATTGTCCTGGATAGAGACGTGCATGAGGGCCTCAAAACATTGTTCCCATTTCAAAGGAGCGGGTCTCCTGTCGTAGTAATGCCCATTCTGAAAAGAATGGGCGAAATAATTTACCACTGGGGGTATACATGAAACAACGGCCTAACTTTTGTAACGGTCATCATGGTGGTGCATGAGGAGAAGGAGGAGCAGTCCAGTGATTAGCCAAAGTCCAGAAGTGTGACCCATGGGTGAGTGGAGGTACATGGCAAATTCCGTTACAAAATTTAAATTCCGCTCTCATTTGCTGGTGGTGTGGTGAAGTCTGGCCCAATCCAACCCTTGTTCATCTTGATCAGAGTCAGTCTGTCAGCATTTTCAGTTGACAGGCGGGTGCATTTATCAGTAATGATTCCACCTGCTGCACTAAAAACACGATCTGAAAAACGCTAGCGGCAGGGCAGGCCAGGACTTCCAAGGCGTAGAGAGCCAATTCATGCCACGTGTCCAGCTTGGAGACCCAATAATTGTAAGGCACAGAGGAATGTCGGAGTACAGTTGTGTCTGCAATTCTGAAACTGGGCATTTCCTTGCAGCATCCTGTCGGACTGAGAAAACTGTCCCACATCTTAAAGACTGTTCCCCTACCTCTGGCGGATTGGACTTGTGCCCCTCTCGGCCGTACGCCTTGGTTGTCCACCGATTCCTGACCTATGCCTGCTAGCGTTTTGTGGGGGAATGCTTTGCCTACTTCCGCGACTATGGCCTTCTGGAACTGCTGCATTTTGGCTGACCTCTCCGCCTCAGGAATAAGAGACATAAAGTTCTCCTTGTAGCGTGGGTCTAACAGTGTTGCCAACCAGTAATGATTTCGGCCAAGATGTTCTTAACGCGAGTGTCTCGAGCCAGGCAGCTTACCATAAAGTCAGCCATGTGCGCCAGACTCTTAACAGCCATCACTTCAGTGTCCTGACCAACACGATGACTGAACACGCTGTCCTCCTCCTCCTCCTCATCCTCCTCCTCATGTCCCCTGTCCTCTGGCCAGCCACGCTGAACCGAAGTTATGACTGGTGTGCATGTCATATCCTCAATTTGGCCGGAGAGTTGCTCCATGTCTTCATTCCTCCTCCTCCTCCTCCTCGTCATAGTCCTCCACTGCACGTTGTGATGAGATGAGGCTGGGCTGTGTGTTATCACCCACACCCACTACTGTTTCTTGCTCCAACTCATCGCGCTCCGCCGCAATGCATCATGTTTGTTTTTGAGCAGAGATCGTTTTAGAAGGCAGAGAAGCGGAATGGTGACACTAATAATGGCGTCATCACCGCTCACCATCTTGGTGGAGTCCTCAAAGTTTTGAAGGACGGTACATAGGTTGGACATCCATCTCCACTCCTCAGGTGTTATGTGTGGAGTTTGACCCATTTCCCGACGCTTAGGTGATGCAGGTACTCAACAACTGCCCTCTTCTGCTCACAAATCCTGACCAACATGTGCAGAGTTGAATTCCAAGCGTGGGGACATCACACACCAGTCTGTGAGCCGGAAGCTGCAAACGCCACTGAAAGCCGGCAAGGCCAGCTGAAGCAGTAGGTGACTTTCGAAAATGTGCAGACAGGCGGCGAACTTTTACGAGCAGATCAGACAGCTCTGGGTATGATTTTATAAACCGCTGAATCCACGAGGTTGAGCACATGGGCCACGCATGGAACATGTGTCAGCTGGCCTCGCCTCAAAGCCGCCACCAGGTTACGGCCATTGTCGCACACGACCTTTCCTGGCTTTAGGTTCAGAGGTGTGAGCCAGTGATCTGCCTGCTGTTTCAGAGCTGTCCACACCTCTTCTGCATTGTGGGGTTTGTCACCTATGCATATTAGCTTCAGCACAGCTTGTTGCCGCTTCGCCGAGGCAGTGCTGCAGTGCTTCCAGCTTGGGACTGGTGTGGAGGGTAAAGTGGATGAGGATGCGCAGGAGGAGGAGGCTGAGGAGCATGACATTCCGGAGCTGTAGAGTGTGGGTGAAACCCTGACTGAGGTAGAGCCTGCAATCCTTGGTGTGGGAAGGACGTGTTCCGTCCCTCGCTGAGACTGGGTCCCAGCTTCCACAATATTAACCCAGTGTGCCGTCACCGAGATGTACCGGCCTTGCCCACAAGCACTTGTCCACGTGTCTGTGGTTAGGTGGACTTTGGCTGAAACAGCGTTGTTCAGGGCACGTGTGATGTTTTGTGACACGTGGTTATGTAATGCGGGGACGGCACACCAGGAGAAATAGTGGCGGCTGGGGACCGAGTAACGTGGGACAGCTGCCGCCATCAGGTCGCGGAATGCTTCCTTCTCCACCAGCCTAAAAGGCAGCATTTCCAGCGCAAGCGGTCGCGAAATGTTAGCATTTAGAACTGTGGCATGTGGGGCGTTGGCAGCGTATTTGCGCCTGCGTTCAAAAGTTTCGTGCATGGATAACTGAACGCTGCGCTGGGACAAGGATGTGCTTGATGATGGTGTTATTTGTGAGTGGGCAACTACAGGTGCAGGGCAGGAGGCTTGTTCGCATGCAGCATCGACAGGGGATTGGCTCGCACGCACAGCACCCGAAGACGTAGCAGTGACATCAGCAAGCACTGCTCCTCGACTCTGTTGTACATCCCACAAAGTCGGGTGCTTGGCTGACATGTGCCTGATCATGCTGGTGGTGGCCCTTGCCGGCTCCATCCTACCCCGCCGGCTCCATTCTGCCCTGCTCGCCACCATCCTGCCCCCTCCCCACGCTGGCTCCATCCTGCTCCCGTCGGCTCCATCCTGCCCCCGCCGGCTCCATCCTGACCCTCCGGCTCCATCCTGCCCCCTGGCTCCATCTTGCCCCGCTCGCCACCATCCTGCTCCCCTACCTCCATCCTGCTCCCCTGCCTATTCCATCCTGCCCCTGCCAGCTCCAACCTGCCCTGCTCGCTCCATCCTGCCCCCCTGCTGGCTCCATCCTGCCCCCCCGCCGGCTCCATCCTGCCCAGCTTGCTTCATCCTGCCCCGCTGGCTCCATCCTGCCCCGCTCGCCACCATCCTGCCCCCCCTGCCACCTTCCTGCCCCCCGTCACCATCCTGCCTCACCAGCTCCATCCTGCCCCCCCTGCCACCATCCTGCCGCCTCGCCACCATCCTGCCCCCCACCACCATCCTGTCCCCCCACCACCATCCTGCCCCCCGTCACCATCCTGCACCCCCCGCCAGCTCCATCCTGCCCTGCTCACTCCATCCTGCCCTGCTGGCTCCATCCTGCTCCCCCGCCTCCATCCTGCCCCGCCACCGGCTCCATCCTGCCCAGCTTGCTTCATCCTGCCCCGCTCGCCACCATCCTGCTCCCCCCTGCCACCTTCCTGCCCTCTCCCGCCACCATCCTTCCTCACGGCTCCATCCTGCCCCCCCGCCACCATCCTGCCCCCCTCGCCACCATCCTACCCCACTCGCTCCATCCTGCCCCCCCGCCACCATCCTGCCCCCCCGCCACCATCCTGCCCCTCTCGCTCCATCTTGCCTCCCGCCTCCGTCTTGCCCCCCTCCTACATCCTGCTCCCCCTGTTCTTGCTCCCCCACCTCCATCCTGCCCTCCCTCCTCCATCCTGCCCCCCCTCCTACATCCTGCTCCCCTCCTCCATCCTGCCCCCCTCTCTTCCATCCTGCCCCCCTCCGCCTCCATCCTGCCCCGCTCCCCTGCTCCATCCTGCGCACCTGCCTCCATCCTGCCCCCGCCGGCTCCATCCTGACCCTCCGGCTCCATCCTGCCCCGCTGGCTCCATCTTGCCCCGCTCGCCACCATCCTGCTCCCCTACCTCCATCCTGCTCCCCTGCCTACTCCATCCTGCCCCTGCCAGCTCCAACCTGCCCTGCTTGCTCCATCCTGCCCCCCTGCTGGCTCCATCCTGCCCCCCCGCCAGCTCCATTCTGCCCAGCTTGCTTCATCCTGCCCCGCTGGCTCCATCTTGCCCCGCTCGCCACCATCCTGCCCCCCCTGCCACCTTCCTGCCCCCCGTCACCATCCTGCCTCACCAGCTCCATCCTGCCCCCCCTGCCACCATCCTGCCGCCTCGCCACCATCCTGCCCCCACCACCATCCTGTCCCCCCACCACCATCCTGCCCCCCGTCACCATCCTGCCCCCCCGGCAGCTCCATCCTGCCCTGCTCACTCCATCCTGCCCTGCTGGCTCCATCCTGCTCCCCCGCCACCATCCTGCCCCGCCACCGGCTCCATCCTGCCCAGCTTGCTTCATCCTGCCCCGCTCGCCACCATCCTGCTCCCCCCTGCCACCTTCCTGCCCTCTCCCGCCACCATCCTTCCTCACGGCTCCATCCTGCCCCCCCGCCACCATCCTGCCCCTCTCGCCACCATCCTATCCCGCTCGCTCCATCCTGCCCCCCCGCCACCATCCTGCCCCCCAGCCACCATCCTGCCCCTCTCGCTCCATCTTGCCTCCCGCCTCCATCCTGCCCCCCTCCTACATCCTGCTCCCCCTGTTCTTGCTCCCCCACCTCCATCCTGCCCTCCCTCCTCCATCCTGCCCCCCCTCCTACATCCTGCTCCCCCTCCTCCATCCTGCCCCCCCTCTCTTCCATCCTGCCCCCCTCCGCCTCCATCCTGCCCCGCTCCCCTGCTCCATCCTGCGCACCTGCCTCCATCCTGCCCCCGCCGGCTCCATCCTGACCCTCCGGCTCCATCCTGCCCCGCTGGCTCCATCTTGCCCCGCTCGCCACCATCCTGCTCCCCTACCTCCATCCTGCTCCCCTGCCTACTCCATCCTGCCCCTGCCAGCTCCAACCTGCCCTGCTTGCTCCATCCTGCCCCCCTGCTGGCTCCATCCTGCCCCCCCGCCAGCTCCATCCTGCCCAGCTTGCTTCATCCTGCCCCGCTGGCTCCATCTTGCCCCGCTCGCCACCATCCTGCCCCCCCTGCCACCTTCCTGCCCCCGTCACCATCCTGCCTCACCAGCTCCATCCTGCCCCCCTGCCACCATCCTGCCGCCTCGCCACCATCCTGCCCCCCACCACCATCCTGTCCCCCCACCACCATCCTGCCCCCCGTCACCATCCTGCACCCCCCGGCAGCTCCATCCTGCCCTGCTCACTCCATCCTTCCCTGCTGGCTCCATCCTGCTCCCCCGCCACCGGCTCCATCCTGCCCAGCTTGCTTCATCCTGCCCCGCTCGCCACCATCCTGCTCCCCCCTGCCACCTTCCTGCCCTCTCCCGCCACCATCCTTCCTCACGGCTCCATCCTGCCCCCCCCACCACCATCCTGCCCCCCTCGCCACCATCCTACCCCGCTCGCTCCATCCTGCCCCCCCACCACCATCCTGCCCCCCCGCCACCATCCTGCCCCTCTCGCTCCATCTTGCCTCCCACCTCCATCCTGCCCCCCTCCTACATCCTGCTCCCCCTGTTCTTGCTCCCCCACCTCCATCCTGCCCTCCCTCCTCCATCCTGCCCCCCTCCTACATCCTGCTCCCCCTCCTCCATCCTGCCCCCCCTCTCTTCCATCCTGCCCCCCTCCGCCTCCATCCTGCCCCGCTCCCCTGCTCCATCCTGCGCACCTGCCTCCATCCTGCCCCCCCGGCTCCATCCTGCCCCGCTCACTCCTTCCCGCCCCCCTGACACAATCCTGCACCCCTTCCCTCCCCCCGTCACCATCCTGCCCCCCGGCAGGTAGCGATCATGTGACCAATCAGCTGATCGGTTTCCCAGGCAACGATAGGTCCTAAAGGCCTGTAGGGTCTAGAAGACGGAGGGGAAGGAACATGACAACACAGCCTTTTTCAATGTGTGTCATGGGTAAGATTCTTAATTAGGCCAGAATGTATTGTTCTTTTGTTTGTTAACTCATGAAGAGTAAGTCATTGTTTCTTACCAAACTGTTCAGAGCCCCCATTGTCTTAGTGTGTGGATTGCTAATAAATGTAAATTACCTCAGCCCCCTTCTGACTACATCATTCCATCATTCAGAGGATTATCATGCAGTCAGATTCAACTGCCATCTAATAGGATCACATCGTGTCTTCATAATCAACATGACTTCAGTCTAGGAACTTGGGTTCCAGCTATAAGATCATAACCTTGGATCATATCCTACAGGAGTTCAGCCTGGGATCCTAAGATTTGGCTGGAAGCCACCCAGGTTGGGGCAACTCGGTCACCTGGCTACAGACTTTACTGTGCTTGGTTGGCTTCCTAAGGTTGCCGTTATCCCTTCTCAGTGGGTGCACACCAAAAGTGGGGTACTGCTAGACTGGGGTAGTTAGCCCTGGAAGTCTCGAAGGCACAGGTATTCTAATCCCTGGTGAGCCAGCCGAAGGGTGAGACTCTGTTGCTTGTTACATTGTGTGTTATTGCTTGGTATGTGTTGTATGCCTTTGACTATTTGGTATCCAATAAAATCAAACCAATGAGTGGTTTCATTGCCCTGTGTTGTGTGAGTAGTGTTCTGCCTATGGTTAAGGAGTTTGGGCATTTTGTGTGATGAGACCTGGTCAATGTGGTTTTTCTAAAGGTGGCTGGGCTAGCAGAGGAGAGCACCTACTGAATCCTGTGTCTGCATAGCACCACAGCTTCTGGCTAAATTTGCTCTTGTACCATGTAGAAAACAGTGTGATAAACCAGTAGTCGCTAATAATCCTGAGGATACGGGCATCATTTTGCAGATAGTTCAGCAAGAAGGCGTCCATGTGTCGTATGCATGCATAATGCCCAAATCCTTGTTGTCTTGGAGGCCACGTAAAAATCAAACTTTTTTCCTCCTCTTGAACAACCTCGAACAAAAGAAAGGGGAGTCTCTCCTGATTGTTCTATGCCCATCACCTCTTCATCTTCATCCTCCTCCATTTGTTTCTCAGCTCATATGCCTACATAATAAGTTTGTCTGATACCATGAGTTCCTCTCTGTCACTCTACTCCACCCTGCCATGCCACCTGGCTGTGTGACAAAACTCTGGACTTTGAGATATTGATATCCTTCCCACATCCTCCTCTTCTTCCTCCACCTCTTCCAGAGGTACCACCACCTCATCCTACAGACTTTTCAAAGTTTGCTCCAACATGTACATGACTGGAATACTGATGCTGATGATGGCATCGTCAACGCTAACCATCTTAGTAGCCATTTCAAAACTGTGCAGAAGGGTACAGAGGTCCTTGATCTGTGCCCAATCTGGAAGTGTAATTTGCACTACATAAGGCTCACTTTGACTAACTGTACACGTCATTACATACTATGCCAGGGCTTGTCACTGCTGCCACAGTGGCTGCAACATGTGCAGAGTGGAATTCCACCGTGCCAGCACATTACATATCAAATGGTTAACTGGTTGTCTGAAAGACCTCTGTAGCAATCCTAGTCGATGAGCAGCAGGGTGAGAATGGCAGAAATAAGAACACAACAACCATGACTTGTGCAACAGCTCATCCAGGCAGGGATCATGGCATAGGATTTGTTGGACAACCAGATTGAGGATATGTGACATACAAAACAAGTGTGTAAGTTTGCCCTGGCATAGGGTTGCCACGAGGTTTGCACTGTTATTGTACATGGCCCTCCCTGGCTCCAGGTTTAGTGGAGACAGCCATTGCTGAGACTCAGCCTGCATAGCTGTCCACAACTCTTCAGCTATGAGACTCATATCTCCAAGGTATTTTAATTTAAACACTGCCTGATGGCGGCGAGCCTTGGCAGAGCAGTACGAAGGTGTGGTGGATTCTGTCTGAAATTTTGTAACATTAAGGGAGAGGTCCTATAGGAGGTGGATGAGGCAGTAGAAGTTGATGAAAAGGTAGAGGTTTGTCCCAAACGTCTTGGGGATTTGAAGATTTGGGGAGTGGCCCCTTCCCTGCCTGGCCCCACAGCCACTAGAGTCACCCAGTGGCCAATGAGGGAGTTGTAACATTCCAGGCTATGTTTGCTCATCCAGATGTCAGTGGTGATATGCACCTTGTCACACACAGAGTTTCTCAAGGAAATGGGTGATGCTGTCTGTCACATGCTGATGCAGCACAGGCACAATTTGCTTTGAGAAGTAATGATAACTGGGCAACCGATACTGGAGGGCTGCAACGGCCAACAGCTTTTGGAAACCGCCTGTATCCACCAGGTCAAAAGGCAGCATTATTGTGGCCAACAAATGGGAGATGGTGAAGTTCAAGCACTTTGCTTTGGGATGTGTCAGAGGAAATAAGATTTTCTTTGAGCGCAACTGTGGGTCCGAGGGCTGGCTGCTGTGATGAGACAGGGTGGACTAGGTTGTACCCTAAAAACTTCTGCACTGTGAATTAAGTGCAGGCTCAGATGTTATGGTTGATTGACAAACAAATGGTATGCTCATTATCTGGGATCGGTCCAAATCAGCAGGCATGTCCACTTCCATAATAGATGAGGGTCTGTCAGTCGCCCCAACTGTAGCAGGTAAACAAGTGGAAGTCCTGTGGATGGACACCCATCAGAAAACACTTGCCATGCTGCTGGAGGAAGAAGAAGAAGCAGATTCGTTTTATGCTGTGGACAGTGTTTGGTGAAGCACTGCTAGGCACAGTTTTTCCACAGTAATTTGTCCAGGACAATGCTTGTGCTGGTCCATGTGGGTGGTTCATCAGTGTTATAAACAAGTTTATTTGTTACTTTATTTGTTATAAATAAATTGTGGTCTTTTTTGCCTCTACTTAATTTTTTGGCTACAAAGTTGGCAAATGACATCAGTTGGGTCATTTTGTGTTGTGAAAAAAGGCCTGGCTAGGCAACCTTTGCCGCATTGGACAACTTGCTGACCTGTGACTGCTGCTGTCCAGAGATAGAGTTGTGACTGAGGATGCAGTGCCTGTCATGCTTACAACCCTCAGTCTTTGTGTGAGAACACGCACCCTAACATACTAGTATTCCTCCTCCTTCTCTGCTGAGCCACTCAGCTGCATGACCCTGGGTTTATTCAAAGTAGGATTTTGAACCTCATCATCATCATCCTCTCTGTTGCCAACTCTTCACCATGAGAGTCACCCTCCTCCACTTCCTGCCATGAACGCACAGTACATTGTGGTGTTCCTCAGCTTTCTAATTATCATCATCATCATCACCTCCACCTTCGGGGGTTAATATCTGGTGATGAAGGTCTAGATTCTGCTGGGACTGTACTTCAACTGTCCCGAATCCAACTCTAAAAGATTTTAGGTGTCGCTGCAGTTGCTTTGCCCTTCTAAAGTAAGTAAATATTTGGAGCAGATTGAGACAATGGAATAGAATGTGTAAACATCTTTGCAGAATCACCACCTGTGTTTCCCCACAATCAGTTGTGTGTTTGGAGAGGGGTGACACATGGTAATTGGGGTGCCACCTCTGAGGACTGTACTGTTTGTGATCTTTAGATGGTGGAACAGAAGAACAGGTCACTTGATGCAGCGGTTCCCATGAACTGTAGCAAAAGCCACAAACCATAGCTCTCTGCTGCTGGTAAGAGATACTGGAGTAGGCTGTTCAATAACAGAAGCTTCTGTTCAAATCAAAATGTTTAGTTCAGCGCTAAGGAACACAGCAGGACAACCGCTCTGAACTCAATTACCCTAGTTCCATTGATCAAATATGATTCCCATCCTCTACACAACGCGTTTCCAACACTAATTTGCGCCTTTTTCCAAGTGCGTGAAATTGCGAACGAAACGCAGTTTGTGGAGATGTGAATCCCATTATTGACATGTAAAACTAAGGTATTATTCATAGACGTGTCCTGGCTGTGTCCTTAGCGCTGACATAATATCACTTCTTATTTGAACGGACACATCTCTTCCCTGAGGGAAGCGTGATATACAGCAGCTCGGCCTCCAGGACCTGTCTTACGTCACATCACCACTCCCTCGAGGCTATCACGTGAACCAGCAGCCTGTGAACCACGCAAATTCCTCTGTCCCTCGGCTCCGGTCGGCGTGGAGATCTCTCGGGGTCGAAACCTAGCCTACTAACTAGTTGTGCAGTCAGCACAACTAGACCAGGTGAGCACGGGGGTCATTTAATCGATCCCACGTCCTAATTGTCAGCAGTGTGGCGCAATTTTGTTTCTTTTACAATAACAGAAGCTGTCACTTTGCTTGTGACATGACAATCAACCAATGTTTGGTTACTACAGCTTTCAGTAACATTAGTAGTAGCAACTACCTCACATACACCTCCAACACCAAACCTACTCCCATTTCCAACAACCTTTTTCCCCTTCCTCTTATCACCACGAACTTGGGATTTCCCAATCATCTTTTATGATTTGGAAAGCACTCTTTTGAGACCAAGTGTCGTGAAATTGGAAAAAAAAGTTTAATTACACATTTGTTTTTTGGGTTTTTTATTCACCATGTTCATTACATGGTAAAACTAATGTGTTGGCATGATGCCTCGGGTCCATACTAGGGATGGGTGAATTCCTCGCTACTATTCGGGACTCGCCCGAATAGTAGCGGACTCGGGGGACTCGCTACTCGCCGAGTTTCCTTAGGAATTACTCGGGGGTAGTGAGTCCCTGTACTTTTGCAGTGTATCTAAACAGATACACTACAAAAGTACCCTAAAAGTTAATGTAAGGGGTTAAAAACAATAAACATTATTACTCACCTCCTGTACTCCTGGACCGGGACCGGGACCGAAGACCTCCGGCTGTTACAGGACCTCCGAGACCACCGGGAGAAGATGGGGAAAAGGCCCTTGCAGTTCAGCCAATCAGCATTCGGCTAGCGGTCACGTGGGTTTGTCATGTGACCGCAGTGCAGCTGCGTCACAACCCATGTGACCGCTAGCCGAATGCTGATTGGCTGAACTGCAAGGTCTTTTTCCCCATCTTCTCCCGGTGGTCTCGGAGGTCCTGTAACAGCCGGAGGTCTTCGGTACCGGTCCCGGTCCAGGAGTACAGGAGGTGAGTATTAATGTTTATTAATTTTAACTCCTTACATTAACTTTTAGGGTACTTTTGTAGTGTATCTGCATAGATACACTGCAAAAGTACAGGTTACTACTCGGACTCGCTGGACTCGCAACGAGTACCGAGTCTCGGACCCGGACTCGTTAGAGTCCAGCGAGTCCGAGTATTTCAGGATTCGCCCATCCCTAGTGCCACAACAGCATCTGGGGTCATCACAGGGCGTTGGGCTGTCAAAGTAACACATCAATGTCCCGTGATTGCATCCTGGGACCTCCGATTCTGGTAGGGAACAGCGTGATCTCCGATGTGGTGCTTTGGATTTTGCTGTCGGTGATTGACAATGCAATCCAAATGTTAATAGAGTTAATATATGTTATCAGGCAAATCTGTTTGTTTCTTCATTGAACACAGATTTTTATATTACAGATATAAGAAATTACATTTGCAAGATTGTAGAAGGGAGGGACTGGTAGGTGACAGGATCTAGAGGCAGAGCTCCTCCTTCCTCCTTTCTCCTCATTTCTACTTAGATCTTATGAAAACCATCTGCCATCTCCTATCTCAATGATATAAAAACCTGTGCTCACTGAAGACAGACATTATCTGGGAACTGAAAATTTTGAGAATGAAAGATCAGTCCAGGAGGAGAAAAAACTAATTTGTCTGATATGATATATGACAAAGTTACTTATTTTCAAGTGTACTATTGATTTATAACATTTAAAACAATGGTTATGCTTTAAGATTTGGAAGGAAATAGTATAGATGTTCTAACAAATGGTGGCCAACAAGAGATTACTTTTTCAATTATTGTTTATAACCAAATTAGTCATATGCATAGACGGTGGACTCTGTGCTTTCTTATGCTGTTTGGGAAAATCATGTGAATCATATCATACCTTTTAAAATATCAATTATCTAATTTATTTTGCTAAATGTAATGCTTGGATTTGAACCTTATGTTTGTCAGCAATATAGAAGAAATAGCAGCACTAACCAACATTGTGAACTTCAGTTTAGTTCAAATAAAGTGCTTCAGTAAATAGGTAAAGGCCATAGGGAATGGACAACGATCATTTCAACTGGAGCCATTGAAGTTCATTTAGAACGGGACAATCTTGGTCTGTTTCCTGAGTGCCCTGTCGTCCTCTCCCTCCTGTTTGGCTATATGGCCTGTTCCTGTTTGATGAAACACTTTATTAGAATTAAACTGAAGTTCACACTGTCCAGTCAAATAACATGTTCCATATTTTTTGGATTATAAAACGCTATTTTGTTCCCCAAATTTTGGGGAATAGTGTGGGGTGCATCTTATAAACTGAATCTACAGTTTCTGTACTGTAGGGGAGGGTGGCAGCTCTGGAGCAGTGTCTAGGGGCTGGAGAAGGCTGGCAGGGGCTGCAGAGGTGGCCCGTGGTCAAGTGCCCTCACTCATTAAGCTCATATAATATTTATTGCACCCTGCTGTCCACCTGTCAGTGCTGAAGCTGCACTAAGAAATGGGCAGGGAGAGCGTCGCATATTATACAGTCATGGCCAAAAGTATTGACACCCCTGCAATTCTGTCAGATAATACTCAGTTTCTTCCTGAAAATGATTGCAATCACAAATTCTTTGGTATTATTATGTTTATTTGATTTGTCTTCAATGAAAAAAACACAAAAAGATTTGTCCTAAAGCCAAATTGGACATAATTCCACACCAAACATAAAAAAGGGGGTGGACAAAAGTATTGGCACCCTTAGAAAAATCATGTGATGCTTCTCTAATTTGTGTAATTAACAACACCTGTAACTTACCTGTGGCACCTAACAGGTGTTGGCAATAACTAAATCACACTTGCAGCCAGTTGACATGGATTAAAGTTGACTCAACCTCTGTACTGTGTCCTTGTGTATACCACATTGAGCATGGAGAAAAGAAAGAAGACCAAAGAACTGTCTGAGTACTTGAAAAACCAAATTGTGAGGAAGCATGAGCAATCTCAAGGCTACAAGTCCATCTCCAAAGACCTGAATATTCCTGTGTCTACCGTGGGCAGTGTCATCAAGAAGTCTAAAGCCCATGGCACTGTGGCTAACTTTCCTAGATGTGGACGGAAAAAAAAAATTGACAAGATATTTCAACGCAAGATTGTGCGGATGGTGGATAAAGAACCTCGACTAACATCCAAACAAGTTCAAGCTGCCCTGCAGTCTGAGGGTACAACAGTGTCAACCCATACTATCTGTCGGTGTCTGAATGAAAAGGGACTGTATAGTAGGAGACCCAGGAAGACCACACTTCTTACCCCGATACATAAAAAAGCCAGGCTGGAGTTTGCCAAAACTTACCTGAGAAAGCCTAAAACGTTTTGGAAGAATGTTCTCTCTTTTTGGGCAAAGGCATCAACATAGAGTTTACAGGAGAAAAAAAGAGGCATTCAAAGAAAAGAACACGGTCCCTACAGTCAAACATGGCGGAGGTTCCCTGATATTTTGGGGTTGCTTTGCTGCCTCTGGCACTGGACTGCTTGACCGTGTGCATGGCATTATGAAGTCTGAAGACTACCAACAAATTTTGCAGCATAATGTAGGGCCCAGTGTGAGAAAGCTGGGTCTCCCTCAGAGGTCATGGGTCTTCCAGCAGGACAATGACCCGAAACACCCTTCAAAAAGCACTAGAAAATGGTTTGAGAGAAAGCACTGGAGACTTCTAAGGTAACCAGCAATGAGTCCAGACCTGAATCCCATAGAACACCTGTGGAGAGATCTAAAAATGGCAGTTTGGAGAAGGCACCCTTCAAATATCAGGGACCTGGAGCAGTTTGCCAAAAAAGAATGGTCTACAATTCCAGCAGAGCATTGTAAGAAACTCATTGATGGTTACCGGAAGCGGTTGATCGCAGTTATTTTGGCTAAAGGTTGTGCAACCAAGTATTAGGCTGAGGGTGCCAATACTTTTGCCCGGCCCATTTTTGGAGTTTTGTGTGAAATGATCAATATTTTGCTTTTTGCATCATTCTCTTTTGTGTTTTTTCATTGAAGACAAATTAAATGAAGATAATAATACCAAAGAATTTGTGATTGCAATCATTTTCAGGAAGAAACTGAGTATTATCTGACAGAATTGCAGGGGTGTCAATACTTTTGGCCAACACTGTATGAGCCTGCTCTCACCCTCCCTTTTTGCACTTACTCTCTTCATTCTGAAGATGTCCCCCATCACTCTATATGCCTCCATGCTGGCGCACACACTAAAAAAATAAATGATGTAACATACCCTTAAGCTTGCTGCTTTCTTCCTGTCTCTGTGCCTGGCATCAAGTGACCGGGGCGCACAGTGATGTCATCGCTGTGTGCCCTAGTCACATGATTGGATGCTGAGCACAGACACAGAAAGATAGCGGCGATGCTGCAGGCAGGGGTAGCGGCAGAGGGTAAGTTACAGCTTTTATTATTTTAGTGACATATTACGTACTCCAGGGTTGGGGAAGACTCAGGAATGGGGCAGTTACTAGCTGTTCTCTCTTCTTCACTTCTTGTTTTTTTTCATGAGGACAGACAGGGGCCGAGACCCGGTCCCGTGACCCTGGCGGTGTCATTTAAAATAAATGGGGAATGATGACAGGGAAGTCTGAAGGGATAAGGGGGTATTTGTGATGCCACCTGCGGTATGCTGCCATGGTGACCGCTCCTGCTTCAGAAACTCTAGGGATGGTGACCAGCAGCTTGGATGGCTTTGCTCCCAGTAGGCAGAGCGCGGTCCTCAGGGCAGCGGAATGGAGGAGTCAGTTCATACCTTGGCAGATGTTCAGTGGAACGTAGGTACCACAGTGTTTCATGCGGCCTCTGCGGCCAGTGGTCACCGCTGATGAAAGTCACACACACCACAGCTGCAGTTCTGTTACTTTTCCTTGGTGTTTCAACATGGCCACTGGGTACTTCTCTTGCCAGGCTCCGGTTCAGCCTTGTCTCCATGACTGGGTTGGCGTTATTGAGCCTCGATTGGTGCCCTCTCTCTCTCTTACTGGGTGTTCTGCCTCTGGTGGGTCTACATTCTCTTTCTCAGCGCTATAAGGGGTTGTTCTCTTCTGAGGCGAGCAGGTCGTTGCTCTGCCCCTCAGGTTCTCAACACTCTCTGAAGCAAAGAGCTCAAGTACCGATGGCCATGGGTGCTGTTGTGTCCTGGGCACCATTAAGATCCTCTCCCGGGCACTGCTCCATAGTTCGCCACCTTCCCAAGATGTGTCGGTGTTCAGCCACAGCTCCCGTTACAAGTCTGAGGCCTCCAGTTCAACGGCTTGGGCATGCAGCATCTGCATCGTGTTCAGGGCTGGGTCTCTGTGTCATCCACCAGCCCCTCTGTCTCCTCGATTCAGACGTACGGGAAATCAGTGTCTCTTCTGCCCCTCTAGGGCTCTTCGTTCCTTCCACCCTTCTGGTCTCTCCCTCCCGGGGTGTGCGTTGTTATGCTCCAAGCCCTGGCAGCCGGCACCACACCGACTCTGAAACCTTCCTGTTGCTGCTTCCTCCACCACATACTATTCCTACTCTCCTGTCTAACACTTTCCTGCTCCCCTTTTGTGATCTAGACCCTCCCTTAGGGTCCTTTCATTGTCCCAGACCTTACATGTTTGGGTATTGTTTGTGTTTCTTTTAGGCTCAGCCACACCACCCCAGAACTTAAAGAACAGGGGCACTACACTCCCTAACCGCGGGAATGCTGTACCTCAGGCGGCGGTTTACCCGATGTGGCACCACCTTAGTGTGTGAGCCAGCATGGGGGTATATAGAGTGATGGGGGAATATCAAGTATGGGGGGTCATATCCAGAATTGGGAGCTATGCGTACCATCAATAGGGACCATATCCAGATGGGGGGCAATGTGTGCCATCACTGGGAGCCATATCCAGGAAGAGGACTATGTACAATCACTGTGGGCTATATCCAGGATAGGCGCTATGTACCATCACTGGAAGCCATATCCAGGATGGAGAGCTATGTACCATCACTGGGGGCCATATCCAGGATGGCGGGCTATGTACCATCACTTGGGTCATATCCAGGATGGAGGGCTATGTACCATCACTGGGGGCCAGATCCAGGATGGGGACAATGTACTATCATTGGGGGCCATAACCAGGATGGGGGCTATAAACCATCCTGGGGGCTATGTATCATCACACGGGGCTATGTACTGTCATAGGGGACCATATCCAGCATGGTGGGGGGCCTTGTGCCCATATGGGGGATATATATACCAGGATGGGGGGAGTAATGTGCCAGAATGAGGGACATATATACTGATTGACATCAGATACTGGCATTAAAAGAAGGACCCCATTTAATATTAAAAATTATTTTTTTCTCTTCTCCTTCAACAAATTTGGGGTGAGTTCTATAATCCAGTGCATCTTATGTGGCACCCACATAAGTCCGGTTGCCACAATGGCATTGCCTCCCTCTGGGGGATGTCATGCTTGGAAACAAGATGGGATATCCACCCCATGTAAGCACACAACATCTTCCTGACTCCAGACCAGAAAGGAGATCTCTGAAAACCAGGTTCAGGGGAGCTCCCCTATAAATTCTGGCCTGGGAGTGGCATTAGTTAGTTCTGTTCCTAGGAGGACTATGACATCCTGTGGAATGGAGCGGTTTCAGGTTCGTCTGAGGATAACCACTGGCCAGTGTGAGGGACCCGTAGGCGAGGGTCTGAGGAAGGAGAGGAGTAGGCCTGGGGAGTGGAGCCAGATACCCGGTTCATCTCAGAGAAGAGCGCCAGAAACGGACACTGGAGTTCGAGGTTGCAAGGGTGCTCTAGGCCAATCAGCTAAAACCGAGGGGTTGGAGACTCCACGTATCCCAGCTGAACCAGGGCACCTGCAGGCACAGCAGCATTGGAGAGCTCAGGGACAGTGGCCAGAGAAGTGGTAAAGAGCTGGAGCTGCCTGCCATACTGGTGAAAAACTTTCCAGCAGGAGTAAAGGGTTGCAGTTTAGCTACAGGCAGCCAGGACCAGCAAAGAGGAGCACAGCAGGGAGGCCTCAGAAATCAGGTCCTGCATCATTGCATCAGCCACTACCAGCCGAACACCATGGGTGGTGTCATGACACCCTTCCCTTGAATCACTACTCCCAAGGCTTTTAAAAACTGATCCCCAGGGTCACGGTGCCTGGTGTCAACCCCTGTGACTCCCCCGGTAGCACATAAAACCCAGTTATGAGTACCCCACGGCCCTGGGGTGAGTCAGTTTTCCTGGCATCACGAACAGGATATCATACCCGATGTCAACGGGTACTGTGTGTCATAGACTTTATTGAACTGTGTACTGTCACCATTGTTATACCACGTGGCGCACCGGAAGACGAATGGGCTGTCATGGGCAGAAACTTGGAAAGGGCGTGAAGAGAAACCCAACCCTGTGACTGCGAACCTGACATTGGTTCACTTAGGGGGGAAAATGTCTGCCCTGGAGGGAAGGGAGCGCAAGGTGGGCCAGCTGCTGCCCAAGCCGAGGCTGCTGTCCAAGCTGAGGCCGCATATCAAGCCAATGCCGGTGCCTCAGCTGATAATGCCGCCCAAGCTGAACCCCTGGTAGCTGCCGCAGCCGTGGCACCCGCAGCAGCACCAGTCATGCCATTCACAATGCCATATATCCCGGGAGTGACCTGGTTGCCGCACACAGGGGAAGTGGACATCCTGAACGTATATTCCATGACTGAGGAGCAGAAGTGACTATGTTAGTAGGCCAATTGAGTGGTGCAGCCCAACGAGAGGTAACGTCCTGGCTAGATACTGACAAATGAAGTGTTAAACAAGTATTCGCCAGGTTGAAGGAAGTTTTTTACACCCGTACTGCAGTAGAAATTAAAATAAGGTTTTATGGGTGCAAACAACGGGTGCAGGACGATATACGGGACTATACATTAAACCTCCAAGAGGCGCTGAGGGTCATGAAACAGATTGATTCTGACAGTGCATGAGATGAAAACAAGTTGTTGACTGAGCAGTTTATTGAGGGGCTCCTGTCTCATGACCACCGGACTCAGCTACATATATTGGCCCTGCAAAACCCTGACCTGAACTTTATCCAATTTAAAGACTGGGCCATTCGTGTGCTGTGAGAATCCATAGTCAGCAACCCAGCATCCCCCGAGCGACTGGCTCAGATGTACCACTAGGAGGTCGTGCCATCTTCCTTGGCCACGGTGGGAGCCAGCTCACAGACTTTAGAAACTGTTACTCCTGATCAGGGGCGGACTGGCCCAGGTGGCAGGGGGCAAGTGCCCCCTGGGCTGGTGGTATAGCCCTCACCTAGGGCCACCCCCCCCAGAAATGGGCCGCGGTGCTTTTTGGCTGGCGCAGTGAAAGTACAGCAGACGCGGCGCCTTGCGGCCAGCGCTGTGATACAGCAGCAGACACAGCGGGTGACACAGTGAGTGACCGGCGATAGCACCCCCCCCTTCCGTCCACCAAAAATCTCTGACAGCACCCAACTTCCCCCTCCATCCACCAAAACTCTGAGAGCACCCCCAAACCCCCACCCCGTCCACCAGACAACTCTGACAGCACAATCGCCAGCCAGCCCCTGCTCCTGATGCCTTACAACTGCAAGTGCAGCAGCTGACCAAGAGTATGGCTGGGCTGATCAAAGCTGTGCAGTCTATGCAACGATCCAAACCATTCAAAAAGATACAGTTGGCCTCTGGCCCTGATCACATCCCGTGGTTGAGCCAGAGGAGGAACCCATTAACCAGAGGACGAGCCAGTGATCGCTAAGATTCCACAGGACAACCCATCTGCCGCCGCTTCAACAAGGCGGGCCATATTGTAAGGTTTTGTACTTAAACGAGCAAACCCTGGGGCAACAGGCCGCCCCGCAGGAATAAGACCACCTGGTCCACAGAACTGGCGCGACAGGTATGTGGGAGGACGGCCGATCCTACCTGTCATGCTAGATGGCATCTCGATGAATGCTTTATTGGACACTGGTTCACAGGTGAAAGCAATGCCTTATATCCTTTTCAAACAGTACTGAGATGATTCTGACATTACCTGCCCAGATAATAGCTTTCTGATACGTGCTGAAGATGGTCAACCCTGCGGCAGGTGGTATTCAAAGAAGTAACCATTAAAGTGGGTCGTGTAGCACTAGCAGCCCAGGGAATGGTGATTGTTGATGTAGACCAGCGAGAAAGTAACCCAATGCTTACTGTAGGCACTGATGTGATTAAGAATTGTCTAGGGGAGATTATTGTTTTGTTACAACAGGTTACCAAAACTGCAAACCTCAGGCAGCAGAGAGTCATGCAGAAAGAGATAAAGGCCCTGATGCAGAGGCAGCAGGTGGAGCTGTCTGGTGGAGAAGTCAGACGAATATATTTAAGACTTGGTGGAGAAGTCGGCACTGTAAGAGCAAGTGACCCAGTCCCCATTACAAAACCCCAAAAAGTTAAATGTTAATCTGGTAATATGGTAAAATGAGAATGTGTGCTGATTACAGGCAGATCAATTGCATTACACATAAGGATGCTTAACCATCACCCAGAATTGAAGAGTCATTAGCTGAACTGAGAACTGCTATTTTTCCACCTTAGATCTCATCAGCAGGTATTGCCAGATTCCCGTGGCAGAAAGGGACAGAGAGAAGACCATATTCATGACACCGATGGGCCTCTGTGTGTTTAACTGCATGCCATTTGGACTCTGTAATGCACCGGGAATGTTCCAGAGGTTGATGGAGTGTTGTCTGGGGCATAGGAATTTTGAAACCATGTTAATGTACCTAGATGATGTCATAGTCTACTCGAAGATGTATGAAGACCATTTGAAGCACCTGACTGAGGTATTTGAGGCATTGTCCAAGTTTGGCATGAAAGTGAAGCCGTCCAAGTGCCACTTACTAAAGCCCAAGGTACAGTACTTAGGACACATGCTGAAGGTGTGGCACAAGATCCCGACAAAGTCACTGTAATCAGGGACTGGCTGAGGACCACCACCATCAAAGAGGTACGGCAGTTCCTGGGGCTGGTAGGCTACTACCGGAGGTTTATCAAGGGCTTCATGAAGATGGCAATGCCTATGCAAGACCTCCTGGTAGGCCAGTCTAAGAAGGCCAAGAATCCGAGTCCACTGTTTGAATGGGGCAGCAGAGAAGAAGAATCCTTCAACCAGTTGAAGTGGACCCTGACGAGGGATGAGATCCTGACCTATCCCGACTATGGACAGCCGTTTGTGCTCTACACAGACGTAAGCAATGAGGGATTGGGAGCGTGTTATCCCAGGTGCAGAAATGCAAAGAGAGAGTGATTGCCTACTACAGCAGGAAGCACCGTCCTACATAAAGGAACCCCACAACTATAGTTCATTCAAGCTAGAGTTCCTTGCCGTAGTCTGGGCTGTAACTGAACGTTACGGACAACAATCCACTGACCCATCTAGAAACTGCACAGTTGGGTGCACTGGAATAGCAATGGATGGCACGGTTGTCCAATTACAACTTTACCATCAAGTACCGGGCAGGGCATAAGAACGCCAAAGCTGACACGCTGTCAAGGATGCCCCACTCGCCATATGCAGAGGAGCTGGAAGAGATAGCTACCGGCTTTTCAGCGCAGCATTGTGTCCCAGTATTCCCATGAAGTGAGAAACAAGCAGCCAGTCATGCAAGAAGCCACATTCAATCCATTACCCCATCACAGACGGGTAGAGACACAAGACAGCGATCCAGCCATCTCCCTAGTCAAAGAGTTGCTGAAACAGGCTGACGCACATCAGGTACAGATGCTCGACAAGAAGCACAATAATTGTGGAAAGAGAAGGGCAAGTTGTTCACATATCAAGGTAAGCTGCGTAGGCAGCACATCAATGCACAAACCCATGAATTAGTGTGGCAGATAGTGGGCCTGAAGAGAGATGGCCACATGTTCCTAGAAACATACCACGATGGGGCAAGGCACTTCAGGTGGAAGAAGCTGGAGGTGCTGTTACAAGAAAGATTATACTGGGTTGGCATGAGGAAGGCCATCGAGAACTGGTGCACAGATTGTGGCCCGTGCAACCTTCAAAGGAAGGATTGTGACAGTCAGAGAGCTCTTCTACAGCCTATTGTCACCAAGCATCCACCTGAACTTGTAGCCTTGGACCATGTGAAGTTGATCCTGAGCCAATCAGGCTACATCTACACCCTCACCATTGTAGATCACTATTGCCGTTTCTTGGTAGTAGTGCCAGTAAAAGACTTAACAGCGAGGACTACAGCTAGAATCTTTCAAGCCCATTTCTGCAGACCCCATGGCTACCCAGAACAGGTAATTACAGATCAAGGTCCAGCATTCGAGGCAGAGATATTCCAGGAGTTTTGCAACTTGTATTAGTGTAAACAAATAAGAACAACGCCATACCATCCACAGACCAATGGCATGTGTGAAAAGATGAATCAGGTATTTATAGACCTGTTGAAGACACTGCTGCTGAAAAAGAGAAGTATGTGGCCAGAAAAGTTGCCAGACTTAGTGGATTTGTACAATCATATTCCTGTGAATTCTACCAACTGTAATCCTGCCTATCTGATGAGAGGAGAGCAAGACCTCGCCAGCTGCCTATTGACTTAGATATGGGAGTGTTAACACCCGAAACAAACCCACCAGAAGCAGATTGGGATACAGAACATTAACAACAGAACCGTAAAGTGCAAGAGTGTGTTTTGTAGAACCTGTCATGAGCAAGGGAAAAGCAAGAGAAAGCCTACAACAAAAACACACCTGCAGTTCCCTTAACAACAGGAGAGCAAGTTTTTAAAAGAAAATGACAAACTAACAAACTGGATGACCAGTGGGAGGCAGAGCCATATATCGTATTGCCTTTTAACTTTGACAACACCAAAACCTGTTTAATTAGTGAAGATATAGGAGAGACCTCAGCGGCAGTTTCACGAGACCATTTATAGAAATGCCCCAAACAATTGAGAACCAAAGAAGTTCAACGTCCACCTCAACCCATAGAACAGAAAGAAGAGATGATTCATACAGTTCTTGGAGACTTTCCCAAAATGTAGACACAGATAAATGGATCAATAGTAGTCCATCTATTGATTTTTCCTCAAGTAGTCGTGCCTGAACCAGTTGAGACTTAAGAACCACATCAAGAAAGATCTGAAGCAGCACCAGCTGCAGTAGAACAGGAGAGTCAACCCCCTGCTAGCAGTGAATCTGTCAGTTCCACAGTGAGTCTAAGACGACACTCTAGTATTCCCATGCTACGTAGGTCTACACGTAGAATAGTGGATAGTACACCCACGACATCAGCAGTGAACATTAGCAACCAGACCAGACCATCAGAAATACCTATACTGCATAGATCCACCTGTAGTAATAGAAGTCAGATCCCAGCCCATTATAGGGACTTTTAGCAAGTTAAGTGAACAAGTTTAACCAGTTGAAAATGTAAATATGTTTTGTTTACATGTAACTATGCAAACAAGTAACCACCAAGGGTACCATACCTACAGGACTTAATGTATGCACTTTTGCATATTCTTGAACATTGACCTTTAAATATGGACCAATATGCCACAGGAGTGATTGTGCTAAAGACAATTTTGTATATATTTCCTCATCAGCCAACGGTGGAAGGACTAAGCGCCGTAGTGACTATTTTCCAATTTTTCCTGGTTTTTGTAATTTTAATTTTTAAGATTATGCACACTTATCTACTGTTATTGTTATTTTTATGTTTTCCAAAAACAATTTCCTCAGTCCAGGAGCACTGAATTTACTAAGGGGGAAATGTGGCACTGCAGAGTCTGGTTGCCACAAAGACATTGCCTCCCTCGGGGGGTGATGTCATGCTTGGAAGCAAGATGGGGTATCCACCCAGGTAAGCCCACAACACACAACACCTTCCTGACTCCAGGAGCTCTGAAACCTGAGTTCATGGGAGCTCCCCTATAAATTCTGGCCTGGGGGTTTGGTTAGTTAGTTCAGTTCCTAGGAGGACTGTGAAGACATCCTGCGGACTAGAGCGGTGTCAGGCTTGTCTGAGGATAACCACCAGACAGTGTGAGGGACCTGTAGGCAAGGGTCTGAGGAAGGAGAGGAGTAGGCCTGGGGAATGGAGTCATATACCCGATTCACCCCAGAGCAGAGCGCCAGAAACAGACACCGGAGTCTAAGATTGCGAGGGTGCTCTAGGCCAAGCAGCCAAAACTGGAGGGTGGGAAATTTCAAGTCTCCCGTGCGCACCAAGGCACCTGGAGGCACAGCAGCATTGGAGAGCTCAGGGACAGTGGCCAGAGAACTGGTACCCAGAAAGGGCTCAGGCTGCCTGTCATACTGGTGATAGACTTTCCAGCACGAGTAAAGGGTTGCAACTTAGCTACAGTCATCCAGGACCAGCAAAGAGGAGCGCACCAGGGAGGCTCAGAACTCACCGGGTGAGGAGATCCCTAACTTGCTTTCAGGCCACCTGTATTCAGAATACTACCTGTGGATTGCACCCTGGTTTCTACCTACAGCTACTGTACAGGTAAAGGAAACTACACCTGCGTGTTTGTCAGTTATTCCGCACCCTCAGTCCTGCACCCTAACGGCCTACCATGCTTTAAACTATCCCGGTTGCCCTGGGGAGCCGCTTGAACCATGGAGAGCGACATCATCCAAGCTGCAATCCCATCATCCCCAGAGGTCCCGCATCGCATTGTTGGCCTCTACTAGCCTGAACACCAGGGTGGCGTCACCGAACACCCTTCCCCTAAATCACTACTCCTAAGGCTTTTAAAGTCTAATCCCAGGGTCACGGAGCTGGGTGACTCCCCCAGAAGTGCCCAAAGCCCAGTTCCGAGTACCCCACGGGCCTGGGGCGAGTCACTTATAAAGCAAAAAATACGGTATTTAAATTAAAATGCCCTTTATTTTTTTTAAATAAAATAATTAAAACCAGGCAGCTTGGGGCTGAGATTCTCAGCATGGTGGGACCCATGCTTTCTGGCCCCCCACACTAAAAATTGCAGCCTGCAGCCTCCCCAGATTTGGCACGTCCATGAGATGTGCCAAATCTAGTGCTTTACCCAGCTCTTACAGACTGGGAAATATGAGGTTAATATAAACTGTGATTTCTTAGCTGGCATCAAGCCCTGGCATTAATAATGTAGCGGTGTCTCCAAAATACCTCCAATTACTAATACCTGAAATTGTTAAAAAAAACAGACACTGTTTTAAAAAAAAGTTTTTATTATGAATAAAAGACACACTTCCTCACTCTTCAATTTATTAGATCCCCAAAACTCCCACTAGTGCAATCCAGCAAGATCTTGTGGCATCAATGATGTGAGGTGACAATGTAGCAGAGTGGTGACATCACTGAGGGCATCCCTGCTTTCAGTGAACTCAGGTGACACCTGTACCTGATTGTGGAACACAATCTGATAATGGGGTCACCTGATTTCAATGACATCAGTAGGGAAATCCTCAGTCCAATCACAGGCACGGTCACAATGGGTGTGGTCACAACAGCCAATCACAGACACTGTCACAGAGTGGGCAACTGTGATTGGCTGTTTGAGGCAGAGTCCAGTGCACACAAAAGATGTTAATAAGTGGGGGTCAATCGCAGTGTGACTCCACAATGGAGATTGGTAAGTGTAATACTGCTTATGTAATCATTGATTTCCTTCCTTTTACAGCCCCCAGCCACCATTTTATAACAATAAGTCAAGGTTGAAACTCTTCTATGGGACAAGTCTGTCCCGAAACTGTACTTTAAAAAAATATTATCTTTACTTGAATCTCCAAGATCCCAATCTGTGCACAGGCTGCCTCCACAGCCATTTTGCTGAAGTACATCGCAAGCACTGCCAACAGACCAATGGCGCCCACTTGACATCACCAGAAACCCCCTCTTCCCACCTGAAGTCCCACAGTATCGCCCCACTAGTGCCTCCACCAAATTCCTGCAGATGGTGACTCTGCTTCCTGTGACTCTACTCCACCACCAAAGCACCCCACGTTCTGGTGAGCTATACTCAATGATAAGAAGGACTCTAGGATTATTTGGTGACCCATATTTTAACAGTAAAAACAAATCGCCTCCATTTTTCTCCTCTAAATTTGGGATGTGTTATAATCCGCAAAATATGCTATTATTGTATATTCTCTTAAGTGTTACTAATAGTAATCTTAATTTATATAAAGCCAACATATTCTGCAGCACTTCATAACCCAGAGGATCATATTCAAACAATCATAAGTAAAGTTATCAGAAAATACAATAATTAAAGCAAAATAATGACGGCCCTGCTCAGAGTTTAATATCTACAATGAGGTGGGGGTGACACAAAGTACAGGGGCTTATTTACAATGATGGTATAGTCAACTTGAAATTGGGAATAGATAAGAGCAGCATAAGTGTTCACCAACCATTATTTGTAGTACATTTGAGTCTGGTGGAGTGGATAGGCTATGTCTAAATGAGTTTGACTAGGGATTATGATAGGCCACCCTAAAAAGATGTGTAAAGAGAAATATTTGACACATTTATAAAGCAAAACCTTATTAACGGATTTTACATAGCACAATTATTATTTAATACAGTTAACACATTACTAATTTCTCAGCTCATAAAAGCCTTCTACACATCAATAGTGATCCTAGATATTATCTCCAAATATCTGTGCATCACATTGAATCCTGAATCTAAACATTTATATTATATGCGTAAGCAATGACCCACTATAAGGGTCATATTTCTTCACAGCTGCTTTGATTCAACAGAAAGTGACCTCCTAGCGGGAAACCACAAATGGTATCTTTAAGGTTAACTGCACTGTTGGCATCATGGGATGAGATTTAGCTGATTGCACATTAGCTCATTTACATTTGCTTCCTCTGTCCCACTGTGCTATGCTATTAACCCGAGGGTAGTGTCCTGGTGTCCCTTAGATTATGGTTCACTACTGTCACAGTGTAGCAAGGATACTTCCAGTCAAACAGCATGGTGTCACTGGTGTTTGTTTTCAAAGCAAAAGCAATTCCTAGTAGATTTTTTGCCAGTCTGATCAACATACGCTGTCAGTGGGAAAGAGAGACAGTAATTGATTTTTATGCTCCCACCAACCAGATGGGCTATTAGCTAGCCAATAATGACTATAATGTAAATCTAGTTTTAATTTGTTTCTATTAATCATTCTAATAAGTTGAAATAAAAAATACAATATAACTGTGCTATAATAATAGCTAAAACATTAAACAATTGAATAAGGTAGAAATAAAATTTCATAATCTCTAAGTATTTTCAATTAGTTAAACCCGAACACAACCCGGAATATTTACCTCTCAAAACTTTCCTTTTACTGAACAATAGAAAGTATCATCTAATGATCTTTTAAATGAACACTTAGAGGACATAACAAATGTTGGTGTTGTTTCTGGTCAGTCTCACACAGATATTATTCTCATATTTCTACTATATAATAACAGCAGTGGAAAAAAAGGTGAAGGGTCATTGTACTTTGTCTTTAGAATTAAGACGGTTGTCTTCATTCTGATAGCACACTCTTAATTCTGGAGACACATCTTAATAACTTCTAAATAGTTCCAACAAAAGAGCCATGTCAGAAGAATGAGCAGGCCCCAAGGTGTTTCAACTGGAGTGTTTTCATCTGCCTTTATTGCTCTATCCCTCTCCAGAATTAAGGCAATAACCTGTGATAAATTATTCAGGAATTGCTACAGGGATCAAAGTGGAATCATTCTGTTAAAGTGCTGTTTGCAACATTTGGCACTTAGTATAGAAAACAAAAAAAAAAACAACTTTTAATGCTTGGATGCTGAAATTCATGGTATTTTAATAATTTAATAGAGTTTTTAAAAAGGAACTAAAGGGAGTGAATGGCCACTTAATTCGATGAGTTTTTGACATCTTATAAAAAACGATTATGGGTCAGATTCATTATTGGCATTTTTTTATTAAGTCGATTTTCACACTGTTTTTTTTTCAAAAATACGGCAGTTACGGTAAAAAAAACGCATCTGCCGCATAACGGCCGCACTTGCGGCACACTTGCGGCAAGCCCCATGTATTGTCTATGGGCTTGCGGTAAGTGTGCGGCAACCGCAGCAAGAGCAGTTTCAGCAGTTGCGGCAGATGCAGCTGCGAAATAAATGCGGTCAGCGGCATTTTTTTCCATGGCCAGATCTGCAGCAACGGTCGAAACCGCACTTGCCGCGGCTGCCGCACACTTCCCGCAAGCCCCATAGCCAATACATGGGGCTTGCCGCAAGTGTGCTGCAAGTGCGGCCGTTAAGCAGTAAATGCAGCAGATGCATTTTTTTTTTACCATAACTGCCGCATTTTAACAAAAAAAACAGTGTGAAAGCACCCTAACTTACATATCTGTTATCCATTTAGTTTGCACAAAATCGGGTAATTCTCAGTACTTTTTTGCAGCACCACTCTAATGGATTATTTTTTACAGCTGTATGGGTACTCTTAGGGTATGTGCACACTGGCCGTGTTTGTGCCGGTGGCGGCTGGGCGGACCCGCCAGGAAGCTCTGCAGCCGTCCACCGGCTTCCTGGCGGGTATGTGCGGCGGGTGACGAGCGGGTGCACAGCGGGTTAGCGGCGGCGGTTATGCAGCGGCTGGAAGCAGCACATGATTCTGCTTGCAGCCGCTGCAGAACCGGCCGGTTTATAGAGCATGCACATTCGTTGCTAACCCGCTGGGAACCCAACGGGTTAGTAACAGATGAGCATGTGTAAACCGCCGGTGTGTGCACAGCGGGTGTCGGTTTACATAGGTTTTAATGTTAATCCAAACGCCGGTTTGGATTAACATAAATTTACATAAAACTAATGTAAACCGACCGGCGGTTTACACAGCTAAACCGACCCTAACCCGGCATATGTGCACATACCCTTACTGTAAAGTCCCTGCCCTAGTATTACACACACCCTCCAGTGTCTTCACCTTTTTTAACTGTAAATCTGATATTGTTATGCCATCTTGTGACCACATCTTCTGATTGGCTGAAAGTTAGAAGTTACATCGCAAACTCTCAATGAAAGTTTATGAGAGTCAGAATGAGGCCAGTTGAAACCTCAAGCTCATTCTATGAAACCCTGGAGCAGCCGGCAGGTCACAAATTGGAGAAAACAGACAGGCGCATGGCTGCCAACATATGAGGATGCTGAAGGGTGACTATAAGACCGGGAGAAAGGACTTAGATTAGAAGCAAAACTCCAGCGGTGAAATTTTAAAACCCACTGAAGTGGTACTTTTACAGTTTTGATGCATCTAAGGCCCCTTTCACATCAGCGGTTTTTGCCGATCGTGGCAGATGCAGTAAAAAAACCTCAACTGCCGCGATTACCGCATAACCGCTGCACTTGCTTGCAGCACAGTTGCGGCAAGCCCCGTGCAATGTCTATGGGGCTTGCGGTAAGTGTGCGGCAGGTGCGGCAAGTGCGGTCAGCCACGGTTTTTTTGCGGCCGCACCTGCCGCAAGTGCCCATACCGCACTTGCCGCACCTGCCGCAAGCCCGCATAGACATTGTATGGGGCTTGCCGCAACTGTGCCGCAAGTGCAGTGGTTATGCAGTAATCGCGGCAGTTGCGGTTTTTTCATTGCATCTGCCGCGATCGGAAAAAAACGCTGATGTGAAAGCACTCTAAGGGCCCTTTCACATCTGCGTTTTTCGTAATTCGCGGCAGATGCGGTGAAAAAACCGCATCTGCCGCGTTTACCGCATAACCGTTCCACTTGTGGCGCGGTTGCGGTTTTTTCTATGCAAAGTATAGGCATACTTGCGGCAGGTGCGGCAAGTGCGGTTTTGCACTTGCGGCAGGTGCGGCCGCGAAAAAAAAACGCGGCTTACTGCGGTTTTTTTCGCGGCCGCACCTGCCGCAGGTGCAAAACCGCACTTGCCGCACCTGCCGCAAGTATGCCTATACTTTGCATAGAAAAAACCGCAACCGCGCCGCAAGTGGAACGGTTATGCGGTAAACGCGGCAGATGCGGTTTTTTCACCGCATCTGCCGCGAATTACGAAAAACGCAGATGTGAAAGCACCCTAAGACAGGTTAAAGTGCAGACAATAAATATAGAGAAATGCTTACTGTGCTTTTATGTACCAAGCAGACCAAGAAATAGTGAGACATATATACTGTAGAGGTGGGATTCAAAGACCCCCAACTCTTTGCTCATCCCTTGACAAATTAACTTAATCGAGGGCATGCCAGAAGTTTAAATCAGACAATTTTGAGCCTGAACCCTATAGAAGTTTATGCAGACCCAAACTTAAGCTATAAAGTGGTAGGAGTAATGGCTAGGGTAACTGCAATAGGAAGCCGAATGGTGATTAATCAGTTAAATCGTTCTTGCCCCATTTCCATGCTACTCTCACAATTGCTTCTTGCTCTGTTCATTAAGCCTCATGAATATTCACTGCAGCACCCTGTGTGCTGGAGTCTGTGATTGTTTGTAGTCAGATCCCGGCACAGAGGGCATCCATGATTGGTTGCTATACACACACACTGATGTAAAAATAAATAACTAATTGGAAAAAAATATGTGTAGGGTCCCCCTTATTTTTCGTTCACAGTGCAGATAAAGCGGATAGCTGCGGCTTGCCACCCCCCAGCAGTGCGCTTTATATTGGCTGAGTATCAAAATACAAAAAACTCCAAGACATTTTTCTTTTACTTATTTAAATAAATAATCTTTTAAAATGGCATGGGGGCATTGGTGCCCTCCAATTTGATATTCAGCCAAGGTAAGGCACACAGCTGGGGGTTTGTATTCTCTGTCTGGGGACACACATGATTATTGGGCCCACCCCCTCCTCAAAATTCCAGCCAGCAGCCACCTCAGAATTTGGCGAATTCATTAGATGCACAGGGATTGAACTAGATAACCCAGGAGGTCCCTTCCAACTGTACCTGTCTAAGATTCAATGAGATGCGGAAAATCCTGGCACTTTACTGATTGCCCTAGTGCAGTGGCAATCGGGGTAATATATGACGTTAATGACATCTGTGAGTTGTCAAAAATCATAGCTACCATCAAGGCATTTGTTAGTGATGGGTAGACACCCCCTAACCTCAATATCTGATTTCCTAATTGTGGGATACTGTCATTGCCTGAAAATGTAGATTTACATCACAGGACTCAGATAAAAGAAAGCGGGATGAATTATGGACAAATATAAAGACCCCCACAGCCATGGTTAATAGATGAGACCCTAAAGATGATCGAAGAAAGTAGAATGACAAAAGCAAAAGCTAACAAGCAGGATGCAGACATCAGTAAAAGACTAAAGAGAGCAAAGAACTTTCTTACCAGAAGATATGTACAGAGATAGAAAACAAACATCTGAAGGGCAAGACAAAGAAAGCATACCAAATAATCGAAGAGATACAATGAAAGTTTCAACCAACAATGGGTATGCTGAAACACGCCAAAGGGAACAAACAAACTGAGGCTGGGGTCACACTTGACATGAGTTTTTTTAGTGACTTAAAAAAACTCATGCGTTTTTGCATGTGTTTTTTCATTTCTGCATGCGTTTTTTAAGGTGTGTGATGACACGCTGTTTTTAAATCTGCACCAAAAAATAGTGCATGCACTATTTTTTTGGTGCGTTTTTGTAGAAAACGCATGCATTTTTTAACATGGGCCCCTATGGAAAACGCATGCAAAAACGCATGGTACATTAATACCATTTAGTGCCATTCAAAAATGCATGCGTTTTACATAGGAGCCCTTGTTAAAAAACGCATGCTTTTTTAGAAAACGCATGCGTTTTTTTAACATGGGTTCCTATGGAAAACGCATGCGTTTTTGAATGGCACTAATTGTACATGCGTTTTTCCATGCGTTTTCCATAGGGCCCCATATTAAAAAACGCATGCGTTTTTGGAAATGCACCAAAAACGCATGGTACAGTCACACATGCGTTTTTGCTATTAGGACATGTGTTTTTTAACATGGGGGCCTATGGGTGCGTTTTTACATGCATTTTTGAAACCGCAGGTCTCCAAAAACGCTTGTAAAAAATGCAAGTGTAACCCTAGCCTGAGCCAGAACAGATCAAGGAAAGATAGAAAGAAGACGCAGAGCATCTCTACAAAACTGGATCATTGATACGGGAAGAAACTGAGACTAGACATGATAGCGAACCGAACATCTTGAAGGAAGCCTTTGCTGCAAAAAAGCTTTGGTCAAAAAAACAAAGCATCTGGATCTGACGATATTCCAATACAGCTAATAAAATCTTCTGAAGCAGTAGTAGAAGTCATCACATGCCTGTGTCAACAGATATGGACTACTGGTAAATGGCCAAAGGACTGGACAAGATTGGTGTTTATTTCTATTCCGAAGGGAGATGTTACTAATTATGGAAACTATCAAGCTATTGCGCTCATACCTCAGGCCAGCAAAATACTGCTGAAAATTTAACAAAGGTAACAAACATAAGAACAAAATGGAAATGTGACCGCTCCAAATACCTTCCAAATACAAAACTTGTGATGAAGATAATGATTGTGATTTTATTTTCTACACATTTCAGGGCACTCTGTGATGTTTTCCTGAGGAAGGGGCCAGAGCGCCCTGAAACGCATAGGGAATAAAATCACAATCATTTATCTTGAGTTTTGTACTTGGATGGTAGCACGGTCATATTTCCATTTATTCTTTCATGTTTGTTACGATTAAAACCATGGAAGACTGCTGCAGACCATCAATATTTGCATATCAATACGATATCACAGGCAAACAAAGTGGTTGTGACTCTCACAACCATACAAGGTGAGCAACTTCAATCTATCTTTAATTGATATGTAATACAGGTAATGTCCTATGTAGCGCCATTCTAATTTCCAGTTACTTCTACCGTGTTTCCCTGAAAGTAAGACCCTGTCTTACATTTTTTTGGGGGACAAAAGTAGCCCCCTGTCTTACTTTTGGGGGAGTCTTATATTGGCAGCCCCAGCCTACTCACATACACACACACACACACTGTATATACTCATGTATAAGCCGAATGTGGGAAATGCAGAAGACCGTCACCCCGGTATACAGCCCCCAGCAGTGTGGTATACAGCCCAGCAGTGAGGTACACAGGGTATACAGGCCCCAGCAGTGTGGATATAGCCCCCAGCCAGTGTGGATACAGCCCAAGCCAGTGTGGATACAGCCCCAGCAGTGTGGATACAGCCCCAGCAGTGTGGAGACAGCCCCAGCAGTGTGGCATACAGGCCCCCTCCTGCTGGCACACTGCCCCCGAACAGTGTTCTGAGCCCCCCGTGAGCTCCCCCCCCCCCTTTGCTGCCGCTGCTGCTCACATCTTACCCCCTCCAGCGTCTTGCAGCAGCCAGCGCGTAGGTTCTCCGTCCTCGGCTGTCTCCCGGATCATGTGACCCGTCGCAGCGCATGACATCAATCGCTACTGCGACCGGCCGGTCACATGATCCGGGAGACAGCTGAGGACGGGAACGGAGGACTGACGCGCTGGCTGCTGCAAAAAGACGCTGGAGGGTAAGATGTGAGCAGCAGCAGGGGGGGCCTCAGAACACCGGCTGGGGGGTAGTGTGCCAGCAGGAGGGGGCCCATATACATAATGCACTGCTCCCCCTGCTGCTGATTGACAGGGGGATGCAGTGCATATCTAATGAGCGGGCGCACGTGACGTGTGACCCGCACCCGCTCTCCCCCCCCCGCTAGGAGCCTTACATTAGCCCCCCCCCAGTTGTAGGGCCTTATATTTGGGGAGGCCTTACATTAGCAGGCCCCCCCTTTAACCCTAGGCGGCCTTACAATGGGGGGGAAGGCTTACTTTCGGGGAAACACGGTATGAAAATTAAACAAAGACAGCTACAGTTTTACTTTGACAAAGAGTTACCAGAAAAATAAGCAGGATTCAGAAAAGGCAGAGGAACAAGAGATGTAATTGCTAATAAGAGATTTATATGAAAAAGGCCAAAGACTACCACACAGAGCTCTATTTTTGTTTCATCAACTACAACAAAACCTTTGAGTGTGTTAATCACCAGAAACTTTGTAGTATCATGAAGGATATGAGTGTGCTAAACCATCTGATCAGTCTCATTGAGAATCTTTACATTGACCAAGAAGCAATGGTCCAAACTGAACATGGTGATAAATCATGGTTCAAAGAAGAGTGAGGAGTCAGATAATTTTGCATCCTGTCACCATTTCTCTTCAATTGATATGTAGAAGCTATTTTCAGGAAGGCTGGACTTGCCAACAAAGAAGAAGGAATCAAAAGTTGTGGAAGAATCATCAACAATCTAAGATACACAAATGATACAACACTGATAGCAACAAGTGTAGATGAAATGAATGACTTAATACGGAGTGTCAAGATGGAAAGCTCGAACATAGGAATACAAAGATTTTAACTACTGACAGGTATAACAAGGATACATTTGAGATGCACGGCGATGAACTAGAAGTGGTAAAGGACTTCAACCTACTCGGATCAATGATAACTCAAGATGCAACAATGACACCTGAAGTCAATAGTAGAATAGCTATGGGAAAATCCACAATGAAGCCACTGGACAAGGTCTTCAAATTAAGGAATATTTCACTGGCACTGAAGACATGGCTTGTACATAGTGTGGTCATTTCTGTATTAACATATGGAATTGAAACATGGACCATAAAGAAAGAAGACAGAAGAAGAATCAATGCTTTCAAAATGCGGTGCTGGAGAAGAATGTTATTAATACTATGTATTGTAAGAATAACAAATAAATCCATTTTGGAATAAATCAAACCACACATGTCACTTGAAGCAAAGATCATCAAAGTACGACTTCCCTACTTTGGTCACATGATACGAAGAGAAAAATCACTAGAGAAAGACATTAGGGTAGGAAGAATAGAAGTTACAAGGCCAAGAGGAAGGCCAGCAACTCAATGGCTTAATACTGTCAAGATAACAGCAGATATGATTGTGGTGGACCTATCAAGGCTCGTACAATTTCGATATTCTTTCAGAGTGTTTATCCATCAAGTCACCATGGGTCGAGATCGAGCTGAAGGCCAATAAATAAAATAAAGAGAGGAATAATATTTGGAGGGGCTTTGCACTTATTTCTTGACCGTATAACTAAACTCTTCCCACGTCATTTAATCTCTGCTAGTGTATATTAATGAATCTAATCCAGCATTTCAACAGATCCTCACTGTTCCATGTATCCTTAAATTTGTCTGGCTTTGTTCCTTAAACACCTTACCTTGACTCATTAAATCCATTTCAGAAGGTGAAACCTTAACACACAAAGAGAAATGAAGGAACAACCTTGACGTTTGGTGTCGCTGTATTTTGTTGGATGTTTTCCAGGCACCAGTTCAGGTTTGCAAAGGCCTTTAGAGACCAAAAATAAACCAAACCAAATTCTTCCAATGGTTTTGTGAACAATTAGTTTACACGTGTTTCATAGTTAATAGGAATTTGGTTGTGGAAATTAAACATTTCTTTCTGTTATATACAGTTTAAATGCAACATTTGTATTTTTAACCAAAAAAATAAACAAACCCAATATGTTAAAAAAAAAAATCTTCCCAAGAAGGCTATACCGCCTGGATTAAATACTGCAATTGGCCATAAGTGCCATTTTCAAAAAGGAGAAAAAGAACTTTACAAATTGTTGCATAATTTTAGTCAAGTATGATAGTACCACATATCTGGTCATGAATTAAAAATGAAGGCCTCTGGAATGTTGATTTTCTTGGAATGGTCTTTGGATGCCAGTACAATAGAATTAACTGAGAAGTGACCCCATTTTAAAAGACAAAACCCTTTAAGGTCAACTAGGATTCTGGTCAGCATTTTGAACCCAAAATAATTTTCTAATGTGCAATGGGTATTGCAAAATAATATAAGCAATGTTTCCATTGACATGCCTTTTCAGTAACTAATATTTTGCGTTCAATTATTAAAAATGTGAAATAACAACTCTCAAATTATTATTCTATGTTTCCTAGTTTTAGAAACACCCTAAAGTTGCCATAGCCTAGGGTCACACTTGAGCCCTGGATCCGTTAAAACCATGCAAAAAGCGTAGTGTTAAAATGCACTGCTAAAAAACGCTATACTATGGCATTATTTTAACATGGGGCCCTATGGGAAATGCATCCATTAATGCATGGTACTTATAGATACCATGCGTTATCGCATAGCGTTAACGCATAGCATTTTTTAGAAGCAAAAAGGGCATTTTGCAAAAACAGAATCAGGTTTTGACAAGGCTGAAAAACCGCATGCCAAGTGTGACCCCAGCCATAATATGTTGCCAGGACGTACCACAGACTTAAGAAATGAGTGATACATAGGTTGGAAGTCAACAAATGCAGAGGGTCTGAGGTGAACTACTGCAATAAAAGGAATGCACAAGTAATGATTTTGGAATCTACACACCTCACGGTATTAATCAAGGTGTAATGAGTATTTTTACTACGACTTAGGCTAGGATCACACATGCCATGCGTTTTTTAAGGTGCTTTTTGGCACCCTGCATTGTTACCTGCATTTTTGCTGTTAGGTGTGGGGGACCCTTGAAACACATGCAAAAACGCATGTAAAAACGCATGCAAAAACGCATGTACCTTTTAGTGCCATTTAAAAACGCATGCGTTTCCCATAGGGCCCCATGTAAACAAAAATATATGCGTTTTTGAAAAAGCACCAAAAAATACTGCATGCTGCGTTTTTAGGTGCATTATTTTTTGGTGCTGAGCCAAAAATGCACCCAAAAACACATGGTACAGTTAGACATGCGTTTTTGCTATTTGAGCATGTGTTTTTTTGCATGGGGGCCTATGGGTGCATTTTTGCATGCGTTTTCAGAAAACGCAGGTCTCCAAAAATGCTAGTAATATATGCATGTGTGACCCTAGCCTAATACACAAATTAACACAGAGTAGAAAAATGCTATCTTTATCCGACCATGTCATTTCAGTACACACTATGTTGTGGTCTACTTGCTCCATTAAATAAACCCACTCGATGAATGTATTAGCAGTTTCTTGTGGGTATTGTAATATGATATCTATGCACCACAACTGCTGTTTGAAGATACTGTTTCACTCCGAAAGAAAGGAATATCGCTTGGCTTTTTGTTTTAATATTTTATTTATAACTGTTCAAATGCCTTTGATCAGCAGGACAAAGAGAGACAAGACATTAAGGAACAAAAAATCAAAACAGACAATAGAATTAGAGACGTTGACATTTGACGACAATAAGCACATAAACAAGAAGGGAGATAGTCACTTGTAAGAAATATTATTGACTTAGAAGTAGTCAGAGTCTAGAGGGGTAAATTATCCAAGGATGAAAATGTTGACACTTTATCAATAAGTACTCTGGATAGGTGCTTTTCATTAAATCAAAGGGTTAAAAAGTAGAATTTCATCCTATACGTTGTGACATATTTATTTTTTGAGAAGAACCTGAGCAAAATAGTGTTTCAGATTGCAAGACTAGATAACATGTATACCTGAATCCAAAGTCGATTGACTTAGGAACGAGTCCATTAGATGTTGTATGTGGAGCTTTCTGTAGTGCATTTGAGGTAACAGTGTTGTATATTGTGCTGGTAAAGCACTTGAAAAGTTATACCCACGTCTCTTTCACATATGATTCATATTAGGTTGATGTATAAAAATTCTGTTTCCCCAAAAATAAGACCTACTCTGAAAATAAGCTCTAGCAGGATTTTTAAGCCTATATGGAGTATTCCTAAAATATAAGCCCTACTGTAAAAATAAACAATAGATGTGATTGATCATACTTATGTTGTTCTACACATTGCATATTTTCTTGCATATGCTGCAGCTATTTTATGACATGTAACTTTTATTACTGTACTTATTTTACTTTATTGTTTATTTTATTGCCCCATTGTGTTGCAGTAAGCCTCAGAAAATGTATAATTGTGCGCCTGCTGTTAACACAAAAGGAATATTCACCCCTTCCCTTGCTCACCACTCTGTGCCGGCTCCAGTGCTTGGTGCAGTCAGACTCCTATACTTTCCATCTGCCAATACTAAATTAATATTCACCCCTTCCCTTGCCCACCCCTCTCTGCCTGCATCAGTGATTCAGTCAGACTGATGTATTCCACTCCCGATGATCACATTGCAATCTTTGGACTTTCCAGTGGTTTTTCTCACCTGAGCATGACAGTTGCATAAAAATACATGCTGTCTTACTTGAGTCAATCCAAGGACTGCAAAGCGATCATGAGCATGAATTGCCATTACCCAGTGGCGGATCAGCAGTAACAGTCTGACACCGAGCATCTAGTAGGCAGTACTTCCAGCACTCTCTAGGCTAGTACAGGAAACACCTGCACAACCATGTGTTTCTGCCAGTCTTAGTCCTCATGTGACTTCTTCTGGGGGCACATTCCTCTGGGTTTTTGGCACCCTTCTATGCCAAAGTTGGCTTCACTGAGATTTTGATGCATACCAAGTTGCCCTAGTAGGCCGGTGCTCTTTTCCATTTATCTATAAAGCACACTGAGGAAGGTTCTGAGTGAACCGAAATGTTTGTTACCTATTATTTTGGATCACCTTAATAAAACAAACACAAGACTTCTTCAAGACTTTGAGTGCTAAGTGTTATTTTTATAATTGAACATAAAACTCCAAAAATAGGCCAAACAAAATTGTTGGCACCCTCAACTTAATATTTGGTTGCTCACCCTTTGGAATAAACAACTGTGATCAATCAATTTTTATAACCATCAAGAAGCTTATTACACCAATCAACAGGAATTTTAGACCACTCTTCTTTTGCTAACTGCTCCAGGTCCCTAATTTTTGAAGGAAGCCTTCTTGAAACTGTAGTTTTAAACACAAGTGTTTAATGGGATTTAGATTCTGACTCATTGCTGGCCACTTCTAAATCTTCCAGTGGTTTCCATTTATTTCCGAGTGCTTCATGAAGTGTATTTGAGGCCATTGTTCTGCTGGAAGACCTATGACAAGTGATGGGTTTGACATGCTCACCCCGACTTTTTTTAAATGTCCTGGTTTGGGGTCGAATGTGACTTGAACTTGACTTCAAAGCTATGGGATGGGTCAAGGGGCTGTAAAATAAAGCAAATATTTATTAAACGGCATAATAATTGGCTGTCCCGCCATCCTGACGCATTTAATTCCAGGTCCGCTCAATAATGTCTGGGATATTCACTGCAGAGGGACCAAGCAGCCAATCACAGATGCAGTCACAGAGAATGGGGTTCTGTGATTGCCTGTTGGAGTAATCTGGAATCGGCCTTTACATTCTTGTATGGTAGATGCTAGAATGTATGGGCTGGTTTTAGGTTACTCCAGCATCCAATCACAGACGCCCATTCTCTGTGACAGCATCAGGCCAATATTAGACATGATCACCATGAATTTCTAGTAAACATAAAAAAAGAAAACAACAGGGAAAAAACATTTTAATAGAGATAAAATACAAGACAACCCAGTTTCTCATCTTTGATAAACAAAAAAACCCTGTCCCTCTGATCTAGTCACAGCGAACATTTTTAGCTTTGCTTTATCTCAGGAGTGAACTCAGATGACCCCATGATGGCACATGGAGCCCAGCTGTAAGTGGGTGAGAGAAGCACTCACTGTATGGCTGGACTCCATGTGCCGTCATGCTGTTCACGGGTCATCTGAGTTCAAGCCTGATACAGCTCAGGCATGAACTTAGATAACCTTTCACACGTCTGGCTGTTCAGTGTGCACCTACTCATCTCTGTAAGCAGACATGTGTCTGCTCATAGAGGTGATGTAGAGCTGAAGATGTTTACTGTGGATTACATCAGAGGGAGGGGTTTTTTGGTAATTAAAGATTTGAAAGAGGGTTGTCTTGTGTTTTAATTCTATTAAAAAGTTTTTTCTGTGTTTTTTTTTTTTTAACATTTACTAGAAATTCATGGTGGCCGAATCTAATATTGGCCTGACACCATGAATTTCAGGCTTAGTGCCAGCTGCCAATACAAAGTTAGCATTAACTCCTTTACTACCCAGTCTGCCACTGCGACTAGTAAAGTGTCATTTTCAGGATCAGCTCCGAACTGCAGTTAGCAGCAGGGGGAGCCCGAGAAGGTCACCCTGCATTGAGGATACAAGCCCCAGCTGTCTTGAAACCAAAAATACGTGAAGCCTCATGTTGCTTTTTTCTATTATTTCTTGAAATTCATGAAATATTTTAAAAGAGGGATTCCCTTTAGTTTGGTTTCCAGCCAGGTAAAAATAGGCAGCTAAGGGTAGGGGACATCCTGTTCCTGCTTGCTGTACCTGGCTGGCAAGCAAAAATATGGTGAAGCCCCATGTCATTTTTTTTAATTATTTCAAGGAATAATTTTATAAAAAGGGCTCAACAGTGTCACATTTTGGGCCAAGGACATGTAGATAAACACATTTAACACAATGCATGCATGTTTTATGGCAAAATCGCACCAAAAAAGATGAAATCTGCGGCATAAACCATGTTTTTGGTTTTTGTACTTTTTTAGTACAAATTTGCACAAAAATGCATGCATTGTGTTCAATGTGTTCATCTACATCTCCTGATTGAAAAAAGCACCAAAACCACAACAAAGTTTTTGCTGTGGAGGTCATATTTTTTTCATACAATTTTGGCATAAAACTGCACGCTTTGTGTTCAATGTGTTCATATGCATCTTCTGGCCTCAAAAAGCACCAAAACTGTGACGTAGTTGTTGCAGTGGATTTCAAGTTTTTTTGGTGCAATTTTGGCATGAAACTGAAGGCATTGTGTTCAATGTGTTCATATACATCTCCTAGCCCAAAGAAAACATCAAAACTGTGACACATGTTTACTAGAAATTCATGGTGGCGTGGTCTAATATTGGCAAAACACCATAACATTTTAGGCTTAATGTCAGCTGACAATACAAAGCTGGCACTATCCCCTTCATTACCTAGAGTGCCACCACCACCAGGGCCACTGGAAGAGCTGGGTAAAGCATCAGAAAATGGCACTTCTATGACTGCGCTATTTTCAGGGGCAGCTGCGGGCTGCAATTTTCAATGTGGGGGGGCCTAAACTGATTGGGCCTTACGACACTGAGAATCCCAGCCCCCAGCTGCCTGAATTTACCTTGGCTGGTGATCAAAAATAGGGCAAGGCCCACACATTTATTGAAAATCATTTATTTGTATAATTAAAAAAAAATAACCGGATTCCAAGTATTTTGATTGCCAGCCAAGGTAAAACCAGGCAGCTGGGGGTGGCAGCCCGTAGCTGTCTGCTTTATCTGCACTGAGAATCAAAAATACAGAGGAGTGCTATGCAATTTTTTTTTTTAATTATTAATTTATTTTTACCGTACTATGATGTCAGCAAATAGGTGAGGGGTCCAACACCCAATCACAGATACTGTCACAGAGAATGGGTGTCTGTGATTGGCTGCTGGAGTAACCTGAATTCAACCCATACATTGTAGCACCTAGAATGTATGAGCAGTTCCCAGATTACTCTAATAGCCAATCACAGATGCTCATTTTCTGTGACAGCGTCTGTGATTGGCTGTGGGGTCCCTCTGTAGTGAATATCCCGGAAGTTAATAAGTGGCCCTGAAAATAGACGTGGTGGAATGTCGGGACACAGTAAGTATAATGCTGTTTAAAGGGGTGTCTGGGCTTTTTGTTGAAATTCTATATGTATCAAGGCTGCAAAATGTTGACAGTTTTTAATATACATCCTGTCAACATTTTGCATGGTCACCCAGTTATCACCTATTTACGTCTGCCAGAGAATGACCAGGGGGTGTGTTTGTGTTGGAGCCTGCATGTAAATGAAGAACTGGTCATTTACTCCCAGACTCCTCCAAACACGCCCCATCCCCCAATCTCAATATGACCACCACCCCAATTGTACACAGCAGTCCCCTTCTCCACTGACACAGTGTGACAAATCCGTAGCTGTGTGAAGTAGATTGTGTCAGTGCAGGAGGGGACCGCTGAATGCAAAGCAATATAGTGTGTGAGCTCACCTAGTCCTCTTTGGCTCAGCTGTGCTGTTGAGCCGAGGACCGCAACCCCTGGCTCTCTACATGACCGGCTCCACTGCACAGAGAGCCAGTCCTGTCTATGCCACAGCTGCCTGATCTCTATGCCCCTGATACACCCCAGGGCTGTGGGGAATTCGGAACCAGGCTTTAATACTTCTGGCGTGTCACAGGGGTCTAGACCCGGCTCCATGACCCTGGATATCAACTTAAAATTTCGGGGGATAGGGATTTAGGGATGGTTTTTGTGACACCCCTGTGATGTTCGGCTAGTGATGGCTGATGCTATGGTATGGAACCTCTGGCGATGGTGGAATTGCAGCTGAGATGGTATCGCTCCCCACGGGTAGAACGGTTCCCCAGGGCAACTGGGATAGTCTATGGCAGTGGTAGGCCATTGGGGTGCAGGACTGAGGGTGCGGAATAACCGACAGACACACAGTACATAGTCTCCTTTACCTTCACTGGTAGTAGCAGGTTCAGACCAAGGCACTGTCCTCAGGAGATGTTAGGAATCTGGGTGGCCTGGAAGCAAGTTGGGGATCTTTTCACCTGATGAGTTCTGAGGCCTCCCTGTTGTGCTACTCCTTGCTGGCCCTGGCTGCCTGTAGCTAAGCTGCCCCAGAATGGACAACGATAATTTGATCCACGCTGCTTTGTATAATAACAGAAGTCCTCTGTATTACTATTACAAACAGGTTGACTTTTTTCCAACGTGTTTCTAGGTTGTCCCGACCTCTTCATCAGGGATACATTTACAGGGTCTATAAAGTCAACTGGTTTGTAATATAGAGGACGTCTGTTATTATACACAGCAGCGTGGATCAAATTATCTTTGTCAATTCTGGGGATTGTAAACACCTTTGAGGTGGGGGATCCAGCAGCAGCTGTCTGACACGCAAAAATTCTGGTTGTGGGTCTCACAAATGATCAAGGTGAGCAGTTCTCACATGGCATACTCACTACACATCAAACAGATTAGACCGATTGCGCCCTTGTCTACCCCTTTCTTGTAGCTAAGCTGCAACCCTCTCTTCCTGCGTTTAAGTCTCTTACCTGCATGGCAGGCAGCTTGAGCCCTTCCTGGGCACCACTCCTCTGACAACTGGCCCTGAGCTCTCTGATGCTGCTGTGCCTCTAGGTGCTTTACTGTGGCCAGAAGATGTGGAATCTCTAGTCCTCCGATTTTGGCTGCTGGATCTGGAATACCCTCACAACCTCGGACTGCGGTATCGCTTCTGGCGCTCTACCCTGGGGTTAGCCCAATAACTGGCTCCACACCCAAGACTGCTTCTCTCCTTCCTCAGACCCTCTCCTATTGGTCACTCATGCTTGCTATTTCTTCTCTCTACACTACCTGGGACGAGCTTAGCACTGGTCCAGTCCACAGGTCGTTTTCACAGTCCTCCTAGGAATTGAACTTACATACCCCGCCCCAGGCCAGAATTTATAGGGGAGCTCCCCTGAACCTGGGTTTTGGAGCTCCCCCTTCTGGTCTGGAGTAAGGAAAAGTGTTGCATGATGTGGGCTTACCTGGTGTAGATACCCCCTCTTACTTTCAAGCATGACATCACCCTCCACGGGAGGAAACAGCATTGTGACAACTGGACTCTGAGGTGCCACATCCCGCTGTGTGAAGTGGAGCCAGTTCTATGCACAGAAAGCCGGCGGCTGCTTTCCTCAGCTCCACCACACAGTGCGGCCAAAAAGGACTAGGTGAGCATACACTATATTGATTTGCAATCAGCGGTCCCCATCCTGCATTGACACATTCTGCTTCCCACAGGTGCAGATTCAACACACTGTGTCAGTGGTGGAGGGGATCGCTGTGTGCAATGGGGGTGGGTGGTCATATTAGGGACTGGGGTTGGACTGTAGGAGCCTGGGGGTGGCTGGGCATACTGAGACTGGGGGGCATGTTTGGAGGAGTCTTGGCAGTAAACGATCAGTTCTTCATTTACATGCAAGCTCCAACACAAACACACCTTCTAGTTGTTCCCAGGCAGATGATATGTGGGTGACAATGCAAAATGTTGACAGGATGTATATTTCAAACTGTCAACATTTTGCAATCCTAGATACACATAGAAATTCTACAAAAAGCCTGGACAACCCTTTTAATAACTATTTTCTTCATTTTTACAGCTCTTACAGCTTTTGGTAATCTTCAGATTTCATGATGTCTTGCACATAGTCAAGGCATCCAGTGTTACCAGTAGATGCAGCAAAGCAACAAAAAAACTTTCACCATACTTAACTGAAGGAACTGCGTTCTTTTTTTTTGTAGGGCTCTTTCTGTTTTCAGTAAACAGTAAAATTATGTGCTTAACCAACAATCTGTATCTTGGTCTCATTCTGTCTACAAGATGCTTTCCCTGAAAGATGTTGCCTTTCTCACAAAGATTTTGCAAAATGCAGTCTATCTTTTTTATGTCTCTGTGCCATCACTGTGGTCTTCCTGAGTCATTTGCCATAGCTTTTTGTTTTGTTCAAAGGTTGATGGACAGTTTGAGCTAACACTGATGTATCCTGCATCAATAGGATATCTGCCGCGACACTACTATATATATGAAAAATGTAAATTAATGAGTGGCACTAAAGAAAAGAAGATCAAACTGAATTGTGCAAATATGTAATGCAGAAACTGCCCTGTGCTGAAAATGAAATCAGAGGTCTTAGTCTCATTAGTGGCCACTAAGGATCAAGCCTGGCACCCACTTCAAGGGGCCTCCACTGCCAGGTCCTGACACTATGCCCTAGTGAGATGGTGAACTGGTGAAATCTGTGTAGGCTTATATGTCTAAGGATGTAATTAAAATCAGGTGTGTGCTAGGACCTCACACTGGTGTCCAAGAGTGGTTACCAGACTAAGAAAAGAGGAAAAGGGAAAATTATATATAATGGGAGCTCAGTCAAAAAAGACAATATGTAAAATCGTATAAGACTGGCGTCACCGTATATGTAGGTGCTGGCAGAAAATAATCATACTTACAATAGGATATCTGCCGCGACACTACTATATATATGAAAAATGTAAATTAATGAGTGGCACTAAAGAAAAGAAGATCAAACTGAATTGTGCAAATGTGTAATGCAGAAACTGCCCTGTGCTAAAAATGAAATCAGAGGTCTTAGTCTCATTAGTGGCCACTAAGGATCAAGCCTGGCACCCACTTCAAGAGGCCTCCACTGCCAGCTCCTGACACTATGCCCTAGTGAGATGGTGAATTGGTGAAATCTGTGTAGGCTTATATGTCTAAGGATTTAATTAAAATCAGGTGTGTGCTAGGACCTCACACTGGTGTCCAAGAGTGGTTACCAGACTTCTTTAGTGCCACTCATTAATTTACATTTTTCATATATATAGTAGTGTCGCAGCAGATATCCTATTGTTGTAAGTATGATTATTTTCTACCAGCACCTACATATACGGTGACGCCAGTCTTATACGTTTTTGATCCTTAGTGGCCACTAATGAGACTAAGACCTCTGATTTCATTTTCAGCACAGGGCAGTTTCTGCATTACACATTTGCACAATTCAGTTTGATCTTCTTTTCTTTAGTGCCACTCATTAATTTACATTTTTCATATAGATAGTAGTGTCGCGGCAGATATCCTATTGTTTTGTTAAGTCATTATACGTTTTTACTTAACTGATGTATCCTGAACCTTCAGGACAGCTTCAATTTCTTTAGAACTTAATTGGGCCTTCAGACAATTCTCTTGTCTTTCTTGTCTTCACGCTTTGTATGGCATGCACAGTCACATATTGCAAAGATTGAGTCAACTTTCCCCTTTTCATCTGTTTTCAATTGTGATTTTCATAATACCCACCTGCTACTTGCCACAGGTGAGTTTCAATGAACATCACATACTTGAAGCAAAGTTGGTTACCCATAGTTTTGAAAGGGTGCCACTTTTGTTTCACCCATTCAAGGTTTTGTGTGAAATTATATCTAGTTTGCCTATTTTTCGTTGTTGCTCCAATACACACAAAGGATATAAACATATGTACACTGTGTGCAGAATTATTAGGCAAATGAGTATTTTGATGACATGATACTTTTTATACATGTTGTGCTATTCCCAGCTGTAAAGGCATGAGAGCCAAATACCAATTAAGTAAATCAGGTGATGTACAGCACTGTAATAAGGAGGGGTGTGGTGTAATGACATCAACACCCTATGTAAGGTGTGCTTAATTATTAGGCAACTTCCTTTCCTTTGGCAAAATGGGTCAGAAGAGAGATTTGATAGGCTCTGTAAAGTCCAAAATTGTGAGATGTCTTGCAGAGGGATGCAGCAGTCTTGAAATTGATAAACTTTTGAAGCGTGATCACTGAACAATCAAGCGTTTCAATAGCCAACAGGGTCACAAGAAGCGTGTTGGGCAAAAAAAGCGCAAAATAACTGCCCATGATTTTGGAAAATCAAGCGTGAAGCTACCAAGATGCCACTTGCCACCAGTTTTGCATTATTTCAGAGCTGTAACGTTACTGGAGTATCAAACATTACAAGGTGTGACATACTCAGGGACATGGCCAAAGTAAGAAAGGCTGAAAAATGACCACCTTTGAGCAAGAAACAAAAGATAAAACGTCAAGACTGGGCCAAGAAATATCTTAAGACTGATTTTTCAAAGGTTTTATGGACTGATGAAATGAGAGTGACTCTTGATGGGCCAGATGGATGGGCCAGAGGCTGGATTAGTAAAGGGCAGATAGCTCCACTCTGACTCAGAAGCCAGCAAGGTGGAGGTGGGGTACTATCATCAAAGATCAACTTGTGGGACCATTTCAGGTTGAGGATGGAGTGAAGCTCCAGTGAAACTCCCAGACCTATTGCCAATTTCTGGAAGACAACTTCTTCAAGCAGTGGTACAGGGAGAAGTCAGTATTGTTCAAGAAAAGCATGATTTTCATGCAGGACAATGCTCCATCACAGCATCCAACTACTCCACAGCGTGGCTGGCCAGTAAAGGTCTAAAAGAAGAAAAAATAATGACATGGCACCCTTGTTCACCTGATCTGAACCCCATAGAGAACCTGTGGTCCCTCATAAAATGTGAGATCTACGGGGAGGGAAAACAGTACACCTCTCGGAACAGTGTCTGGGAGGCTGTGGGGGCTGCTGCACGCAATGTTGATTGTAAACAGATCAAGCAACTGACAGATTCTATGGATGGAAGGATGATGAGTGTCATCATAAAGAAAGGTGGCTATATTGGCTACTCATTTTTTGGGGTTTTGTTTTTGCATATCATAAATGTTTATTTCATAATTTTGTGCAGTTATATTGGTTTACCTGGTGAAAATAAACAAGTGAGATGGGAATAAATTTGTTTTTTATTAAGTTGCCTAATAATTCTGCACAGTAATAGTTACCTGCACAAACAGATATCCTCCTGAGATAGCCAAATCTAAAAACAAAAAACACTCCAACTTCCAAAAATATTAAGCTTTGATATTTGAGTATTTTGGGTTGATGAGAACATAGTTGTTGATCAATAATAAAAATAATCCTCTACAATACAACTTGTCTAATAATTCTGCACCCAGTGTATAAGAAAACATGTGTAATTGCAGTAACATTGTGGTAGAAATACTTCATTTTCTGGAACAATTTGTAGGGTGCCAACACTTTCAGTCATGATTGTGTTAGGCTAGGGTCACACATAACAATCCGTTTTGCCTTGGGGCCGTTTTTTGGCATCATTTTTTGTATTTTTTCTTCTAAGTCCAAATACGTTAGTGGATGGTGCACTTAAGTGTCAATGCGTTTTTCAAAGACTTTTCCCAGGCTAAAAAAACATTGCAGGCAACATTTTAGGGTGCACTAAAAAAACGTTTTGCGTTTTTTTAACATGGAGCCCTATGGGAAACAAATCCTTTAATGCACGGTTCATATAGGTACCATACGTTAACACGTGCATTAACGCATAGCGTTTTTTAAGAAAAAATGAATAAGTCCAAAAAATGTTCAGGGTCACAGGAGGCACAAAATGAAGCCTAGGAAAAAACGAATTTGTCATGGTAAACACTTACAAAAACGGATTGCTATGTGAGACCCTAGTCTTATTCTATCTGTACCTTGGACATGACCAGCTTTTTGCATGACACATTTTAGAAAGTACACTATATGGTTTCAGTACTTAAATGGTTTGTCCAGCCATAATGTAGAAGCCATTGTCTGAATGCACACTTACGAATTCTCATATCAATTGTACACTTTGCTGTGAGGATTTTCTGGTGCCAGGCATGGCAGGCATGTGACCGAAAGGATGTCACTAGCATTTATGCAGTCATGTACTGAGTAGATGAAAGTGGACTTGCTAATGCAAGTATATTGAGCGAAGGTGGAATACAGTTTAGTCATAATGTTGCAAATTGCACAAATTCTAGACTCTGAAATCACAGTCACTGCTGACTTGTACACTGAGGCCAAACAACCCATTTAATGCAATATGGCATAGGGAATACTTTTAGGATGCCTCTGTATGGCACTTGGTGTTGCAGATAACATGTATTACGATCAATAAAAGTATATTGCTTTTGTGTTTGCCATATACAGCCCCTTGATTTTCATATTGTAGTTTAGTGAGGCGTCTCTATTTTTTATGCACATTGTTGCCTGCATGCCTCACTTTTGATATGAGTAGGGATGAGCGAGTATACTCGCTACTATTAGTACTCGCCGAATAGTAGCAGTATTTGAGCTACTCTCCGAGTACTTATGTGTACTCAGGAGTAGCGAGTAGTCCTAATACTTTCACAGTGTATCTATAGATATACTGAGAAAGTACCCTAAAAGTGATTAAAAGTTGTTAAAATGATGGCGCCACGTCACAACCACGTGATTGCTAGCGGCCACCTGATTGGCCAATTTGCAAGGTCCTAGATGTACTATCAGGACCTTGCAAACTGGCCAATCAGGTGGCCGCTAGCGATGATGTAGTTGTGACGTGGCGCCATCTGATTGGCCAGATCTCTACCGGCCATCTGATTAGCTGGTAGTGACAGGTCCTTGTCCAGCGATCAGATGTTTTCTCTGCCGCTCCCGCTGCAGGCGTAGGACAGGTGAGTATGTATTTTATTATTTTTTAACAACTTTTATTCACTTTTAGGCTACTTTTGCAGTGTATCTATAGATACACTACGAAAGTATTCGTACTCGCTATACTCGCAACGAGTATAGCGAGTATGAATATTAAGGTACTCGCTCATCCCTAGATACGAGGCATCTAAAATTTAATACACTGGTAGAAAAACTATTCATGTAAAAGTCAGTATCCTGGCCCAGCAATGGGTGCACCAAATTCTACAATATCTTTCCATTAAGTCACAGGAAGAGAGCAGTGAGGTATTCTGAAGATTCAAACTTTAGTCTTCTGATACTCTGAGGGCCATTTCATTACTATAGTTTTTAGTGTTTGTGCCTTCCTTTTTTTGTTTGCATCATATTCATTTTTCTATCTCTTTTCTAAGATTATTTTATATGTGTTTTTCCCTGGTATTATTTTATTTCCAGAAGAATATTCCTGATTCGCTATTTGTAATTATTCAAAAAGTCTCAATATTTCACACGGATGTGCTTTCCACCATAGAATGATAAAAAGCACATCTGATATTTTGAACCTCATTTGGCAAAATACGTGAGATGTTGTTCTACATACATTCAAAAAAAGGTTAAAGACAAAATATAAGACTATTTCTGACTTTGCACAGAGTTAATAACTGTGTGTGCCATTTCAAGTATTTGAAGCAAAAGACATCAGCAAATACCACAAGACAAAAAAAAATTGACTTGAAAAGTAAAACTACAAGTGATGAATCGGGTCTAAATGTCTCAATCTGTGGATTAACCCCTTCATGACCCATTCTATTTTGACCCTAAAGACCTTGACATTTTTGTCAATTCTGACCAGTGTCCTTTTTTGAGATAATAACTATGGAATGCTTCAACGGATCCTAGCGATTCTGAGACTGTTTTTTGTGACATATTGGGCTTAATGTTAGTATTAAATTTAGGTCGATAATTTTTGCGTTTATTTGTGAAAAAAATCACAAATGTGGCAAAAATTTGGAAAATTTCACAATTTTCAAACTTTGAATTTTTATTCTGCTAAACCAGAGAGTTATGTGACACAAAATAGTTAATGAATAACATTTCCAACATGTCTACTTGACCTCAGCACAATTTTGGTAAACAAATATTTTTTTGTTAGGAAGTTATAAGGTAAAAGTTCATCAGCAATTTCAAATTTTTCCAGCAAAATTTACAAGACCATTTTTTTTAGTGACCATATCACATTTGAAGTCCCTTCGAGGGGTGTACATGACAGAAAATACCCAAAAGTGACACTTCCAAAACCTGTACCCCTCAAGCTACTCAAAACTACATTCAAGAAGATTATTAATCCTTCAGGTGCTTCACAGTAACTAAAGCAATGTGGAAGGAAAAAATGTACATTTTAATTTTTCTAACAAAAACGTTTTTTTAGCCTCAATTCTTTCATTTTCACATGGGCAACAGGATAAAATGGATCCTAAAGTTTGTTGGGCAATTTCTCCTGAGTACATCAATACTTAATATGTGGTCATAAACCACTGTTTGGGCGTACGGCAGGGCTCAGAAGGGAAGGAGCGCAATTTGACTTTTGGAACAAATTTTCCATTCAAAAAGTGAAATAGCGCTCCTTCCCTTCTGAGCCCTGCCGTGTGCCCAAACAGTGGTTTATGACCACATATGAGATATCGGTGTACTCAGGAGAAATTGACCAACAAATTTTAGGATCCATTTTATCCTGTTGCCCATGTGAAAATGAAAAAATTTAGGCTAAAAGAAAATGTTTGTGAAAAAAAAAGTACATGTTCATTTTTACGGATGAATTTGTGAAGCATATGGGGTTCAAAGTGCTCATCACCCATCTAGATAGGTTCCCTGGGGGGTCTAATTTCCAAAATGGCGTCACTTGTGGGGGAGCTCCAATGTTTAGGCATACAGGGGCTCTTTGTGAGCACTTTAACCCCCCAGGTGCTTCACAAATTGATCCGTAAAAGTGAAAAAGTACATTTTTTTCAACAAAAATATTCTTTTTTATTTGTACGAATTAATTTGTGACGCAAGTGCTCACTATGCATCTAGATAAGTTCCCTGGGGTGTCTAGTTTCCAAAATGGGGTCACTTGGTGGGGAGCTCCAATGTTTAGGCACACAGGGCTCTCCAAATGCAACATGGCGTCTGCTAACAATTGGAATTGTTAGCGGACACCATGTCAAGTTTGGAGAGCCCCTGTGTGCCTAAACATTAGAGCTCCCCCCTCAAGTGACCCCATTTTGGAAACTGGACCCCCCAAGTATCGTATCTAGATGCATAGTGAGCACTTTGAACCTGCAAATGCATCACAAACTGATCCATAAAAATGAAAAACTAAACTTTTGTGAAAAAAAAGTACTTTTTAATTTTTATGGATCAATTTGTGAAGCACTTGAGGCTTCAAAGTGCTCACTATGCATCCAGATATGTTCCTTCGGGGGTCTAGTTTCCAAAATGGGGTCACTTGTGGGGGAGCTCCAATGGTTAGGCACACAGGTGCTCTCCATACACAACATGGTGTCCGCTAACAATTGAAGCTAATTTTCCATTCAACTTGTTAGTGGACACTATGTTGTGTATGGAGAGCCCCTGTGTGCCACCAGCACTAGGGCAACTGGAAGAGTTGGGGTACATCACCAGAAAATGGCACCTCTAATGAATGCGCTTTTTTCTGGGGTGGCTGTGGCTTGCAATTTGCAGTGTGGGGGGCCCACAACCATTGGGTCTCTCCACACTGAGGATTCCAGCCCCCCAGCTGCCTCATTGTTCCTTACTGGCAAGCAAAAATACAGCGAAGCCCATTTTTTTTTTCTAATTCTAGGAAAAAAAATGACGTGGGGCTCCACCATATTTTTGGTCCATCCAGGTACAACTTAGCAGCTACGGGTTGCCACCAACCCCCAGCTGCCTTGTTGTACCTGGCTGGCAACCAAAAATACAGTGAAGCCCATTTTTTTTCATTTCTAGAACTAATTCTAGAAAAAAAATGATGTGGGGCTCTGCCATATTTTTGGTCCTGCCAGGTACAACTTGGCAGCTACGGGTTGCCACCAACCCCCAGCTGCCTTGTTGTACCTGGCTGGCAACCAAAAATACAGTGAAGCCCATTGTTTTTCATTTCTAGAACTAATTCTAGAAAAAAAATGATGTGGGGCTCTGCCATATTTTTGGTCCAGCCAGGTACAACTTGGCAGCTACGGGTTGCCACCAACCCCCAGCTGCCTTGTTGTACCTGGCTGGCAACCAAAAATACAGTGAAGCCCATTGTTTTTCATTTCTAGAACTAATTCTAGAAAAAAAATGATGTGGGGCTCTGCCATATTTTTGGTCCAGCCAGGTACAACTAGGCAGCTGGGGGCTGGAATCCTCAGCATGGAGAGGCTCAAGCATTCAGGGCCCCCATGCTGCGAATTGCAGCCCACAGCTGCCCCAGAAAATGGCACATTCATTGAAGTGCCATTTTCTGGTGCTATACCCAGACTCTTCCAGTTGCCCTGGTGCCCGTGGCAAACTGGGTAATAAAGGGGTTAATGTCAGCTTTTTTATTGGCAGCTGGCACTAAGCCCGGGATTCATAATGTCAGGCCAATGTTAGACCCGGCCATTAGGAATCTCTAGTAAATAGTCAAAAAAATACACCACACAGAGAAAAATCTTTTTATTTGAAAAAAAAACACAAACAAAATTCAGACTCCATCTTTATTATAAAGATCCGACGTAGTCCACAACAAAGGTCCCATGACACTCGATTGCCACTGCTACATCCACCGTCCATAGTGGATCACTGCGCCCGGGCTATCAGATCGCTACTCTGCAGTCCCATCCCCCTGCATGGGGGATCGAGCTGCAGAAAGCGATCTGACAGCCCAGGCACAGTGATCTACTAAGTGGATCACAGTGCCTGGGCTACCAGATCGCTATTCTGCAGCCCGATCCCCTTGCATGCAGAGTATCGGTCTGCATGGGGGAGCTGCAGAAAGCGATCTGACAGCCCGCTACTCTGCAGCCCGATTCCCCTGCACTTAGAGGATCACTGTGCCTGGGCTGTTAAATTGCTTTCTGCAACTCGATCCCCCATGCAGGGAGGAACTGCAGAAAGTAATCTGACAGCCCAGGCACAGTGATCCACTGAGTTTATCACTGCGGCTGGGCTGCCAGATCGCTACAATGCAGCCCGATTACGCTGCATGAGGATCGAGCTGCAGAAAGCAATCTGACAGCCCAGGCACAGTGATCCACTAAGTGGATCACAGTGCCTGGGCTGCCAGATCACTTTTCTGCAGCCAGATCCCCCTGCATGGGGGATCAGGTTGCAGAAAGCAATCTGAAAGCCCAGGCACAGTGATCCACTAAGATCACTATTTTGCAGCCTGATCCAGCAACGCAGGGGGATCGGGCTGCAAAGAAGCTGCAGCTTACATGGCGGCGGCAGGAAGAAGCAGGTGGCGGCGGCAGGAAGCAGGCGGCAACGGCGGGAACAAGTGGCGGTGGCCGGCAAAAGTGCCTGCACCGCCGCCATCTTGGGGACCATGATGGGGAGTGTCCCCATCAGCGCTGGAGGGGCCAATCCTCGTCCCCTCCAGCGCTCCAGCCTATAGAAGGGGCTCTGACCGCCCCTTCTATAGCTGGAGACAGTATCACTGTGATTGACTGTTTCAACAGCCGATCACAGTGATTCTGGGGCGGGGTGGGGAATCCACCACCCCTGACCTCGAACCTCGGTGCTCGGTAATGGGAAACACAGAGCTCCGGGGCCCGATGGTGGTGATTACGGGGCCTTTGTTCTTTGAAGGGTTCCTGTCAGCTCCTTTATGCCCCTCCAGCTATCACTGTCTGCAGCTGCAGCTTTATATTCCTAGTCTAATCATCCCTTTCTGAGCTCATAGTGTAATGTTAAAGGTGAAAAAAAGCATTTATACACTTACGTTTCCTTATGTAAATGAGGCAGTCGGTCTACATCTTGGAGATGGTAGACTGTTTGGCAGGTTAGTAGTTAACATTTCAGCTGAATGTCAGAACATGCTGGGAGACCTGATGTGATGTCATAACTATGTGACTACAGTAGGCAGAGCTAATGAGTTTGCTCACTTAGCTCTGCCCACTATGGTCACATGATCAGACATCACGCAGGTCCTTTAGACATACAAGGTAATAGTGCGTTAACTATTAACCTGCCAGACAGTCTACCGCATCCAAGATGTAGACTGACTGCCTCATTCACATACGAAAATGTAAGTGTATGAATCTGCCTTTTTCACCTTTACCATTACACTATGATCTCGGACAGGGATGATTAGAATAGTATTATAAAGCTACAGGTACAGATAGTGATAACTGGGGGGGATGGGGCATAAACTAGCTGACAGGTTTCCTTAAGATATTAGTATTTGCTTATGAAAATGTGCTCTAGGGTGTTGTATGCTTGAATAAATTTATACCTAAAATGACCAATCACTGATCTAATTCTGCTATTTTAGCCTTTAATAATTTCACCAATTTCTAAGAATAACAACTATTGTATTTTTGCATTTGGCTGACAGTTTTTTCTGGAAAAGTAGCTGGATTTTAAATGCAATTTATTGTGGTGCAAATAAATTATTTCCTTTTTATTTTAGGAATAATTTAAAACTAAAGTAATTCCATAATTTTTAAGGCACTGTTTTTATGGTGTTCGTCATGTATAAATTGCATGAAACAGACATTTTTGAAAAGTATTGCTGCTGGATGAAATGATATGTAATTCTGATTCCTGTAGTCAGCAGATGTTGTTAAGTATGCAATTTGCAAACTGGCAGTCAGGTGTCAACTACAGTTTCATCCACGCACTGTCACTGTGTATTGCAAAGTATATCGCAAAGTGACAAGAGAGCTCTACTGAGCATTCATCAGAATTGACAACCAACGCATGCTTAGTAGAGCTGGGACTAGATTAGTCCCTGAAATGTCACTGATGGATCTTCATTCCATGTTGAGGACAGAGATGGCAGCTGTGACCACAGACTCTTCCCCCTGATGATGTCATGTTTGAGTATGCCAGCATACACTGAGGATTCTCAAACAAGGTGTCATCAAATTGGAAGTAGGTTAAAAAAAAGTTAGTGTAGAAAGGAAGAAGTAGGACATTTTTATTTAAAGTGTATTAGAAAAGCAATTAGATTACTGAATTAAATGGATGAATATTTAGGATTATCATAACATATAGTTTCAGACCACCCCTTTAATATTTCACTTACCCAGTCTTTTGTTGGAGACATGTGCTGCTCTTTTGGATTTAGATGATTAAGAGACACTACATCACTTAGCAGTTAATGACATCTCCAAGACATGAGTCTTACATTTTCTCCTCATACCTAATAAAATATATTCTATATTTTCTGTTTGTGTTAGTGAATCTGTCAACTGTTTTTGAAGGTCAAATGGAGATTTAACCCCCTATACAAAAGAAACTTTCAGCTGGATGTGGCGCCCCACCTGGTCAGGTGTCACAATTGGGGTACTGCACCCATAAATGAGTGTGCAGTAACCCCTGTCACAGTGGGAAGGCAGATGTCTGTGGGAGGCTCCCATCCCAGCACTCCAACACACCCACCTAGGCAGATGGTAACGGCCCATACCCTAGGGGGAGGAATTAGGGGAGGAGGGAGGACACACAGTGAGTTTTAGTCAGCACTGAGGAAAGACGGAGAAAGGGGAGCCTCCGAGAGAGAGAAGGAGATTTCCAGGGAGGGGCCTGGAGAGAGAGAACAGGCAGCCCAGACTGAAAGAGGACCCCCAAGCACCCATACTCAGGGAGGGAACCCTGATTCACTTTACCCCAGTACCAGTTCCAAAGATGGTCAGGGAGTCCAACCACTGAGCCGAGAACACCGGAGGTCGTGGGTCTGTTTACCAGCCCTGATACCCTGTCTGGCGGGATTAGACAAACCAGGATAACCCACTGAGGTTTGAGCTCGTCCCAACGGGCCTGTTATTGTGCAGGCTACCCCAGGACAGGCACGAGCAGCAGGACATGGGTTAGATCCATGAAGACATACCACAGGAGACTTTCAGAGCCTTTGCAGCCCACTGTGACTACCTGGCCGATAAATGACTGTTTTGCCACTGTGAACTGTACCACCATCTGCATTGTTCCAGTAAAGAACCCGGGTAGAGTGACTGAGTCTCCGTGTATCTGTTTTTCTGCAATACCGTGCTCATCTCATTTTCATCATCAGCACCTCCATTACCACCGGTGCATCCCTGCCTCGGAGGGCCAGTTCCACCTGCAGGGAGCTGTACCATCTTGGCCGCTATACCACCGCCCTCCGGAGGTCTGAAGCGGCGCTGGTGCTCAATCACCAGAAGCTAATTAATACAGTTTGTGCCTGTATCTGCTCTTTGGCACCAAACCAATTCACCAACAATAAGTCCATGAGGACATTGTATTTTATGTAACTGGCAAGTTTAGATCAACATGATTTGCATTTTTTATGCAAATAGCTGAAATGCGGCAAAAAATTAAGATACTGTAAATTATATCAGTTTTCAAACTACACTTTAAAGTAATAGACATACCATGAAAAGGTTAATAAATACACAGTTGTTAGGTCCTTACTTTATGAAAAGCATAATTTTTTAAATGTCTGGTTCTTTTGTTAGGATGTTAGAAGTGATAAGAATTTAGCAACAATTTATTTTTTTCATGGAAGTTTAGAAAACCTGTTTTTTAAGGATGTATTCAGATTTCAAGTGACTTTGAAGAGTGTATTAATTGGAAAACCCCAAAAAGTAATATAATTTTAAAACTGCACCTTTTAAGATATTCAAAGCTGTTGTGAATAAACTTTTAACATTTCAGGAGCTTCACAACATTTAACTCAATTTGGAATGAAAAGTTGAAAAAGACATTTTTTTCCCTTTAAGTATTGTTTTGGCCACAAGTTTTTCATTTTCACAAGAAGAAAAGCAAAAATTGGATCCGGCAATTTATTATTCTAATTCTCCCAAAAGCAGCAATGCCCTACACGTAAACAAAAAGGATCATTTGGTCAAATGGCAGGTCACTGAATGGAAGAAATACTATTTGATTTTTGAAGCACAAATGTGTTAAGAATTGACTGACACTCCATATGATTTCTGAAATTTGAAACCTAAGCTCATTAATAAATTAACATAGGGATGTATTGTATTTATTAAAAACTTACATAATACACTGGAAGGGCTATATAAATATGACATACAGTTTCTCATCTTAAAGATGCTTTTTTACATATAAATATAATCAGAATAATCTATAAAATTAATTCAAAAGGAAAAATTAGTGCAAAAGAATAAAAATTCCATGATGTCAGGATGTACCCAAAATAAATAGGTATGTAAAGGTTGAAACAGTGGCCAGAAAAATGCCTACAAGGAAAAATGCCCACAGGGTTAGGGTTGGGATTAGGGTTAGGTTTAGGGGTTAGGTGTTAGGGTTAGTGGTTAGGGTTGCCTGTGGGTATTTTTCTTTGTGGGCATTTTTCAGGGAACCATTGAAAACACACATCAATACTGTAAACCAGGATGCCCCCATATACACCAGGATGAGGACCATGTATACCAAGATGGGAGACCTATGTGCCAGGTTGTCTCCATATATACCAGAATAAGGACATTTATACCAAGATGGGGATCATATATACCAGAATGAGTAAATAAGGACATACATACCAGGATGGAGACCATATAGACCAAGAGAAGGGCCATATATACCAGAGGAGGACCATATACACATGTGGTCAAAATTGTTGGTACCCCTCGGTTAATGAAAGAAAAACCCACAAGGTCACAGAAATTACTTGAATGTGACAAAAGTACCGTATATACTCGCGTATAAGCCGAGTTTTTCAGCCCAAAATTTGGGCTGAAAAGTCCCCCCTCGGCTTATATGCGAGTATATAAATTTTACAGCCGCAGCCCCGGTGGTATACAGGCCCCCCCATCAAGCTCCAGGGCCCCCCCTTGCGCGGCAGCCTGTGAAGTAAAATCATACTTGCCAGTGTCCCGTCGCGCCGTCCGCAGCTGCCGACACACGATCCCCGGCTTCATTCCGCGTCTTCCGCATTCCTCTCTAGTCGCGGGTAATGACGTCATTGCCCGCGACTAGAGGAAGTCGGAAGCCGGAAGACGCAGAATGAAGCCGGGGATCGTGTGTCGGCAGCTGCGGACGGCGCGACAGGACACTGGCAAGTATGATTTTACTTCACAGGCTGCTGCGCAGGGGGGGGGGCCCTGGAGCTTGATGGGGGGGCCTGTATACCTCCGGGGCTGCGGCTGTATACAGCCCTGGGGCTGCTGTATACACCACTGGGGCTGCTGGCATATACCTCTGGGGCTGCTGGCATATACCTCTGGGGCTGCTGGCATATACCTCTGGGGCTGCTGGCATATACCTCTGGGGCTGCTGGCATATACCTCTGGGGCTGCTGGCATATACCTCTGGGGCTGCAGGCATATACCTCTGGGGCTGCTGGCATATACCTCTGGGGATGCTGGCATATACCTCTGGGGCTGCATATACCACTGGGGCTGCATATACCACTGGGGCTGCTGCTGTATACTACCACTGGGGCTGCTGCTGTATACTACCACTGGGGAGGCTGCTGTATACCTCACTGCTGGGGGTTGTATACCTGTGCTGGAGTCCACCCTCGGCTTATACGCGAGTCAATAAGTTTTCCCAGTTTTTGGGGGCAAAAGTAGGGGGGTCGGCTTATACACGGGTCGGCTTATACACGAGTATATACGGTAATAATAAATAAAAAATCTATGAAAATGAACAACTGAAAGTCAGACATTGCTTTTCAACCCTGCTTCTTCAGAATTTAAAAAAAAATTAAACTCATGAAATAGGCCTGGACCGAAATGATGGTACCCTTAAACTGAATATTTTGTTGCACAACCTTTTGAAGCAATCACTGCAATCAAACAATTCCTGTAATTGTCAATGAGACTTCTGAATCTCTTAACAGGTATTCTGGGCCATTCCTCAAGAGCAACTGCTCCAGTTGTCTCATGTTTGAAGGTTGCCTTTTCAGCTCTTTCCAAAGATTCTCAATAGGATTTAGGTCAGGGATCATAGAAGGCCACTTCAGAATAGTCCAGTGTTTTCCTCTTAGCCATTCTTGTAGCAAAAAAGAGAGAGGGAGGGGGGACAAGAGGCGCAATAGTGCCCTTATCACTAGACACTAGTCTGTGCAATGGTGAGAAATCAAATCCACTCACCTAGTCCAGTTGTGAGACCCACAACTGGTTTGAAGGCTAGTTAATAATATCCTGATGGCTGCTGCTGGACTTCCACTGGCCACACTCATGTGGAGATGTAACAAGATGATATCCCTGATGAAGGTGCCAGGAGGGCACTGAAACACGTCAGAGAATAAAGAAGGATTTGATTGAACAACTACTGCTCGTGCATTTATTGAAGTGAGTGATCCTGGCAGCGCGGACTGTAGTACACTTTTCTTCCCCAAGCATCTTAGCCATTCTTGGGTGTTTTTAGCTGTGTATTTGGGGTCATCATCCTGTTGCAAGACCTATGACTTGCGAATAAGACCAAGCTTTCTGACACTAGTTAGCACATTTCTCTCTAGAATCCCTTGATAGTCTTGAGAATTCATTGTTCCCTGCACAGATTCAAGACACCTTGTGCTAGAAGTAGGAAAGCAGCTCCAGAACATAACAGAGCCTCCTCCATGTTTCACAGTAGGGACAGTGTTCTTTTCTTGATATGCTTCAATTTACCATCTGTGAACAAAGAGCTGATATGCCTTGCCTAAATGTTCCATTCTTGTCTCATCTGCCCATAGTACATTCTCCCAGATGCTTTGTGGCTTGTCAACATGTAGTTTGGAAAATTCCAGTCTGGCTTTTTTATGATTTGTTTTTCAACAATGGTGTCCTCTTTGGTCATCTCCTATGAAGTCCACTTTGGCTCAAACAAATACGGATGGTGCGATTTGACACTGATGTTCCTTGAGCTTGAGGTTCAACTTTAATCACTTTAGAAATGTTTCTGCGTTCTTTTGTTACCATTCGTATTATCCGTCTGTTTGATTTGTTATCAATTTTCCTACTGCGGCCACATCGAGGAACGTTGGCTACAGTCCCATGGATCTTACATTTCTGAATAATATGTGGAACTGTAGACACCAAGCTGCCTGGAGATGTTCATATAATCATTACCTTTAACATGCTTGTTTACAATTTTCTTTCTAATCTCCTGAGACAACTCTTTCCTTTGCTTCCTTTGGTCCACGTTGAGCGTGGTACACACCATGTCACCAAACAGCACAATGAGTGTCTGTAGCATTATTCACAGGCCCAATGGCTGATTTCAAGATTGTAGACACCTGTGATGCTAATTAGTGGACACACCTTGATTTAACATGTCCCTTTTGTCACATTAATTTCAGGGTACCATCATTTCAGTCCAAGCCTATTTCTTGAGTTAAATTTTTTTTAAATTCTGTGGAAACATGGTTGAAAAGCAATGTCTGACTTTCACTTGTTCATTTTCATAGTTTTTTTATTTATTATTTTTGCCAGATTCAATTTATTACCAACAATTTTGACCTCGTGTGTATACCAGGATGAGAACATATATGCCAGGATGGGTATCATAAATACCAGGATGGGCCAGGATAAGGACATATATAGCAGAATGAGGATATATATACCGAGATGGGGACCATATAGATCTTGAAAAGGACCATATATACCAAGAAGGGCCATATGTACCTGGACAGGGGACATTTATACCTGGATGGGGATCATATATACCAGCATAGTGAAATATATACCAATATAGTGACATATATACCAGGATAGTGACATATATAACAGGATGGGGGACATTAATACATAATGTTGGGGGAGTGGGAGAAATTCATAACTCATTATAGCATATAGAGCACTACAAGGAGTGACCAATGTGTGTGTGTAAGGGTAGGGAGACGCCAGGTCCAAATTTCACATCGGGGACCATCGGACTCTAGTTATGCCACTGATCACAAGTACACAATCGAATTTCTCTAAATGTGATACTTTATACGATGATACTCCAGAATGTGCACTGCTCATGCTTTGAAGGCCAAACAAGTACACCCACTATTAACTACAATGCACAGGACTGAAAATGACGCGCCATCTCATCATACCAGGAAGCATTTCAAAAGCTGGGACCGAGCCTGGAAATCAGATTACCATGCCCTCTGGAGCATACTAACCATGGAGCATGGGGATAAAATGGACCCGGAGAAAACGCCCACACGTCTAGATGATGCTTCATAATTGGGGGAAAATGTAAGTTATAAAAAGCATTTTTTGAACCGTTATACTACTCATTTAGGTGAGACAGGGATGCTTAGAGATGTATTCAAAAGCTGCAGGGACACTTAGTGATAGGTTTGGAGGCATACAGTAGCTGACAGGTTCCCTTTAATATAGAGGTGTCCTGGACCCACAGCTTCTTCACAGAATTTTATAGCATTGAGCCTTGGAAATAAAAAATATTACATTTTCACCACTAAAATGCTGTATATTCCTAACTTTTAGAAAAGATAATAGGAGAAAATGGATCCATATTTTGTTACAAACTTTCTCACAATTACGTTAGAACTCCAAAATGTGTTGGAAACTACTGTTTAAGGACATGGCAGGGCTCAGATATAGTTTTTAAAAAAATATATTTTTCAACTTTTGTACACTAAAAATTATTTTTTACAAACAAGTATTTATTTTGAGTTGCTATATTTTGCTTTTTAGAAACTTAGCTGTATCCATGCTTGTTTGTGGGATGAGAATACATTTGCAGTGATACCAGTTTAATATACTTACAACTTTTAATCACTTTTTTGCATGTCAATAGGGTGACAAAGCTACATTTTTGGCACATCTTTAGTTTATCCTTTTTAAATGTTCAAAATATGATATAAATATTGTGACAGATTTTATATTCCAGGAGACATCAAAGGGTGAATATAACATTGATTTATTAGTGAACACATTTCAGGGCTCCCTGGCCCCTTCCTCAGGACAAGTCAATATCATTGATCATTCTGAGAAAATGACCTTTGGGTTTTCATTAGCTGTAAGACATAATCATCAACATTAACAGAAAAACTTTGAAATAGATCACTCTGTTTGTAATGACTATATAATATATGTGTTTCACTTTATGTATTGAATTACTAAAAAAATTTACTTTTTGATATTGTAATTCATTGAGAGGCACCTATAGTTCCTTGGGATGAAAACATACCTAGTTCCATCAAGTTTAACTTTCCCCCATTTATTCATTTTTGTCACTAAATCATCTATAACCCACAATGTTATGTATACTGAGTAAATCATTCAGTCCTTTTTTAGAGCTGTTATAATGTCTGCTATTATAAACCTCTTGTAGTCGAGAGAAAGACTGAATACAATGTAAAAAAAACCTGTGCTGCTGTATGATAGATGAAGGACTGAAACCGTATTTCCAATGCAGGTGGCTTTATTCTACGTGTTTCAAAGTGTATCCCACTTCTTCCTCAGGAATACCACCAGATATATCCACAGCATTACCTCATGGTCGGCCTTCCACAGCTCTCTAACTGTAAAGAACTGTTTCCTATATAGCTGCTGGAATCACCTTTTTTTCCATCCACAGTGCGTGTCCCCTGGTCCTTAGTATTGTCTTTGAAAGGAATAAGTTATGTGCCAGTCCTTTGTATTGACCACACATGTATTGTTACATATAATTGAGATCTCCTCTGAGACGACTTTTTTTCTAAGCTAAACAAGCCCAACTTTTCAACCTCTCATCATACGTGTGGCCTTCCTTTCCATGTAATAATCTAGTTGCCGCTCTTGAACTGACTTTAACTTCTGAATATTGTCTTTAATTGGTAAGGGATGAAAATGCGAATGGGTGAGTGAGTATTTGGCAGCTTCATAATAAATAAAAATGTGGAATTATGGCTAGGGTCATATTTTGGAGGTTGCATTCATTTGAGGGATGCATTAAAGGATGCTTTTTTCCCCTTGCCATTTCCATGAAACGTATGTTTATTTTTAATGCATGCGTTAACGCATAGTACATATATGTACCATGCATTTCCCATAGCATTTTCAATAACGTGCCAAAAAAGGCTGCAGATCGCGTTTTTGGGTGCACTACCAAAACACATTGCACTTTTGCAATACGTTTTTTGCATTGGATCCTAGGGTACGTTAAGGCATGCATTTTTACACATTTGCACATGAAAATAATGCGTGCATTTAGCAATTGCATGATGCAAGTCTGACCCTAGCCTTCAATTCTTTTTTGTGTTATTTAAATGCAGCAAATAGATTATTAGTCTCATTAACTCATTAAGGACGAGCTACTGACTAACCCAGGGTTGTATGGGAACTCGGGTATCTGGGCCCTGCTGAAGTTGGGATGTCACTGGTGGCCTTCCCAGACCCGTGGCCCTGGTGATCAACTAAAAGGGGGTTAGGGAATGATGATGAGGAAAATATATATAAAAGTTTGTCGTGACTCCACCTGCAGATTCTGGTGATGGGCACCAGCGCCGCTTCAGACCTCCAGGGGAGATGATGCTGCAGCTTGGATGGAGCAGCTCCCAGCAGATGGAGCTGAGTCCCGGGGCAGACCAGCACTGATGGTTGTGGTGCTGGATGTGGATATGATCTGTGGAGCAGTGCAGCAGATGAACAGACACACGGAGGCTTTGTCACTCTACACAGGTACTTTACTCTGTAAACCAGTTCAGATAGTAGTTTAGGTTACAGCACAAACAGTCTATAATCAGGTAGCTGGTCGGGTAGTCACAGAGATTTGCGAGGTAATTTAGTGGATCCCGTAGTATACTCTATTTTGACGATCCCGTGTCCTGCTGCTAAAACCTGCCTGGCACAATCCTCTTGTATACCAGGCCCATTGAGGTGCTGTGAGATTCCCTCCTTTCTCTCACTGAAGGGGCTCGACCTTTGGTGGGCGATCCTGGTGAGGTTGCAGTTTGTAGACAGGGTGTCAGGGTTGATGAACTCACCCATGATGACCGGTGTAGACGGCTCAGGGGCTGAACACCCTGCACCGTATCCTCGGAGCCGGGACTCCGTTAAATGGCCTAGGGTCCCCTCCCAAGTATGGACGCTCCACTCTGGGGTCCCCTCTTTCTGTTCCTGGGCTGCCTCTTCACTAGTCCCCCTCCCTGGGAGTCTCCTTCCCTCTCTCGGAGGCTCCCTCTCCTTCGCTCCTCAGTGCAAACTAGACTCCACTGTGTGTCTTTTTTTTTTTTTACCATTTGTTTTATTTAATTTAGTCAGATAAAAACAAGTAATACAAACACCCATATCGGGTAAAAGGGGGACTAACATAAACAAGTACAAGGGAGGGGAGGAAAATTAATCAGCATCTAAATCAATAGTTCAGATAAGCATGTACAGTGAGTAAATAATCCAAATCAAGAACACGAGGAGGGGCAGAGGACAGCTAGATTAGTTAAAATGGAATCACTACAGTGTTATAAGTCGAAGATACCCAGGGGTCCCACCAGTTTAATACTTTCGTTCTACGGGATCCATCAAAGGCTAACGTCACTTCTAAGCAAAGTGTTGGTTGAGACGGTTGAGAGTTTCCTCAATTGTCGGCAGTTTTATCGTGCGCCAGTGGGAGGTAACAGTCATGCGGGCAGGGATGAGTATATTCGTCATTATTGGTTGCAATGCAGAAGGGTAGGTGTTCAAATCTATGCCCAACAGCGCTAGAGAGGAAGTGAGAGTGATCGGGAGAGCCAGTCAGGCAGGAAAGCAAAGAATTCACATCCGACCAAAACTTCGTTAGTTTGGGGCAAGTCCACCAGATATGCGAATCGGAGCCTAGAGAAGAACATCCTCTCCAGCAGTTGGCCGAAACAGGGGGGGAAGGGCCCCCAAATCTGGCAATGCGCGCCGGGGTCAAGTACCAAATCAATGTCAATTTCTTAGATTGTTCCAAGTGGCCAATGCAGGAGGTAAAACGAGCTGCATGAGCCGCAGCTGCCTGCCACTGGTCTAGTGAGGCTGAGAACCCCAGGCTGGCCTCCCATCTCATCATATAAGGGAGCTTATTACGCGAGCAGAAGTCGTGAAGTGCTCTATAAATAATTGATACCGCTCGGGAGGAGGGGGATGGTTGTTTAAATAAAGCTTGAAGCGAAGAACCAATTGAGGAGAGGTCATAGTCAGGGACGGTCAGGGAATGTAGAAAGTGGCGAAGTCTGAGATAATCAAAAAATGCAGAGGCTGGGAGGGAGTATCTAGATTGTAGTGAAGCGAAGGAGTCCATCTCTCCCCCCGCCAAGAGGTCATGCAGGAGCAATACGCCCCGAGACTTCCAAATTGTAAGAGCCAGTTCAGGATCGATTCTTCCGCTGCATTGAGGGATATATATCGGAAAAGGAACGGGAAGTGCATGTGAGACAATTTAGACCAGACTCCCAAAACCGCCCGCGTAGTGAGTAGGGGACCAGTATGGGGAGTAGTTCCCAGGAAGGTCATCTCCTGGAGGAGTCTGGTGGATCTCTGAGGAGAAAACCAGGACTCAATTTGAATCCAAAGAGATGGGGGTGAATTGACCCAGAATATTTTGGCAATATCTAAATTTACTTCATAGTAATAAGCAAGGAAGTCAGGGACTCCAAGTCCGCCCGCATCATACGAGAGGGTGAGGTGGACTTAGCAATTCTGGGGGTTTCTCACCCCATATAAATCGCGTCAGGGACGATTGGAGTAAGTTAAGATATCTGCGGGTATCGGGAGGGCAATACATTCAAGGATATATAAAACTTTTGGGAGTGCCATCATTTTAATCCACTGTGTGTCTTCACTCCTTCCCTAACTCTCTCCCTAGGGACAGGGCTCCAACCATTTGCCTAGGCTCGAGTGTGGGAGTGCTGGGGTGGGATCCACTTGCAAACCTTACTCCTCCCCGTGACAGGAATAACTGCACACTCTTTTGTGGGTGTAATACCCCTACTGTGGTGCACTGACCAGTGGGGCGCCACACTACTGCCCCATATCGCTGCTCCCATTTGCTTCAAAACTCCTTGAGCAACTCGTCCATGCTCAACTTTCCTCCCACCTCTCATCTAACTCTCTCCTTGACAAACTACAATCCGGTTTCCGGCCCCACCACTCCACCGAAACTGCCCTAACCAAAATTACCAACGACTTACTCACAGCCAAAGCTAACAGACCATTCTCCATCCTCCTTCTTCTAGACCGGTCCTCTGCCTTTGACACAGTTGACCACTCCCTCTTACTTCAGATTCTTTCTTCCCTTGGCATCAAAGACCTTGCTCTGTCCTGGTTTGCCTTATACCTTTCCAACTGCACATTTAGCGTTTCCCACTCATACACCACCTCCTCACCCCGCCCCCTCTCTGTTTGAGTCCCACAAGGCTTTGTCCTGGAGCCCCTACTTTTCTCCATCTATACCCTTGGCCTAGGACAACTCATACAGTCCCATGGCTTCCAGTACCACCTGTATGCTGATAACACTCAGATCTACCTCTCTGGCCCAGATGTCAACTCTTTGCTATCCAGAATCTCGGAGTGTCTGTCAGCCATATCCCCTTCTTCTCATCTCGCTACCTAAAACTCAAAGTAGACAAAACCGAACTCATCATCGTTCCACAATCCCATTTTCATCTTCACCACCTGATCTATCTATTATGGTAAATGGCATCATGCTCTCTCCCACACCTCAAATTCGCTGCCTTGGAGTAACTCTTGACTCTGCCCTGTCCTTCAAACCACACATCCAAACTCTCACCACCTCCTGTCACCTCCAGCTCAAGAATATTTCCAGAATCCGTCCTTTCCTCAGCACTCAACTACAAAAAGTCTTGAACATGCCCTCACCATCTTCTGCCTTGACTACTGCAACATTCTCCTCTGTGACCTCCCTGCTAACACTCTTGCACCTCTCCAGTCTGTCTTCAACTCTGCTGCCCGACTAATCCACCTCTCTCCTCCCCTGTATCTCCTTTCTGCAAATCCCCCCACTGGCTTCCAATTCCCCAACGAATCCTGTTCAAGCTACAAACTCTGACCTACAAACCCATCCATAACCTGTCCCCTTCCTATATCTCTGAACTAATCTCCCACTATCTTCCCTCACATAATCTTTGATCCTCCCAAGACCTACTCCTCTCCTCCACACTTATCCACTCCTCACACAACCGCCTCCAAGATTTCTCCCGAATATCCCCCATCCTCTGGAATTCTGTGCCCCAACACTTCAGATTATCCACCACGCTTGAATCCTTCAAACGGAACCTGAAAACCCATATCTTCAGGAAAGCTTACAGCCTGCAATGACCGAGCTGCCGCCCCACCGCAGCTTCTGCCCTACCGCCACTGAAGCTGCCGCCTCTCCACCTCCAGATCTGCTGCACCCCTGACCTACTGTTTCCTCCCCATTATCCTGTAATGTAAGCCTGCAAGGGCAGGGTCCTCTCCCCTCTGTACCAGTCTGTCATTGTTAATTTGTTTACTGTAAACTATATCTATAATTTTGTATGTAACCCCTTCTCATGCACAGCACCATGGTACTAAAAGTGTTATAGAAATAAATAACAACAATAATAATAATAATTAACTATTACTGCCAGCCTTTTTTCAGTCATTAACATATTATTAAAAAATAAGTTACAAAAGAAAAAACTCAATTAAACACGTTTATGAAGAACGTCAAGTTTTGGTGGACCCCACTGCTAAAAGTAAAAAATGAATTCAATTTTAATAATGCAAAACCTAAGAAAACAAAAATAAACCTTATATACCTGTGAATGGTGAAAAAATGAAAACCGAAAAAACTTTTTTCAATATTAATTCAGTACATTATACGCAACCCAAAAGCAAACCCTAATATGGCAAAAATGCAAAAAGTTATCGCTTTCTTTATTCAGTGATGCAAAATAAATTGCTGTGTCCTCATGGGCGGAAACACTTGTGTCTTTAAGGGGTTAAACTAACAAAATACACAACATAGCTCATGGTGATCACTAAGCCTCTAGTATATAAATGTGTGCAATTTTCTTGTAACTGCTATAATTTGAATGAATTAGGCGGTCTCAAGTTATCCTGCTTCTAATCTTCTGACAGATCCATTATCCCCGTAGACTGGAATAAAAAAAAAAACCTTCATTTAAAAATATCACAAATTGCTTTTGTCTTTGTCACTTATTTATATAACACTAAAACATCCACCTGAATATTAATTACCCATCAAAACCAAATGGCTTAGGCCTTTTTGCCTAAAACATGCTTAAAATATATTAGTTGAAAACTTTCCGTCGTAGCGTAGGAAAGGGTTTAGCTATTTAGTGGGTAGCTTAAAGCACAGTGTTAGCTTTATACAAATTAGACAGATGGTGCTTACAGTAGAATTTACTAAAGGTCTGTCACAACAAATGCAGCCAAGATGCATATTTAATCACGGCAGAACCTTGTCTACCTGCAGCTGCCAACTGCTAATCCAATTTCCCTGACAAATGTGGCAAGAGACACGATCAGCAATAAAAAGCATCTAACTCCATTTTCCTGGAGGGCGTCTTTTGATGAACATTTAAGATGGAAGAATGGAGAGCACTGTGTGGCCCTGGCTTGTGGCAGCTGTGTGCATATTGAAGGCACAGCTCTCAGGTTACTCACTTAATTCTGCCACTATCATTATGTTGCTATTGATCTCCGTTGTTGCCTACACAGCATTAGTCTTGTTGAAGCTGCATTAGGCAGTTATCATGCATCAAACTTGCTCAAAAGCCTGGAGATTTTCCTTTAATTACTTGTGATTTTATTTGTAAATACCATTAAAGTGTAATCAAGCAGTCACTTTTCAGGATCATTACAGACTTTTAAGTAAGACATACATCACTGACATATATATTAAGCCTTTAAATGACTGTTCTTATCTACTTCTAATGTTTTCATTTTCATATTGGGGCTCAGATATTGTATAAGTCTATCTGCATATGTAAAAAGACTATGGTATCAAAAACTGTAGGGATATACACCATGTCAAGCGTTCTCTTTGTTTTCTCCCTAAATGATAAGTCTGTAAAGTGTTCTTTTTGGTCTTCTGACAATGAGCTTTCAATAAGGCTAGGGTCAGATTCACATTGTTAGCGGCGCCCCGGGGGTCGCGCTAAAAACTTAGACTTTGACAGCAATAATGCGGTGCTAACGCCATGTTAGCACCTCGTTACCGCTGCCAATACTTACCTATGGAGATCCCACCCCCAACGTGACTCCAATCCCAGCATCATAATGAAATCTAGCGTTATTTCGGAACGTGATCAAAGACGCGCTCTGCAGTGTCTTTGCTCGCGTTCGGAAATAACGCGAGATTTCCATCAGATGCTGGCGTTGGAGCCACGTTAGGGGCGGGATCTCCATAGGTAAGTATTGGCAGCGGTAACGAGGTGCTAACATGGTGTTAGCACGGCATTATTGCTGACAAAGTCTAAGTTTTTAGCGCAATCCCCGGGCGCCGCTAAAAATGTGAATCTGACCCTAGCCTCACAGAATTCATATGTCAAGCTAGCAAAGGAAACTCACAGGTCCCTCCTGTGTCCTCACCCGTTACTACCATAGTATGCATGAAGATTTCTATATTCTAATATGGTGTTTGATTTACTTTCCTAAGACTGTAATCTTTAAAGAATTAACTTTTTTTCAGCATAGTCTCATATGTAGTGATGAGCGAGTAGTAAGATACTTGGGTTTGAATATCTTTAACTGAATACTTTGAACTGTTTCAGTATTCAGATCCGAGTGAGTTCCCGAATTGTTGTTTGTGTTTTTTATCTACAGCATTCAATTCACCATATAATTGACCAGGCATTATGACTCTATAGGTCAGTATGATTATGTAGATAACACATATGTATAGTGTTTGTTTTATTTAGGAGTTGAAAAAAATTAAGAAATTTTCAAATTAAAAAATCTTGCTTGTGTCGTGAATTTACAAGAGCCGTAACATTTTAAATTTTTGGGATGTGGAGCTGTGTGATGACTTGTATTTTGTGGCCTTAGAAAATTTTTTGTTGAATCTAAATTGCTGTTTATGGAGGAAATCACAGTCTCCTATTAATGCTAGCCACAGGCTTGTGTTCACAGGAGTACTTTAATAACAGTCATAGAGGTCTTCAGCAGATCCCTAGCTGTCATGGCAACACATCGACATCCTGTGAACACACCTGAGGGGCCAGTAGAGAGCATTTTCCCTGTCACACCTAAATAATTCAGCCATCATCTGCAGAGAAAGATGCAGGCTCAGCGTGTGAGTCTGCATCAAAATTAGGGAGATGATTTAAGACACGTATAGCACATTATAAGTTGTTAAAATATTAAAGGGTATATCTGGGATTTAAAAACAAAAAATGTGCCCAAGCATTAACAGGCAGGTAGTTTCTACTTGCTCGGCGCTGTTTACCGATGGCATAGAGTGGTCGGCGACCGCTCTTGCCGGTGATACAATTAAAATGAAATAAAAATTGAGAGCCTTCCATGCTGTAATACCCCCAAAAAAAGAGGACATGGAACTTTCCTGTATGGGTAACAAATGGCGTGTTAGAGAAGAGCACAGAGTTCACTAAAAGCTGATTAGTGGAATAAATGCACCAAAAAAGAACACATACATCAATAAGTATTACTGTAATGCTGAAAATATATAACAATGAGAAAATGTAAAAAATATGTTTTAACACTATATACATGAAATTTATTAAAAATACAATAAAAAAATCAATCCACATCAAAAAGAAGGATAAAAGACAAGCTGCAACTCACCGGTCAGTGAAGGTCCTTTTATTGTGTAAATCACAGGTGCAAACAAGAAGGGACGGGGTGATGGATTCACGGACTACGGTTCCGTTTGTGCTACAGCTCTTCTACAGGTCCTTCCTTTATGTATATAGCATGTTGTACTTTCTTAGATATGCCAATTCTTGTCTTTATATAAAATTTACTCTGTGTTTATATGTAAATTAATTGAATGGTTATAATGAACATATAGTTTGAAGGCAGTGACGTCAAATCAGGTTGCACCTGTATGATCCATTAATAAGAAACTGACATCAGCAGCCTCTCTTGGTCCTGTAGAAGCGCTCGTCTTTTATCTTTCTCTTTGATGTGGATTGATTCTCATGGCTTACATCTCTAAGCAAGCTGTTAATTGCCTAGTGATACATTCATGTAAATCAGTGATCAGTGCTCGGCCCTCTCTTTGCTTAGATTAGTGTTTCCCAAACTTCAGTGATGGCCCCAACAGGTTACATTTTCAGGATTTCCTTAGTATTGCACAGGTGATACCTTGATTATGATTCCATTACCTGTCCAATCCTAAGGAAATCATGAAAATGTGTCCTGTTTGGGGCCATGAGGACTAGAGTTTGGGAAACACTGGCTTAGGCTGCTTTCACATAACGATTTTGTGCCTGTCCGTGGGATCCGACTTTGAAAGAGGATCCCACGGACAGGCACGGATGCACACAGATCCCTGCAATCGGATGGCAAATAGCCATCCAATCCGATTCTATGCAGGATCCGTGTGGATCCTGTGGTCCCCTGTCTTTCCCTGCTCCTGCCTCCTCCATCTTGTTCCCTCTCCTATTCTATTCTGTGCCCCTGCTATTTTCTGCTGTCTCCCCGCTATTCTATTCTGTGCCCCCGTTATTCTATTCTGTCCCCCCGCTTCTCTATCCTCATCTAATCCCTATCCTGTCCCCTCTTGTCTTCCCTGTGTGTAAAAAAAAACAAAACTCCTCCCGGAGTATACATCACCTGTCACCGGCTCCCAAGCTGCAGCACCATCAGGACTGAAGGACCTGTGATGATGTCACAGAGCTGGTCAGCTGACGGGTCATGTGACCGGCTCTCTGACATCATCACATGCTCTTCAGTCCTGATGGTGCTGCAGCGTGAGAGCCGGTGACAGGTGATGTATACTCCGTGATGAGTTTTATTTTTTTTACACACAGGGAGGACAAGAGAGGACAGGATAGGGATTAGATGAGGATAGAGAAGGGGGGGGGACAGAATAGAATAGCGGGGAGACAGCATAGACTAGCGGGGGAAGAAGATGGAGGAGGCAGGAGCAGGGAAAGACAAGGAATACGGAGCCGTCATCGGATCCGAGGTGAACTCAGATCCGATGTCCATAGGCTCCCATGCTTTGGGCACTCGGATCAGCAGTGATCCGATGCTGTCCGATTTGAGTCACGGACACAAAATCGTAGCAGGCTGCGATTTTGTTCCCGTAATTAAATCGGATCAGATCGGATTGTGCCAAAATCGGATGCCAATAGTGGCACATCTGATCCGATCCGATCCGATTCCCATAGGGGAACATAGGATCTGATTTCGGATCCGATTGTATCCGTTTTGAAACGGATACAATCGGATGACCGAAAATCGTGATGTGAAAGCAGCCTTAGATCTATTGGTGAATGATCTTTATCTTGGATTTAGGGGCACTCATTGTTATGGAGCTCACAATGATGAAGACTGTTTAATATGGCGACGGCTGCCACTAAGATGCCAAAAAGCCTGTGCACAGGGTTAATTGAAGGGAGGGAGGACTCAGATTCATTTTTCAATGACTTTCTCTTTACAATTGTTACAACTCACCTTGCAACAAAATGGAAAGGAACACAAATGAACTAATCAAACTGCGAAAAGAGTTAGGAACTAAAATTTCTAAATAGTAATGGAAAGTGTTTTTGGAAAAACTGGATAAAAAATTAATCCCTATTCAATCCGAAATTAAAAAGAGGGAAAAAAAAAATGAGTTTGAGACAAACTAAATTAAGAATCGGTTCAGGTGTTTAAAAGGAATAAGAATCAGGATGGTGGAAGAACCCCAAAAAGGAGACATAGACCTTGTAATAATGGCACACCAGAAATGCCAAAAAATCCACAGACACCAAAAAATCCCAAAACACCTCTAAAAACGGTGGGAAAAAAAACAAAGACTTTTCCTAACAATTTTGATTTAAGTGATGATGAGGAGCCACAAAGTGAGAAGTCAACTATCTCGGATACAGAAATTAGTGGTGACCCTTTAGAAAAAGAACAAGATGAGGAAGAAGAAAAAAACAGAAGACCATGAGTGGCGAAAAGAAAACAAGTGTTGTGGAGAGATTAGGGCCCTTTCACATCAGCGTTTTTCGTAATTCGCGGCAGATGCGGTGAAAAAACCGCATCTGCCGCGTTTGCCGCATAACCGTTACACTTGCGGCGCGGTTGCGGTAATCCCATAGAAAGTATAGGGGGACTTGCGGCAGGTGCGGCAAGTGTGGTTTTGCACTTGCGGCAAGTGCGGCCGCGAAAAAACCGCAGTCAGCCGCGGTTTTTTCGCGGCCGCACCTGCCGCAAGTGCAAAACCGCACTTGCCGCACCTGCCGCAAGTCCCCTATACTTTCTATGGGGATTACCGCAACCGCGCCGCAAGTGTAACGGTTATGCGGCAAACGCGGCAGATGCGGTTTTTTCACCGCATCTGCGCAAATTACGAAAAACGCTGATGTGAAAGGGCCCTTATTGGAAATTCTCCCACCCCGCACCTTTAAAAATCTTCAATTTAACTACCCATATGTTGTCAGAGGAAATGATAGAAGTGTTGCAAAAGGGATTTAATTTCTGTATACCTGAAAGATTTGATTTTGCCGATTTCACGATTGATATATATAAGACGATCCGTAAAATACACTTATTTAAGCAATATAACAGTCCAGTATTTTCTAATAAAAAAGAAACCTCTAAAGAACCTGGAGAAATTCCAGCGAAAATAAGTAGTCTAGGTTTCTTTGTCGAAACATCAGCCTTGCAAGGCATTAAGGATGACATAGGTATTCTTTTGAGTATCAGTAATGAACAACAATCGGCTTCAGAAATGAGAGATTCAGATAATGTGACTCCTTTCACTGGGGGAAAAAGGGTATGTTTAATAGATTATTGTATATACACTGGAGCTAGTCAATTTAAAGGGAGACTCTACCTTTCCATTGGATTAGGTTCAGTCAATTTTAATGAATGTTGTAGCTGCTATTAAGCTTTGGGGGGACTCCCGTGCATCATCCCTCCTAAAATTGTCTTAATAGTATAGTTGATGTGGGCCCAGCGCTAACAAACCCTTTTAACAATGGCTATCGATTAAACATACCAACACTATATTAATTAACCGTTATTCCGGATGTTTATTTAAACATTATATTTTCATGTGAATAATAAAAAAAAATTATATAATTTTTTTACTCTTTTTTTTTTATTCTTGTACTAGGGATGTATACTTTCTTTGATGGCCTTGTGGTTCCCCAGGGATGTCTGTGGAGTTCTAAAAATATACAATATATTAGTATTTATGTATAGATCTCAGCTTTCCTCTGTTTATTTATAAAATGACCTTTTTACCTTTTAGAAGACCTTACTCCTTCTAATGAGTGCTTGGTTTAGATTAAGATTCTTCTTTCTTCTCTCTGCCAAGGACATATAATATAAATATCTCCTCTATTCTTAATAGCTATTCAGTTTCTGTATTTAAGGAAAACTGCTAACTGTATCATCAAGAGTCTTTTTTCTTGGTTACGCGGTTTTGATCCAAGCCTTCTTTATTCACCTCCTACGCGTTTCAGTGCCCACCTGGCACCTTCATCAGGGATCCCTGATGAAGGTGCCAGGTGGGCACTGAAACGCGTAGGAGGTGAATAAAGAAGGCTTGGATCAAAACCTCGTCTTGGGTCTTCCTTGATGCTTCTGGCAGCGCGGACCGCAACACACCATTCTTTCCTGAAATTCCTGGTTTAACCCCACGTGTGTGGAGTCGGTGGAGGTCCAGCGGCAGCCATCAGGACACTATACTACATGCACACAAGCCAGTTGTGGGTCACACAACTGGAGCAGGTGAGCGAATTAAGTTTTTCACCGCAGAAATTTAGTGTCTAGTGATAAGGGCACTATTGCGCCTCTTGTCCCCCTCCCCTCTCTCTTTTTTTTCTTGGTTACGGGTTTTCTTAATTTCTACACCATAATCCATTCCCTTTTAACACATATAATTCCCTATGTCAGTATGGTGTTAATACATCCTATACAACAGACATTCGGTGTAAATACCTTATTGTTCACCAATAACAATATGGGATCTTTATTTCTTTGTATGGACTGTTGAATCTCCTAATCCTGTAGATTGTATAACTAAAATTATACTTCTTTAAATGCAATTCTCAACTTTCTCTATATATACAATAGAACCATTCCAAGTAGTGATTTACTGAAATATAATGTGTTTTCCTCCTATGTCTTAATATTGTGCTTTGCTATAAAGTGTATCTCCAACTATTGTTTTTTTTGTTTTTTTTTATAAAAATAATTCTTCAATTCTTTCCCATCCGCACCAAAAACACAGGTATTTGACAGTTCTTGACACTTGCAAAACCAATGTGTGGGCACAGAGTTTCTGTGAAACACATTGGTTTTGCTGGGAATCAAAACCGCAGGAACAAATTAGCATTAATTACCATAAAAACAATGGTTTTCTGCTGCAGAAACCGCAGGAAAAACTCAGCAAAAACGTCCTGTGGGCACATACGCTAAAATGCTCTTTTGTTCCATCCATTTCTCCTGGTAACAATGTTGATATTTTTGAGGAATTAGATCCCATAAATCAGATTAAAGAAACATTCCATAGATTTCTTCATAACAGTGTGTCTCAGGGCGTCATTTAAAAAAAAACAAGCTGAAAAGCTTGTCCCAGAATTTCCTTCAAAGCCTCACTGGTACTGTCTGGGACCACAAGGGAATGGGGTACTCAGGTCTCGGGCGGTCAGTTGCAGGGGATGTCACGGGTGGTCCATGCCTGAGCCTGTGCCCTTGGGTGACAATAAAAAGGGTGTATTTACAATGATAAGGATTGTCAGTCGTGATGCCACCTGTAGATTCCGGTGAGAGCACTGGCGCTGCTTGGGCCTCCGGGGTGATGGGCGGCACCAAGATGGAGTGGCCCCCTACAGGAGGAGCAGAGTCCCTGGGGTGTTGGAAGTAGGAATGGATGGTGGAATTGGGCAGCACAGTTGTTTCTGTACAGGGTTGGAATAGGGTAGTATAGTCAGTGTGGTGTGGAACGGGTGGAAGGAGGGACACGCACACATTAAAGTCTTTAGGTACCTTTACTGATGACTGGTTACAGGTACACACGTCCGGAGTGAAGGAAAACACCTTGGGATCTCCACAGCAAGTAGGATTGTAGACCTCCTTATTCTGCTTTCCTGTTCTGAGTCGGGAAGGTTTGGAACCTAACCCGACCGTTACTTCGCTCTCTACACACCCGTGTTGCTGCACTGAGGGCTCTCTGATGGACCACCACCATCTCTCTCCCGTGGTCCCTGGCTCTCAATTGTTGGTGCTGTGGGTGTCCAGGAAGCTAAACCTCCTCGGGATGCTGGTTTCTCTGCTGGGTCTATCTCTTTTGTTCCCTTGCAGACTTGGACTTCAGTGACTGGTACTCTGATGGGGTGAGCTGGAATAGCTCCTCTGCCCCCGGTAAAGTGTGTCTCACCTCTGCCTTTTATACCTACTCTGCGGGTCCTCCACTGGCTCTGTTATGCACTGGTTTGGGCCTAGCACAGGTCCGGTACCAGTTTCAGCTTCCTAGTCTCTGAGCTGACCTTCACAGTTCTATAGTGACTGCACACTCTGCTAATTTCCCCCCAGCACCTGTATTTATAGGGGATCTGGCTTAAGGGCAGCCAGTTGAGCTCCCCTACAGGCCTGGAGGGGAAGGTGTTGGGTGTAAGTGGATTACTCGCTGTGGGAAATCCTTCAGTGTCCCAGGGAAGTCTGTGGTTACCTGGTACAGGGTGCCACATTCCGCCCTAGTTAACCTCAGTACTCCCGGACTGAGCAAAGTTTTTATTACATAAACATATAAACAATAATAATAACAATTATATACAGAGTCTCAAAATTCAAAATGTACAAAAATCATTGAAAAGTTTATAAAAACGGGAAAAATATGAAAAGCAGTCCTTATGGCGCTAGTCCATCCGCCGCAGGCTGTGAAAAGTAAGGAAAAGTAGTTTTTAGCCACCACTAGTCCTGTGGCTGTAGTCCAGGGTTAAACAAATGGGAAAATCCAGGGAAAAGGGTAAAGTCCAGCGTAAAGTCTCTGAAGGTTTTAAACACAAGATGGGTTAACACACTTAACACTTTACACAATTTGCCTATGAGTGTCTCTGCTTAGGAGGTCGGGTCTTACCTTCTCTCTACCCAGGCACTTTCTATTCCCAACTTAATGTGTATGGGGTTGTGCCCAGTTCCTCCACCCTTCTATACACTACTATTTACTGTCTACTTACAGAAGTCACTATTTAACTTGCTACTTTACACTTTAGCATGTTTATACCCACTCTCCATACCTAGATGGGGCCTGTCCTTGGGTACTGTGACATGACCTACGTGGACCTGGTGTTTCGTGTGTACTAACTTCTGAATGAGGTGGTAAGGTAGGTAACTGTCTGCGAGGTCTTAGTCTTACTGTAGAACTAGCAGGTTCACCGATTGTAGGAATCTCTGGTTTCGGTACAACAGGCTGTATGTCTTGTACTTGAACGGGTTCTACTGGTTTTCTTGGTTCTTCTGGTATTGGTTCTGGTTATTCTACAGGTTGAACTGGAATTTGATTTTCCACTGGTTGATAAAATGAGAGCACTGGTACTATGACTGCTCAGTTATATTGAGGCCAGTTTTTTGGTAAATCTCCTAGTTCAGTATGGATTACTCTCTCTCTTGTTTCTGTAACTGTTGTTAAGGGAGAGTTTACTTCTGGTGGTTTCAATTGGTCAGGACATTTTTTAAGATGATCTCTTGATATAGTTGCGGTTGTTCTACCTTCATCTCGGCTAATTACACAGGTTTTTGAGTTATCAAAGTTGGATTGCATAACAGTATAGGGTTCAGATTCCCACTGATCATCTAGTTTTTTGTTTCTCCTTTTGCTTTTGAGAACTAGTTCACCGGGTATTAAGGGTTCAGCTGTGGCATTCTTGTTGAAGTCATGCTCTTGCTTACCTCTGATTTGTTCTAAATTCTTTTCCACACATTCCTGAACTTTCTTGTACTGTTGTTGACGGTGATAGTTCCAGCCTTCTTCTGAAGCATCTTGGGTTGGTTCTACAGTTCCCATTTCCAAGTCAGTTGGGAGTTTTCCAGGTCTTGCTCGCATTAAGTATGCTGGTGAGTAGTTAGTAGAACTGACAGGAATGTGGTTGTAGATACAGTCATATGAAAATGTTTGGGCACCCCTCTTAATCTTACTCTTTTTTTTTGTTTAAAATTGTTTTTTTGCAACAGCTATTTCAGTGTGATATATTTAATAACTGATGGACACAGTAATATTTCAGGTTTGAAATGAGGTTTATTGAACTAACCAAAAATGTGAAATATGCATTATTTCAAAATTTGACAGGTGCCAAATTATAGGCACCCTTCTGATTTTCATGATTTGAATACTCCTAACTACTTTTTACTGACTTACTGAAGCACTAAATTGGTTTGGTAACCTCATTGAGCCCAGTGTATCCAATCATGAGAAAAGCTATTTCAGGTGTCCACTTGCAAGTTGTTTTCCTAGTTGCATCTTCTCTGAGGAGTGGCATCCTAGGCTCCTCAAAACAGCTCTCAAATGATCTGAAAAAAAAAGATTGTTCAACATAGCTGTTCAGGGGAAGGATACAAAAAGTTGTCTCAGAGATTTAACCTATCAGTTTCCACTGTGAGGAACATAGTAAGGAAATGGAAGACCACAGGGACAGTTCTTGTAAAGGCCAGAAGTGGCAGGCCAACAAAAATATCAGAAAGGCAGAGAAGAAGAATGGTGAGAACAGTCAAGAACAATCCACAGACCACCTCCAAAGACCTGCAGCATCATTTTGCTGCAGATGGTGTCACTGTGCATCGGTCAACAATACAGCGCACACTGCACTAGGAGAAGCTGTATGGGAGAGTGATGCGAAAGAAGCCATTTCTGCATGCACGCCACAAACAGAGTCGCCTGAGGTATGCAAAAGCACATTTGGACAAGCCAGTTTCATTTTGGAAGAAGGTCTTGTGGACTGATGAAACAAAGATTGAGTTGTTTGGTCATACAACAAGGCGTTATACATGGCGCCACAAAAACACAGCATTCCGAGAAAAACACTTGCTACCCAGTGTCAAATTTGGGGGAGGGTCCATCATGCTTTGGGGCTGTGTGGCCAATGACAGCACGGGAATCTTGTTAAAGTTGAGGGTCTCATGGATTCCACTCAGTATCAGCAGATTCTTGAGAATAATGTTCAAGAATCAGTGTCAAAGTTGAAGTTACGCCGGGGATGGATCTGTCAGCAAGACATTGATTCCAAAACACAGCTCCAAATCTACTCAGGCATTCATGCAGAGGAACAATTACAATGTTCTGGAATGACCATCCCAGTCCCCAGACCTGAATATCATTGAACATCTGTGGGATGTTTTGAAGTGGGCTGTCCATGCTCAGCGACCATCAAACTTAACTGAACTGAAATTGTTTAGTAAAGAGGAATGGTCAAAAATACCTTCATCCAGGATCCAGCAACTCATTAACAGCTACAGGAAGCGAATAGAGGCTGTTATTTTTGCAAAAGGTGGATCTACTAAATATTAATGTCACTTTTCTGTTGAGGTGCCCATACTTTTGCACCTGTAAATTTTTGAAATAATGCATATTTCACATTTTCGGTAAGTACAATAAACCTCATTTCAATCCTGAAATATTACTGTGTCCATCAGTTATTACATATATCACACTGAAATAGCTGTTGCAAAAAAACAATTTTAAGCAAAAAAAAAAGAGTAAGATTTAGAGGGGTGCTCAAACTTTTTCATATGACTGTATCCACTAAGTCAGGTAGTTTTTCTGGCCACTGATTCCTTTCTTCAAGTGGTAAAGTCTTTAACATGTCGATGACAATGTTGTTCATTTTCTCACAAAGACCATTTGTTTGCAGATGATACGGTGTGGTTCTTATTTTCTTGCAACCATACAATCCTAGGAACTCTTGGAATAGTTGTGATTCAAATACTGAACTTTGATCTGTTAGTACCGGGTCTGGGTACCCGTGTGGTCAACAGAAACAATTCTGGAAGGTCTTGGCGGCTACTTTCACAGTTAAGTCCTTAACTGGTGCTACTACTAAGAATCTAGAGTAGTGGTCAACCACGGTAAGTGCATAGGTATACCCTGTTCTGCTGGGTGTCAACTTCACATGATCTAGAGCCATGATCTCAAGAGGCTTCTTGGTGATGATTGGTTGCAATGGAGCTTTCTGGCTTGTGGCTTTGCTGGTCTTTCCTTCTCAGGTGACACGGTCCACAGTTCTTACACCATCTCTCAATGGAACCTCTCATGCCGACCTAGTAAAAGCAGTATTTCAGCAGCATCTCCAGTTTCTTCCAACCAAAGTGTCCTGCATCATTGTGATAAGCTTCCAGTACCATCTGTACATCTCTTTTTGGAACCACGATTTGCCAGATCAGTTCATGGGTTCTGGGATTAAGGTGACGTCTACACAGCTTACCTTGATAGATGAACAATTTTCCTTTCTCCTTCCATACACGCTTGGCATCTTGTGGAGCATCTGGACTCAGACAGGAGTGTTCTTTGGTTATTAGCACTTTGATTAAACTAACAGCCGGGTCACTGTCCTGGGTCTCTTTCCAGCTATGGTGAGATAACGGGTTCACTGTTTTCTCTTATGTCTTAGGCTTGCCTGATGACATAAGGATTCACTTGGACGGTGGAAAGCTGGCAACTCCACTTCTTCTAGTTCATCCACGTCTTCTCCCACATCTGGTAGATTAGGTATTCTTGATAGGGCATCGCGTTGCCGTTCTTATGACCTGCCCGGTATTTGACAGTGAAGTCGTAGTTGGATAATCTGGCCATCCAACGCTGCTCCATGGCTCCCAGCTTTGCAGTCTCTAAATGAGTTAGAGGGTTGTTGTCAGTGAAAGCCGTGAACTTGGAGGGTGCCAGGTAGTGTTTGAACCGTTCTGTGATCGCCCAGACTAAGGCTAAGAACTCTGTTCTTCTCTGTTGGACGGAGCTTCCTGCTGGCATAGGCTATCACTTTCTCTTTGCCTTTCTGTCTCAGTGTCAAGACAGCTCCTAAGCCGTCGTTGCTGGAATTGTTGTATAACAGGAACGGTAAAGTGTAATCGGGGTAGGCCAAGATCTCGCTGCTGGAAAGACTGTTCTTGTTCCGGTCCCCACCGGAATGGAGGACCTCAGATCTTGCCCTTCTTCGATTGACCCACCAGGAGATCTTGCAAGGGCGCTGCCATCTTGTATAGCCCTTGATGAAACTCCTGTAGTACCCGACCAGTCCCAAGAATTGACGTACCTCTCTGAAGGTTGTTGGCGCTGGCCAGTTCTTGATGACTGTGACCTTGTCCGGGTTCGGTGCTACGCCTTCTGCACTGACCACATGCCCAAGGTACTGGACTTTGGGTTTTAGCAGGTGACATTTTGAAGGTTTCAATTTCATACTATACTTGGACAATGATTCAAACACTTCACTCAAGTGTTGCAGGCGGTCTTCATAGTTTTTGGAGTACACTATGACATCATCCAGGTATAGCAGTACGGTTTTGAAGTTTCTGTGGCCTAGGCAACACTCCATTAGCCTCTGGAATGTTTCTGGTGCGTTGCATAACCCGAATGGCATGCTGTTGAATTCACATAACCCCATTGGTGTCATGAAGGCTGTCTTCGCACAGTCTTCTTCTGCAACGGAGACCTGCCAGTACCCACTAGTAAGATCTAGGGTTGAGAAGTAATTGGCAGACTTCAATGCAGCAAGTGACTCTTCTATACGGGGTAATGGGTATGCATCCTTGTGTGTTACTTTGTTGATTTGCCTATAATCTACTCACATCCTCATACTACCATCTTTCTTTTTAACCAGGACCAGGGGCTACAACTATTTCTGATAACCCCTGCATTCTTCATGTCCTGTAGCATCTCTTTTGCTTTCTAGTAGTGTGTTGGTGGTATAGGCCTATATCTTTCTTTAATGGGTGGATGGTTTCCTGTGGGTATGAGTGGTTGTACTCCTTTAATCCTCCCAAAATCAAGTGGATGTTTGCTAAACACTTGCTCGTATTCCTGAACTACCCGATAAACTCTGTGTTTCTGGTGAGAAGATGTGTTGTCAGTTCCTACATGGAGCTCCCGACACCATTTCTCTAACTGTTTTTTTTAATCGTGAGGCTCACCTGACACTGACTGAGCTAGTGATTCAGCGTCGTGTATGCAGTTGTTATCTACATGGTACAGTTTAGCAACAGTGGAATACCTTGGTAGCTTTATTTCGTCATCACCATAGTTTAATACATGTAAAGGTACCCTTCCTTTGCGTACATCAACCACCCCCCTGGCTGTTAGGAGTGTAGGACTACTGTCAGACACCACCGGCTCTACTACTGCCTGGTAGTCCTGCCCTCTGAGGCCTACTGCTGCCTGACACCAGATCATCATTTCACTTCTTGGTGGCACTACAATAGGAATTGGGTCTGTGACACGTACGCTACCAATTTCACCACTTGATAGTGTTACCTGTTGCTGGTACACGAGGGCTCGGAACTCTTTCTGAAGAACCCTCCTATCTCCTGGAGTAGCAGTATCTGCACTCTGTTGAAGCAAAAACAGCACTTCATCTAGACAGTTAACCATCAATTCGGTACCAAGTATCACATGTGGATCCCGCTCGTTTGGTTTGTCCTCAACCACACTGAGTCCCTGGTTCTTTAATTGCACCCTCCCCACCTTTACCGTTGCCTCCCAATGCCCTTCTACATTAACGGGTAACCCATTGGTTGCTATAATGTTCAAGTCAGGGTTTGGAGGTTCAAGATCTAGTTCAGATCAGAACCGTTTGTAAAGGACACTCGGGATGGTGGTCACCTGGGATCCCGTGTCTACCAATGCAGTGGTAGTGATACAGTCTATGATGATGGACAGGTACGGACAATCTCCCACGTACCTGCACAACCAATGAGATGGGCCTGGACAGTCTACCCTGGGGTTGGCCCCCGGCCCCAGGGGTTGCCCGTTTAAAGGATGTGCCCTTCTGTGTTGCACTTGCGACAGATGGGTTGTCCGCTGGCACTGTAGCGATCCGTGATCCTCGCTCGAAGCGGTGGTGTCCTCTTCTTCATCCATGGATTGTCGTCCGGGCTGTCAGCGAGCTGGATCTTTGTTGGTGGTGGTATCTCCATCTTGAGTTGCCTAGCACCTCGGAGCTTGGCCATCTCTCTGCTCAGCTGGAGCACCTCGGAGCACGGACTGCCAAACCGGTCAGGCATCACAGCCTGCATGCTGGTCTCTGCTGTAGGGGATAAAGAAGGTGCTTCTGGCAAAAAGGGGGTTTTAACCCATCGTGGCTGTGTGCCTAAGTCTGGCACTGCTGGGAGCTGCTGTCCCTTAATGGTTAGTTCTTTCAGGGTAGCAAACTCTGCATCAGGGTTTTGGAGAGCTCACCAGCGTGCTTGCTTACTATCATCTGGTAACTGGAGGCCCCTTACAAATTGTTCAATGAGCATTTTATTTTCATCACGAATGCCATTGGGATCAACTTGTTTAAGGAGCCTCAGCTCCTCCTGCAGGCGTAAGGAGTAATCAAGGACACTTTATTGTGCTTCTTGTTTACAATGGTAAAACAACAGTCTTAATTCAGTCTCAGTATGATGATCAAAAACTCTCTTTTCAAATATTTGTACAACAGACCCCTGATCTTCCTCAGACCAGTGTCGGGTTTCCAGCTCTGCTGCACCTGTTAACTGTCCCATCACTACTGATGCTCTCTGCTTACCGGTCATCGCGTACATGTCCAGCACATTACAAATCTTCCTCTCGAATGCGTCCAGGGTGCCTGGCTGGCCGTCATTCTTGGGTAACCAGGCTGCATTGGTGGACCTACAGCAGTGAGATCGGCATTATCGGAGCTACTGGTGCAGATGCTGGTAACGGTATTGTGCCGCCGGGTGGATTGATGACTACGAGCTGTCCGTTCGGTATATGTAGTGTGGGGGTACCGCGATGGGTATCCCCGTAGCTTGTACGTTCACCAATATTTTTCTGGCAGCACTAGAAGAATAGATAATTTACAGCCTTTCTAATCCTTTTTAAAAACATATAAAGACATCCTTGCGTTATATGGACCATGCCTTCATTGTTTGGGAAGGAACAAATGAAATTTACACCGCGTTTGTAAAATATCTCAATCTTAATAACAGATTTAACATGTTCTTCACTTCTAATTTTGGAGGTCTGTCTCTTCAGTTTTTGGATGTGAAGCTCGATGTGGTGAATGGGAAAATTCTGAGAAAAGTATTTAAAAAACCATTGGCAGGTAATTCCTTCCTGCATTTCAACAGTAATCACCCATTCCATACAAAACAATCATTGCCCTTCAGCCAGTTCCTAAGATTAAAACCTATTAATAATAACGATGAGATTCTCAATAAACAGGCGAATTAAATGAAGAATTTCCTGGAATGGGGTTAACATAGTAACATAAGGTTGAGAGCAAGTTCCCAGACCTTGTCTTAGCCCACTCACTCTGCCAGATCAGAATATCCCACACACTACACTGATGAGGGGCAGGTACCCCGAAACGCAGCGTCTGTAGTTTGGGGTTCTGATCTGGCACAAATCCCTTAGTTATATTAAAAGCTTGTAGGAAAGCGATTATGACTTTGAGGAAGCTGCTTAAATGTGGCACACGGGAGTTTCTCAACTTCCTTAGTGAAGTGCAAATTTGCATATATGCATATATCTGAGAGGAGGGAAGTGGCTTACAATCTCCTCACCTACTTCGCTCTCTCCATAAGGTTGAGAGCAAGTTCCCAGACCTTGTCTTAGCCCACTCACTCTGCCAGATCAGAATATCCCACACACTACACTGATGAGGGGCAGGTACCCCGAAACGCAGCGTCTGTAGTTTGGGGTTCTGATCTGGCACAAATCCCTTAGTTATATTAAAAGCTTGTAGGAAAGCGATTATGACTTTGAGGAAGCTGCTTAAATGTGGCACACGGGAGTTTCTCAACTTCCTTAGTGAAGTGCAAATTTGCATATATGCATATATCTGAGAGGAGGGAAGTGGCTTACAATCTCCTCACCTACTTCGCTCTCTCCATAAGGTTGAGAGCAAGTTCCCAGACCTTGTCTTAGCCCACTCACTCTGCCAGATCAGAATATCCCACACACTACACTGATGAGGGGCAGGTACCCCGAAACGCAGCGTCTGTAGTTTGGGGTTCTGATCTGGCACAAATCCCTTAGTTATATTAAAAGCTTGTAGGAAAGCGATTATGACTTTGAGGAAGCTGCTTAAATGTGGCACACGGGAGTTTCTCAACTTCCTTAGTGAAGTGCAAATTTGCATATATGCATATATCTGAGAGGAGGGAAGTGGCTTACAATCTCCTCACCTACTTCGCTCTCTCCATAAGGTTGAGAGCAAGTTCCCAGACCATAGTAACATAGTAACATAGTTTTTAAGGTTGAAGGAAGACTTTAAGTCCATCTAGTTCAACCCATAGCCTAACATGTTGATCCAGAGGAAGGCAAAAAAAAACCCATCTGGCAACACTAAGCTCCACATTGGGGGAAAAAATTCCTTCCTGATTCCAGATATGGCAATCAGACTAGTTCCCTGGATCAACGCCCTATCAATGAATCTAGTATATATAACTGGTAATATTATAGTTTTCAAGAAAGGCATCCAGGCCCTTCTTAAGTGTTAGTAGTGACTCACTCATTACAACATCATGTGGCAGAGAGTTCCATAGTCTCACTGCTCTTACAGTAAAGAATCCGTGTCTGTGATTTGATTAAATCTTCTTTCCTCCAGATGTAGAGGATGCCCCCTTGTCCCAGTCTCAGGCCTACGAGTAAAGAGATCATTAGAAAGTTCTCTGTACTGTCCCCTCATATATTTATACATTATTATAAGATCACCCCTAAGCCTTCGTTTTTCCAAGCTAAATAACCCCAAGTTTAATAACCTGTCTTGGTATTGCAGACCCCTTAGTCCTCTAATGACTTTTGTCGCTCTTCTCTGGACCCGCTCTAGTTCAGCTATGTCTTTCTTATACACCGGAGACCAGAATTGTACACAGTATTCTAAGTGTGGTCGCGCTAGTGACTTGTATAGAGGTAAAATTATGTTCTCCTCATGAGCATCTATGCCTCTTTTAATGCATCCCATTATTTTATTTGCCTTTGCAGCAGCTGCCTGACACTGGCCACCAAATGTGAGTTTGTCATCTACCCATACACCCAGGTCTTTTTCAGTGACAGTTTTGCCCAGTGTTTTACAATTAAGCACATAATTATACCTTTTGTTTCCTCTGCCCAAGTGCATGACTTTACATTTATCCCCATTAAAGCTCATTTGCCATTTAGCAGCCCAAGCTTCTAGTTTACATAAATCCTCCTGTAATATAAAATTGTCGTCCTCTGTATTGATTACCCTGCAGAGTTTAGTGTCATCTGCAAATATTGAGATTCTACTCTGTATGCCCCCTACAAGGTCATTAATAAATATATTAAATTGAAGCGGGCCCAACACTGACCCCTGTGGTACCCCACTGTTAACTGTGACCCATTCTGAGTGTGTTACATTAATAACCACCCTTTGTTTCCTATCACTAAGCCAGTTCTTAACCCACTTACACATATTTTCCACTATCCCCATTGTCCTAATTTTATGTATCAACCTTTTGTGTGGCACCGTATCAAAAGCTTTTGAAAAGTCCATATACACCACATCCACTGCATTTCTTTGGTCCAGTCCAGAACTTTCTTCTTCATAGAAGCTTATCAGATTAGTTTGACAGGAACGGTCCCTCGTAAAACCATGTTGATAATGGGTCATGAGGTTATTTTTCTTCAGATACTCCAGTATAGCATTTCTTAGAAAACCCTCTAGGATTTTACCCACAGTAGAGGTTAAGCTTACTGGCCTATAATTTCCAAGTTCAGTTTTTGTCCCCTTTTTGAATATTGGCACCACATTTGCTATACGCCAGTCCTGTGGTACAGACCCTGTTATTATGGAATCTTTAAATATTAAAAATAATGGTCTATCTATGACAGTACTTAATTCCTGCAGCACTCTGGGGTGTATCCCATCCGGGCCCGGGGATTTGTCAATTTTAGTGATTTTTAGACGATGCCGTACTTCCTCTTGGGTTAAGCAGGTGACATTTAATTGAGAATTTTTGTTATCACTGATCATATTGTCTGTCATGGGATTTTCTTGTGTAAATACTTTTGAAAAAAAGTCATTTAGCATATTGGCTTTTTCCTCATCCTCATCCACCATTTCACCCAGACTATTTTTAAAGGGGCCAACACTATCATTTTTTAGTTTCTTACTATTTATGTAGTTAAAAAATATTTTGGGATTATTTTTACTTTCTCTGGCAATGAGTCTCTCTGTCTCAATCTTTGCTGTCTTGATTTGCTTTTTACAGATGTTATTTAATTTTCTGTATTTATTTAATGCTTCATCACTACCTACTTGCTTTAATTCCCTAAATGCTTTCTTTTTGTCACTTATTGCACCTCTTACCGCTTTATTTAGCCCATAGTAGTTTCCTCCTATTTCTAGCATGCTTATTCCCATAGGGTATATATTGTGCACAGGTCCTATTCAGGATGCTAAATAAATATCTCCTATTTGCTTTGTGTACTTTTATGTCTCAGGACATCGTCCCAGTTTACTGCACTAAGATAATCTCTCAACTGTTGGAAATTTGCCTTCCTGAAGTTTAGTGTCCTTGTAGCCCCTCTACTCACATCTTAGTAAAGGATACTTGAAAGCTTATTATGTTATGATCACTATTACCCAAGTGACCTCCAACCCGTATATTTGATATGCGGTCTGGCCTGTTGGTTAATATTAGGTCCAGCAGTGCCCCCCTTCTTGTTGGGTCCTGAACCAGTTGTGAAAGGTAATTGTCTCTCATAGTTTTTAAAAACTTATTACCTTTGCTGGAACTGCAGGTTTCTGATCCTCAATGTATTTCAGGGTAGTTGAAGTCCCCCATAATAATGACTTCTCCCTGAGTCGCTGCTTCATCTATTTGCTTTATGAGGATATTCTCCTCCACTTCAATTATTGTTGGGGACTTATAACAAACCCCTATCAGTAATTTATTATTTTTTTCCCACTCCCCTTATCTCCACCCACAGGGACTCTACATTTCCATTATATTCACCTATATTATCATGCAGGATGGGTTTTAAGGATGGTTTTACATATAAACATACCCCCCCACCGCCGCTTATTTGTATGGTCATTTCTGAACAGACAATAGCCCTGTAAATTAACAGCCCGGTCCCCACCATGTCATAATTATTTTCCAACAAAATCAATTCTAATTCCTCCATTTTGTTTATGCATCTCTCTTTACCTCTATTCCTTCCTACTATATTCCTACTATATTGACTGTGTTTACCCCACCCCCCTGCCACCCCTAATTTTATTACTTGTGCCCAGGTTACTATTTACACTATCTTCCCCTAGTATACAATGAATACCCTCCCCCCCAATCCCTAGTTTAAACACTCCTCCAACTTTCTAGCCATTTTCTTCCCCAGCACAGCTGCACCCTCCCCATTGAGGTGCAGCCCGTCCCTAGCATAGAACCTGTAGCCAACAGAGAAGTCGGTCCAGTTCTCCAGGAACCCAAACCCCTCCTTCCTACACCAATTCCTGAGCCACTTATTTATCTCCCTAATCTCCCTTTGCCTCTCTGGTGTGGCACGTGGTACAGGCAGTATTTCAGAGAATACTACCTTGGAGGTCCTTGCCTTAAGCTTGCAGCCTAATTCCCTGAAATCATCTTTAAGGACCTTCCACCTACCTCTAACTTTGTCATTTGTGCCAATGTGCACCATGACCGCTGGGTCCTCACCAGCCCATGCCAGTAATCTGTCAACCTGATCAGCGATGTGCCGGACTCGAGCGCCAGGTAGGCAGCACACTGTTCGACGATCCCTGTCTTTGTGACAGATTGCCCTATATATTCCCCTAATAATTGAGTCCCCCACTACCAGCACCTGTCTGGCCTGCCCTTCTCTCCTGTTTTCCCCCTTACTGGAGCAGACACTCTCTGGCTTTCAGAGGTAATGCCCTGCTGCAGCAGTGCTGTACCTGAACTCACACCCCCCTCATCTGCCAACATAGCAAATTTATGGGGTGTGCCAAATCAGGGATAGCCTCCCTGGCACCCTTCCCTCTACCCCGCCTTCTAACTGTCACCGAGCTAGCTACCTCATGGTCCTGCAGCTCCATACTACCATCCTCCCCCACATCTATCCCATTGAGCAGCTGTTCAGTGAGCAGCAGACTCTTTTCCATATTGTCTATGGATCTCAGCATTGTCAGTTGTTCATTTAGATCCAGTATCTGGGCTTCCAAATGCACAACATACTCACATCTCACACTAGCAGTATGCACCCTCGACCAGCTGTTCAAGGATTGCATAGATGTAGCAAGATGTACACCGGATGGCACTGTCAATTATGGAGCTTATTTCCTAATGGGGATTGCACAGACAGAAATGATAAGTAAAAAGAAATGCAAAGTATTTAATTAAATACAACCTGCAATTCAGTAAGTACTCCCTTCCAAACTCCATGAATCCAAAGTCACTGAATCACAAGTCACACACTTACTTCCGTCCGCACTTACGCTCCGTCACACTAAGCTCGTATCACACTCGCTAGGAAATCAGATTTAATTTTTTTTTTTCTCTTAGCAGAAAATCAGCTTACAGCTCAGTGTACTTCCAAAGGACTGGAAGCCCCAACCAGTTGCTCCTTATAAACCCTTAATTATGCACCCCCACCCTTAATTAACCCCTTGTAAGTATAGCTACACCACAGCTACACCACAGGTTTTAAGTGCAAAGTAGTTAACCCTTTAACTTACAGGGAGTAAAATAAGAGACTATAAACTTGTAGAGAGAAAAGAAAGTTAAGAAAGCCCAATAAAATTAAAAAGGTAAAAAAAAAAGCAGTCAGCAATTCACACAGGTATTTGTTGCAGGATTCCCAAACACCTCCTCACTGAATCACAAGTCACACAATTACTTCCGTCCCACTTACGCTCCGTCACACTAAGCTCGTGTCACATTCGCTAGGAAATCAGATTTAAATTTTTTTTTTTTCCCTTAGCAGAAAATCAGCCTACCGCTCAATGTACTTCCAAAGGAACTTGTGGAATCAGCTCAAAAAAAAAGCTTTTGAAAAAAATCATATTACCAAAAAAACCTTGCAAAATGAAAAATCAGAAAAACGGTTCCTGTTCAACTTTAAATATAGTCCCTTACAAGAAATAATGAAAAGAGTGATCCATAAACACTGGCATGCTTTAGAAAATGATAAAATCTTACAAGCAGCAGTTTTATGTCGACCCTTGATAACATATCATAGATCTAGGAATTTAAGAGAGTTAATACAAAATAGGCTGAAAGTAGATAAACAAAGAACATGGTTGGAAAAAGATGGGTTGAAGGGTTATTGCAAGTGTAAAAATTGCTTATTTCGAAATTTTCACCAGACTGAAAAGCAATGAAAATAGCAGACCATGGTCACATTGTAACAGACTTCATCACATGTAAAACAAAGTGGTTTGTATATGCCATTTTTTGCCCGTGTCATCTACTATATAATTGCCTAAGGTTCTCTGTCTGTCACGGAAATCGCACACCAACACCAGCGGCGGCCACCAATGAGCGAGGAGTATGCAAAACAGCCGCGCGAATTCAAAATTCGCACCAAGCTGACACCCGGCAACAGCGGCGTATTGGCACTGCTATCGCCTGGATACACGCATCTGGCTGCGGCCATCATCTGGAGATCAGCGGCGTCTGATCTCCCGACGGTGGCTGCAGCGCGCGCGAGCCTGCTGGGAGATGACCGGCATCAGCCGTTCATCTCCCGTCTGACGAGCCGCTGACCTCTGTGCAGCAGTAACTCAGCCACGGCCACCTGCCACACAGAGGTCCACGGCAAGGCAGCCGGTAGTGCCCCGCGGCATTCAAACCACGCGTCAAGCCGCGGAATTTTCTGATTGGTCGCAGTGGCCGTGGCGACCAATCAGACAAGTAGTGTGGTTTGGCGCGTGGTTTGAATGCCGCGTCTCTCATTGGTCACCGCGGCGACCAATGAGAGGCGCGGCATTCAAACTGCACGCGGCTTGGCGGGAAATATGAATCCCGTGCTGTTGATTGGACACTGCTGAAAGCAGCGACCAATCAGCGGCGCCACGCGCGGTTTGAATACCGCGCCACTCATTGGTCATTTCAAATTAAACTACATACATATTCTAGAATACCCGATGTGTTAATATCGGACCTCCATCTAGTTGGTTTTATATTGGTGAAACTATAAGACCACTGTATGTTTGGTTCCGCAAGCATTTTAACTCTATCCTATCCGGAAAAGGTTCCCCGAGACTTATCCAACATGTTAGAGAATCCCATGGGTCTAATCCTGAGGTGCTAAGATTTGTTGGTTTAGTAAGAATTTTTGTCTCCCCAATTGGCGGCAATACTCCTAAAACCCTTTGTAGAACAGAAGCACGGTGGATAATAAATATAGATGCTATGGGAGCAGGAGGGTTAACAACGTAACGATTTGTCAACCTTTCTGGGATAATTACCTTGTGAATAGAGATGAGCGAGTATGCTTGTCACTACTAGGTACTTGCACGAATATCTCGGTACTTGGGGTACTCGGCGAGTACCGAGTAATCTCACGATACTCTTGCTATGCTCGGGGTCCACCTCCCTGATGTTGGCACTCTTTTCAGAGCCAGCCCGCATGCAGGGATTGGCTGACAGACACAGTAATGCCACAGCCATGTTGGTTGTGGCATTACAGTGATTGACTGGCCGCACAGCGTCATCAGGTATTTATAAGACCTTACCGCGCTGTGCTCGTCACTCTGCTCCACAGACAATCAGTGTAGGGAGAGCTGCTGCTGATTGAGGGATAGATTTGTGGCTTTCAGCTAGTGTAGGCATAGGGCTGCCAGTCTAATTACCACAACAGTCCTTCTGAGGACTAATAAAGCAGTATACAGGCAGGCAGGAAGGCAGGGTATATAGCAAACTTCGTTGTGCCAGTATACCAGCCTGCATCATATCTGGGGCTGGTGTACAGGAGGCAATTTTCATCCATCCCAAAACAGTGCGTTTAGGGATTAATTTAGCTTACTATAGGCAGGAGTAGGTTTTAGCTCAAATTAGGATACGCCAAAAGACTGCTATTGTAGTCAGTGTTTGTGTCTGACTAGTCCACCTGCAGGGCCTTAATCTCCAATCTCAGGGTCGTGCTAAAAACCAACTCTTGTCTGCACTCACTTAACATCTTAGTGCTGCTACTGTAGTTTCAGCGTAAATTAGGATACGCCAAAAGACTCACATTGTAGTCAGCGTTTGTGCCTGACTAGTCCACTGCAGGGCGTTAATCTCCAATCTCAGGGTCATGCTAAAAACCAAGTCTTGTCTGCACTCATTTAGCATTTTAGTGCTGCTACTGTAGGTTGCAGCGTAAATTAGGATGCGCCAAAAAACTCGCTATTGTAGTCAACGTTTGTGTCTGACTAGTCCAACTGCAGGGCCTTAATCTCCAATCTCAGGTCGTGCTAAAAACCAACTCTTGTCTGCACTAATTTAGCATCTTAGTGCTGCTACTGTAGGTTGCAGCGTAAATTAGGATACACCAAAAGATTCGCTATTGTAGTCAGCATTTGTGTCTGACTAGTCCACCTGCAGGGCCTTAATCTCAAATCTCAGGGTCGTGCTAAAAATCAAATCTTGGATGCCTTCATTTAGCTGTATACAGTCAGCACAACATTGAAAATGCACGAGGCCGGTGGCAAGGGACAAGGAACTGGACATAATGGTGGTGCAGGCAGAGGCCGAGCCCGTGTGCAAGCTCGAATTGCGCCACGACAAACGCCCACATCATCTCGCTCGACTTTCTTGTCCCAATTTCTAGGTGAATGCAGCAGTACTCCACTATTAAACCAAGACCAGTGTCAACAGGTTATTAGTTGGATAGCGGATAATGCTTCCAGTCAGTTTGGCACCACCACAAATACCCTGTCTTTTACATGGTCAAGTGTCAGTAGCCGTGAGACTGGACCGCACATTCCACACCTTGATACTCCTTCCTCCCACCATGCCGAGTGCCCGGCCCCGGACATAACTGTTCCCACAATTGGACACTCTGAAGAACAGTTCACTTATCCATTGATAGATTCTGGCCTCTCGCCAGCTCCAGTTGAAGTGGGACATGAGGAGATCGTATGTACCGAATGCCCAAATATTTGAGCAGCCACGATCTCACGAAGGCAACGGTGGGAACGTGTCTCAACAAGAGGTGGACGAGGATGAGACACAATTGCCAGAAAGTCAGGAGGAGGACCAGAGTGCAGAAGTGGAAGACGACGTGGTGGATGATCCAGTAACTGACCCTACCTGGCAGGAGGACATGCAGAGCGAGGACAGCAGTGCACAGGGGGAGTTAGGCGTAGTATCACAACAGGCAGGAAGAAGCAGGGTGGTGGCAGCAGGCAGAAGGCAGGCAACCGTTTCCCGGAACAACGACATGAGTGATGTTGCCAGTACAAGTGTTAGGTCTTCCCGAGTCTGGCTGTTTTTTAAGGCCATTTGCAACACCTGCCATGCCAGCATCAGCAGGAGTAGCAAACTAGCAGCCTGACCACCACCACCAGCATGATCAGGCACATGGCAGCAAAGCACTCAACTTTGTGAGATGTACAGCAGAGTACAGGAGCATTGTCTGCAGGTGACACCCCTGCGTCTTCCACTGTTCTTCGTGCAAGCCAATCCCCTGTCCATACTGCAGGCGAAGATGCCTCCTGTCCTTCGCCTGTACTTGCCGAAGCAGAACTAGCACTATCATCAGCCACGTCCTTGTCCCAGTGCAGCGTTCAGTTATCCATACTACAATCTTTGGAACGCAGGTGCAAATACGCTGCCAATGCCCCACATGCCACAGTTCTAAATGTTGCCTTTTAGGCTGGTGGAGACGGAAGCATTCCACAACCTGATGGCGGCTGTCCCATGTTACTTGGTCCCAGCCGCCACTATTTTTCCCAGGTGTGCCGTCCCCGCATTACATAAGCACGTGTCACAAAACATCATACGTGCCCTTAACAACGCAGTTTCAGGCAAAGTCTTCCTACCCATGGACATGTGGACAAGTGCTTGTGGGCAGGGCCGTACATCTCACTGACGGCACACTGGGTTAATATACTGGAAGCCGGGACCCAGTCTGAGCTTGGGATGGAACACGTCCTTCCGACACCAAGGATTGCAAGCCATAACTCAGTCAGGGTTTCACCCACAGTGTACAACTCTTGCACATCATGCTCCTCAGCCTCCTCTTCCTCCTCTTCTTCCACTTCACCCTCCACACCAGTCCCAAGCTGGAAGCACTGCAGCACTGCCTCGGCTAAGTGGCAACAGGCTGTGCTGAAGCTAATATGCATAGATGACAAACCCCACAACGCTGAAGAGCTGTGGACAGCTCTGAAACAGCAGGCAGATCACTGGCTCACACAGGGCCGGCTCCAGGTTTTTGTGGGCCCCTTTAACACATACTATGATTCATGAATATAATATAGAAGCTGCAGGCTGTGTATAATATAGAGGCTCCTGGGTGGGCTGTATATATAATATAGAGGCTGTTCAGGGTTGTATATATAAATGGTGACTGCCGGGCTATATATATAATATAGAGCCTGCGGGCTGTATATATTATTTGGAGGCTGTGCTGGACTATATATATTATTTGGAGGCTGTGTCGGGCTGTATATATATATTATATATATATATATATATGGTCCAGCACAGCTTCTATATTATATACACAGCCCAGCACAGCTTCCAATTAGTATATATAGCCCAGCACAGCCTCCAAATAGTATATATAGCCCAGTACAGCTTCCGTTTTATATATAAGCACAACAGCAGTCTCCATATACCTCAGCAGATCCTCCGTATACCCCAGCACAGCCTCCGTATACAGCCAGCACAGCCTCTGTATACCCCAGCACAGCCTCTGTATAACCCAGCACAGCCTCTGTATACCCCAGCACAGCCTCTATATACCTCAGCACAGCTCTATATACCCCAGCACAGCCTCTGTATACAGTCAGCACAGCTTCTATATACAGTCAAATAGCCTCTAATACCCCAATACAGCCTCTATATACAGTTAGCACAGCCTCTATATACCATAGCACAGCCTCTTTATACCCTAGCACAGCCTCTATATACAGTCAGCATAGCCTCTATATACCCCAGCACAGCCTCTATATACAGTCAGCACAGCGTCTATATACAGTCAGCAGAGCCTCTATATACCTCAGCACAGCCTGTATATACAGTCAGCACAGCCTGTATATACAGTCAGCACAGCCTGTATATACAGTCAGCACAGCCTCTATATACAGTCAGCACATCCTCTATATACAGTCAGCACAGCCTCTATATACAGTCAGCACAGCCTCTATATACAGTTAGCAAAACCTCTATTAACACAGCCAGCCATCTCTTCATGTATACTATGACAGCAGAGCTGAAATGGACTACTTCATTCAATACCTAATAATCCACAGTCAGCCTCTTATACAGTGTGGCCAAGCCAGTGTAGAGATAAGGATTCACAGCCATCATGCTTTTAGACGTCAGTACTCTCTGATATACAGTGCAGCACAGGGGACTTATTTACGTCGCTAGGACCCTCGATTATCAAGGTCTGCGACACCTTACTGTTGCGACACTTTTGCCCTCGTAAACAGAACTTATATTCCTATTCCACAGGCTGGGTATCTCAAATCTGCAGCACCAGACCTTAATTAGTCAAAAAATCCCTTCTGAATAAGCAGGCAGATCCACTATTCAAGTGCAGCACAGGTCCTCGAATGACAGTCCAGCAGCAGACAGCATCTATCATAAGATCTGGGACACTTTCTCAGCAACCCCGACACAGCCTCTATTTAGTCAGCTGCAATGGCACTTCAATACAACAGTGCGTTAAAAGAATCGTATATAGCAGTCAGCCACAGCACTCTCATCATAGCATCCAAGCCTTAATGAATACAGTAATCACAGTATTGGTAATTTAGATCCAGTTGTTTGAGGAAATGCTTCAGCCTACAATCTAGTTTTTGCACAAGGACTCTACTTGTAATACTCGCGACTCGCACAGAAGTCCTCACTCATGTATTCTGCCGCTACTCGGCCCGGCTTCGGTGTCATCTATTGTTTGGCGCTCATTTTGGAAGAGCAGTCCTGTGCCAGGGATTGTGACAGACATGAGATGTCCAGCCCTCGTTGGTTGTGTATAGACATGATGCCTGTGCACAGTGATACACGAGCCTTGAATGTTCCGTCGCTCATGTCCGGCACACAGCCTTTTAGACAGGATGTAGAGAGAGGAAGGTCTCTGCTGATTAGGACAGATTTTTTGTGGGCCCTAAGGTTTTTTTATATTTTTTTTTTTTTTTTAATCGATCAGGGCTGCTAAATTGCGTGACGCCACAACATTTCCTTGCTCAGTGATAATCTAGAGGACTTATAATGGCAGGGTGATCCAGATCGGTCAGTCCAGAGGATTTCAATGAACCGACCCTCCTTCTCGGGACTGCAATTGAGGGAGTAGGCCAGGCTTGCATACCAGAGTGCAATTCACAGCTTTTACTGTGAACTAATTAGAGTCACCACATCTTTATTAGTACTTAATTACAGTCTGAGGACCTATAATCTCTCTGATTCATAAACAATTAAAGTCCCGCGACAGTTTTAGTCTACCTACAGTACAGTTGGGTGGAACCTAGCCAATGCCAACTTCTGGCATCCCATAAATTCACCAGCAGCCGCCTGTAAGTGACACCTTATTAAGGTTTAGGGCTAGAATCCCGTCTCTTGACGCCTGTACGAGTCACCATAAGGTGTAAGTACTACTTTAATACAGGTTTAGGAGATTCTAATATCACCAACTTTCTATGTCACATAAGTCACCATAAAGGTGTACTACACTAACCTTAAAACATTGTTATTAGGAATAAAAAAAACCATCTTGGAACCATTACATGTAACAAACAGTTGTACCGACCACTCCAAAACAGCGTATGTGCAACTAACTACATCCCTTGTCATAAAAAGTCTATGCACAGGAATAGCGATGTAGCTACACTCTAATACAGGTTAGGTGGACTAAACCTACTGCTCAAAAGACCTTCATCGTCACCAGACAGAGTTTTCGTAGTTCCCTCTTAATCACATGGTTAAGAACAATAAATCCATACTTTGTCATTCTACAAAACATCACCAGATGAGTATGATTTGCTGACTCCATTAATACTGGATTGGCGACTAACGATCCTCTCTTCAAACCTCTACGAGTCAACCCAGACGGTGTTACGCCCATACCTTAAGAACCGTTTGAGGAACAATAATCCTAACCTCATGTTCATCCAAAACATCCAATCCTACCAGATTCGTATCACCTTATACAGTTAGGGAACCTACAAAATCCTCATCTTGAACATTACATATTCAAGACAGGTCGTCACGTCTATACCGTAATTAAGGTTGGAACTAAAATTCCTAACTCTTGTCTATACAATCTACAAGACACCACTGTAAAATGTGGACACATTATTAAAGGTTGAGGTACTAAATCCACTCATTGAACACCATTTTGTCTACCAGACAGGTGTACGTACTACAAATACAGGATTAGGACTAAAATCAACTCTTGTCATAAAGCAGTCACCGACAGTGTGTACTCTCCTTAATCAGGGATAGGAGGACTAAATCATTCTCTGCAAACCATTACAAGTCACCAAACAGTGTACGTGTACCTATACAGTTAGGGAACAATATTCTAAAATTGCCTTCAATTACAGCTCATCCCAGGTGTACTACTACCATTAAATACAGGTTAGGAACTTAAAATACTCCTATCAAAACTTACAGTCACCAACGGTTCACGTAGTTACCTTAATATAGGTTTAGTGAAATCCATTAATTTTAACTTCTTGTCATCCAAACAGTGTCGTCAGAAGGTCGTATAACATTTAAACAGGTCTTGGGCTAAACTTCCTCCTTCAAACCACTTACCATGTCACAGACAGTGTTACGTAGTACTTAATACATGTTTAGGGTTTAGGACAAAAATCCTACATCTTGTCTCAACCACTAGTACACCAGGACGGTGTAGCCGTCACTTAATATCTTGGATGTGGGACTTGAATCACTCTCTGACATTACTAGTCACCATACGTGTGTGTACTACCTTAATTAGTTAGGGTTAAAAAATCCTATAATACATTTTGTACATTCATCGATAGTCAATCCAACGTGTACGTACTACCTTAATACAGGTTAGGGACCTAAAATCCTCTCTTGAACCATTACAGTCACCAGACAGGTGTACGTACTACCTTAATACAGGTTAGGGAACTAAAATCCTAACTCTTGTCATCAAAACAGTCACCAGACAGGTGTACGTACTACCTTAATACAGGTTAGGGACTAAAATCCTCTCTTCAAACCATTACAGTCACCAGACAGGTGTACGTAGTACCTTAATACAGGTTAGGGAACTAAAATCCTAACTCTTGTCATCAAAACAGTCACCAGACAGGTGTACGTACTACCTTAATACAGGTTAGGGACTAAAATCCTCTCTTCAAACCATTACAGTCACCAGACAGGTGTACGTAGTACCTTAATACAGGTTAGGGAACTAAAATCCTAACTCTTGTCATCAAAACAGTCACCAGACAGGTGTACGTACTACCTTAATACAGGTTAGGGACTAAAATCCTCTCTTGAACCATTACAGTCACCAGACAGGTGTACGTACTACCTTAATACAGGTTAGGGAACTAAAATCCTAACTCTTGTCATCAACACAGTCACCAGACAGGTGTACGTACTACCTTAATACAGGTTAGGGACTAAAATCCTCTCTTGAACCATTACAGTCACCAGACAGGTGTACGTACTACCTTAATACAGGTTAGGGAACTAAAATCCTAACTCTTGTCATCAAAACAGTCACCAGACAGGTGTACGTACTACCTTAATACAGGTTAGGGACTAAATCCTCTCTTTCAAACCATTACAGTCACCAGACAGGTGTACGTAGTACCTTAATACAGGTTAGGGAACTAAAATCCTAACTCTTGTCATCAAAACAGTCACCAGACAGGTGTACGTACTACCTTAATACAGGTTAGGGACTAAAATCCTCTCTTCAAACCATTACAGTCACCAGACAGGTGTACGTAGTACCTTAATACAGGTTAGGGAACTAAAATCCTAACTCTTGTCATCAAAACAGTCACCAGACAGGTGTACGTACTACCTTAATACAGGTTAGGGACTAAAATCCTAACTCTTGTCATCTCAAACAGTCACCACACTGTTGTACGTCATACGTTCATACAGGTTAGGGAACTAAAATCCTAACTCTTGTCATCTCAACAGTCACCACACTGTTGTAAGTCATACCTTTATTCAGGTTAGGGAACTAAAAACTAACTCTTGGCATCTCAACAGTCACCACACTGTTGTACGTCATACGTTCATACAGGTTAGGGAACTAAAATCCTCTCCTAAAACCATTCAAGTCACCAGACTGTTGTACGTCATACCTTGATACAGGTTAGGGACTAAAATCCTCTCCTGAAAGCATTACAGTCACCAGACTGTTCTATGTCATACCTTGATACAGGTGAGGGACTAAAATCCTCTCCTAAAAACCATTCAAGTCAGCAGATTGTTGTACGTCATACCTTGATACAGGTTAGGGAATACAATCCTCTCCTAAAACCATTCAAGTCACCAGACTGTTGTACGTCATACCTTGATTACCTTGATACAGGTTAGGGAACTAAAAATCCTAATCTCTTGTGATCTGAACAGTCACCAGACTGGTGTACGTCATACCTTGATACAGGTTAGGGACTAAAATCTTCTCATGTGACTGTTGTCGCAGTATACAAGCAAAATGCGCAAGGGCGTTGGCAAGGAACAAGGAGGTGAACGTGATGGTGGTGCAGGCAGAGGCCGAGGGCGTGTGCAAGCACTAATTTCGCAACAATAAAGTGGCACATCTACTCGCTCCCCACGTCCTGTCCCAAATTGTTGGGGCCCACTGCAGTACTACGCTCTTGAACCAACACTAGTGTCAACAGCTTGTTACTTGGATAGCGGATAATGCTTCAAGTCTGATTGGCACCTCCACAAACACCTGTCTTCCACACGGTCAATTGTCAGTAGCCGTGATACTGCACTGCACATTTCCCAACCTGATCCTCCTTCCTACCAACTGGCTGAGTGCACGTCCACGGACATTACTGATCCCACACTTGGACACTCGGAAGTCCAGAAGTGTGTACCCATGGGTCAGTGGAGGTACATGGCAAATTCCCATTACAAAATTTAAATTCAGTTGTCATTTGTTGGTGGTGTGGTGAAGTCTGGCCCAATCCAACCCTTGTTCATCTTGATCTCAGTCAGCCTGTCAGCATTTTCAGTTGACAGGCGGTTGCGTTTATCAGTAATGATTCCACCTGCAGCTCTGAAAAGACGCTATGACAAAATGCTAGCGGCAGTGCAGGCCAGGACTTCCAAGGCGTAGAGAGCCAATTCATGCCACGTGTCCAGCTTGGAGACCCAATAATTGTAAGGCACAGAGGAATCTCGCAGTACAGTTGTTCGATCGGCAAGGTACTCCTTCAGCATCTGACCAAACTTAGCATTTCTTGTGGCACTACCCCGCACCTCAGGGGCTGTGGTACGTGAGGGGCTAAGAAAACTGTCCCACCTCCTAAAGACTGTTCCCCTACCTTTGGCGGATTGGACTTGTGCCCCTCTCGGCCGAACGCCTTGGTTGTCCACCGATTCCTCACCTATGCCGCTAGCGTTTTGTGAGGGGAATGATTAGCCTACTTCCGTGACTATGGCCTTCTGGAACTACTGCGTTTTGGCTGACCTCTCCGCCTCAGGAATGACAGACATTAATTTCTCCTTGTACCGTGGGTCTAACAGTGTTGCCAACCAGTACTGATTGTCGGCCAAGATGTTCTGAACGCGAGGGTCACGAGGCAGGCAGCTTACCATAAAGTCAGCCATGTGCGCCAGACTCTTAACACCCATCACTTTAGTATCCAGACCAACACGATGACTGAACATGCTGTCCTCCTCCTCCTCCTCCTCCTCATCTCCCCTGTCCTCTGCCCAGCCACGCTGAATCGAGGGTATCACTGGTGTGCATGTCATATCCTCAATTTGGCCAGAGAGTTGCTCCATGTCTTCATACTCCTCCTCCCCGTCATAGTCCTCCACTGCACGTTGTGATGAGATGAGGCTGGACTCTGTGTTTTCACCCACACCCACTACTGTTTCTTGCTCCAAGTCATCGCGCTCGGCCTGCAATGCATCCTCTTTGTTTTTCAGCAGAGACCATTTTAGAAGGCAGAGTAGTGGTATGGTGACGCTAATAATGGCGTCATCACAGCTCACCATCTGGGTGCAGTCCTAAAGTTTTGGAGGACGGTACATAGGTCCGACATCCATCTCCACTCCTCAGGTGTTATGTGTGGAGTTTGAACCATTTTCCCGACGGCTTAGGTGATGCAGGTAGTCAACAACTGCCCTCTTCTGCTCACATATCCTGACCAACATGTGCAGAGTTGAATTCCAACGCGTGGGGACATCACACACCAGTCTGTGGGCCGTAAGACGCTAACGGCGCTGAAATCCGCAAAGGTCGGCTGAAGCAGCAGGTGACTTGCGAAAATGTGCAGACAGACGGCGAACTTTTACCAGCAGTTCAGACAGCTCTGGGTATGACTTTAGAAACCTCTGAAACACCAGGTTGAGCACGTGGGCCACGCATGGAACATGCGTCAGCTGGCCTCGCCTCAAAGCTGCCACCAAGTTCCGTCCATTGTCACACACGACCTTTCCTGGCTTTAGGTTCAGAGGTGTGAGCCAGTGATCTGCCTGCTGTTTCAGAGCTGTCCACACCTCTTCTGCATTGTGGGGTTTGTCACCTATGCAGACTAGCTTCAGCACAGCCTGTTGACGCTTCGCAGAGGCAGTGCTGCAGTGCTTCCAGCTTGGGACTGGTGTGGAGGGTACAGTGGATGAGGATGAGCAGGAGGAGGAGGAGGACGCTGAAGAGCATGACATTCCGGAGCTGTAGAGTGTCGGTGAAACCCTGACAGAGGTAGGGCCTGCTATCCTTGGTGTGGGAAGGACGTGTTCCGTCCCTCGATCAGACTGTGTCAGAGCCTCCACAATATTAACCCAGTGTTTTGTCAAGGAGATGTAGCGGCCTTGCCCACAAGCACTTGTCCACGTGTCTGTGGTTATACACTTCAGCCCTGACCTTACCCCTGCGGTATTAAAGAACAGCAATGACTGTCTACCTCCAGTTTCCAATATCATGTCCACTCTCTATTTGAAACTAAACCTTTCCAAAACTGAACTTCTTCTGCTCCACCCATCCACTAACCTCCCTAAATCGGACATCTCTCTCTCAGTTTGTGGCACCACGATAATGCCTAGGCAGCAGGCTCGTTGTCTGGGTGTTATGTTTGACACCGATCTCTCCTCCTCCCACACACAATGTCTCGTCCGCTCATGTCACTTACACTTGAAGAATATCTCCAGAGTCCGTCCCTTTCTCACCCTGTAAACAACAAAAACCCTCACCGTGGCCCTAATCCATTACAGCCTTGACTATTGCAATTCTCTATTAAGCGGCCTCCCCCTCACCAGAGTTTCTTCCCTCTCCCGTCCATCCTTAATGCAGCAGCCAGGATCACCCATCTGGCCAATCGTTACTCAGATGCCTCTGCTCTGTGCCAGTCATTGCACTGGCTGCCCGTATACTACAGCATCCAATTCAAATTGCTTCTTATCACCCACAAAGCTATTCACAGTGCAGCACCCCTCTACCTCTCCTCCCTCATCTCTGTCTATCACCCCACTCGCCCTCTACGTTCCTCAAATGACCTTCGACTGACATCGGTAATAATCCGATCCCTCCCAGTACCGGCTCCAAGACTTCTCCAGAGCTGCACCAAACCTCTGGAATGCTTTACCAAAAGAAATCAGGACTATCCACAACTTGCATGGCTTCAGACGATCCCTAAAAAAGCATCTTTTTAAGGCGGCCTATCATACTCCCTTATAGAAGTCCTTTGTACTGTAGATAGTGGGCTATCCCTCTGGACATTACTCTTCTACAAACTCCACCAAACCAAAAAGGTCTACACAGACTGTATAATGACCATCCATGTAAGCTTAGTTCTATGCCCCATTTCCTCAAGATGCCTGGACCATCCGTGCAATAAGCCCCTGTACCTTGTGCAACCCCTATCCGTTGTAGATTGTAAGCTCTTTTGAGCAGGGTCACCTTCATTTCTTGCTTTATTTTTTGTATTTTCTTTTTTACATTGATTCTATGCCTATTGTTTTGTATCCAATTATTCTACTGTATTTGTTCTGTACTGTAATTACTTACTGTATTATATTTTCTGTACTCTAACCCTACATTGTAAAGCGCTGCGTAATATGTTGGCGCTATATAAATAAAGCTGTATTATTATTATTATTATTAGGTGGACTTTGGCTGAAACAGCGTTGTTCAGGGCACGTGTGATGCTGTTGGACACGTGGTTATGCAATGCGGGGGACGGCACATCTGGAGAAATAGTGGCGGCTGGGGAACCGAGTAACGTGGGACAGCAGCCGGCATCAGGTCGCGGAATGCTTCCGTCTACACCAGCCGGAAAGGCAACATTTGTAGCGCAATGAGTTGCGAAATGTGATCATTCAGGACTGTGGCATGTGGGGCGTTGGCAGCGTATTTGCGCCTGCGTTCAAATGTTTGCTGAATGGATAATTGAACACTGCGCTAGGAAAAGGACGTGCTTGATGGTGGTGTAATTTGGACGTGGGCAACTTCAGGTGCAGGGACGGAGGCTTGTTCGCGGGCAGCTTGGACAGGGGATTGGCTCGCACGCACAAAGGCAAAGACGTAGCAGTGACATCAGCAAGCACCGCTTTCTCGACTCTGTTGTAGTTTCCACAAAGTCGTGTGCTTGGCTGACATGTGCCTGATCATGCTAGTGGTGGGCAGGCTGCTACTTTTCGTACCCCTGCTGATGCTGGCATGGCAGGTGTTGCAAATGGCCTTTTTAGAGTCATCTGGAGCCAACTGAAAATACTGCCAGACTCGGGAAGACCTAACATTTGCACAGGCACCTTGTGTCGTGTTGTTGTTCCGGGGAACGGTTGCCTGCCTTATGCCTGCGTACCCGACCCTGCTTCGTACTGCCTGTTGGGATGCTATGCCTCCCTCCCCCTGTGCACTGCTGTCCTCGCTCTGCATATACTCCTGCCAGGTTGGGTAAGCTACTGGATCATCCACCACGTTGTCTTCCTATTCCTTGGCTAATCGCTGGACTGCTCCTCCTTCTCCTCATGTGGCACCATGATGACCGTTACAATAGTTTGGCTGTAGTTTCAGGTATACCCACAGTGGTAAATTTTTACGCCCATTCTTTTTGAATGGGCATTACAAAGACAGGATACCCGCATCTTTTCTATGTGAAAAATGTTTTGAGGCCCTCCAGCACGTCTCTATCCAGGGACAAAGAGGAGCCTCCCAATTTTTGGCTGCCCTGACCAAAGGGCTATTCTAAAATACACCCACTTGAGGGTTACAGGCCCTACTACAAGTCTGTAAGCATGGGTCATTGTTGAACCTCTCAATTTTTGGCTGCCCTCACCAAAGGGCTATACTAAAATACACCCACTTGAGGGTTACAGGCCCTACTACATGTCTGTAAGCATGGGTCATTGTTGAACCTCCCAATTTTTGGCTGCCCTCACCAAAGGGCTATACTAAAATACACCCACTTGAGGGTTACAGGCCCTACTACATGTATGTAAGCATGGGTCATTGTTGAACCTCCCAATTTTTGTCTGCCCTGGCCAAAGGGCTATACTACAATACACCCCCTTGAGGGTTACAGGCCCTACTACATGTCTGTAAGCATGGGTCATTGTTGAACCTCCCAATTTTTGTCTGCCCTGGCCAAAGGGCTATACTACAATACACCCACTTGAGGGTTACAGGCCCTACTACATGTCTGTAAGCATGGGTCATTGTTGAACCTCCCAATTTTTGGCTGCCCTCACCAAAGGGCTATACTAAAATACACCCACTTGAGGGTTACAGGCCCTACTACATGTATGTAAGCATGGGTCATTGTTGAACCTCCCAATTTTTGTCTGCCCTGGCCAAAGGGCTATACTACAATACACCCACTTGAGGGTTACAGGCCCTACTACATGTCTGTAAGCATGGGTCATTGTTGAACCTCCCAATTTTTGTCTGCCCTGGCCAAAGGGCTATACTACAATACACCCACTTGAGGGTTACAGGCCCTACTACATGTCTGTAAGCATGGGTCATTGTTGAACCTCCCAATTTTTGGCTGCCCTCACCAAAGGGCTATACTAAAATACACCCACTTGAGGGTTACAGGCCTACTACATGTATGTAAGCATGGGTCATTGTTGAACCTCCCAATTTTTGTCTGCCTGGCCAAAGGGCTATACTACAATACACCCACTTGAGGGTTACAGGCCCTACTACATGTCTGTAAGCATGGGTCATTGTTGAACCTCCCAATTTTTGGCTGCCCTCACCAAAGGGCTATACTACAATACACCCACTTGAGGGTTACAGGCCCTACTACATGTCTGGAAGCATGGGTCATTGTTGAACCTCCCAATTTTTGTCTGCCCTGGCCAAAGGGCTATACTACAATACACCCACTTGAGGGTTACAGGCCCTACTACATGTCTGTAAGCATGGGTCATTGTTGAACCTCCCAATTTTGGACTGCCCTGGCAAAGGAAGATACTACAATAGACCCAGTTCTTCAAAATGGGCACATTATTTCTAGACAGGGCTTCATGTACGTCTCTTGTCAGGGTCATCGGAGTGCCGCACAATGTTTTCACGTAAAATCTTTCATGTAATCACAAAAAGTAACATACACCAGCTGTATCTCACTATTGGGTATGTGCCCTTAACATTTCCACCCTAAATATTCATTTTGGTGTCATTTTGGAAGGTTTTCTGGACACTCCGTAAAATTGGCGTGAAACTCGGACAACATTGTTCACAGCTGTGACTTTTGAGTGAGAAATGCTTCCAGGGGTCTTCCCCATGGTGTTGCCATGTCATTTCAGCACTCTTCTGAGACTTTTGTGACATTTTTAGGGTTTTTCCAGGCAGCCGGCAGTCATTTCATAAAAATACTCGTGTCTCCCATAGGATAACATTGGCTCGTTACTCGGGCCGAGTACACGAGTATCTCGGGATGCTCGGCCCGAGCTTCGAGCACCCGAGCATTTTAGTACTCGCTCATCACTAATGATCCCCCATCCTGCTGCTCAAAGTAAAAAAAAAAAAAAACTGATCATACTCACCTTCCATCCGCTCCCTGGGGCTGTGTCCTCCTCAGATGCTTCCCCACCACATCCTTTATAGCAGCAGCTCTCGGGACTGTGGAGCTTCCTCCTTCCTGCAGCAGTGTGATGAGGTCGCAGGGTGATGACTCATCACTCTGCTACAGTAGGCAAATGAGGAAGCTCCACTGCTCCCAGAGCCAGCACATGGTAATCTGCATCGAATGCAAATTAGCCATGTGCACTAGGAGCTCAGCTAGCACTCAGCTCCTTGTGGAGTCTGCCTGATGTGCCCCTTGTTGACAGGGCTGTCTGTCCCTAATGGGCCCCTGGCTGTCAGGGCTGCCTGTCCCTGATGGCCAGTGGGCCCCCCTCCCAGCTGTTCAGGGCCCCGGCACTTGCCCGGGTATGCCGGGTGCTGACGCCGGACCTGGGCTCACACCACTGAACCTACAGCCAGGCATGGTCGTGTGTGACAATGGCCAGAACCTTGTGGCGGCTCTGAGGCGAGCTGACACATGTTCCATGCGTGGCCCATGTGCTCAACCTCGTGGTTCAGCGGTTTATTAAATCCTACCCGGAGCTGTCTGATCTGCTCGTCAAAGTACGCCACCTGTGTGCCCATTTTAGAAAGTCACCTACTGCTTCTTCCAGCCTAGCCAGCTTTCAGTGGTTTTGCAGCTTCCGGCTCACAGACTGGTGTGTGATGTCCCCACGCTTTGGAATTCCACACTGCATATGTTGGTCAGGATTTGTGAGCAGAAGAGGGCAGTTGTTGAGTACCAGCATCAACTAGGCTGTCGGTATACGGTTCAAACTCCACACATAAGACCTCAGGAGTGGACATGGATGTCTGACATATGTACCGTCTTCCAAAACTTTGAGGACTCCACCAAGATGGTGAGCGGCGATAATGCCATCATTAGCATCACCATCCCACTTCTCTGTCTTCTAAAACGCTCTCTGCTCAAAATCAAAGACGATGCATTGCAGGCGGAGCACAATGAGTTGCAGCAAGAAACCGTACTGGGTGATTACACACAGCCCAGCCTCATCTCATTCCAATGTGCATTGGAGGACTATGACGAGGAGGATGAAGAAATGGAGCTACTTTCATTCGGAATTGACGGTAATACATGCACAACCGTCAGACCGTCGGTTCAGAGTGGATGGCCAGAGGACAGGGGAGAGGAGGAGGAGGATGAGGTCAGCATGGCCAGTCATGCTGTTGGTGAGGACTCTGAAGTCTTGCCTGTTAACAGTCTGGCGCACATGGCTGACTTTATGTTACGCTGCCTGTGTTTTGACCCTCGAGTTATCAAGGTCTTGGCGGACACTCATTACTGGTTGGTGACACTTTTAGACCCACGCTACAAAGAGAACTATATTTCTCTTATTCCCGAGGCGGAGAGGTCTACAAAAATGCTGCAGTACCAGAAGGCCATAGTCGCGGAATTAGTCAAAAAATTCCCTTCTGAAAACGCTAGCGGCAGAGGTCACGATTCAGTGGACAACCAAGGCGTCCGGCCGAGAGAGGCACAAGTCCAATGCAGCAGAGGCAGGGGAACACTCTCAAAGATCTGGGACACTTTTCTCAGCACCTCCCGTACCACAGGCCCTGAGGTGTTTTAGTCCATGCTTGCAGAATGGGCATTACAAGTACAGGAGACTAGTGATGGGCGAATCCTAAATTACTCGGAATCGCTTGACTCTAGCGAGTCCGAGCACAGGACTCGCTACTCGTTGCGAGTCTAGCGAGTCCAATGTTAATGAATGGGGAAGCGAGTAAATAGCGAGTAGTGTGAGATTTACAAATCGCAGATGTGTCTTGGAAGCTTCAGCCTGAAGCAATCCTAGTTTTGTCATTTATTTGCATTGGACTCGTTTACTTTGTAAGTAATCGCTGACTCGCACAGATAAGATCCTGTCTTCTCTGTGTTCTGGCTGCCCCAGCTCCAGGGTCCTAGAGCCTGCCTGCTGCCTGATGTAGCAGTGCTGAGATTGTTCTCAGTCTGCTCATTCCCTGTGTACAGACATGAATGTCTGTGCACAGAGATGATGTAGCAGAGCTGAGATTGTTCTCAGTCTGCTCATTCCCTGTGTACAGACATGAATGTCTGTGCACAGAGATGATGTAGCAGAGCTGAGATTGTTCTCAGTCTGCTCATTCCCTGTGCATAGAGATCTATATTTATGCACAGGGGATGTAGCAGAGAGGACATCGCGTTTTGGACTGCGTCGGACGGAAGAGGATTTTTTTAATTAAAGATGGAGTCCCTAATGGCTTTTTTTTTATTTCTAATAAAAAATTTTCTTTGTGTTGTGTTTTTTTAAAACAATTTAATAGAAATTCATGGCGGTCATGTCTAATATTGGCGTGACCGCCATAAATTTCGGGCTTAGGGCCAGCTGATAATACAAAGCTGGCCCTAACCCCTTTATTACCCAGCGTGCCACCGCTACCAGGCCGCTGGAAGAGCGGGGTTCAGCGCCAGAGGATGGCGCTTCAATGAACGCGCCATCTTCTGGGGCGGCTGCGGGCTGCAATTTGCAGCGGGGGTGCCCAGAAAGCTTGGGCATCCCTGCGCTGCGGATTCCAGCCCCCAGCTGCTTAGCTGTACTGGCTAGAAATAGAAATTGCGCGGAGCCCCACGCATTTTTTTTAAATTATTTCATGAAATTCTGAGATTCTGACTCTGACTCTGAGACTCTGACTCTGAAATTCATGAAATAATTTTAAAAAAATGCGTGGGGCTCCGCGCAATTTCTATGTCTAGCCAGGTACAGCTAAGCAGCTGGGGGCTGGAATCCGCAGCGCAGGGATGCCCAAGCTTTCTGGGCACCCCCCACTGCAAATTGCAGCCCGCAGCCGCCCAGAAGATGGCGCGTTCATTGAAGCGCCATCCTCTGGCGCTGAACCCCGCTCTTCCAGCGGCCCTGGTGGCGGTAGCACGCTGGGTAATAAAGGGGTTAATACCAGCTTTGTTATACAAGCTGGTATTAAGCCCGAGATTCTTAATGTCAGGCCACGTTTGACCTAGCCACTAAGAATCTCCAATAAAGGGTTAAAAAAACACAACACAGAGAAAAATTTTTATTTGAAATAAAAAAAAAAAGCCATTAGGGACTCCATCTTTAATTAAAAAAATCCTCTTCCGTCCGACGCAGTCCAAAACGCGATGTCCTCTCTGCTACATCCCTGTGCATAAATATAGATGTCTATGCACAGGGAATGAGCAGACTGAGAACAATCTCAGCACTGCTACATCAGGCAGCAGGTGGGCTCTAGGGCCCTGGAGCTGCACAGAGAAGACAGCTGGACTCGACTCGCAAAGAAACAGCAGTTACTTTGCGAGTTTTCCCTGCTATCACTGGCACAGTAGCCGAGTCTAATGCAAACAATGGCAATCCTAGTTTTGTCAGCGTTTCTGACAAAACTAGGATTGATATTGATTTGCATTGGACTCGTGCGAGTAATCACTGGGAAACTCGCAGAGTACCGAGTCCTGCGAGTCCCTTACTACTCGCCGAGTAACGAGTCCTAGCGAGTAGATTCGCCCATCCCTACAGGAGACCCGCTCCTTTGTAATGGGAACAATTTTTAGAGGCTCTCCTCCATGTTTCTTCCAAGGGACATCGCAATGCCTCCCAATTTTTGGCAGCCCTTCCTAGGGCAATCCTACAAAAGACCCACTTGCTTAAACTGGGCACATTATTTAAAAAGGCTCTCATGCATGTCTCTATCCCGGGGCATTGAAGTGCAACACAATTTTTGGCTTCCCTGCCTATGACAATCCTACAAAAGACCCACTTGCTTAAAATGGGCACATTATTTAAAAAGGCTCTCATGCACGTCTCTATCCACGGGCATTGAAGTGCAACACAATTTTTGGCTTCCCTGCCTATGACAATCCTACAAAAGACCCACTTGCTTATAATGGGCACATTATTTAAAGAGGCCCTCATTTACGTCTCTTCCCAGGGGCATGGGAGTGCCACACAATTTTTGGCTGCCCTGCCTAGGGCAATGCTACAAAACACACACTTCCTTATAATGGGCACATTATTTAAAGAGGCCTTCATTTACGTCTCTTCCCAGGGGCACACAATTAAAAAAAAGAAACTTTAATATAATCCTAAAAACTAACATACACCAACTCTGTCTCACAAGTGGGTATGAGCCCTTAATTTTTTTTCCATGAAAATCCATTTTGGTTTAATTTTGTAACGTTTTCTTGACAGTCCATAAAAGTGGCGTAATAGTCTGATAACATTGTTAACATCAGTGACCTTGGGGTCTGAAATGCTTCCAGGGGTCTTCCCCATGCTGTTCCCATGTCATTTCAGCACTGTTCTGATACTTTTGTGACATTTTTAGGGTTTTTCCATGCTGCCGGGGGTCATGTCAGAAAAATGCTCGGGTCTCCCATAGGATAACATTGGGCTCGGTGCTCGGGCCGAGTGCACGAGTATCTTGGGATGCTCGGCCCGAGCTTCGAGCACCCGAGCATTTTAGTACTAGCTCATCTCTACTTGTGAACTAAATGTAGTGTGGTTAAAATTCCTTTATGTATATAGCATTTTGTACATTCTTCGATATGCCAATTCTTGTCTTCATGACAAATTTACTCTATGTTTATATGTCATGTAATTGAAAGTTTTTAATGAACATATAGTTTAAAGGCAATGACGTCAAATCAGGTTGCGCCTGTTTGATCCCTTAATAAGGAACTGATGTCGGCAGCCTCTCTAGAACCTGTAGAAGCACTGTAATGTGATACGGCCCCATAATCTGTGAATCATCACCCCCTATCTGCTTATGTGCACCCGTGATTTGACCGGTGAGCTGCAGTTCTTCTTTTATCCCTCTCTTTGATGTGCATTGATTGTTGTGGCCTACAGCTCTGAGCGAGCACCCCGGTCTGGCGTCTTCACTCCGCTGACAGAGGCTGTTAATTGCAGAGTGATAAATTTGTATAGTGCAGCGATGAGTGCTCGGGCCTCTCTTTACTTGTATCTACAATAAAAAAAAAATGAAAACATGCATTGTTTGTGGCCTGTGAGGTCTGAACTTGACCAGCCCTGGTTTACAGGAGTGTGTATAGTGTCTTGCATTTCCATACCTCAGACTGTGAGGCCAGAGGTCTGCGGCTTATTCACCAGCCTCTGTAGGGCAGTACCAAAGCACCATTTTGCAGAGAGGGTCCTGCACATAAGGAATTAAGTAAAATAACTTTGCTGTAACTTTTGAAAAAAAGGCAATGGTGGTACATAATGTATTTTGTAGCATTTATCAGATCCAAATAGTAATAATTTTAACAAAGGCACTTAGCATAGACTATAATAAGTCTCAAAGACACAAATATTAATATGCACAGTATATATAAGGAAAGTCCCATAGAGGTTAGCAGACTCCATTACAATTGAGCAAAGTCCATTAAGGACACATTCCATTAAGTATTTTGAGGTATAGCTCAAAGGCTGCAGTCCCACTAATCCAGTAGGGGGCAGCACAATTGGCACTAAACTTGAGAAGGAAAAAAATAAGACAAACAAAATAATAAGCTTCCCTCTTTTAAGAACTCAAATACAACTAAAAAAAATCCTTCTCTGAACAACATGCCTAGTAAGGGACAGGTCAGCAAACCAACAACATAAATGTATGACGTATGGCTCACTGTAATGGTGCTCAGAGTAAAAAAGACTAAAGTCATACGGTAGTACATTGGCATACAGAAAAAATGTTTCAGAGAAACTTGTAGTACGTTTTGGAAGTACTGTTTATTGCTCACTCAAAATTGCATAGAATGCTTCACAAAGTTTTGACTCTAATTGAGTCTTTTTCATAGCAACATCGTCTACAATAAATACGAAGAACCAAAATTAATACATCATTTACAAAAAAATGAAAATAAGATTGTATTAGATTCACATAGTGGTCATAAACTGTATTTTCTACGTGACGTGATATATTAGACATCATACACCAACATGTAGTATATAATTGCAGCAATGCATTAAACAACAAAAATCATCATACTAGTGGTCGAGTGGCCACAGTCTAGTTCTGTGTGCTATGTCATAGCATAACATAAAGAAAATTAATAAACTAATCTTTATTTAGCCCAAAAGTCATCATTTTCACAAGACTGACAGGAGAAATGCATCATACAATTTATTGTGCAATTTCTCCTGAATACACTGATATCCCATATGTGGTGGAAAACTACTGTTTTGCCATATGACAGTGTTTGGAAGGGAAGCAGCACCATTTGACTTTTTGATTGCAAAATTGGCATGAATCAATAGCAGATGCCATGTTGCATTTGGAGAGCCCCTGATGTGCCTAAACAGTGGAAATCCCCAACAATTGACCCTATTTTGGAAACTAGACCCCACAAGGATTTCATCTATGTGTGTGATGTATGGTGTGGTGGGGTACTCCACAGAATTTTATAAAGTTGAACTGTAAAAATAAAAAAAAATCCCTTTTTTTCCAAGGGTACCAGAAAACATTGCACCATACAATTTGTTGTGCAATTTCTCCTGAGTACCATTATACTCTATATGCAGTTGAAAGCTACTGTTTGGGAGCATGGCAGGGCTGGGGAGGGAACGAGTGCCATTTGACTTTTCAAGTGCAAAATAGAGGCTGGAATCATTAGCAGATGCCATTTCGTGATCGGAGAGACCCTGATGTATCTCAATAATGGAAACCCCACAAGTGACACCATTTTGGAAACTATCGAATCGTGGGAAAAAAATGGTGTATCATGGTCCGCGCTGCCAAAAACATCCACTCTGAAAGTAATGCACGTGAAGATGGAACTTCAAAATAACTTCTTTATTGCCTCCTACGCGTTTCGGTGCCCTCCTGGCACCTTCCTCAGGGATCTGATCCCTGAGGAAGGTGCCAGGAGGGCACCGAAACGCGTAGGAGGCAATAAAGAAGTTATTTTGAAGTTCCATCTTCACGTGCATTACTTTCAGAGTGGATGTTTTTGGCAGCGCGGACCATGATACACCATTTTTTTCCCCACGATTCGATATATTTCCGCACTTGAGTGGACGGTGGAAGTCCTGCAGCAGCCATCCAGAAATAAAGCATTAAGTACGCCTTCAAGCCAGTTGTGGGTGACACAACTGTCTCAGTGAGTGAATTCCTTTTTTCACCACTTTATATCTAGTGCCACAGTGATAGGGCACTATTGCGCCTCTTGTTCCCCCTCCTTCTTTCATTTTGGAAACTAGACTCTTTAAGGAATTTATATAGATGTGTGGTGAGCACTTTGAACTACCAGGTGCTTCATACAATTTTTTAATTTTGCGCTATGAAAAGAGAGGGCCAAGTCTGTGATGCCAAGAGATGAGAGAATCTGTATCAAGAGGGAATGGTAGTTTCGCTTGGTCTTGGTGGTTAGTAGGTCAGTGGTGACTGTAGTTAAGGCAGTTTCAGTTGAGTGATGCAGTCGGAAACCAGATCGTAACCTGTCAAAGAGGAAGCAGGAGGAGAGGTGGGAGGAAAGTTCAAGATAGACATGCTGTTCCAGCAGTTTTGAGACATAAGGGAGAACTGATATTGGACAATATCTAGACACAGAGGATTGGTTGAGGGAGGGTTTATTGAGGATGGGTGTGATAGAGGCTTGTTTGAAGGATGAAGAGAAAACACCATTTGTAAGTGAAAGGTTGAAGATATGTGTTAGGGTTGGGATGAAAACTATGGCGAGGTTAGGGATGAAGTGGGACGGGAGTGGATCAAGCATGCAGGTGGTGAGATGAGATCTTGACAGAAGAGAGGAGAGCTGATCTTCTGTCATAATGGACTCTGCCCTTCATGGACTTTCTTTCAACCACTTTTAGAGTCTGTTGGCTGCTTATCCCTGCGAGAGTTTGGATTATATATAATGTATATTCATATATTTTTGTTTGAGATGTTTAGTCTGTGTTAGAGTAAAGTTTATTGTACTTCACTCCTTGTGTGCTGGACAGTTTCTGCAAACAGGTGCTTTTATACTTCCCTACAGAGACTGGTGGTGATTTTTTTGAGAGTCTACATCAAAATCTGCATGTCTATCCTGAGGCCAGCTAAGTCTATGACAACTCAGAAGTGCTGTGCCCACAATGATTTTTTTTTCCTAAGCATATATTGTTCAGATTTTTTTTTTTCTGCCCCAAAATCTGCACTAAATTTGCAAGGGAAAAAAAACATGTTGCCACAGCACTTCTGAGCTCTCAGACTTTGCTGGCTTCAGGATAGACATGCAGATTTTGATGCAGATTATATAATTCTGCTTCAAAAGAAGCATCAAAAAATATACCATGGGCATGGGGCCTTATACAAGATGGTGGTGTCATGTTCACAGAAAGCATCCTCCAGATGCTTTGAGAGCATGCATGCAGGCATGCGTGATAGTCACAAGCGGTGCCGTTGCGATGCCCGCTAGGGCCGGGGGTACTCGGTAACCGGGCCAGTCGGCTCGGTGGGAGGTCACGGTGGTGGTAACTCGGCTCTGTGGTCCTGCATGTGGCGTATGAAGGGATTATTTACAGGGGATAGTTTGTGACGCCACCTGTGGTACTCAGCCAGGGGTGGCCGACGCTGCAAGATATGACCACTGGGGCAGATAGTAGTGCAGCTGGGATGAAAAAGCTCCCCACAGGTGGGGCAGGGCCCCAGGGATGGTGTCCACAGTCTACAGTGTTGGCGATGATCGTTGAGGTGCAGGACTGAGGGCGCAAGCAAAAATTGGAGGACACAAAAGGGTGCAGTTTCTGTTACCTTTACTTAGCAGATGGTATTGCAGTCCAGGGTACTGGTTACAGGAGTTAGAAGGGATCCGGCCAGCCTGGAAGCATTTGAGGATTCACCTCACCAGGTGGGATTGGAGGCCTTCCTACAGCGTTCTGTCTTCAGGTCCCTGCATCTTGTAGCTACACTGTGCCCCTACTCCTGCTTGATGGTTTTGACCCGTATGCCACTTTGCTGAAGGCAGCTCCAGGCTTTCAGCATGCTGCTGTGCTGCCAGGTATTCGGTGTGGCCGAGAGACTTGCAGTCTCTTGCCTTCCAGACACAGCTGTCAGGGCTTACAGCACTTGCACAACCAAGAACTTTGGCATCCTTTTCCTAGCACTCCACTCTGGGGTGAGCCCATTCATGGCTCCACTCCCCAGAGCCTTCTCCTCGACTTCCTCTCTCTTCACTCTCCTCAGACGTACTGACTAACCCCTCCTCCTGGCCAGAACCAGGGCAGCTCGGTTCTTGTTTTTGGCCTTCTTGTATTGGCCCACTAGGAAGTCTTGCAAGGGTGAGGCTATCTTGGTGAAGCCCTTAATGAACCTCCGGTAGTAGCCTACCAAGCCGAGGAACTGCCGTACTTCACGAATAGTGTTGGGTCTTTGCCAATCCCTGATGACGGTCACTTTCTCAGGGTCTGGTGCCACCCCTTCTGCACTTACCTCATGGCCTACATACTGAACCTTAGGTTTCAAGAGGAGACATTTGGACAACTTCACTTTCAGGCCAAAGTTGGACAGGGCTTTGAATAACTCGGGCAGGTGTTCTAAGTGGTCTTCATAGGTCTTGGAGAAGACAATGACGCCATCCAGGTATAGTAGTACCATCTCGAAGTTTTTGTGCCTTAGACAACACTTCATCAGCCTCTATAACATCTCTGGCACATTGCAAAGCCCGAATGGCATGCAGGTGAACTTGCATAAGCCCACGGGTGTCGTGAAAGCAGTCTTCTCTCTATCCGCTTCTGCCACGGGAACCTGCCAGCACCCACGATGAGATCTAAAGTGGAGAAAGAGTTAGCAGATTTCAGGGCAGCTAATGACTCTTCAATTCGTGGTAATGGGTAGCCATCTTTATGTGTTATGCGGTTTATCTGCCTGTAATCAACACATATCCTCATTGTACCATCTTTCTTTCTGACAAGAACTAACGGAGCTGCTGAGGGGCTACAACTATCTCTGATGACCCTGCCTCTTTCATCTCCCGTAACATGCCCTTGGCACACTGGTAGTGGGCCGGGGGAACAGGGCGGTACCTATCTTTAATGGCCAGATAGTCTCCAGTGGGGATATGGTTTTGGACCCATTTTACCTGACCAAAGTGTAGTAGGTTTTTTCTGAATACCCGTTCATAGTCTCGAACCACCCGGTACACCCCATTCTTTTGGTTCGAATGGGTAGAGTCAGTACCTATGTGCAGCTTCTGACATCAGTCCTCCAGCTGTTCTGCAGAGCCATTGTCCTCCGCCTTGTCGGACGGGAGCAAGGGTGCTACTGCCCGTATTGCGTTGTTATTAAGAGTGTACAGCTTGGCAAAAGTGGCATACCGGGGTCGTTTGACCTCTTTCTCCCCACAATTTAAGATGCATATAGGTACCCTTCCCTGCAGACATTTACTACTGTCAGGATAGTGGGACTGCTGTCGAAGTACATGTGTTCTACCAGGGCCTGGTAATTTTGCCCCCTGATACCAATAGCAGCTCGCCACCAAATCATCATTTCGCTTTTGGGAGATATTGCAATGGGGAAAGGGTCACTCACCCTTACACTGCCAACTTCTCCATCAGACAGCTCTACCTGTTACCTCTGCATCAGAATTTTGATCTCCAACTGCAGGACTCACTGTTGGCTGGAACTGGCGGTTTCGGCTAACTGTTGCAATAGAACAAAAATCTCGCCAAGACAATTTTCTATCACATTGGTACCTAAAGTCATCATTGGATGACATTCTCGACAGTCATTATCTACAATTATGAATCCCTGAGCTTTTAGCTCTACTCGCTCAACCTTAATGGTCACCTCTTTATACCCCACTTGTGGAAAGGGCTGACCATTACTGTTGATTATTGTCAAGTCATCATCTGGGCTGTGGGTAATGTCAGAGTCAGCCCAGTACCACTTATAAAGGATATATGGCATCGTTGTCACCTGGGAGCCAGTGTCCAGTACGGCGTTCATCGGGATGCCATCACATAAGACTGGGAGGACCGGATGGCCTCTGATGTATTTGTCTTGTCAGTTATGTAGGCCTGGTCACCTTATTCCTGGGGGTTGACCCGCTGCCTCATGGGTTGCCCGTTTAAAGGACAGCCTCTTGCAAAGTGCTCTGCCTTGTTGCAGTGGCGGCAAATGGGTTGTCCAGTTAAGTCATAGCCATCTCTGTTTCTAACCCTGGTCGGTGCGATCCTCCGCTGCTGTCACCACGGGACTTCATCTAGACAGGAGGCTAGCTGAATCCTTTCCTTTGGGGATGATACTTGCATGGACTGCATGGTTTTGGTTAATGCAGCCACACTTTTGGTTAACTCTTGGACCTGGAGGCGCAGATCTGCAGAGGTATCGTCACTTAAAGTCTGTGCATCAACCTCAATGGGTGCCTGAGGTAAGGACGTTGTAGGTTATTGCTGGGCACCAGGAGGGCGCTGTGCCACTAGGAGTTGGTTCACATAGCACCCGAATGACTCGATCCTTAAATAGTGCAAAGTCCAGGTCTGGATTTTGTAGGGCAATAATGCGCAGATGCGTTTGTTGTGTGCTGGACAGGAGCTCCTCAATGAACTGTTCGGTTAGGAGTCTATCCTTGTCCTGCACACACACGACAACATGCCCCTTCTGCTTCCCACACGCCGCGTGGTGTGATAACGGCAGCAATTATACAGTTCAATACAGTCTATGGCACACAGGACCCGGTGGTATTGGGCTACGAAATCCTGTTTGTGATGCCAGTTGTGACGCCCGATAGGGCTGGGGGCACTCGGTAACTGACCGGTCATTCCGTGGGAGGTCATGGTGGTGGTGGCCCAGCTTCGTGGCCCTGTGTGTGCAGTAAAAGGTGATTATTTATAGGAGATAGTTTGTGACACCACCTGTGGTACTCGGCCAGGAGTGGCCGACGCTGCAAGATATGATCGCTGGGACAGATGGTAGTGCAGCAGGATGGTAAAGCTCCCCACAGTTGGAGCAGGGCCCCAGGAATAGTGTGAACAGTCTACAGTGGTGGCGATGATCGCTAGGGTGCAGGACTGAGGACGCAGGCAACAATTGGAGGACACAAAAGGGCGCAGTTTCCATTACCTTTACTTGGTAGATGGTATTACAGTCCGGGGTACTGGCTACAGGTGTTAGAAGGCATCCGACCAGCCTGCAGGCATTCAGGGATCCACCTCACCAGGCAGGATTCGAAGGCCTTCCTGCTGCGCTCTCTCTTCAGGTCCCTTCGCCTTGTAGCTATGCTGTGGCCCTTCTCCTGCTTGATGTTTCTGACCTGTATGGCAGGCAGTACCAGCCTCTCTCTGGTGTCACTTTGTTGAAGACAGCTCCAGGCTCTCAGCACACTGCTGTGCCGCCGGGTATTCGGTGCGGCTAAGAGACTTGCAGTCTCTTTCCCTCCAGACACAGCTGTCAGGGCGTACAGCACCCGCACAACCAAGGATTCTGGCATCCTTTTCTTAGCGCTCCGCTCCGGGGTGACCTCAGTCACGTCTCCACTACCCAGAGCCTTCTCCTCGACTTCCTCTCTCTTCCCTCTCCTCAGATGTGCTGCCTAACCCCTCCTCCTGGCCAGAACCAGGGCAACTCCCCTGAAGTCAGGTTCTAGAGCTCCCCCTTCTGGCCTGGAGTCAGGAAAAGTGTTACATGCTGGTGTTACATAGCGTTGGGACCTCCTCCTACTTACAGGCATGATATCACCGCCTGTGAGGGAGGCAATGCCACTGTGGCAACCGGACCACTAGGGTGCCACACCATCACAAACATTACTGCACTTCAGACTTAAGGGTTCACACAGGGGCTATCCGACAAGTTTGAACAGTGCTGCACTCCCTGTCTCACCATACCACCGAGATGTTGCTGCTCTCATGAGACAACTAGGGTTTTGAGTGCTAACGCCACTGAGATTATCTCAGGTCACACAGCGAGATTCCTTGCTGCATGATACCCGCAGTGTAACCTGAAACACCCTAAGGGACATAATGAGGATGTCTGAGTTTCTTGAGCTGGCCCAGAAGCATGGTGAGTGTGACAGCAGCCCTGAAGTTTGCTAAGTAATAGTGTAGGTAGATACGATGTCTGTGCTGAAACAGCAGGGCTCCACTGTAAAGTGGTTTGAGCTGTGTTTGGCAGCTTTTATGCCCCCTGTGAAGGTGCTTTTTAGGCTCTTAATTTTGCATCCCTTTGATTTGAGTGGGGTTCAGATGTTCAGCGAACTGTTCAGCAAACATTGCCCATTTGGCGAACTGAACCGAATCCGAACTTCAAAAGTTTCTCTCTTCTTTAGTGGTGACAGCAATGCTGAAACTTGCTAAGTAATAGTTTAGGAAGATGATGTTTGTACCAAAACAGGTGGCTCCACTGTAAAAATGATTGATCGGTTTTTGGCAGCTTTTGGGTCCCTTTGAGGGTGGGGCTCGTAAGGTCGGCGAACTGTTCGATGATGTATTTGGCAGACATATGACTGTTCGGCAAACTGAACCGAACCCAAACTTCAAAAGGTTTACTGACCTCTATTCCTGGGTCCCCTCTGTGGTCCAGTGGGTGCTTACATCTCTATTTAGTATGTAACATACAAGTGGAAAAAATCTATGGCAAAAAATTAAATGCCTATATTTCAATCATTATATTTAGGCAATGTATATGTAATATATGACAATCTATTCATAACTGTCAAGAATATTATAATGGTAAAATACAGTGCATATTAGAGATAAAAATAAATTGTAGTAGCTATAGTCATACAATGAAGAAGTTATAAAGAAAGATGCCAATGAAGTGCAAGAGCATAGTAATATAAAGTTCTGAAAGGGTAGATTTCTATACAGTGGCAACAAAAGTTTTGCTTATTTTTTTTAAAGTGTGGTTACTTCTGTCTGGTTGTTGTGATGTAATTTTCCTGGTGATTTTAGTAAACAGGAAGCAAATGGTTGTCAGCTCTAAGGATGAAAATTGTCTTTGACACTGTTTTATTCCTTTATGTGTTAGTTTTTCTCATTTACTGAGACAAATGTTTGGCATGTTTTGTCATAAATAGTCTAATTTAGCATAAATATTTTTTTTGTTTGTATGTTCTTCTGGTTTAAAAATTGCAAAGACAAAGCCACGCTAAGGTATCCTAAGACACCTAAAACCACCAACTGTACAGGACATTGTGATACCGTCTTGAGCAAATGTTCTTAAGACACCTAAAACCACCAGCTATACAGGACATTGTGATACCGTCTTGAGCAAATATTCCTAAAGCTTGCAATGTATATTTTATGACAAAAATAATATACCGTAATGATATTAATGAGATGATGTTGCTATGTGTGAAGCTTATCCAATCATAAATTGCTATGTGTGATGCTTGTCCAATCATAAGTTACCCTGGTACAGGAAATACAGGAAATACCTACCCTCATGATAGGGGATAAAAACCCATGTAAATAGGGAAATAAACAGAATTTCTGCTTTGATCTCACTTTGACTCTGAGTGGTGATTCCCATGCGCATGTAATTCCTAATATTTGTCAAAGAGGCAGGTAAGAGCTGCCACCTAAATTGATATCTTTATCAATTGGCATCCCAACGTGGTCTAGAACTAAACGGTCCAGGGATCCACCAGCTGCGCCTACGGCATTATCCTGGGACTAACTGCAGTATCTCATGGTGAGAAAATTATTCATCTTACCTCCCAACCAGCCGTGTGCTTCCATTCTGAGGGTTAGTGGCTGTCAGTTGTGATCCCGGCCACTCTTAACCAAACGTTCTAGAACCAAGAACCGGTCAAAGCCTTTCCTGACCTGCTTTGATGCATGTTGTCTTGTCTAGCTTTTAGTTTTTTTATTGGCTCCGATAATAATCTGTTGCTATTGCAACTGTTGGAAGATTTTGCATTCCTCTTCCAATAGTTGCAGAGGAGGGATATTTTAATTAATATTTGCTGAGAATTTGCTGGATTAATGTGATGAGAAAATTGAAAACGTATTGCATTTAGCCACACTAATTTAAATTAATTGCATTGCCAAAAGTTGTTTGAAGTTCTATACTCTTTTTTTATTGAAGAGTCGTAGTCCTTTGTTTCATTGTTTGCATTTATAAAGAGGATTTGTACTAAGTCTGTTAGGCAGCTGGGAGCACCCTACCCCAGGGTGCTTCTGCAAATGTTGTGCTAAGGTTCCAAGTTGATAGTTGTTAAATTGAATACATTGTTTTGGTAAATATTTGAAGTTGAATTTTGAGGCATATGACGTGACATTACTCTGGTTGGCCAGTCTCTGATCAAGCCTGAAGTTTTTAGGAACACCCACCCATGTGTGGAAGGGTACCTTCCATTACAGATCCCTACCCTGCTTGGTTGTTGCTAAGCAGTTGTAGAAGACTATGCCAGGTTGTTGCAAGGCGATATGGAGTGGGTAACGGTCATGTCTCTCAATTCCCTGCTGTAAAAATTATGCCTGGCTTGGTTGGTTGGTGCAGAATACGGCAATTTATGGTGACGTGTCTGGTCTTTTGAGAAAACAATGAGATGGAGCCTGCAACTATTACAACCACTAGGTGTTTAATTCTACAACAGTTAACAGAGTGGTAGATAAATCTATGAGACATAATATGTATTAGTTACATGGTGCTTTCTCTGGCCCTACTCTGTGGGCAACTAAGGTTGGCGAGGTGTATTAATCTGAGCCATAGATCGTAGTAAATTCAAGATTGTGTCTAATCACCATGCCATGCCATTTGTGCAAAGAAGGTGTAGAACTTGTTATCACGCCTGAAGGCTGGTGAATCTGGAGAGTAATTGAACATCCTGCACAGCGTACAAGTTATGGAGTATTTTCTCATTTCATCCCAGACTATACTACGTTCAGGCTTAATGTCCATGCACGCATTGCAGTAGCTAAACCAAAGAGGATTTTATTTCAATTTGTAGAAACTACATAACTGATTAACCCTCAGAAAGCCACATTTCGGTGTCCAGAGAATATAGATGACCCACAGGTTTACAGAGAAAGGGCTACACGAGATGAGAGTGCTTTAGCAGAAAAGGTTTACTCTCATTTTGATTGGCAACAGTAGGAGCCATCCGGAGGGTGACTTCCACACCAGACATTGCAGAGCCCGGCAATTTCCCCCCAAGATGTTGGTGTAGATTTTTGTGAAAAGTCAAGGTTTAACTCAGGCAATTGATTGTTACAAGCATTAGTATAGAAAAGTTACGTTTTAGGTATAACCCTGTGAAATATGGGTAATACCTCATTTACAGCAAAGAAGGTGGTGAATGGAGTACGGGGGCAAAGATATATGGAAAATGTTGAACTTTTGTTTAAAGTCGTCGGTTTCAAAGGGAATGGGCATTTAGATGCAGGGATATGGAAAGCCATTTTGAAACATGACAAATCCCAAGTTAAAGAAACATAATCTCTGGAATGATGCTAACATCTGGTATAAGGATGCTTGTTGGTTCAGTAGCAATAACTGGTTAGAATTTGTTGATCCCAACACTGGTGAGTTTATGTACACACCTAATAAAATGGTGACTGTAGGAGCTGCCGAACATTTTGTGACGCACAAACAATTTACTTCCCTATACCCAACTTTAACCATAGATGGTATATCATATCAGACATGCCCAGTAACAACCAGTACACTGCTGGAAAACAAAGCTTTCCCATTGGGGTAGAGGTTGTCTCAACTTCTCTTGAGAAACAAAAATCCCCCATGACAGCAGAAGATGGCACTACTTCCCAGTTACCAATTTCAGATATCCAGTGGCATTGAGGTTTCCACTGAGGAAGAATGGCCCCACTGTCTTTGTACCCCATATACCACACCATACCATCAATTTTTGTATTCCAACATTCTTGGAGGGATCTATCCACTGTGGGTTAGTTTCAGACCGATAGCGCTGGTTTTGTTTGTTAACTTCACAGTTCACAAAAAAGTTTGCCTCATCACTCATCTGAAGGCAGTTGTCTTTGCAGTGAAGATGTGAGATGTGCAGCATCTGAAACAACGGATAATGGAAGCCTGTGCTAGCATTTCTTCTGCAGTGTTGCTATCAGTATGTCAAGAGTGGCAGAAGAGGGTTGCATTGACAATCCAACACAATGGGCAGCACTTTGAAGACCTTTTATAAGTGGTCATAAACATGTAAATAACTCATGAAAGAATAAAGTTATGTTAAAACCAAGCACACCATTGTTTTTCTTATGAGATTATCAATACGTTTGATGTGTCACATGACCCTCTTCCCATTAAACAAAAATAAAGTTGGATCCAAAATGGCCAACTTCAAAATGGCCGACGTGGTCACCACCCATCTGGAAAAGTTTTCCCCCTCCTATATACTAAGGTGCCACAAGCAGGAAGTTGATATCACTAACCATTCCCACTTTATTTAGGTGCATCCATATAAAGGACCCACCCAGTATATATGTGTGTGTGTGTGTTTGAGTATTTGAAAGTTTAAAAGTTTATTTTTCTGTACTGATGTTGGAAATCTTTTATATAACTGATCATTTTAAAGGAGCTGTACACTATAAGGACAACCGATTCTTATTCTCCATGTTTGGCCCCATTATATTGCATCATTAAAGCCCTGCACTTAGTCACCGCCGGCTTCCCTGTCCCTGCCTTCAGATGTATGAGTAATTAATAGGAGGTGAGAGCAGCAGCTGGACACTGACTTCATGTTAATTACTTATACATCCGAAAGAAGGGATAGTAAAGCTGGCACTGATTGTGCTCAGGGCTTGCATGATATAACCACCTAACAAGTGCTGATACAACCGGAAGGTTGCCATCACCAGAGGTGAATATCATTTTTTTAATTTTAATGCTAAAAATAGGAAGTGAGAAGAGATTGTCCCAGTGGTTTGGCAAACTCGTTCATGAGGTATTGATGAATTATATTGTGGCGTTATTGCATTCAAGTTCTGATGTACTTGTTGGGCAGAGTGTGGTTAACGTCTTATGCATGCGCCTTAGCACTCTGTGCTTCACTAATGACTCCCCAACCCCCTTCCTTCCCCAACCCATTTGGAACATTATCCTTGAAGTAAGCAACAGGAGAATGCATGTCAGGCCTTCCACCTACTGTCTTTAGTTACTTTTACATATTTTTTCACTATAGAAGCCGATCCCTTCTGGAAATGATTTTAGTATACCCTTGACCTCATATGTGTCATGGTCTAGGGTCCACCACGCTGACTAAAAGGGACAAATGGGACCTTTCAAAGTGAAAATATACATGAAATTGTGACTTTCTGATCCTCGAGCACAACAACTCTCTATTGCGGCTTTGGGGTACATCACAATACCAGGATAGGTGCACTGGTGATAAGAAAAGGATAGGGAATACTAGAGGTAGTTGTCAGTGAGCAGGGGTGCCATTTAGTACATAAGGTGCCAACCTCAGCTGACAAGGTAAGGTCACATAGGGAATCTTGCTTCCCCCTTTTCCATCACCATTTTGTATGATTAGCAGTATGGAGGGAAACCCTCTAATGTACGTTTCACCACTCTTCTTCAGACATTTTCCTTTGGTCCGACTCCTCTGAAGAAGAGTAGTGAAACACACATCAGAGGGTTTCTCCCTGAATGGTCCATACTGCTTATGGTAACTAAGTTTGTTAATCTACTTACTACCCTTTCTATGTACTGTGGCTGCACATTGCTGTTAATTATGTTTTTTCTAATCCTACTTTAAGCTTTCCATCATAGCCTTTACAACTAGGATCTCATAGTAGCACTTGGTCTATGATACAAATATAATTAGAATCTTAGTTCATTTAATGGAAGCTTCATTTTACTTTGCTCGTGCTCATGGTGTTCATTTTTTTGCCTATATACAGTATATATTTTCAGCAAATGTATATATTTTGGCCTAACTCATTTCTTTACATCTTGGTGCTGTCTTTGTATGTACAAAGTCTAGTAATTATACAGCTGGCTGAACTAAGCAATAACTAGTTTTACCTTATATCAAATTGTATGCAATTGCACTTTCATAACTATTTTTTGTATTTTTGCATTCCACATGGTAACAATGTACGGCATTGATAGACTCAAATATTTTTGTGCAGCTTAGATTGTTGAGACTTATTATTTGTAAATTATACACAAATCGCAGTGTGACCTTTCTCGTACTATCTTGTGTTTTTCATCCTCCTATATTTTAATGGTTTTAATTGTATGTTTATGTGTCAATATAGTAATTTTTTTTAATTAACTTTGCCCTGATTTGGGGAATTTGTAACCTCATTGAGGTATTAGTGGTGTTCGTTATAACGTTGACAATGTACATCTATTGCTGCTGCACTTTGTTACTATACACTTGCATTAGATTATTTTGATTACCATTGGCAGTTACATTTTATAAGCCTTGTCTTAATAAAGCAATTGTAATTAGTCATTATTATGTTAGTAAACCTTATATTAATAAATGTATATTAAATGTTAAATACAACAGAATTATTCTGAATAATCACGGCTATTTTTCGGTTAAAACTCTGTATCTCTCACAATAATCCCTTAAATTGCTGCACTTTCATTTGGATCATGAGCAATACTCCTTTTTACTGTTTTAATTATGAAATTTTAAGAGCAATGAATCAATAAACTAACTATTTTAGCATTATTCCATGGACTTGTAGAAAGTATGAAAATGGCACTCACCAAGTAGTTGCAGCAGCTCTGTTTATTCACAACCACAAAGGGTTACATCGATGCAGGGAGGGGGAGTGTGGAGGCGAAGGACGGCGGCACACTGTTTTGCAGGGTCTCCGCTTCAACAGGTCCTGGAGCACAGGACCCGTTGAAGCGGAGACTCCGTGAAGCAGCGTGTTGCCGTCTTTCGCCTCCACACTCCCCCTCCCTGCATCAATGTAACCCTTTGTGGTTGTGAATAAACAGAGCTGCTGCAACTACTTGGTGAGTGCCATTTTCATACTTTCTACATGAACATATGGGACTGCTTTATCTCTAAAACGTGCAACACCAGGCTACGGTGTAACCTGAGGTGCTTGACACAGGACATTGACAGTCTGTTAACGACTTGATAACACTGATACCCGACTGTAACCCTTTTGTTGCTGGACTTTCTGACATATTTAATTTCACATCACCAAAAAGGTAACAAGAAGTTACAAAATTTGAAAGGATACAATAATAATGAAAATTAGCTGTATCAAATACATCAAACCGTTAAACTACGGTATATATGCAGTATGATATTGTTTTCTGTAATGAAAAGTTTTAATGTCCATGATAAAACATTATATGCTTGCAAGTAAGCAATGCACTTTCCATTGTCAAATACTAACAAATAGTTTGTGTCTCAAAAAGAAATCTTGGAAAAATTAAGTACATTTTATTACATTTTGAGTATGGCACCACAGGACACTACATAACCTTCCTAAATGCCATAACTTGTAGACAGTAATTGAAGATCTTATGTTTCAACAATATCTTCTTGATTGCTGCCCTAGTATTATATTTCAATGATTTCCCTTACAGTTTGTGATTAGAAGCTTCATTGTTAATTTAAGTTATATACTTTCATCCATCTCTGTGTATTCCAAGGTAGCTGTATCTATTTTACCTTAAGATCTTGATTCATCAAAATGTTACATTTTTAAGCAGTTGTTTAAAATTAACCTTAATTTGGCATTAAAAATATGCTAAGCCTTAGTATTGTAGTACTTGGGAAAAAATGATTTGTGTTGTAGATCAAATAGTGCAGTGAACAGATTATTAATAAATTCTCTTTACACTAATGCAATATTTACTTTCATTTCTTTTTTTGGTAATGGACAATTATGAACATAATTAAGTTTGATAATAGTTGTATAATACCATTCTGCAAATACTGGTGGACAGCAAGTTTTAAAAGTAATACTGTAAATCAGAGAAGAGCCTTAGGTAAGCAACTACAAGTATATTATATAAAGTAGCATTTTCCGTCAAACATTTTACATACGGTAACTACAAAAATAACAAGAACTTGCATGATGACTAATTTATTGTATTTTTCACTTTATAAGACTCCCCGGATTATAAGATGCACCCCAAATTTGGTGAATCAAAAGAGAAATTAAATAATTTTTAGTGTTAAATGGGGTCCGTCTTAAAATGCCATAGTCCATCTTATAATCAGTATACAGTATATGTCCCTCATCGTTGTACATGACCCCCTATCCTGGTACATACAGTATGTCCCCCATACTGGAATATATGGTCTTGATCCTTGTATATTTGTCTCTATTCTAGTGTATATGGTCCCTCATCTTGGTATATATGCCCCCTCCTGCTATATATGGTTCTCATCCTGATATATATGTCCCCCATCCTGGTAAAATTCCTTCCTGACTCCAGATATGGCAATCAGACTAATTCCCTGGATCAACGCCCTATCAAAGAATCTAGTATATATAACTGATATTATAGTTTTCAAGAAAGGCATCCAGGCCCTTCTTAAATGTTAGTAGTGAGTCACTCATTACAACATCATGTGGCAGAGAGTTCCATAGTCTCACTGCTCTTACAGTAAAGAATCCGCGTCTGTGATTATGATTAAACCTTCTTTCCTCCAGACGTAGAGGATGCCCCCTTGTCCCAGTCTCAGGCCTAAGAGTAAAGAGATCATTAGAAAGGTCTCTGTACTGCCCCCTCATATATTTATACATTATTATAAGATCACCCCTCAGCCTTCGTTTTTCCAAGCTAAATAACCCCAAGTTTAATAATCTGTCTTGGTATTGCAGACCCCTTAGTCCTCTAATGACTTTTGTCGCTCTTCTCTGGACCCGCTCTAGTTCAGGTATGTCTTTCTTATACACCGGAGACCAGAATTGTACACAGTATTCTAAGTGTGGTCGCACTAGTGACTTGTATAGAGGTAAAATTATGTTCTCCTCATGAGCATCTATGCCTCTTTTAATGCATCCCATTATTTTATTTGCCTTTGCAGCAGCTGCCTGACACTGGCCACTAAATGTGAGTTTGTCATCTACCCATACACCCAGGTCTTTTTCAGTGATAGTTTTGCCCAGTGTTTTACAATTAAGCACATAATTATACCTTTTGTTTCCTCTGCCCAAGTGCATGACTTTACATTTATCCCCATTAAAGCGCATTTGCCATTTAGCAGCCCAAGCTTCTAGTTTACATAAATCCTCCTGTAATATAAAATTGTCCTCCTCTGTATTGATTACCCTGCAGAGTTTAGTGTCATCTGCAAATATTGAGATTCTACTCTGTATGCCCCCTACAATGTTATTAATAAATATATTAAATAGAAGCGGGCCCAACACTGACCCCTGTGGTACCCCACTGTTAACTGTGACCCATTCTGAGTGTGTTCCATTAATAACCACCCTTTGTTTCCTATCACTAAGCCAGTTCTTAACCCACTTACACATATTTTCCCCTATCCCCATTGCCCTCATTTTATGTATCAACCTTTTGTGTGGCACCGTATCAAAAGCTTTTGAAAAGTCCATATACACCACATCCACTGCATTTCCTTGGTCCAGTCCAGAACTTACTTCTTCATAGAAGCTTATTAGATTACTTTGACAGGAACGGTCCCTCGTAAAACCATGTTGATAATGGGTCATGAGGTTATTTTTGTTCAGATACTCCAGTATAGCATCTCTTAGAAAACCCTCTAGGATTTTACCCACAGTAGAGGTTAAGCTTACTGGCCTATAATTTCCAAGTTCAGTTTTTGTCCCCTTTTTGAATATTGGCACCACATTTGCTATACGCCAGTCCTGTGGTACAGCCCCTGTTATTATGGAATCTTTAAATATTAAAAATAATGGTCTATCTATGACAGTACTTAATTCCTGCAGCACTCTGGGGTGTATCCCATCCGGGCCCGGTGATTTGTCAATTTTAGTGATTTTTAGACGATGCCGTACTTCCTCTTGGGTTAAGCAGGTGACATTTAATTGAGACTTTTTGTTATCACTGATCATATTGTCTGTCATGGGATTTTCTTGTGTAAATACTGTTGAAAAAAAGTCATTTAGCATATTGGCTTTTTCCTCATCCTCATCCACCATTTCACCCAGACTATTTTTAAAGGGGCCAACACCATCATTTTTTTAGTTTCTTACTATTTATGTAGTTAAAAAATATTTTGGGATTCTTTTTACTTTCTCTGGCAATGAGTCTCTCTGTCTCAATCTTTGCTGCCTTGATTTGCTTTTTACAAATGTTATTTAATTTTCTGTATTTATTTAATGCTTCATCACTACCTACTTGCTTTAATTCCCTAAATGCTTTCTTTCTGTCACATATTGCACTTCTTACCGCTTTATTTAGCCATAGTGGTTTCCTCCTATTTCTAGCTCCCATAGGGTATATATTGTGCACAGGTCCTATTCAGGATGCTAATAAACATCTCCCATTTGTGTTGTGTACTTTTATGTCTCAGGACATCGTCCCAGTTTATTGCACTAAGATCATCTCTCAACCGTTGGAAATTTGCCTTCCTGAAGTTTAGTGTCCTTGTGGCCCCTCTACTACACGTCTTAGTAAAGGATACTTGAAAGCTTATTAAGTTATGATCACTATTACCCAAGTGACCTCCAACCCGTATATTTGATATGCGGTCTGGCCTGTTGGTTAATATTAGGTCCAGCAGTGCCCCCCTTCTTGTTGGGTCCTGAACCAGTTGTGAAAGGTAATTGTCTCTCATAGTTTTCAAAAACTTATTACCTCTGCTGGAACTGCAGGTTTCTGATCCCCAATGTATTTCAGGGTAGTTGAAGTCCCCCATAATAATGACTTCTTCCTGAGTCGCTGCTTCATCTATTTGCTTTATGAGGATATTCTCCTCCACTTCCATTATTGTTGGGGACTTATAACAAACCCCTATCAGTAATTTATTATTTTTTCCCCCTCCCCTTATCTCCACCCACAGGGACTCTACATTTCCATTAGATTCACCTATATTATCCCGCAGGATGGGTTTTAAGGATGATTTTACGTATAAACATACACCTCCTCCTCACCTATTTGTACGGTCATTTCTGAACAGACAATAGCCCTGTAAATTAACAGCCCAGTCATGGCTCTCGTCCAGCCAAGTCTCCGAAATCCCCACCATGTCATAATTATTTTCCAACAAAATCAATTCTAATTCCTCCATTTTGTTGGTGAGGCTTCTGGCATTAGTGAACATGCACTTTATGCATCTCTCTTTACCTCTCTTCCTTCCTACTAGATTGTCTGTTCTAACCCCACCCCCCATGCCACCCCCAATTTTATTACTTGTGCCCAGGTTACTGTTTACACTATCTTCCCCTCCTATACAATGAATACCCTCCCCCCCAATCCCTAGTTTAAACACTCTCCAACCTTCTAGCCATTTTCTCCCCCAGCACAGCTGCACCCTCCCCATTGAGGTGCAGCCCGTCCCTAGCATAGAACCTGTAGCCAACAGAGAAGTCGGCCCAGTTCTCCAGGAACCCAAACCCCTCCTTCCTACACCAATTCCTGAGCCACTTATTTATCTCCCTAATCTCCCGTTGCCTCTCTGGTGTGGCACGTGGTACAGGCAGTATTTCAGAGAATACTACCTTGGAGGTCCTTGCCTTAAGCTTGCAGTCTAATTCCCTGAGATCATCTTTAAGGACCTTCCACCTACCTCTAACTTTGTCATTTGTGCCAATGTGCACCATGACCGCTGGGTCCTCACCAGCCCCTCCCAGTAATCTGTCAACCCAATCAGCGATGTGCCGGACTCGAGCGCCAGGTAGGCAGCACACTGTTCGACGATCCCTGTCTTTGTGACAGATTGCCCTATCTATTCCCCTAATAATTGAGTCCCCCACTACCAGCACCTGTCTGGCCTGCCCTACTCTCCTGTTTTCCCCCTTACTGGAGCAGACACTCCTCTGGCTTTCAGAGGTCATGCCCTGCTGCAGCAGTGCTATCCCTGAACTTACACCCCCCTCATCTGCCAACATAGCAAATTTATTGGGGTGTGCCAGATCAGGGCTAGCCTCCCTGGCTCCCTTCCCTCTACCCTGCCTTCTAACTGTCACCCAGCTAGCTACCTCACGGTCCTGCAGCTCCATACTACCATGCTCCCCCACATCTATCCCATTGAGCAGCTGTTCAGTGAGCAGCAGACTCCTTTCCATATTGTCTATGGATCTCAGCGTTGTCAGTTGTTCATTTAGATCCAGTATCTGGGCTTCCAAATGCACAACGTACTCACATCTCACACAGCAGTATGAACCCTCGATCGGCTGGTCAAGGAATGCATACATGTGGCAAGATGTACACTGGATGGCATTGCCAATCATGGAGCTCATTTCCTAATGGGGATTGCACCAGACAGAAATGATAAGTAAAAAGAAATGCAAAGTATTAATAAAATACAACCAGCAATTCAGTAAATCCTCCCTTCCAAACTCCCTGAATCCAAAGTCACTGAATCACAAGTCACACACTTACTTCTGTCGCACTTGCTCTGTCACACTTAGCTCGCGGTCACACTCGCTAGAAAATCAGATATAAAGAGGGTTTTTTTTTCCCCTTAGCAGAAAATCAGCCTGTATCTCAGTGTACTTCCAAAGGACTCAATATGTCCCCCTCCTGAAATATATGTCCCCCATCCTTGTACATATATCCTTCATCCTTGTACATAGCCCCGCATGGCTTACCGAGGGTGGGTTTCAGGGGTGCAGGAGGCAAGTTTCGCAGGTCCATGGAGGGTGAGGGCAAAGCCCGGAACTGTGGGAGTGTCATGTCAGAGTCCAGTGGGTGCTGCCATTATCCATGTCCCAGCACCTGCCAGGCTTTGTGGGAAGTCTTACATGAGGAATTCATCCTCTCATTCCAAAACAGAAAACTGGATTGTAATTGCAGAGAAATTTCTGGAGATCTGTCAATTTCCACTGTTTGGAGGCTGTTGATGGGAAACATATTTGGATTATTAAACCCAAAGGAACCAGGTCTGATTATTACAAGTATAATAAGTGATTCTCCCTGGTTTTGATGGCTATTGCAGATGTAGAATACCATGTTTTAGCCGCGGGCATTAGCGCATATGGACGCTGAAATAACTCTCAGGTTTTCAAAGTTTTCTGTATTGGGATGTCAATATATGGAATGATTTTAATTTTTCCAACACCATTTCCAAACACTGAAGACTACCAATGCTGCTTGTTCTCATTGGGGATGAAGCATTCCAGCTTTCTGGAAACCTGCTGAAGCCCTAGTCCAGTCGTGTGTTAAGTGCTACAAAAAGAATCTTCAACTACAGACTGACAAGGTCCAGAAGAACGGTTGAGTGTGCCTTTGGACTTCTAACAGCTTAATGGAGAATTTTGGGCACAACCATTAATCTGAAAACTAAGACTGTGAATGAAGTAGTGAAAGCGTGTGTCATTGTCCACAATTATCTATTGTCAAAAGAGCAACGCCACTTGGAGCTGGACGAACTTATGGAAAGCACGTTGGACGATTATCAACATATGTCTCTGAGACAATGGTAGAAGTTATACAAATGAGGGATCAGTTTGCTCATTATTTTGTGTCAAGCAAGGGCCGAGAGCCATGGCAGGGGCAAATGTGTATTACTTTTATGTCTGTCCATCAATAAAGGGGAAGATGTGTCATTTACCTCTACCTCTAATCTCAGGTATTCAAATGTAAAATATTTATGTTTTTGAAGTTTAATAATGTTGCAATGACCCCTGTTACCCTGTTGTGTGTGTAATTGAGTAAAGCTAGGACGTGTAATGTCACGTCCCTCCATACTGTTTTCATTGTAATGTTGTAATAAAAAGCGTTAATTTCTTAAAGAATGTTAATGTTGCATTGCCCCCTTTTACCCTTGTATCCTTTATGGTACCTTTACACACCGCTACCGAAAGGTAGAAATCGGCAGGTGTCGGAGACAATTGTACCTTTTACCTTCAAAACACCGCGATGTTGCGGCGTGTAATTCAGGTAGCACCTTCCTGTCCCTTTGGATACCTGTCTTTCAGCCGTGCTGAAAAACAAGCAGGTATAATCCCTATGGCAGCGGCGTGTAAACGGGACACAGGTACGTTATTTGAGTTACCTGGGGCATGCTACAGCGTATGTATACAAGCCCCATCAGCTATCATTGGTGGGGACTACTGTGTACCATTGGCTGTCCTGTACAGGCGATATTTAACGAGATGACCAGTACACAATTTGCTATAGCGTCATGTATTAGCCAGCCTCCCTGCGCTGGCTGGCAAATCATGATGTTATTGCATTGTCCAATAACCGTACGAGCGCCGCGTAATACAAACTCTGTCACACCTATGTGGGTACGGCGCACAATATGTACGCCCAGATTCCCTTGTGGTGGCGCGTGTAAATCAGGGAAGGTGTTCCACAGAAGGTAACCTGCGGCACCCGTCGGCACTTCCAGGGAACGTAAATACCTTCTGTGGAGCACCTTGTGGCGGCGTGTATTTGCGGTATCAGGTACCGTTAGCAACCGTTGAAAACGCGCGCGTGCACGTGCGGTGCCTACCTGTTGCTACCTACGGTAGCGGCGTGTAAAGGTACCATTATGTGTATTTGATCCAGGATCTTTTCTTCTTTCATATTTGCAGTTTGGAACACATTTTTTACTCTAATGTAGAGTTTTTTTTGTTTTTCCTTATTGTTTTTTTTTGAACATCCTAAGGATGTATGCTATAGGATGCTGAACTACATGTTAATACATTTTTGTTTTATTTTATTTATATACTACATTGAAAACATTTTTGAAATTCTCATACTAATTGTAATATATAGTAGGTATAATGTGAATATTACTTAAGCATATAAAGTATTATGGTTTTCCTGATATATCTATTCCTCATGTTGCAGGGCATTGCAGTAAGCATCCATGATTACAGCCACTCAAACTGGTAGTATCCATTTACACCAGGGATCTCCAACTCCAGTCCTCCAGGACTGCAAAAACTGCATGTTTTCAGGATTTCTAAGGGAGTTCAAATCATCACCGGTGCAATAATGGTAGAAATCTGTGAGTAATAGAGTTTGAGATCACAATTGTACAACAAGATCCCATGCATTGTTGAAGTGAAGTAGACCTAAACGGTAAATCATATTTTTTTTTTATTGTAACTACATGTTGAAATTTTTTTTAAATAGCACTACCCCTTTCTATTGATGCAACTAGATGTGTGTATTGCAATAAAGAAGAAAAACACAATAAATATAAATCCAAAAAATAATGTATTTACAAATGAAAAAATTTGGGAGGGGTAGTTTTAGTGGAACGAGGGACTGATAGAATTAATGGTCTATGAAGGGTGGATGAGGGGACCAAATTAGGGGATTCAGGTGGCAATGGTCATGGGGTGGCGAAGGTAATGTTATGGGAATGGATGAGGGTTTGAAACACTTCTGAGGTGGATGGGGTGGGGCTGAATAAGGGAAGAAGAGAGGATAAGGCCAGAGGAGAGGTAGAGGATACACAAAAGGACTGGGCGAGGGTAGAGGAATGAGTTTTTGAACCTCTCTTTTTTTTAATTGTCTTTTGTGGAGAGAAAGAAGAGTGGATCTACTTCCGAACTGCTGCAGACTACTGCTAGGCTGACGACTCCTGGTGGTGTTAAACAGGTGCAAACGACTGCTGCTGGTGGAACATGGGTGCCTTCAACTGTTGCTGTGGTGGAGCACGGTTGTCGATGACTGCTGCTGGTGTGTACTACAGGTGTTGACTAGCTGGTGGTGGTATGGTGCCGACAGCTGCAGGTGGTTCAAAGGGGCTGACTGCTGCTTTAACATGTGCAAAAGCAACCTGGCAGGCATTAATTACATGAAGCTGATGGTCAGGTGAAAGGTTTTCTATCTACTGGGCCATAGACATGAAAAAATGGTGTGCTGGTTTATTAAGAGTGGACTTCAAGGCAGTTAAGATGTCTTGTAATTGTATTAAAACCAGTGGTGATGATATTAAAGCCACTGGTATTAAAATTATACCAAAACCATTGGCAATTTTTTCAGAAAGTCCTTTAACCGCTTCATGAAAAAACGATTTTAAGTGTAAAAACTCCAGCATGATGTTTCTATCCGAGCCCCTCTGGCGCTGCCAAGATGACTCAAAACTGGGATAGGGGAAAACCTGACTGACTAGCAGTCTGCTCACCATCTTCTGAAAACTGCCAGGATGCTCCTGCACCAGTGGATGGCTGAGAGGAGATGGCAGACAGGTTACTGGCTGTCTCTTGAGGGACCACTCCAAGAGAGGAGGCTGCAGGCTCCAATGTGATACCAAAGGTTCTGTGGGAAAAACAAAAGAATTAATATATAGCTATGACTTTTGTGCACTGCAGGGGGAAAAATGTATTATATACTTACTTTGTGGCACCCGTCATCAACTTCCAAGTGATGGGTGTGCCAATATGGTGCCCACAATGGTAGTGACCCCTTGCACACTACTGCCAGCAGTGCCACCAACAACTGGACCCGATGCAAACCCGCCACTCACATCGCTGCCGCGCCGCTCTGACTGACCTATCGTTACAGAACCTGTGGTGATGTCACTCTCCTGTGATCAGCCACGTGCACGGGCAAAGCCAGGTGCACATGACTGATCACATGACTGTTATATTACCACATGTTTTGTATATAGTGTGAGGTACAGACAGGTTCAGGGAGGCGGGATGAGGCATAGACTGGCACAGGGAGACAGGGGGAGCACAGACATGCACAGAGAGGCAGGGGGACAGATAGGCACAAGGATGCAGGGGGCACAGGGAGGTGAGTGGGCACAGAAAGGTACAGGGAAGCACAGACTGGCACAGTGAGGCAGGGGCACAGAAAGGCACAGAAAGGGACAAAACAGAGTGCACAGTAGAAGAGATAGAGAAAGTGCACAGGGGGCAGAGGCAGCACACAGGGGGCAGAGGGAGCACATGCACACTTACTCACATGGCCGCCATCTTTGGACACTAGGGTTTACAAAGATGACAGCGTCATGACGCATCACACCGACACACCACTTCCACCACAAGACTATAGTAATTACAGCATTACGTCGGAGGATAACTTGGTGGGAACTAATAAAGTGGATAATGAGGTGTCTCTGTCTATTTTGTATGCAATAAACGATTTTTCTCTATGTGTATTTTTTTTCTCTTTACTGAAAGTATTGCTAATGGCCAGCTTTCATACTGACGGCTGACATTAGCAATAGGTCTTGACATCAGCTGCCAAAAAAAGCTAACATCCACCCTTATATTACCCAGTCTGCCACTGCTACAAGGCAGCTGGAAGAGTGTGGTTACAGCTCAGCTGTTTTGGCATCTCTCATGGAGGCACCAATTCTGGGGTGGCTGCTGGCTACGATTTTCAGTGTGGGCCCAGAATGCTTGGGCCTCACCACACTGAGAATTACAGCCCCCAACTGCCTGGGTTACCTAGGCTGGCAATAGAAAATATGGTGGAGCCCAAGCCAATTTTTTAAATTAGTTAAATAATTGAAAAAAATAAGGCCTTCCCTCCCAGGGGTTATCAGCCAGTAGCTGCTTGGTTTACCTGTGCTGGCAATAGAAAATACAGTGAAGCACTACACATTTTTTACCTGGAAATTAAACACTTTATTAATAAAAAAAAAAACAGAAACAGGTTTTTAAGGAAAAATACATTTATTTACATACATTGGGAGAAACTGCATAGGGTGGAGACACATCTCCTGCCTCCAGCACCACAGAACCTGCCCCCACCCTTCCGATGTAATAGCATCATGCTCACATCAAGCAAGTTAATAGAAAGTAACATGGATACACTTTTGTAATGAAATACATGTTTATTTACCTTCGGCAAGCCAAGGAAGGTCTGAGGAACGCCAATGCATGGAAATATTTGTAGCAAATTTGGTGTTGCCCTGATCCACTCAGAACCTGCATCTCCTTATTGATGTTCTTCTTAACGCAATCCATCCTCAATCGTCACTGTGTCCAGATTTTTACACCTGCTAAAGAAATAAAAAATGGGTGTAAATTACATTTTGCATCCATCAATCTGTCAAAAAAATAGCAAAACGTATAGAAGGCCTTCTGCAACCTTACACCAATATTCTCCCAACCATTCATCAGCGCCTTCCCCCTATCCAGCTAGGTTACTGTTGTTATCCATGTGTTAGGTCCTCTGTTAGATGACTATCCTGTGTACACTCCCTGGGTGCTCCACTGCATAGCCATCTGCGTGTTGTGAGGTCTCTTGCTGAGGTGCTTGCAGGGCCGGCGTCAGCACCTGGCGCATCCGGGCAAGTGCCGGGGCCCAGAGCTGCCTGGGGGCCCAGAGCTGCCTGGGGGGCCCAAGCCATCTGCCACAGAACAGCGTCTCCTGTCCTGTATTTTCCAGTGGCTGTGGGCCATTGGGCAATGAATATGTGCCCCTGACAGTTGGCCTCCTGGAGCCCCCTGTGTGCTGCTTTGGACCCCCTCCCTCTCTGCCTCCTAGCCTGTCTGACAGTCACTATGCCGATCTGCACTGAGCGGGAACTCTATGGTGCCCGGCAGGAAGTGCGGGTCAGGAGATCATAGAGAGCTCAGCTCCCGGCTCAGGCATAGTGACTGTCCGATCTGATGGATATTGCCTTCTCCCACACAGGTTAGAAGGCAGAACGGGAGGGAGAGTAGCAGGAGGGCAGGGCCGCAGCAGCAGCAGCACAGGAGTGATGAACTGCTGTATCCAAGTACTATTAATGTATCTAAGCCTATCATGTGTGATACTACTTAACCCTGTTTCCAAGACTACTATGTGTGAAAATTCCTGATCTAATCTAAGTCTGCTATGCATGATATTGAGTGATGTTCCAATGTATCTAAGCCTATTATGTGTGATAATGACTGATGAACCGCTGTATCTAAGCTTATCATGTGCAATACACTGCTGCCTGATGTGCTGATGTATCTAAGCATGATATATGCCTGCTATGTATAATACTGACTGATGTTCTATTGTATCTAAGCCTATTATTTGTGATAATGACTGATGAACTGCTGTATCTAAATTAATCATGTGTGATACTGCTTGATGTGCTAATGTATGTAAGACTGCTTTGTGTGTTAGGCTGGTTTCACACTGGCGTTTGTGTCTGCATGCGGAGGGCATGCAGACGCAAATGCAGTGCAGACGCAGGCATATTAATGTGAACGCAGCGGAGAATCTCAGCATGCGTTCACATTAGTATGGTGCCCGGGCAGCCAATCAGCTGTCTCTGGGGGCGGCCGGGAGGAGGAGATCAGCGGCAGAGATCTCCTCCTCCTGGCACAGCTGATATCCCGCCGGTGTCAGCGGGGAGATACAGCTGATCTGACAACTGTTTAAATCTCCCGCGCCGACACCGAATAGGGTGATATCAGTGCGGGAGATATGAAACAGCTGATCGCTGCTTCAAATCTTCCGCACCGACATCACCTATTCGGTGTTGGCGCGGGAGATTTAAACAGTTGTCAGATTAGCTGTATCTCCCCGCTGACACCGGCGGGAGAGCAGCGGCGACTTTAGCAGATCTCCCGGAGGCCGCCGCTGATCACCGGCGGCCACTGGGAGATATTTCAATGAGATCCGCAGCATTCTCCTGCGATGTCATGCGGAGGACACTGCGGATCCATTGACTTCTATGCGTGGTTTGTGCACTTGCGGGCGCTTGCTGATAAACCAAGCGCCCGCAACCGCACAAGAAATGGGCTGCGTCCTGAGTGCGCTCGGAGGGTGCACAAATTGTGCGCTTCCGAGCGCAAACGCAACCGAATGCAGCCAAACGCAGGCACATGCGTTCCCATGTTAAACATAGGAACCCATGTGTGCAAGCGTTTGGCTGCGTTCGGTGCGTGGCGTTTGCAAACGCCAGTATGAAACCACCCTTAACGACTGCTGTATCTAAGCTTGTGTGTGATACTGCCTACAGCAGAGGGGACAGCAGAGCTCTGCTGTGTGTCCACTGTGTGTGTCCGGTCAGGGGTGACGGCTCCTCAGTGTGTGTCCGGTCATGGCTCCTCAGTGTGTGTCCGGTCAGGGCTCCTCAGTGTGTGTCCGGTCGGGGCTTCACAGTGTGTGTCCGGTCGGGGCTCCTCAGTGTGTGTCCGGTCGGGGCTCCTCAGTGTGTGTCTGGTCGGGGCTCCGCAGTGTGTGTCAGGTCGGGGCTCCTCAGTGTGTGTCCGGTCGGGGCTCCTCAGTGTGTGTCCGGTCGGGGCTCCGCAGTGTGTGTCCGGTCGGGGCTCCGCAGTGTGTGTCCGGTCGGGGCTCTGCAGTGTGTGTCCGGTCGGGGCTCCGCAGTGTGTGTCCAGTCAGGGCTCCGCAGTGTGTGTCCGGTCGGGTCTCCGCAGTGTGTGTCCGGTCAGGGCTCCTCAGTGTGTGTCCGGTCAGGGCTCCGCAGTGTGTGTCTGGTGCTACCATATTAATGTTTCTGGGAGAGAGGGAGATAGAGAGAAAAAGAGAGCTAACGAGTGCACAGAAAGGAAGGAGATGGGGAAGAGAGACAGTGTACAAGGGGGAGACAGACACTGAGAAGGAAAACAGCGCACATGAGGGAGAGACAGCGCACAGTGGGGAGACAGGCACAAGGCATGGAGATTAGCCGTGAAGTAAATAGAAAATTCATAGGCCTATGATTAAGGTGCTCTAACCGAAACGCGTAAGGCGTGGGAGGGGGGCTTGTGTACCCCAGAACTTGTGTTTTATTCGTATGGATGAATAAAGAATTGGAGTTTTAAATCAAAATACCCGGTCTGTGCGGAATTTTCTATTTACTTCACGGCTAATCTGGATACCAGCTTGGATTCCAGCACAAACAGCCTAGGAAGGCCATGGTGAGCTATACACTTTGAATCTTTACAAGGCATGGAGACCCAGTGCACAGGGGAAGACAGGCTCAGAGACGGATTATATTTGTGGAGAGTGTATATATATATATATATACTAGCTGTGAGCCCGATGCAAATGCATTGGGTGTCTAGAATATGTTTATTGTTTTTTTAAAGATTTTTAAATAATAATCGCATCATCAATAGCAATAATATTAGCAATAGCATTATTATTAGCAGTAATAGCAGTATTAATAGCATTATTAGCAGTATTATGAGCATTAATAACAGTATTAATAGCATTAATAGCCGTATTAATAGCATTAAGATTAGACCCTCCTCAGAAGAAGCTGGTGCGAAACGCGTCAGGGGGCGGTCACAGGAAGGTAAATGGGACCCTTGGCTTTGCATGTAATGTGTTATCCTCATTAGGTATAGTGTGTACCCATTTTGGGGCACTGTTATTTGATGGATTTAGTTATACCTGAGGATTGAATACTATTGTGGTTGAACCTTGTCATGCGGTCCTCTTTCTGTGTACCACTATATATTGTCATTTTTACATGGTGTTTCTTTTAAAATAAATAACTAATTGCAATTGATTTGGCCTGACTCCTTTGGGTTTGTTTGGAAGATAATAGCATTAAGATCAGTATTAATAGGAGTAATAGCATTACGAATAGCATTAATAGCATTAGTATGTGCATTAATAGCATTAATAATAGCATTAATAGCATAAATGATAGCATTAATAGCATAAATAATAGCATTAATAGCATTAGTATTAGCATTAATAGCATTAATAATAGCATTAATAGCAATATTATTTGCATTAATAGCATTATTATTACCATTAATAGCATAATTATTAGCATTAATAGCATTATTAATAGCAATAATAGTACTAATAATAGTATTATTATTAGTAGTATTAATAGCATTATTACCATAAATAGCATTAATAATAGCGTTAATAGCATTATTATGAGGAGTAATAGCATTATTAGCATTAATAACATTATTAATAGCATCAATAGAATTAAAAATAGCATTAATTAGCATTATTAATAGCATTAATAGCATGATTATTAGCCTTAATAGCATTAATAGCATTAATATTAGCATTAATAGCATTAATAACATTATTAATAACATTAATAGCATTATTAATAGCATTAATAGCATAAATATTAGAATTAATAGCATAAATAATCGCATTAATAGCATTAGTATTAGCATAAAGAGCATTAATAGCAATATTATTAGCATTAATAGCATTTTGAATAGCATAAATAGCATGATTATTAGCCTTAATAGCATTATTAATAGCATTAATAGGATTATTATTAGCATTATTAGCATTAATATTAGCATTAATAGCATTATTATTAGCAGTAATAGCATTATTATTAGCATTAATAGCATTATTAATAGCATTAATAGCATTAATAATAGAATTAATAGCATTAATATTAGCATTAATAACATTAATAGCATTAATAATAGCATTATTAGCATTATTATTATCATTATTAGCATTAATATTACCATTATTAGCATAATTATTAGCATTAATAGCATTATTATGAGCACTAATAGCATTATTAATAGCAGTATTAGCATTAATAATAGCATTAATAGCATTATTAATAGCATTAATTGCATGATTATTAGCCGTAATAGTATTAATAATAACATTAATAGCATTATTATTAGCATTATTAGCATTAATATTAGCATTAATAGCATAATTAGTAGCATTTATAGAATTATTATTAGCAGTAATAGCATTAATAGCATTAATATTACCATTAATAGCATTAATATTAGCATTAATAGCATTAATAGCATAATTAATAGCATTAATAGCATTAATAGCATTATTAATTGCAAGAATCACATTATTAATAGAATTAATAGCATTATGAATAGCATTAATACCATAAAAAATAGCATTAATAGCATAAATAATAGCATTAATAAAATTAATAGCAATATTATTAGCATTAATAGCATTTTGAATAGCATAAATAGCATGATTATTAGCCTTAATAGCATTAATAATACCACAAATAGCATTATTATTAGCATTATTAGCATTAATAGCATAATTATTAGCATTAATAGCATTATTAGCATTAATAGCATTAATAATAGCATTAATAACATGATTAATAGCATTAGTAGTAGCATTAATAGCAATATTAATAGCATTATTAGCATTATTATTAGCATTAACAGCATTATTATTAGCATTAATAGCATTAATAACATTATTAATAGCATTAATAGCATTATTGGTAGCATTAATAGCAGTATTAATAGCATTATTAGCAGTATTATTAGCATTAATAGCATTATTAATAGCATTAATAGCATTAATAACATTATTAATATCATGAATAGCATTATTAGTAGCATTAATAGCAGTATTAATAGCATTAATATCATTATTATTAGCATTTTTATTTTATAGCTGTGAGCTGTAGAATATTTTTAAATTTTTTTAAGATTTTCGCGGCCGCACTTGCCGCAAGTGCAAAACCGCACTTGCCGCACCTGCAAAACCGCACTTGCTGCACCTGCCGCAAGTCCCCCTATACTTTCTATGGAGATTACCGCAACTGCGCCGCAAGTGTAACCGCATCTGCCGCATAAGCGTTACACTTGCGGCGCGGTTGCGGTAATCCCCATAGAAAGTATAGGGGGACTTGCGGCAGGTGCGGCAAATGCGGTTTTGCACTTGCGGCAGGTGCGGCTGCGAAAAAAAAACGCGGCTGACTGCGGTTTTTTTCGCGACCGCACTTGCCGCAAGTGCAAAACCGCACTTGCCGCACCTGCCGCAAGTCCCCCTATACTTTCTATGGAGATTACCGCAACCGCGCCGCAAGTGTAACCGCATCTGCCGCGTTTGCCGCATAAGCGTTACACTTGCGGCGCGGTTGCGGTAATCCCCATAGAAAGTATAGGGGGACTTGCGGCAGGTGCGGCAAATGCGGTTTTGCACTTGCGGCAGGTGCGGCCGCGAAAAAAACCGTGGCTGACTGCATTTTTTTTCGCGACCGCACTTGCCGCAAGTGCAAAACCGCACTTGCCGCACCTGCCGCAAGTCCCCCTATACTTTCTATGGGGATTACCGCAACCGCGCCGCAAGTGTAACCGCATCTGCCGTGTTCGCCGCATAACCGTTACACTTGCGGCGGGGTTGCGGTAATCCCCATAGAAAGTATAGGGGGACTTGCGGCAGGTGCGGCGGCTGAGGTAGCGACTCGCAATAGCCTCGCGGCCATTGCTCGCGCTACCTCAGCGGTAAATCGCTAACTTTGTGGCCGAGCCTCTGGTTCTATTTTCGGCCAGCGACTCGCAATGGCTGCTTCGCGGCCATTGCTCGCGCGTGGTGACGTCACAGAGTGACAAAGCCACGGTCTTTTCGGGGTCCGACACGGAAGTGCCTACGGCAATTATATAGTAGATATATGTATTACGGTTCACATTATATATCTATATACTGTATATATATGAAATCATTATGGGTTAAAAGGGCCCACTGAGACTCTTTCGCCCGGGGCCCACAGAAACCTGGAGCCGGCCCTGGGTGCTTGACTATCCACGTGTGCATTCCCTGGCTGCTCTGTTGCAAAGCTATCTGCAGGTTGCAAGGTCTTCTGCTGTGGTGCATGACTTTCCACTTGTTCCAGGCTTGGAACCACTGCCAGGTGCCATAGACCTCCGTTCCTGTACTGTGTATGCTGGTTTCCTATTTGTGCCTAGGATGCGTGCTGCCACAACTTTCTCGCTTTTATAGGGGTGGAGTGTGCACTTTGAATTCCTGTCCTCAGCCTATCGCTGAATCTCTGAGGTGCAGGTCCTATTTAAAGTTCCTCTCCCCTGTTGGACATGGCCAGTAGTGATGAGCGAGCACTAAAATGCTCGAGTGCTCGATGCTCGGGTTGAGCATGTCGAGATGCTCGAGTGCTCGACAGAGCACCGAGCCAAGTGCAAGTCAATGAGTGATAAGCTCCGCCCACAGACTTCCGGCTATAAAATGAGTGTTTCTGGGAAAGGGCGGAAGGGTGGGCTTTTTCAAATCGTCGCAGCATACAACACCTTGCTGTGCCCCCCAGAGGGATCCTAACTATCAGTCTGCTCTCTGTGAGGTACGAGCTCACTTTGTGCACTGTAGGGAGCTGTATTTTTGTGTCATATCGATAATGTTTAGTGATGAGTCCAAGCACCTCGGAGGTGCTCGGTGCTCACTGAGCATCCCGAGTACCGGGTTACTCGTGCGAGTACCGAGTAGCGGCAAGTATGCTCGCTCATCACTAATAGCCAGAGATTTGCATTAGGTTTTTAAACCTAGAAATGTGAGGAAGTCCAGCCAGCTGCTCCTTGTCAACCTGTTCTCAGCTCTGCGTTTAATCAGTGTAGTAGTTGCTAAGTGTCTGTTCCTGTCTTTGTCCCTGGACCCGTCCTTTCCATGTGCTTACCCTGATACCAGCTTCCTTGCCTTGTATGTGAAATCCTGCTGTGTGATATACCTGAATTTCTTCTGTGCAATGTACCTTGAACCTAAAGCCCTGCTGTGTTGTACCTTGAACTTAGAGACTGTGAGTTTCGAGAATAGCGAGTCCTGTGAGTAAATCTCTTTTCATCTCTTGAACTTGGAGTCCAGTGTTCCTGCTATGTGTGTACTGCTCCGCTGCACTCACACCAACCAGCTCCTGTCAGCTCCTACAGTGCCTTTGTCACTCAGCTCTGGTCCACTGACTGGGCTTGCTCTTCTCTGCTGTGCTCTACCCAGCAGTGATCCTTTCCTCCTGTGTCACTTAGCTCCAGTCTGCGCCTGCTGTACTCATGTTATTGTGCTGTGGTCACACCACCCAACTCCAGTCTGCTCCTGCAGTAATGTGTCACTCAGCTCTAGTCCATGCTTGTTGTGCTTGCACTGTTCTGTTATGGTCACACTACCCAGCACTGGTCTGCCTCTGTAGTGCCTATGTCATGCACCTCCAGTCTGCTCCTGCTTTGACTGCACCATCTTGACTGTGTCCATTCCAGCCAGTATCTGATGTCTGGTATCTGATGATCTTTGCCTGGTGCTTGTAGCCATGTCCGATGTCTGGAGTATGATGACGGCTATCTGGTGTCCGGAGTCTGATGACCTGGGCCTGGTGCCTGGAGCCTTATCCGGTATCCAGATTCTGATGCCCTCTGCCTGGTACCTGGAGCCATGTCCAATATCCGGAGTCTCATGCTGCCTGGTGTCCAGAGTCTAATGACTGCTGCGTTGTGCCTGGAGCCATGACCGATGTCTGGAATCTGATGACTGCTGCCTGGTGCCTGGAGCCATTTCCGATGTCTGTAGTCTGTTGAACATTGCCTGGTGCCTGGAGCTATGTCCAATGTCTACAATCTAATGACCACTGCCTGGTGCCTGGAGCTGTGTCCAATGTCCAGTATTTCATGTCCTGACAGTGTCCTGATGTCTATCCTGTGTCCAGATTTCTTCTGCCTGGAGTTGTGTCTGATATCTGGTGTCCAGATGTCCTGCCATTGTCCTGATGTTCCCCTGCCTGGAGCCGTGTTCGATGTCTGGTGTCCAGATGTCATGTCCTGTGTACAGGTGTCAAGCCTGTGTTCCTGAGTCAGGTCTACCTGAGTTTCTGGAGGGTCACTGCCTTGTATTACATAATCTGTCATGCTCATGTTCATGAGGGTCTTCAGTCTTGTATTCCAGTGACAACTCTGCCTGAGTTTCCTGGATCAGACCAGCCTATGTCCTAAGATGTCCTGTTGGTGTTACTTAATATGTCCTGTTGTTCTGCCTGTGTCTTGATGTCTGGCCTGGCCCCTGGTGTCGATCCAGTGATGACGTCTGCTTGAGGTCAGTGTCTGATGTTCTCCTGCTGTGCCAGTGATATGCCTGAGGCCTGCATCAGAGGTGCTCCTGATTTGCCTATTCCAGTTAACTCTGGACTGCATCAACCCGAAATTACCTTTCCTGCCGTGCCATCCCCTGACATCTGCCTACCTGAGTTGTTACCCATGCCTGATGTTTGGAATCAGGAGCCTGTCATTGTCATATTTCTATCCTGTACTTTGTGACTTTATGTTAGGTAAACTTTATGTATCTAAACCTGAAGTTGCGCGGTGTCTTCTAGTCCTGACATTTACTTTGCCCACTTGCTCAGCTGACACTGGCCCTTCCCTAGTTTGGGTAGATTCGGGTCCACCCTGTGGTCAAGAGGGACCACTTACTACTTCCACCTTGGATGCTCTTCCCACATCACTGCTGGCCTGGTGGCATGGGAGCATAAGAGAGCGACACTTTCTTCTGAAAAAGCATGAAGATCTCCCAAAATGGTTTGACTTCTTAGGATCTGAACATATTTTGGTTCCAAACTGGATCTCCTTAGGGACCTTGGATTCCCTTTCCCAGACAGAAACAAGACACAAACTTAAAATGTAGCCCATAGTTTAAATTTTTATTCAATAATAATGTAGAGCAAGTGATTAATATAAACTTTCAAATATACTTTATAAGTGAAATCTGGAAGAAAACCTTTAAAAAATCCTTGAATAAGATGTCCCCACTAGGCTGTTTCTAAACCTGACATATGCTGGTTGTCAGGGAAATCCTTCTTCAGCTCCACACACTAAATATGGCCAGTTTAGGGTGGTGACGGGGCCTACACAGCACTCACAATACAGCTGATCAGACTCTCAATTTACCTCAGGCAGGGACAGTGTTGAGCTCAGGCTCTCAGCACACAGCTCCTGTAAGATCTTATCTGACTCCTCTCCATTCACATCGTGCTGCTCTGTGCAATCAGCTGGTAGCATGAGCAGAGCCTATGTGAATGGACTATGGCTAAGGTCACATTTAGAATGCAAAATGCGGTTACCGCATCCATGTCAAGATGTGGTAATCTCATGTCCCTTAAGGCACATTTTGCATTCTAAATGAGTCCCTAAACCTGCATCCTGTAACCGGATTGCTCCTTAATGTGCAATCCGGTTGCCGGATGCTTTGTTCATCCCTGAGGGTGCGGGGATGAACAAAGGGTTAATGTGTTAAATATATATGAGCAACATGTCTCCATGGAGTGACCACCCTCCCTACAGACATGTTGTCCAAATACAGTGGCATGTTAATGGTTAATAGCTTCTATTACTTTATCGCCGCCATTTGTCGGCTTTTAAAACTCCTGAATGAAAGCCAGTGACTCGTCAGTGTAAGTAGGAGTATAAGTACGTAATGTGCATAAGCACATTGCAGGGCAGCATCCTCAAAAAGGGAGCTGACCCTGGTGCTTATGCAAATTACATACTGAACAGCAGGCATTCACATGTGCCTTGCAGTAGCCGGATGGGCTCCCATAGGCGCCCATTATAAAACTTCGGCTGCGGTATTGAAACCGCTCCGATAAACGTTGCCTGCATGATTATTACCGCAGGCAGGACAACAGGAATGCGGTAACCGGATTGCATTAAGTGAAATCCAGTTTTATAATGGGCGCCTATGGGCTGCGGATCCTGATCCGGTTTTGAGCATTTTGCATGCTCAAAACCGGATGAGGATCTGCAATCCCGACCGCAAATGTGACCCTAGCCTATTTCTCTGAATTTCTAGAAGTTATCTAAGGGCAAGAAAGTATTTGGTTGGCATATAGAGGTAACTATCACTATTAAGTATTGATTACAGAAGAGATTATTAATATCAAATCATAACGTGTTTTCTCCTGCTAAAATACAACTTTTATTATGCACTTATGATAAGAAGACATACAAAAACCAATAAAAACTGAGTGCACAGGATAATATTGGGAAGGAAGGGGCTTTCCTTATCGCTTTACCTCCCTCCTTACCCTACCTGCCAGCGGGGGTCGGCACCCTATGTTCGATGTGGTGCCCCCACTCCTCGGTGGCTCACTCTGCAATTTCCCTATACTCACCCTTTTAGAGTGAAAGTGGTGCTCCCCACCTATACACCCTCCTCAGGGGTATTCTTTGGGAAGTGCAGGCAGTACCTGTGTCTCAGTGTTAAAAAGACCCAGACACCATAGCCCAGTACTTCTCTGACATATACAGATACTCATATGCTCAGAACCCACTATCTCCCTTTGTTTCTATCTGTGAGCCACCTTCCCTTGATGACATAGATATGGCAACTACACAAGCTTATATCAGGGAATATATAGTGGTCCTAGTACTTAGCTCAAATGTGGTGCCAAGAATCTCTCCCCGCGCGCCTCGACACATTTCATCATCATCAGGAGGCTCGATATGATGTTTCCATAGCTGCGGTCTTTGCCGGTGCACAAGAAAGCTGATGTGCTGAGAGGGGAACCCCCGTGATGCCAGTTGTTCCCTTATATCGGGTCAGGAGTTGTCAGTCCATCCCCTTCCCTCCAGTCATTTCCTGTAATGCCCACCTTACTGTTTAACCACCAGCAACACTCCAAAATAAAACAGAAAAGGAGTGTACTGTATCAATATTATGTCCGATATTGCCCCAAGCCTCTACCAGCTCTTTTGTGTCCTCTTACCAGCCTTACTGGTCTGTCGGAACGCACGCCGTCACCGCCATCATGGCCGCTGGAACGCACATGTCACCGGAAGTGACATACGCGGGCCCCGCGCATGCGCGGTAGCGAGGAAACTGCCCTGTGCGTCATAACCTATGACGCGTCGCTTCCCCGCACATGCGCAGATACTATTTGGCCGCATGCTGTATCCAGGATACCTGGAGGCAGCATGATCGGGGCCAAGGACATGGCAGGCTGCAGAGTGTGGAGCCCCTGCAAACTGGACACTGGCTAGATTAGAGAAGGGCCCCCTGATATTAGGACAGAGGTTTAGACAGTAAAAAGATGTACTTAGAGAATGTGGGATATACCTAAGGAGCGGGGCCAGATTATCCATAGTCATTCTTCAATACAGTGATCCAGGAAGATAACATAGGAAACTGGGGCACCTTTTTCAGGCTGGCAACAATCCTACCCGATATATGTCATGTATAGGTAATAAATTCATATACTATGAATCATTCGCCAGTTAGTTATGGGTACCTAGTCCTGCCTTGTTCTTACAGAAAACATGCAAACGACATCTGTTCATTAATCCCCCCAGGAGCCAGGGAACCGAACCGAAAAATCCATTCAGTCTCCCTCCGTAGAATACTCTGATCATGGTTCCCTCCTCTTGGGCCCAATTTGACCACCTCCAGTATCCTGAATGATAGCTGTTTCAGATCGCCACCATGTACCATATTCATATGTCGCGCCAAAGGGGTGTCCCTAGATTTCCTTATATCCCCCAAATGATCACCTACTCTGCGTCTGAACTCTCTAATGGTCTTCCCTACGTAGTCCAGTCTGCATGAACACGTAGCCACGTATACCACGCCAGACGTTTTGCAATTTGCAAAATCCCGTAGGAAGAAAGTTCTACCATTAGCCACGCTCGTTACAGACTTGCATGGTGACATATACCCACAAAAGGAGCAGTCTCCACATCTATAGAACCCTGTAGGTCTACGTCCCAGCCAGTTAGAATCCTTGGCTGGTGGCCTATAGTGGCTATGTACAAGTCTGTCCCGAAGCGAGCGGCCTCTTCTATACGTGACGCTTGGTGTTGGGGGAATGCTATCCCTCAGATCAGGGTCTGAAACCAGGACATCCCAGTAGCGGCGCAACACTGACATGACCTTCTTGTTCTGACAATCAAAGGTACCAATCAACCTAGTTACCTTAGAGTCCTCCTTTAGGCGTTTACCACACCTCAGCAGTAGCCCCTCACGATCTTGTTGCTCTGCATGCGTACAGGCTGCCTGTAGCACAGAACGTGGGTACCCTCGTTGCACAAAGCGTCTAGTCAGGTCGTCGGCCTGGACCCTGAAGTCAGACACCTCTGAGCAATTGCGCCTCAGTCTCAGGTATTGTCCTTTCGGTATACCCCTTTTCAGGGGGACCGGATGCGAACTCTCCCATCTAAGTAGGCTGTTCGTAGATGTTGGTTTACGATAAGTTTTCATGGACAAATACCCATCTCTCTCTTTCCGTATAAATACATCAAGAAAAGGGAGCTCCGAGGCACTGCTCTCGGATGTAAATTGTAGGCCGATACTGTTCCTATTCAGGCACTTAACAAAGTCTGAAAAGCTCCCCTCTGGGCCAGACCATAACAGAAACACGTCATCAATGTATCTGGCCCAGAGGGTTATGTGGGGCTCCCACCAGTTTGTGCCGTCCTTAAACACAATGGTTTCCTCCCACCAGCCCAGGTAGAGATTGGCGTACGATGGGGCGCAAGAGCTCCCCATCGCCGTCCCCCTGAGCTGGTGGAAGTACTTCCGGTCAAAGAGGAATGTGTTATGATAAAGCACAAATCTTAGTAGATCCAAGACAAAGATGTTATGACTATGGCATATAGTCGCTCTTGTGTTGAGATAATACTCCACAGCACACACACCCAAATCGTGAGGAATACTGCTGTAAAGCGCCTCAACATCAATAGAGGCCAGTATGGTGTTCTGCCCCAGATGGACCCCATCAAGATTTTTCAGCAAATCGGCGGTGTCCCTTGTATAGGACGAGAGTCCTGTTACGAAGGGGCGCAAAATAGTATCCACGTGGACACCCACATTCTGGGTGCAGGAATCTACCCCGGAGACAATTGGTCTCTTCTTTAACACCTCCAACCCCTTATGCACCTTGGGGAGGGCATAGAAAGTTGGGGTGACTGGATGGATGGGTTTGATGAAATCATATTCGCTCTTCGTAATGAGGCCCCCCTCTCTGGCATATTCTAAGATAACATCAAGCTCCTCCATATACCCTTTAGTAGGGTTCGATGTCAAGACCTCATACGTAGAGCTATCGTTGAGGATCTCCCGATATTTTTCATGATCCATCAAGACAATATTTCCGCCCTTATCGGATGGTTTTATAACCAGGCCCTGTTCTTTTTCCAAAAGCTACAGTGTCCTCTCCTCCGCCGGCTCTAAATTGCCGTTTAGATCTTGAGTAGTACATGGGATCTTTTTAAGGTCCCTCTCCACCAGGTTCATGAAGATGTCAACACTTGTCACGTCAGAATTTGGTGGCATCCATCTGCTACCATTCTTATGTCCTGTAAAAGGGCCGAGTCCTCTCTCGTTACACCAGCTATTCTGATGGACCAGCTGCGCCAAGTTATGAAAACAATCAAGATCGTCCTCCTCCACACCATAGTGATACACTCTTCTTTATCATGTTTAGAGAAAAATTTCCTCCACCTTAACTTTCTACAAAACAGGTTCAAATCCTTTACCCATCCGAAGCAGTTGAACCTGCCCGTAGGTACAAATGAAAGGCCTTTTTTTAAGACGTCATATTCATGCAGGCTCAGTTGGTAGCAGACAGATTGATAATCTGTCCATCATCCAACTGCATCAGTGCTGAAGCTGTGGAAGTCTGTTCCTTAGCGGGTAATCTCTCAGAATCTGTCCCCCTAAAAAAGGAGTACACGGGATACATGGCAATGACGGACCAGAGGGTAAAAAGTTCGTACCACCCCCACACGTATGGATCCCTCCTCCTCCTCCAGAGCCATACTGGTTTGGTGGTCCAGTTGGATTCTGGGGTACCACAGGGTAGCTTGGTGCGCCTGAACCTTGTGGTGCGGGTGGGTGTTGGGGTTGCGGAGGCATAGATGGAGCAGGTTGGCCTGGGTTTCCTTAAGGGCCCTGGGGACCTCCCGTACCCCATCTCCCTCCCCTTGGTTTACTCCTCCTGCCTCTGCCACCTCCCCCTCCTCCACCACCCCCACCTCTTGGACCCTCTGGGTCTGAGTCGCCTTCTGATCCCGACCCTTTAGGTTTCTCCCTGATGAAAGAGTAGGCAAGTGTCATATATGATACAGTCTATATAGAGTCTAATGCATGGGTATAATGAGACACATGAGACATACGCTTCTTAAGCAGCTCTTGTATTGCTTCATACAAGGTAGTGCATCAGCAGGATAAAGTAAATGCAAGTTGCAGAAGGCAAACAACCAAGGACATCAGAGCATTAAAGCATAGTACAAGTCATTCAGTCTATTACTTTCCTGTCAGATGTTGCTGGCAAATAGGAAGCTTCTGTGTCCATAAATGATTCCAGGCAGAGTGAATCCAGGCTTCAGAGAGCAAGACACAAACTGGTTTCAGACCTGATTCAGGAGCACAGGTAAATCATCTGAAACTGATTAAAAGGGCAATTGGCAAGGAACAGGGCAGGGACATTAAAGCTGAGGACTCCATCTTGTTTGAGAGCAAAAGTCAATGCACAGGACAGGAAACAAGATGGCCGACAAAATACACTAAATGCAAACATAACAACAGATATAGCAAAAAAGACAAAACCTTACAGCAAGATTATCAGAGAATTCTCTGAAGTCTCTCTGGAATTGGAGATGCTTTCTTTCCTTCAGAAACCCCTGGTATTTTTCTAAAGAGTTCTGGAGGGTGCTCTCACGTCTATTGAAGTCTGGATCAGCCCTAGACTTCAAAATATTCTCAATACCCTGATTTAGTTTAATCGTTGCCGCCTCAAAAATTCTCCTTTCTTCATGTAACAATATACTCATGAAGCGGAGAGAAGAACCTACTGACTCCTTTTTCCACAGTTCAGGGATCGCTGTTCGTGGAGATGGACAAATATTGATCCTGAGACCTTTAGGAACTATACTATGTTTAAGATAGTTCTCGAGGGTTTTGATCTCCCACCACGACCTGGTGTATTCTTTGTACAACACATATAGATCATTAAACTGTACTTTGAGAGAGACTATCCCTGAACTCCCTTCTGGATTAACCGTAGAACAGAAGGCCTGATTGGCGTCCTCTGCCCACAAAGCTGAGTTGACTGGACCCGATAAAAAACTGGCCATAACAATCACTATTAAGTATTGATTACAGAAGAGATTATTAATATCAAATCATAACGTGTTTTCTCCTGCTAAAATAAAACTTTTACTATGCACTTATGCAAAGAAGACATACAAAAACCAATAAAAACTGAGTGCACAGGATAGTATTGGGAAGGAAGGGGCTTTCCTTATCGCTTTACCTCCCTCCTTACCCTACCTGCCAGCGGGGGTCGGCACCCTATGTTCGATGTGGTGCCCCCACTCCTCGGTGGCTCACTCTGCACTTTCCCTATACTCTCCCTTTTAGAGTGAAAGTGGTGCTCCCCACCTATACACCCTCCTCAGGGGTATTCTTTGGGAAGTGCAGGCAGTACCTGTGTCTCAGTGTTAAAAAGACCCAGACACCATAGCCCAGTACTTCTTTGACATATACAAATACTCATATGCTCAGAACCCACTATCTCCCTTTGTTTCTGTCTGTGAGCCACCTTCCCTTGATGACATAGATATGGCAGCTACACAAGCTTATATCAGGGAATATATAGTGGTCCTAGTACTTAGCTCAAATGTGGTGCCAAGAATCTCTCCCCGCGCGCCTCGACGCGTTTCATCATCATCAGGAGGCTCGATATGATGTTTCTATAGCTGCGGTCTTTGCCGGTGCACAAGAAAGCTGATGCGCTGAGAGGGGAACCCCCGTGATGCCAGTTGTTCCCTTATATCGGGTCAGGAGTTGTCAGTCCATCCCCTTCCCTCCAGTCATTTCCTGTAACGGCCTCCTTACTCTTTAACCACCAGCAACACTCCAAAATAAAACATAAAAGGAGTGTACTGTATCAATATTATGTCCAATATTGCCCCTAGCCTTTACCAGCTCTTTTGTGTCCTCTTACCAGCCTTACTGGCCCGCCGGAACGCACACCGTCGCCGCCATCATGGCCGCTGGAATGCACATGTCACCGGAAGTGACATACGCGGGCCCCGCGCATGCGCGGTAGCAAGGTGACTGCCCTGCACGTCATAACCTATGACACGTCGCTTCCCCGCGCATGCACAGATACTACGGGGCCCGCGTATGTCACTTCCGGTGACATGTGCGTTCCAGCGGCCATGATGACGGCGACGGCGTGCGTTCCGGCGGGCCAGTAAGGCTGGTAAGAGGACTCAAAAGAGCTGGTAGAGGCTAGGGGCACTATCGGACATAATATTGATACAGTGCACTCCTTTTCTGTTTTATTTTGGAGTGTTGCTGGTGGTTAAACAATAAGGTGGGCGTTACAGGAAATGACTGGAGGGAAGGGATGGACTGACAACTCCTGACCCGATAAAAGGGAACAACTGGCATCATTGGGGTTCCCCTCTCAGCACATCAGCTTTCTTGTGCACCGGCAAAGACCGCAGCTATGGAAACATCATATCGAGCCTCCTGATGATGATGAAACGCGTCAAGGGCGCGCGGGGAGAGATTCTTGGCACCACATTTTAGCTAAGTACTAGGACCACTATATATTCCCTGATATAAGTTTGTGTAGCTGCCATATCTATGTCATCAAGGGAAGGTGGCTCACAGACAGAAACAAAGGGAGATAGTGGGTTCTGAGCATATGAGTATCTGTATATGTCAGAAAAGTACTGGGCTATGGTGTCTGGGTCTTTTTAACACTGAGACACAGGTACTGCCTGCACTTCCCAAAGAATACCCCTGAGGAGGGTGTATAGGTGGGGAGCACCACTTTCACTCTAAAAGGGAGAGTACAGGGAAAGTGCAGAGGGAGCCACCGAGGAGTGGGGGCACCACATCGAACATAGGGTGCCGACCCCCGCTGGCAGGTAGGGTAAGGAGGGAGGTAAAGCGATAAGGAAAGCCCCTTCCTTCCCAATACTATCCATGCACTCAGTTTTTATTGGTTCTTGTTTGTCTTCTTTGCATAAGTGCATAATAAAAGTTTTATTTTAGCAGGAGAAAACACGTTATGATTTCATATAGAGGTAACTAAATGCAAGTTCGTGGATTGTTGTGTTGCACAGCAGGGAAGTCCAGACTTCGCACCATATAACTTTTCCAGATGCAAATTTGTTATGCTTTAACCAAAGGCTGATTTAGACAGGTGCGCCAGTAGGTATAGTATTTATAGTAGAGTTGGTACACACTGGTAGGGCGCTCAGCTGTGCAGAACAAGGGTACTCGGCCTCTTGAATGGTTGTTTGTCAGGCGTCTCGAGTGTTTTTACTTTCTGGGCATGCGCATTCACATATCTTAAAGGGAACCTGTCACCTCCCAAAAGCCACCTAACCTATCCATACATGTTCCTGCACCTTCCTATTACCATTATATCTATCACTCTTTCTGCTAAATGCTTGCTTTCAATCTGCTAAAAAACATTTTTATACTTACTAATTAAAATGATAATGAAGCGGGGGCTATATGCAATCGTCCCCCTGGCGATGTTGGTTTTCAGCCTGAATGATCGTTTATCACGCCCCCATGGGCGTGATCTTGAAATAAAATTTTGCGTCCGCAGCCTGGCTCCCTCCGCTCTGCTTTGCAGCCTTCCTGTGGTAATGATGCTGAACGCGTCATTTCTGGAACCACGAGCCTTTCAGCAACCCGATATTTACCTTGGAGGTGACAGGTTCCCTTTAAGTAGAGTTTAATTTGCGAATTAATTTGTTGTTGGAGTCGGTTGTCCCATTTATGACTTTGCTGAATCCTGAAGAAACCCCTCCCCTCCTGTTTCAGCTTACAACTAGACAATCCTTTTTAAGGAGAGGCGAGTGTACTATGCAGATTTGCCTAAAATGTAAAAAGCTTATAACAAAGGGAAATTATTATCTAAGATAATGACCTTATATATGTGAAACATGCATTAAAAAAGACTGTATTATTATGTGTTTTGAAGGAAATGATCTCATATGTGTTTATTTGCATGCCTAATTTATATTAAAAAAATGAGCACATGTATAACATAAAACTAATACAATGATATTCAAATGGTTTCTTATGACTACAGCTTTTGATTATTTAAGAACATTTTTTCCTTCATTAAGAAATAACCTCAGGCATATGTACTTTAATTAAATTTATACAAGGAAAGAAGTAGTGATTGAACAATGCATTTAAAAATGAAGAAATTGCATTTAAAAATGAAAATCAATTAATGTAAGAGTAATTATGAAGCCAAGTTCACAAAGCATTGTCTCATTGTTTTTTGTGAGCACAGTTCAAGTTGTAATTACTTCACAATATAATGAGGCCTTCCCACAAAATGCATGCAGCTGTTGTGAGCTGCAATATATAGCTGTAACATAAACACATTTATTTAAAGAGGACCTGTCACCCCCCCTGGTGCTATGCTAACTGAATGCAGTACTGAATGCAATATGTCTGCTGCATTCAGGGAAGGGGTCCCCCATGTTTCTAGACCTACTGTAAGTTGTAAAAAAAGACTTTATAAAGTTTAAGGATAAGGAGTCCAGAGGGACTTGCTCAGTAATGAGTCATCGCTGTTGCTGGTGTCCTCCCCGCCTCCAGGCCTCTCTTGTTCAACCTCCGGTATGTGTCATCGCTGTTGTATGATGTCCTCCCCGCCTCCAGTCCTCTCTTGTTCAGCCTCCTGTATGTGTCATCGCTGTTGTATGGTGTCCTCCCCACCTCCAGTCCCCTGTTGTTCAGCCTCCTGTATGTGTCATCGCTGTTGTATGGTGTCCTTCCCGCCTCCAGCTCTCTCTTGTTCAGCCTCCTGTATGTGTCATCGCTGTTGTATGGTATCCTCCCCACCTCCAGCCTTCTCTTGTTCAGCCTCCCGCATGTGTCACCGCTGTTGTATGGTGTCCTCCCTGCCTCCAGCCCTCTCTTGTTCAACCTCCAGTATGTGTCATCGCTGTTGTATAGTGTCCTCCCCACCTCCAGCTCTCCTTTGTTCAGCCTCCTGTATGTGTCATCGCTGTTGTATGGTTCCTCCCCACCTCCAGCCTTCTCTTGTTCAGCCTCCTGCATGTGTCACCGCTGTTGTATGGTGTCCTCCCTGCCTCCATCCCTCTCTTGTTCAACCTCCGGTATGTGTCATCGCTGTTGTATGGTGTCCTCCCCGCCTCCAGCCTTCTCTTGTTCAGCCTCCTGCATGTGTCATCGCTGTTGTATGGTGTCCTCCCCACCTTCAGCCCTCTCTGTGCCACCTCCGGCCCTCTCATCGCCTTCAGCCCAGTGATGTCAGCGCCGGAGTCCCCCCTGCTGAACATACATAATCTGGAGCTGGGCGGCCTTCGGCGCTGACATCACTGGCAGGAGGCATTTCAGCTGCTGGGACAGCTACCACCCATTGCTTGCTCTGTGGAGGGGAGACATAAAGGAGGCTGAACAAGAGAGGGCTGGAGGTGGACCAGAAGAGGCTGGAGGCGGGGAGGAAACCATACAAGAGCGATGACTCATTACTGAGTAAGTCCATTTGGACTCCTTATTCATAAACTTTATAAAGTCTTTTTTAAGTATTGTATTGTATTTTTCACATTGTTTCTCTACTTACATTATTGTATTTTTTTTTTTTAATTGTTACTTATAACCATTTGTATTTGAACCATTGAATTGTAAAGCGCTGCGGAATATGTTGGCGCTATATAAATAAAGATTATTATTATACAGTAAATATTGACGGAGTTACTTTGCAGTATCAGTAGATAGTGCTGTTATATCTGCTGATACATAATAATGTGTAGTGTATCTTAACTGTTTTCTTGTTTTGAACTGCTCTTTCTGGTACAGCATTCGTTTTAAGTTATATTGGGTTTTTTCGTTGATGATATGTACAGTTGATGTATCTCCCAAGTAAATCCCTGGTTTCTCCCAAAAATGTCTGATTGCTGTTACATCTACTGACATTGCATAAATCTGCAACAGTGTCAAATGACATCAATGTAGATGGAGGCAGAGTATGGCTATGGCCACATTGTATGTACAAACCACACATGGGAAGCTACATGAATGAAATATCCAGCTCAAAGAGTTGGCCATGCCCGTTTTTGCATAACACAATAAAAGGAGAAGTAAAAGACATGAGCCAGAGTATAAGTTGGTATGCATGTGTAAGAGGATAAAGGAGTGAATGAAAACATATAATAGTGTTTAAATCACATGTCTGCAAATAAGCTGACCCGAGATATTAAGACTGGAGAAAGTGAAGAGAATGACAATGGTATATACCCAACAGTGGAGTATTTATCCTCTACGGATAAGACAGGAGAAGTTACTATGTCTGGTTACACCTGTGATAAAGTTGTTCATTGTAGAAGCCTAATAGAGCTGAGGAGCAGTAAAGTTGGTGCCTGAACCTTCAGCAGGATGATCATGTGAGCAGCGTAGCAGGCATAAAGCCAAAGATCTGTAACCAATTCTAATGGAAGATTTGTGACCAGTTCAGTTTGGATCTCTCGCAAACACTTCCCAGACAAGAAGATTAGTCCTCACTCCTCCTTCTTCTCTAACCCGGCATTCCTACGTTGTTTTGGTCGACAGTCCATTTTATGTTGGAGGAGTGTGGAGGACACCCAGTTGAAACAGGTGCTGTTGAATGGTAAGTTTCCCATGTTTGACTCCTTGCAATCCAGATCCATGCCCTGGAGATTGCACTGGTTTGAGTACCTGCAGCTTCAGTCTTTCTTTTCTCTGGGGAGTCTGTTGGTTTACTCTAGATCGAACCCACTTCTTTTGAAGAGATGTTTTTGGGAGACTCCCCACCAGATCATGCGATCTCACTATTATACAGGGTTCTCATTAAGAGGGGGTATTTACAGATTTAACTTTACGAAGGCATGTGAGAGAGATCTGGGTAGAGCGATATCTGATGCCGACTGGAGGAAAAGTTTCATTTTCACCCATAAATTGGCTGCATCTCCTCATAATGGTCCTGGTGGTATTGGGGAATGGGATCTATTAGCTGTGATTCTGGCTGGAGATGGAATGTGGCAAGACATTCTGCAAGATCATGTGCAATCTGACATGTGGTGCTCCCAGTGCTGGATGCCATTGGGAAACTGTCACCTGACTGCTGTGACTCACTCCTCAGGCCCGTGTTTGGCATCGTAGCCCTAGATTGAATTCACACCTCATTGCAGATGAGGCCCAAAATAGGTAGTGCGATTGAGCTTCAGCTAACATATGTCTCCATCTCCTCTGCATGATGCCGCTCTGGGTCTGCCGAGCCAGACTCACCTTCTGCCTCTGGAGTGGTTAGGAAGATTACATCCTCTGAGTCCAGGTCAGCCATGATTTGCAGGTGATTCATCTTCAAAGTACTGTGTAATGTTGTCACAGTACCAAGTTGAACTGTAGTAACAGACAGTGTTCCAGCGTGGCATTAGAAATGCACAAGTAAGATGACAGTGAGATGCTAACACAGTTCTGCGGGCTAGGGTGTGTTTACTTTCCTTAAGTATGCAAATGGAGTCCGTGGTGCCTCGATTAAGAGTCTCAAACACGGGACTAGCCAGATACCCCTACAGGGAAGGACCTAGTTCCACAGACTCCATTTGCATATTCACATTTCCAGGGGGCAATGCACTATGGATTTTGCTGTGTTTGAGCGCTTTAGCTGGCTGCCCGCAGTGTTTTCCTTGACTGGTCTCCCTGAGATCAATGAGTGCTTTTTGATTGTGGTAATTAGATTGGCAGCCCTGCGCCTACACTAGCTGAAAGGCCACAAATGTGTCCCTCAATCAGCAGCCCCTCTCCCTACACTGACTGTCTGTGGAGCAGAGTGATGAGCACAGCGCGGTCAGTTCTTATAAAGACTTGATCACGCTGTGTGGCCAGCCAATCACTGTAAAGCCACAACCAACAGGGCTGTGGCAATATAGTGTCTGTCAGCCAATCCCTGCATGTGGGCTGGCTCTGTAAAGAGCTCCAACATGCAGGGAGGTGGACCCCGAGCATAGCAAGAGTATCGCAAGATTACTCAGTACTCAGCAAGTACCCTGAGTACTGAGATATTCGTGCGAGTACCGAGTAGTGACAAGCATACGCGCTCATTAGGGATGGGCGAATCTACTCGCTAGGACTCGTTACTCGGCGAGTAGTAAGGGACTCGCAGGACTCGGTACTCTGCGAGTTTCCCAGTGATTACTCGCACAGTAAACGAGTCCAATGCAAATCAATATCAATCCTAGTTTTGTCAGAGACGCTGACAAAACTAGGATTGCCTTTGACTTGCATTAGACTCGTTTACTGTGCCAGTGATAGCAGGGAAACTCGCAAAGTAACTGCTGTTACTTTGCGAGCCGAGTCCAGCTGTCTTCTCTGTGCAGGCTGCCGCAGCTCCAGGGTCCTAGAGCCCGCCTGCTCACAGAGATGATGTAGCAGAGCTGCGATTGTTCTCAGTCTGCTCATTCCCTGTGCATAGACATCTATATCTATGCACAGGGAATGTAGCAGAGAGGACATCGCGTTTTGGACTACGTCGGACGGAAGAGGATTTTTTTAATTAAAGATGGAGTCCCTAATGGCTTTTTTTTTTATTTCTAATAAAAAATTTTCTGTGTTGTGTTTTTTTAACCCTTTATTGGAGATTCTTAGTGGCTGGGTCAAACGTGGCCTGACATTAAGAATCTCGGGCTTAATACCAGCTTGTATAACAAAGCTGGTATTAACCCCTTTATTACCCAGCGTGCCACCGCCACCAGGGCCGCTGGAAGAGCGGATTTCAGCGCCAGAGGATGGCGCTTCAATGAACGCGCCATCTTCTGGGGCGGCTGTGGGCTGCAATTTGCAGCGGGTGGTGCCCAGAAAGCTTGGGCCTCCCTGCGCTGCGGATTCCAGCCCCCAGCTGCTTAGCTGTACCTGGCTAGACATAGAAATTGCGCGGAGCCCCACGCATTTTTTTTAAATTATTTCATGAAATTCATGAAATAATTATAGAAAAGGGCTCCCCTATATTCTTGTGTCCGGCCAGGTACAAATAGGCACCTGGGGGTTGGGGGCAGCCCGTCGCTGCCTGCTGGATCCGGCTGGTTCCAGAAATACGGCGAAGCCCACGTGAAATTTTTTTCTGACAAATCCATACAACAATGTAAATAAAAGGGACTGCATCTTTATTAACCCCTGGACCATGGGCGAGGGGTTAATACAGATGCAGTCCCTTTTTTAGGATTGTTTTATTGATTTTTCAGAAAAAAAATTACATGGTCTTCGCCATATTTCTGGAACCAGCCGGATCCAGCAGGCAGCGATGGGCTGCCCCCAACCCCAGGTGCCTATTTCTACCTGGCCAGACACAAGAATATAGGGGAGCCCTTTTTTTTATTATTTCATGAATTTCATGAAGTAATTAAAAAAAAATGCGTGGGGCTCCGCGCAATTTCTATGTCTAGCCAGGTACAGCTAAGCAGCTGGGGGCTGGAATCTGCAGCGCAGGGATGCCCAAGCTTTCTGGGCACCCCCCGCTGCAAACTGCAGCCCGCAGCCGCCCCAGAAGATGGCGCGTTCATTGAAGCGCCATCCTCTGGCGCTGAACCCCGCTCTTCCAGCGGCCCTGGTGGTGGTGGCACGCTGGGTAATAAAGAGGTTAGGGCCAGCTTTGTATTATCAGCTGGCCCTAAGCCCGAAATTTATGGCGGTCACGCCAATATTAGACATGACCGCCATGAATTTCTATTAAATTGTTTAAAAAAAAACACAACACAGAGAAAAATTTTTATTAGAAATAAAAAAAAAAGCCATTAGGGACTCCATCTTTAATTAAAAAAATCCTCTTCCATCCGACGCAGTCCAAAACGCGATGTCCTCTCTGCTACATCCCCTGTGCATAGATATAGATGTCTATGCACAGGGAATGAGCAGACTGAGAACAATCTCAGCTCTGCTACATCAGGCAGCAGGCGGGCTCTAGGACCCTGGAGCTGCGGCAGCCTGCACACAGAGCAGACAGGACTCTTATCTGTGCGAGTTTCCCAGCGATTACTTGCACAGTAAACTAGTCCAATGCAAATCAATGGCAGAGACTCTGACAAAACTAGGATTGCTTCAGGCTGAAGCTTCCGAGACACATCTGTGATTTGTAAATCGCACACTACTCGCTATTACTCGCTTCCCCATTCATTAACATTGGACTCGCTAGACTCGCAACGAGTAGCGAGTCCCGGGCTCGGACTCGCTAGAGTCAAGCGATTCCGAGTAATTTAGGATTCGCCCATCACTAGCGCTCATCCCTATTTATAATGTATTGATACAGGGTGGCACATAAATAGCTTTTTAATATTATGAGCATATTCGTTTGATCCAATCAATAACTCATATTGTGTGCATCCTATATACAATTTTTCACAAGGATATATTATATTACCCCATTACTATAGTAAGTTATATGATCCTTAATATTACAGGGTGGACCATTTATATGGAGGCACCTAAATAAAATGGGAATGGTTGGTGATATCAACTTCCTGTTTGTGGCACATTATTATATGGGAGGGGGAAAAGTTTTCCAGATGGGGGGGGGACCATGGCGGCCATTTTGAAGTTGGCCATTTTGGATCCAACTTTATTTTTTTCAATGGGCAAAGGGTCATGTCACACATCAAACTTATTGAGAATTTTATAAGAAAAACAATAGTGTGCTTGGTTTTAACAGAACTTTATTCTTTCATGGAGTTATTTACAAGTCTATGCCCACTTATAAAATGTGTTCAAAGTGCTGCCCATTGTGTTGAATTGTCAATGCAACCCTCTTCTTCAACTCTTGACACACTGATAGTAAAACCACAGAAGAAATGCTAGCACAGGCTTCCAGTATCCGTTCTTTAAGATGCTGCACATCTCATATCCTCACAGTATAGACAATTGTGTTCATATGAGTGATGAGGAAAACTTTTTTGTCAATGGTGAAGTTAACAAACAAAACCACCGCTATTGGTCTGATACTAACCCACAGTGGATAGATCCCTCCAACACTGTTGGAACTCAAAAATTGATGGTATGGTATATGGGGTACAAAGATAGTGGGGGCATTCTTCATCAATGGAAACCTCAATGCCACTGGATTTCTGAATCATGTAGCAATTTCAGATATCCAGTGGCATTGAGGTTTTCATTGATGAAGACTGGTCTGTATGCCCACTCACCAAAAAAGACTAAATTGCTGAACAAACACCATGTTCAAGAGCATTTAAAGTTTGTTCTGACTCTAGCTCCTCCCTCCTTCTGTTTTGCCTTATGCATAGAAACTGACACCTCATTAATGGGAAAGTTTGAGGGGTGTGGTCAGCAAGCTATGTGAGAGGAAGGATGCGTGTCAGGCTGGCTCCATTTCAGCATCCTTGAATACTGCTGTTATTACCTTCCACACCCATGCTAGACAAAGGACAAGATAGTAAAACACACATCCACATATCGGAAATTGTTGCAATCGGTCCCCGCTACTACAGGATGATAATATGATAAGAGAATAGGTCGGCAGAGAGCATAGCGGGACCTAAAAATTGGCACTGACACAGTGGCATGGCTGCAGAGCAAGTCCTCCCCTATGAATGGTCCCAGCTAAATTTCTGCACTTTAAAGACCAGGCAAGACATGATTTGACTGTGGATGACCATAGGATATCTATATCCCCTCATTACTCTGCAGATGTGCACAAATAAAGGGCATATTTTACTGACATCAAAACGACTGCGTAACCTGGAAATTCGATGCTTCATGTTTTATCCAGCTCGGTCCATGTGGTGGCTTTGAAGTTGCACACTTTTTTGACACTCCAAAGGATATTTTCTCTTGACTCAGTCTGAATGAGAAGAAAATGCTTGCATGCGACAACACTGATTAAGGGTGGTTTCACACTGGCGTATGCAAATGCTGCGCACCGAACGCAGCCAAACGCTTGTGCACTGCGTTCCTATGTTTAACATGGGAACGCATGTGCCTGCATTTGGCAGCGTTCGTTTGCGTTTGCGTTCGGATGCGCATACTTTGCGTGCCCTCTGAGCGCACTCCGAATGCAGCCTTTGCATTTTTTGTGCGTTCGCGGGCACTTGTTTTATCTGCAAGTGTCCACAAGTGCACAAACCACGCATTGAAGTTAATGGGTCTGCAGTGTCCTCGGCATGACAGCGCAGGAGAACGCTTTGGATCACATTAAAATCTCTCCCGGTGGCCGCCGTTCTGAGAGCTGTTTAAATATACCGCGCCGACACCGAATAGGTGATGTCGGCGCGGGAGGTTTGAAACAGTGATCAGCTGTTTCTTATCTCCTGCACCGATATCACCTATTCGGTGTTGGCGCGGGAGATTTAAACAGCTGTCAGATCAGCTGTTTCTTCGAATCTCCCGCGCAGACACCAGCGGGAGATCAGCTGTGGCCGGGAGGAGGAGATCTTCACCGCTGATCTCCGCCTCCCAGCCGCCGCCAAGACAGCTGATTGACTGGCCAGGCTGCATACTAATGTGAATGCATGCAGAGATTCTCCACTGCATTCACATCAGTATGGCTGCGTTTGCACTGCGTTTGCGTCTGCATGTCATATGCATGCAGACTCAAACGCCGGTGTGAAACCAGCCTAACAGATAATTATGTGATATGGCTGGAATCTTGATTTAAAAATCCGTCTTATTTACAACAAGTTTTTCAGATGTATACATGGTGTCTTGATGGGAGATTATACATTTAATGTATTTCTTGTTGACATATATGATGCTCAGCTTGAATGATATGGCATGTGCTTGGGGCAGGAGACTTAGGAGAAGTCCTCGAGGGGGGCAGACTTTGGAGGTATTCATCCAAGTACATAACGCTGAGAAATATTCATAACTTGCTGTAGAGCCCAGCATTGCCCGGGGCCTAATGCCCATACATGGTTGAAATGCTCATATATGGCAATATCGCCGATATATGGTAATTATTGTATGTGTATGTATCATAGCCCCTCCCCTTCCAGTTGCCCCACCTTTTCATAGCTCCAAACCTACATGTATTCCCCACCCCTTTCATTGTGTCTACCCCACATATAGCCTCGCCCCTTGTCCTAGGGGTGGGGCTATGTGGAGGAGGCAGTGATATGTGAAGATGCAGGCTGCAAAGTGTGTGTGAATATATTTAATGTGTGTGTCTATGTAAAGTGTGCATAGCTATGTGGAGTGTGCAGGGCTATGCACATACACTCAGCTTTGTGGAGTGGGGTGTGGCTATGCAGAGTGGGAGGAGCTATTCAGAGTGGGCAGGGCTAAGTAGAGTGGGTGTGCTTAAGGCATACAAACATACACTCATCTTTGTGGAGTGGGCAGGGTTATGGGGAGTGGACGAGGCTTGATACATACACTCACACTCAATTAGAAACAAATGAGTCCTGCACACAGAGAACAAGTCTGTAAGGACATGTTCACACCGCCAACATATTTGGAGACAAAAAGCTAAATGCGACCAAAAACAACAGTACACTGCAGTAAAAGTATTAAATGCAAGTGCAGTATAAAAAAATAGTATAACAAATACAGGGTACTTAGTCTATCCGTTTTTTTGCGCAAAAAAAGTTATATCAAGCCACGTCACTAACTTCAAAGTGTACCCATCTCTGACGCAGTCCTAACTGTTGTATTAAAAAAAATTTAGCTTTTTGTCTCCATACACTCACACTCAGCTTTATATATTACATGTTTGGACTAAACCTAAGACAATGAGTGTTGAGGGCTGCTAAAGATTCTACTCTATATGGAATAACTCCATATATCCTGCATTCAATAAGCTGAATGACTTGAATTATTGAAAAATAAGGGTTTTTGTAAAATTTTATAACTCATGAATGATGATCACTTTAAAACATTGGAAAAATGTTGTGAAGAACAGAATATAACACAAACTATGTTTATCAATACCTACATTTATGACACACTTTTATTACACAAAACCAAAAAACTCCATTTGGTCAAATAAACATTGTTCACCTTTTAGGTGTCATATTTAGAAAAGGCCCGACTGGAAGACTTATTTCACTCAACTCTAAATGTCTGTTAGAATTAATTATTAAGCAAAGAATCTGCTCTCTTAAAGTTAAATGGGAAGGATATGTAGGTCCCAAATGTACTCCAAGAAATACGTAAAGTCTCATTGATTGATAGAGACTCTCCCACTATCATATGATTCATAGGTGTATTTCATGTTATGGGGAGTGTCCGAAACAGGGTCCTTTTTGGTTGGAGGTGGTGAATTTACCGTATATACTCGTGTATAAGCCGACCCGTGTATAAGCCGACCCCCCTACTTTTGCCCCCAAAACCTGGGAAAATCTATTGACTCGTGTATAAGCCGAGGGTGGACCCTAGCACAAGTATACAGCCCCCAGCAGTGTGGTATACACCAGTCCCAGAGGTAGATACAGCAGCCCCAGTGGTAGTATACACGCAGCCCCAGTAGTATATACAGCCCCAGTGGTAGTATATACAGCCCCAGTGGTAGTATACAGGGCCCCAGAGGTATATAGCAGCCCCAGTGGTAGTATACAGTGCCCCAGAGGTATATAGCAGCCCCAGTGGTAGTATACAGGGCCCCAGAGGTATATAGCAGCCCCAGTGGTAGTATACAGTGCCCCAGAGGTATATAGCAGCCCCAGTGGTAGTATACAGGGCCCCAGAGGTATATAGCAGCCCCAGTGGTAGTATACAGTGCCCCAGAGGTATATAGCAGCCCCAGCGGTAGTATACAGGCAGCCCCAGTAATGCAGGCCCCCCCAGCGTCTCTCCGGTCACCTGTAAAGCAAGCTATACTTATCAGTGTCCCGCTCGCACCCGCCGCTGCCGACATCCACGATCCTCCATCTTCATGCGACTCCTCTTCCTGTTTCCTGTGCGCGTCGCCGGGAATGACGTCATTGCCGGCGACGCGCACAGAAACAGGAAGAGGAGTCGCATGAAGATGGAGGATCGTGGATGTCGGCAGCGGCGGGTGCGAGCGGGACACTGATAAGTATAGCTTGCTTTACAGGTGACCGGAGAGACGCTGGGGGGGCCCTGCATTACTGGGGATGCGGGGGCTGCTGTATACCGATGTATACATCGGTATGTACCGATGTATACATCGGTATACAGCACTGACTCGCGTATAAGCCGAGGGGGGTACTTTTCAGCCCAATTTTTGGGCTGAAAAACTCGGCTTATACGCGAGTATATACGGTAATATCCTCTTTTTATATCTGTAATATTGATATGAACCCTATTGTGCGTCTGCTGAGGTATATGGAAGAGATTCTGGTGGAGGAAGGATATATTGCGATTAGTTTATCAAGCAAGGAAACTTATAGCTCTACATTGGGCGGAGAAACAACACCCAACAATAGCTGAGTTTATTCAAATAATAATCTGCGTCATTATGAAAAATGTGTCTTTCAAAAAGGAGACAATCCAATTAAATTTGAAGCCTTGTGGGCCTGCTGGCTGAATGCTTCTAGTCTTTCACCCTTATCACTCACCTGGTGCACAATGTTATTTAATTTGCAAGGCCCAGGATTAGACAAAGCAGTGATGGTGAACTTACCGGTTGTTATTCTTCTACGGAACATGTCCTCTGTCATGCTACATGGTCTCTGACTTCAATAGTCAATATAGATAGTCTATATTGGTATATGCATTTTGGGGTGAGTCATTAGACGGGTCCAGGTTACATTACTGCAAGAGTCATGTTGGCTTAAGGCCGCTTTACACAGCACGATATCGTAACCCAACTACGATAAAAAGTCACGTGGTTCGGGCGTTGCCGCCGATATCGTTCATGCGTTGTGTCGTGTAAATGGGCAACACAACTCAAAAACGATGTAACTACGATATCGTTTTGTGAACTGTGCAGGCTCTCCAACCGTGCAATATTGGCTTGACGATCTGGCAAGATCATGCTGTGTGACAGCGCAACTACGATTTGGAGCACAACTTCCCCTATTCACTCCCATGCTAAATGGTCGTTCCCTGGGTTGCCCATACACAGTGCGATGGAGGGGGTGTAGACATCGTAGTTGCGTTGCCTGGCGATATCTCCCTGTGTAACATCTCCCATGCGATCTTGGACTAGTGCCAAAATTGTGCGCGCTCCCGTGCTGTTGTATACAATATCGTAACGATATTGTGACGTGTAAAGTGGCCATTAGGATAGTCCAAACTGGTTAATAGGCAAAGTATTTTTTGCTCGTTTCATGGACAAATTCAACAAATTGTTGGACATTGGACTTCAACTACTTTAAGATTATATTAGATCAAAATATTTTCTATGATGTTTGCTACCCCCACCTAACTATACAACAGTCATGATTTTTAATAAAAATTATTTGATCAAAAAAAGTAATGAGAAAGTCTTCACTGAATAATCATTTTACTTCACAATTGAGAATTGTGATAATGACTGATCAATTTTAGCAGAGAAAGAACAGATTTGTCTGATAAGATATATTACAAAGTTGTTTATGCTCATTTGTACAATTGATTTATGAATTAAAAATGAAACCGACGATTATGCCTTAACTATACATGAAAGTATCCCATTTTTAGCAATATTTTTCGCATTTGTTCTGCATATTGTTAACAGACACTTTTCAAAAGCATTTTCTGACCTCAAATACAGTCTTCTGTCGAGAAGGCAAAGACAAGTGTAATTATTGGAACTACTATGCAAAAATGTAGAAACTAACCGCTTCTATTATGCAAATAAATTCAAAGATATTTTGTGACTGATCAGCTAGAAGGGACATAATGATTTATAATTCAAATAACATAGCAATAAAATCATATTGAGCTAATATATTTCTAAATATGCAAACCTGAAATAATTGTAATATAATTTAAATCATTGTAGCTATACAAATCATGTATATAATAATTTATCACTTTGGTCCCTACTATGTGGCATGCTTATGATAAAATGCATTCTTTCATCTCTATGTTTACAGCAAAAGAAATCCTTGTTGGTTTATATATATATGCATACGTATGTTTGTGTGTGTGTGTGTGACGTGCGCGGTGTGTGTGTATATATATATATGTTTGTATGTATTATATATATATATATATATATATATATATATATATATACAACCAACAAGGCTTTCTGCTTTCAGCAAACACAACAAAGCAATATATTTTACCATAAGCTTGCCGCATGATATACATATATATTTATATGTATATAGATATATATGTGTGTGTATGTATATATATATATATATATATATATATATATATATATATATTTGTATATGGCTAGGCTATGCATCCATGCAGCCCTCTACTACAGTGTTGCCATTTTCCTGCTGATTTCTGAGCTTTGGATCCTGTGTTGCCCATTGTATGTCCATCTATCCCCTGAGCGGAGGGATATATTTTATGTCATGGTCTTATGACCTTGTAAAAGATAAAGTGAAAGAAGAGAATACTGGTGACTAAAGATATGACAACTAAAATCGGTGTCTGCATGGCTCACAAATGCTAGGAGAATAAATGAGTATGTATTGTGGAAGTAACGGTAACTAGATGAGAAACGATAAGAAAGCTGAGCAGACAGGATGGGTTCATCTTCTGGGGAGCACAATTAACCATAATGGCCACTTTACACGCGGCAACAGGAAGATAGAAACCGGCAGGTGTCGGAGACAATTGTACCTTTTAACTTCAAAACACCTTGCAGATACCTGAATTACAGCAGCCACTTCAAGGTGTTTTGAAGGTAAAAGGTACAATTGTCTCCGACACCTGCCGGTTTCTATCTTCCTGTTGCCGCATGTAAAGTGGCCATAATGGTACTTTACAGGCAATTTCTAGGGTTAAGTACTTAGGGTGCATGAATCATGAGAGATATTCCATTTGTACACAGCACAAATAAACCATGTCTCCATGATTTCACTGCACAGTAAGTTACGTGACACTAGAATGTTGCCCGTGTAAGTACCATAAGAATTGTTAGATAGCAGCACATAAATGTTTGTGGAGACCTTTGACAGTATAGCACAATGGGTTATAGCATCATTATACATATTTTTACAGTATTCTGTTGCTCTCTCTGACTGATGAATGCCTTAAACATGCATGTCAGAAGCTTTCACGCTGTACACACAATTTGCAAACAAAAATGAATATATTAAAGATAACCGTAAACATTTTTAACCACTGAAAAAAATGTTGCCAACCTGTCAATAAGAAAAAAAACAGTTGTAAAGCATAAACCCTTTAGCAGGGGCGTACCCAGTGAAGGGGGGGTAGGTGCCCCCCCATAGAAGAAAACAAGAGATGGACGGGGGGAGCGGCGCATATGTACCTGCACTCACCCCCACTGTGCTGGATATGGCCCCGCATCACACTATATGTCCCCCTGCCGGCGCGCCCACATTAAAATAACAACCGCTGTTACTTACCCTCCGTCGCTCGCTCCGTGCTCCCAGCTTCTCAGTATCTTCCTGTGTCTGTGCTGGCATTTGATCACGTGATCAGCATAGCACAGTGATGTTATCTCTGTGCGCCCCGGTCACGTGATTGTATGCCGGCACAGACACAGTTAGAGATCGAGGAGCTCGAAGCACGGAGCGAGCGATGGAGGGTCAGTTACAGTAGTTGTTATATTAATGTGTGCATAGGCAAGGGGACATATAGTGTGATGAGGGGCCACATCCTGCACAGGGGGGCATATAGCATGATGGAGGGGCAATATCCAGCACAGGGGGGCATATAGCGTGATGGGGGGCCACATCCAGCACAGGGGGACTATTGTGTCAGCCCAAGGGGCTAATGTGCAAGTACAAGAGGGCTGATGTGCCAGCACAATACAGCAAATGTTATTCTAAAATTTTACAACTTGAACAACCATGGCTTGCACTCCCTCCCTAGTTTTGATCCTGGGTACGCCTATCCCCTTTAAGGTTCGTTATAATGTAAAACAATTATAAGAAAAGGACTAAGTCATTACTGTATTTTTGGACTATAAGATGCACTTTTTTCCCACAAACTTTAGGGGAAAGTGGGGGTTCGTCTTAAAGCCGAATGTACTCTGTGTTGTGCTGTGGGGGGAAGTGGATTTGGAGCGGTGACTGGAGGCTGGACGAGACTGGAGAAGGCTGCAACTGCAGCCCTTGATCACGTGAGCCTGTTTATTAGGCTAATGTAATATTCACTGTACTGCATGAATATTAAATTAGCTTAAATAGCCAGGACCGTGATCACCGGCTGCTGCAGCAGCTGCGGGTGATCATGTGTCTGGATATACACTACCCCCCACGCATCATCATTGACATGGGGAAAAGTGAATATCCAGAGTGTCATACTCACCCTTCCATTGCTCCCTCCTGCAGCAGCACCAGCAATGTCTTCTTGTCTGATGCTGAGCGCTAGAGTAGGGCAGTACAGTGATTCATTGCTGTGTGCACCACTCACACACTGGTTATAGGAATCACTGCACACATACAAAGGAAATAGTGCTTTTTCATGAGAATTTTATTTATAGTGTTTGTTCACTGCGACAAGGTTCACTGCGACAGTGTCCACTGCTATTTGGACATCTCATGTGGAAACACTGTCCACCAGGCCGCTCCTCCCTTCCAGAGTGACAGCTCTGAGCCTGGCCTATCCCTTAACAGTGACCAGACTGCAAAAGTTACCAAGTGCACTCCCCTTGGCACAAGCTTCAACTGGATCAGAAGGGGTTTTACCCTGCAAAACTACCACAGCAAGCAGTTCCTAAGGGCCATATCTGGTTTCATCCAAATCAAGCGACCATATGATCAAGGCCCATACTGGGCCGAAACGTCATAACCTTGTCGCAGTGAACAAACACTATAAATAAAATTTCACGAAAAAGCACTATTTCCCTTGTAGTTGTGCAGTGATTCCTATAGCCATTGACTGTGGAACTTTTGGTTCCTTTCACTTGCACCGTTAACCTCACTAACTCGAGTGCTAGCCATTGCCTTCCAACCACTCACACACTGTTCAGCGTTTGGTTTGAGAAGACAGGAGGACATCACTGCTGCAGGGGGAGTGATGGGAGGGTAAGTATGAGCGTTTATTTTTTTTAAGTGGTGGGGGCCCATATACTGGGATGGGGGGATTCATGTACTACCAGGAAGTAATATATTACCAGGATTACCAGGATAATAAATTACCAGTATGCATAAAAGTATATGTACTGGCATGGGGGGCATAATATATTAACAGGATGAGGGATCGTATATTACCAGGATGTGTGATCATATATTACCAGGATGGGGGATCATATATTACCAGGATGGAGAGATCAAATATACCAGGATGGGGACATATATACCTGTAATGGGCTCAGGATGGGGGCATTAGTACAGAATATGGGGACATTGCCCCATAACAGTATCAGCAGCAGATCCCCACCCCCCTATAACAATGTGTTATGACCTCATTTTTTGCTTACATTTGCTTCCCCCTATTTTCCTCCTCTACAACGTGGCTGCTTCTTATGGTCTGGTGCGTCTAATAGTCCGAAAAGTATGGTATCTTCAAATGAACTAAAGCAGTATAAAAAGGGCATTTCACACAATCAACAAATATTCGATGAAAACACTATTTGGTATTTAAGTATTTATCTATATATCTATGACTATTATGTGTGCTCATTCATATGAATATATATATATATATATATATATATATATATACAGTATATATATATATTGTAGATATGAGTATAAATATACCAAGATGTATGTCATAAATGTTATACCTTTAGGAATTATTGAAGGCAAAGCCGCTTCATACAAAAAATGCATATCTGTGAAAAGCCACAATGACATCAAAATTTGGTTGTGCATCATTTTACAGTGAAAAGGGAGAAGCTTTTCAGACAGGTGTAATTTATCATTTTTTCTGATTTAATATCGAGGAAATATATTAAAATAATAAAAAGAATCCTGAAATTCTCAAAATTTGGAGTGATAAATAGCACTCCCTGTCTTTATTGCATTATACCTACTAACAGAAATATTGCACAGTGGATTTTGCCAGACACGGACGATTATTTTCCAATAAAAAGTTGCATATTAAATTTCAGCACAAAAGTGGGTGTATAATAGTTTTGAAATCGTCCAAGGTTTGCCCAAGAACACAATTTTAAACTTAAGTACTATAAAGCATTGCTGGATGAAAGTAGCATTAATGCTTAGTCTCTTCTACTCCCCCAACTTAACAGTAAAGGTGATGGCTTCATATATTTCTAGTTTACAGTACCTTGAAGCATTTTCAGCACGTTGATTTTTCTCACATTTTTCATAGTTGTTTTTTTATACCAGTAGCTGAAAGGAATTCATTAAATCTAATCACCCTGCAATGCTAGAAAATGTTAGGCAATTGATGATTGCTCTGGAAGATATAACATAAACTATACTGCAAGGGTTTTACCAAGAAAGAGAAATACTGTAAATATGTATTAATCTTATGCAATTTCTCTGATTTTGTTTATAAATGTTTCTTACCTTTTATTAGCACTGAAGCAAAGTTGAGCAAGATTTTAGTATGTGCATGTACATAAATGGGAGATTTAGTTTTCTTGGCATATTCCTTGACAGGATAATATACATTTCGCTAAAACAAAATGGACAGATGTTTCTTGAACAAAGTTGCTTCACTTTGACCAGAATTAGGCTTTGGAAACACCATTGCACCACATCATTTGCAGTCCTATGTGAATAACACTCTCATCAACAACTCAAATGTAAAAGGATGGGTTTGTATACAGCCTCTCATATGATAATGTTTACAAGCCCTTAAAGTCATTTGAGGGGTGAAGCTTTAAAGCACAACTATGGCATATTTTTGTTATTTTACCACTGGAGAGATGTTTTAACCCCTTCATGACCCGGGAATTTTTCGTTTTTCTTTTTCGTTTTTTGCTCCCTTGCTTCCAAGAGCCATAACTTTTTTATTTTTCCATCAATATAGACATATGATGGCTTGATTTTTGCGGGACGAGTTGTACTTTCATATGCAATCATTTATTTTAGCATATACTGTACAGGGAAATTGCAAAAAAATTCTAAATGCAGTGAAATTGCAAAAAAAGTGCAATGAAACGTTTGTTTTTTGGGTATTTTAGTTGCCATGTTCAATATATGGTAAAACCAATGTGACGCAGTGATGCCTCGGATTGGTATGAGTTCATAGAGACCCAACATGTATACCTTTACTGGTATCTAGGTGGTGAAAAAAAATTTAGAAGTTTGAAATAAAACAAAAACTGACTTTTTGTTCCATGTTCTGTGATCTGTAGTGTTCTCATTTTTCAGGATCTGGGGCTGTGTGATGGCTTATCTTTTGCGTCTTGACCTAACATTTCTAATGATACCATTTTTAGGGGGATCTGCAGTTTTGATCGCCAGTTATTGCATTTTATAGCAATATTGTGGCGACCAAAAAAACTGAATTTTGGCGTTTGGACCATTTTTTCCGTCACAGATTTCACGGCTCTCATTAATGGATTTAATAGGATGATAGATCAGGCGATTCTGAACGTGGTAATACCAAACATGTGTATTTTTTTTCTTTTTTTAATACTTTTATTGTGATTGGGGGAAAAGGGGGGTGATTTGAACTTTTATATATTTTTCTTTTTACAGGTTTTTAAAAACTTTATTTTCTAACTCATTCTTATTTTTACACTGCCCCATAGAGAGGCACCCTGCTGCACAGTCCCATCGCTTCTGGGAAATACAGATGGGCTGCAGCTCATCTGTATCTCCCAGAATGGCGGACCTGCTGTGGTTGGCAGCGCCTGCCATCCACAACAGGAAACTGCGCTCTGACAGCATCTGGGTCTAGCCAGGACCCCGGGCTGTCACGGGAGCACCGGAGATCCTGCGATAGTATCCGCGAACAGCGCGTTCCCCGCCGCGGCCACCTTGGATCCCGCTGTCAGTGATTGCCAGCGGGACCAAGGGGTTAACAGCGCCGATCGGATCCCGGAGCTCACATCAAACACCCCTTACCCGCACATGACATTGTATAACGTCATAGGTCGGGAAGGGGTTAAATCTAAGTTTTCTACGTCTATAGTGTTAGGGCATAGACACACTTCCGCGAGCTGCATGCAAGAGTCACCCAGCTCGGCCGCAGCTTCTCTGAACTGGAGGGTTTGGCTGATTGTGTTTCTATGGAGGTCAGAGAAGCAGGGGCCGTGCCAGGTGACGCATGCAAGATTCATGCAAGATACTCGCATGCAGCTCGCATCACACTGACATCTTCATGTTATCTACTTTGCTCCTGTCGGTGTCATTCTGGCAGTTTTGAACTGCCAGTAGCTTCAGTGTTTTGTAGAGCTAAATGAAGGTCACAGCTCAATACAAGCCAATGAGAGCCTGTGACATAACTTCTGACTTCCAGCCAATCAGAAGCTATGATCACAGTAGGATGCTGTGTGACCATAGCAAGGCCAAAAAAAGGTGGAAATGCTGGAGGGCAATGTCACAGGATTGTCCCATCCTGGTGAGACTTCTGTGGGTTCTTGGATCAGAAGGTCTACATCTTGTATTGCAGTGAATCTAGTTTATTTCAGTGCTGAAGGGGTTAAGGACTCTTTTCCTAACTAGATGACCTTTGTATCTTTATTCTCAGGTGTAGAACTTTTGTGACTACTCACCTCCACTATAATAGGTGACCTGTGGTACCATTTGAAGCTGCTTATAAATTTTGTTTCTATGCTGACTACTTTGGAAGAAACCTGAACCTACAAGAAGCTGAGGAGTCGTTTCAATTGCAGATAAGGTGTTTTTGCTGCATTTGTGTAGTTGGAGTGTTTTTTTCCTTTTTGTGTCTATTTCCCTCAGTCTGTCTCCCTTACCTTGTTTTGAATTATTGCAGTGGTGAGACTAGTAACCTCGCCGGCCTTCACATTAGTGAGTTCAGGGCCAGAGAGGGACTAGGCACATGGCGGCGATGGGAAGAAAGACCCATATAGGGGCATTTGGAGTAAATCTACTTTTTCCGGTAAGTGTGAGGAGAACCATCTCACTTCTTCCTATCACCAGGGCCTTCCTTTAATACCTTCCCTTTTGCTTAAAGATATATTTATTAGTCAACAAGGAAACAACAAAAGTAAGTTGAGATGAAAGAATTTCAGCATATACATAAATTATAAATATAATGAATGCATAGTATACAAATTCAGAGAAGAAATAAATAATATAAGAGAAAAACAATAAAGACAAAAGACATAGGTAAAAGAAATAAAGTAACCAAATATTTACAACTGACACGACAATTATGAGTATCCAAAAAAACAACTAAATAGCTCTTAGCAAACTAAGTACAATCAAAATGATAAAAGGAGAAATGCAGGCTAAATTAGGGTACATGAAATGTAAGAGTCGGTATATACATTGGAACCCAACTCGCCCATTTCGTCATGTACTTCAATCTAGCATGCATACCCTCTCTAAGAGCAAACATGAATTCAAATGAGTTGTGCAATGCTATGCAATCCATAAAGCCCTCTATGGATGGAACACAATCACTCCTCCACCTACAGGCGATAAGATTTTTAGCTACTAATAGGATATGTAAGGCCAAAAATCTTTTACATTTTGGGAGATCGCATATCCCAATCAACAATACAGCACAGTCAAAAGTTAAGACCATGTCTAAGTCTAAAACTAAATTGATCAGGGACTGGACATCTAAGCAAAAGGAACGTAACTTTGAACAAGACCAAAAAATATGACGGACAAATCCCACTAGTCCACATTTTCTCCAAAAAAAATTAGAAACAGTAGGGTCTATCTTATGCAGTTTTAAAGGTGTTAAATACCACTTGGTATATACTTTATATTGAGTTTCTAGAAGTGTTGAGCAGGGGACAGAGGAGTAAATATTTTTTTAAATGATGGGCAACTGGTTATGTAAAGTATGATTATCGATGTCAAGTTGGTGATCTCATACTGTATAGAATCTAGAATTATTAAAAGTCACATCCTCATTAAAAGTTTTATAGATATTATTAGTTTTCCACAGAAGTTGGCTTCCAGTGTGACGAAGTAGGAGGTCAATATTGTTAGGTAGTATAAAGTCTAGACGTGGATTGTTTAAAGTCTCATGCAGTAAAGTCCAAGTAGGTCTGTCAGATTCAGGTAGGCTGAAACGAGAAGAGACAACCTCAAAAGAGGCTAACCTCTCACCATCAAACACGTCAGAAACATATTTCATATTCTTACTCTTGAAGTTAGCTAGATTGAGAGATGGGCACAACCAAGAAAAGACATCTATTGGAAGCCAGACAGGGGAAACTGGAGAGAAAATAGTTTTAGAAATCTGATTAAATGTCCTCCAAGCCTTGATTGTAGCCTTAAAGAGGACCTGTCACCAGCCATACATCGTGGTCTAATTACAGCACTGAATGCAGCATGTCTGCTGCATTCAGGCAAGGGGTCCCCCAGCCGTTGAGCCTCCCCTGTACCCTGAGATAATACACTTTGAAAACTTACATAGTGGAGCCAAATAGAGCAGGACGGGGAAAGGCGGTGGCGTCACTGCGGGAGGTGGGGCAAAGCGGCCAGCACTGCAATAAGCTCTGTGTACTATGCAGCAGGCGAGGGAGACAATGATTGGCATTAGGGAGGCGGCAGTGGGTGGATTAAACATACAGGGGGTGTGAAACTGCCCTTTGGCTCCAGCCACAAGCCACCTCCTATTTGGCTCCCCTATGTAAGTTTTCAAAGTGTATTATCTCGGGGTACTAGGGGGCTCAAGGGATGGGGGACCCCTTTCCTGAATGCAGCAGACATGCTGCATTCAGTGCTGTAATTAGATCACCATGTATGGTTGGTGACAGGTCCTCTTTAAGTGGGGTCTCTAGGGGAAGTCTCTTTTTTGGATTAAGGAGGTATAAAACAATAAACAATGCAGGATTCTTTTGCTTCATGATGGACCGTTCTATATCTACCCAGGATGGTGAGTATTCAGTACTCCACCATCATGAACTAATTTGAGTAATGATAGCTAGATAATAGGCCCTAAGATTGGGGATACCTAAACCTCCATGTAATTTATGTTTTTCAAGAGTGGTAGCTGCAATTCTAGGAAATTTCCCTTGCCAAATAAATCAGCTAAGTTGTGTTTGGAGATGTTTAAAATAATTCTGAGGGATGATCACAGGGAGGGAACGGAAGAGGTATAGAATTTTGGGAAGTATCAACATTTTATAGGCCGCAATACGTCCCGTCCAGGAAACCTCTAAATTAGACAGATAAGACACATCTGTCTACAGGGATTTAACAATATCTGATAAATTCTTATCAACCATGTTAGATAGAGGTTTAGTAATGGTGATTCCCAAGTAGGGAATTTCTGACAGTGACCAGGAGAAATTAAATTCAGTTTTTAGAATATCTAATAGGTGATGTTCAATATGATAGGGCAAAACTTGTGTCTTATTAGTATTCAATTTATAATGAGAAATTCCAGAGAATCTCTCAACAATGTCCATCAGGTTCCTGAAGCGGCCGTCACACACTACCATTTTAAGCCCGATATCGTTTAAGCGATCTGCTTTTTGATCGCTTAAGCGATATTGTTTGTGCATCGTTGCATGTAATCAAGCGATTTTACAATGTAAAATCGCTTGATCGTGACATCGCAGATATGTGAGCCGGAGCTCATATCTAGCGATGAACGATTTAACAAACAGCTTCATCGTGGTGTATGACACCACGATGAACGATCTCCCAGCGGCAGAGCCTATGCTGGGAGATGGTAACTATGGTACACGTCGGGTTACTAAGCGTCGCGCGTGCACGTGATCGCTAACAATATCGCTAGCGATATTGAACCGTGTGACGGCCGCTTAAGAGACACCAGAGGATCTGATAGAATAATCAGCAAATCGTCTGCAAATAGAGATGCAAAGTGTTGACGCCCATGTAATGGACATCCCCGAATCCCCTCATGTGACCATATTGCCTCCACCAAAGGTTCTAACAAAAAATTACATAAAGTAAGGGACAGAGGGCATCCCTGTCGAGTTCCATTGGAAATTCTAAATGAGTCAGACACAAAATTATTTGTTAGAATTTTGGCGGATGGATGGGAATACAGAGCTTTAATAATATTAAATATGGGACCAGAAAAAACTAATTTTTTAAGGGACCCAAAAGAAAACAGTCAATTTACTCGGTCCAAAGCCTTTTTGGCGTCTGGAGTAATCAGCAAAGTGAGAAGATTTGACCTTTCTACATATGATATAATATGGAATAATCTTCTCGTGGCGTCCATAGTACTTCTGCCACTGACAAAACCCGTTTGGTCAGTATGAATTAAGCGAGTTGTATACTTAGATAGTCTATTAACAACAACTTTGGCTATAATTTTAGCATCAGTGATTAAGAGTGAAATGGGCCTATAATCTCTGACATTTAGGACATCTCCTTTTTCCTTCGGAATGACTGTAATTAATGCTTCCTGCATTTCTGCAGGAAGAAAGGATGACATGGAGGCCGAATTGAGAAGTCTAGTTAAATAAGGTGTCAGGATGTCAGCAAAATGTTTGAAATACTCATTAGATAACCCATTGGGCCCAGGCGATTTCCCAATTTTGAGGGATTTCACTGCTTCTGTAATCGCAGAATTCTGAAAGGGACAACTAAGGAGATCCATCTCTTCAGTAGTCAGAGAGGGAAGGCTCAAGGAACCCAGAAAAGAGTTAATATCCAACAGAGAGGGTTGTACAGCCCCTGGACTTTATTTAATAGGGGGGAACCAGAGCTGTCACCCCCTCCCGAGTCCAATTCCTCCAAAGTAGATCCAACCAAAGCAGAACTCACAGGGGGGCTTATGTCCTTACATTTTGAGCAGTGGCGTAACTTCAGGCCTCGGGGCCCCGATTGCAAATCTTTAGTAGTATTAGTCTTTTTCTATGGGCCAAAGGGACGTTTGGGGCCCCCCTAGGCTGCAGGGCCCGGGTGCGATCGCAACCCCTGCACCTATTGTAGTTACGCCCCTGGTTTTGAGGTCTGCTTCAAGCTGTCACCACCCCCATTATCTAGGGTGTTCATATCTGAGCGATATCTGAGAGATTCTATTTTAACCACCTTCTCTTTGTGTTCGCTATCCAAAATCAGCCTAGCTCTAGATGGAGTGTATTTAAGATGGGACTTAGTGGACTTACCCATAGGATTTATAGTGACCTTGTGAAGATCTGTCTGCCTACATAGTAAGTCAAAGGAGGGTGTCTAAACAGTATCAGGATTATAAATCTTAATATAAAAAATATTAGTGTGCCTATATACAACCTCAATGTTAGCATTTGGTCACTGTCAAAGCCAATTGAAACAATGCCTGAACCCCAGTAGCACCAGTACACTGTAACGCCACCCACACAAATAAGAAAACAGTTAACTTAAATAAACAGAAATCCCAGGGTCTGCGAAGCTTGCGATCGCCGGAGGCCCTCCGACCTCACTTGCCCACGTAGAATCCTCAGATGCTTTTGTATCAGCTCAAAGTCCTCATTAAAAATCCAGCTATTTCCACAAATTGTATAGATGGCACCAAGTCATCATAGACAAATGTGTGACATTTAATATAATTACATAGGTATAAATGCAGTAGAACTGTGGAATATATGGTCCATGAGCAGATGTTCACATTCAGGATATATCAAAAATAGTAAATTGCCATGTTTATTATTGAGGGAAAACCAGCACCACTCTTAGAATAAGAAAAGCAGCCCAAGAGCAGTAATCTCTGATTATTATACAGGCTGCACAGTTCAGCAGCAATTCCAGCGTAAACATCATTGGATTTAATGGACGCTGCGCAATCTACTTACGCAGAGTGCGCAAGTCTTGGTATTACCACTATTGAACTGAAACTGCAGGTCTCTGCACCAATAAGTGTCAAAAGGAGCAGTGCCAGACCGAAGCAGCTCAGGGAGGCCTGACCAGTCCAGGACAACCTGCCAATAAGAGTTTTGAGGCAATAAAATGAAGAAGAAAAAATGTGTAGCACTGAGGGATTTCCGGCGTAAGCGGCAATAGGGTTAAGCAAGGCTACGCAATCTGCGTACGCAGAATACGTAAGTAGCGGTATTACCGCTGATTCACTGGGCCTGCCGGTTTCTGATCACAGGAAGCCTCTCAGGAGCAGTAGACGACCAAAAGCAGCCAAGTGGGGACCCAGATGATCCCAGGAGAGCTTGCTGAAGGATTCAGAGGTAAAATTTAGTCAAAAAACAAATCGTACAGCATAAAATAAATTCCGGCGTAAGCGGCCATAGACTAAAGCTGAGGTACACAATTAACTTGCGCAAAGTGCGTAAGTTGCGGTTTTACCGCTAAAGATGCTAAATCTTGGATTTTTAGTCAGGAAAAGTCCAAAATCATAGGTGCCAATCCAAAAATAGGTCAGAAGGAGATAGTCCCAGGGCATCCTCCCAGAAAGTATTACATAGTACAATATTGCTGGTATTGGAGCCTGTCAGATGTCTGTTAGATATCTGTCAGATGTCCCCAAATCATGGAAATCAATGGAAAAGTCACACAGGCTGTCTCTCAAAGTTTCTTTCAGTATACTGAGAGATTTGAAGCCTACTTATATAAAATTTGGGGAATATTAGGCGATTATATAGGAATTATCAGGTGACTAGGCAGCTATTATTCTTGAGGTGACAGCACAGTCCTTTACCTCAGACAAATTTGATGGCAGGACTCTGAGGAAAATTCTTCTGAAAAGTGACCACTGACCCAAACAAAACGTTCCAAGGTGATCACAAGCTTGATAGTAGATCTTTTTTGAGTAGTCAGTCATTTTGAGGGCATTTAGCCCTTATTGTTGTGGGGAGAGCACAGGTAAAACCCTACGCCATTACCATTAGGTCATGCCCCCTCTCAATACCTTCCCTTTTGTTACCCTTTTGTTATGACACACAATTGTGCCTGCACACCTTGGTGTAAAGAAGAAGAGAGCTTAATTTTTTTCATATATATATTTTTTATATTAATACCATATTTTTCGCTTTATAAAATACACCTGATTATAAGACATGCCCCATATTTGATAAAGGACAAGAGAAAAATATATTTTTTTTATGTTAAATGGGGTCTGTCTTATAATGCCACTGTCCATCTTACAAATTATATATATGTCCATCATCCTGGTCTATATATTGAACCCCATCCTGGTACATAGTTCCCATCCTGGATATGGCCCCCTTCTGCTGGAACTTTAAGCCCCCTTTGCTGGCACATGTAGCGCCCCTGTGCTGGCACATATGCCCCCCTTTGCTGGCATATATGCATCCCTGTGCTGTCACATATGCCCCCCCTGTGCTGGCACATATTCCCCCTCATCCTGGATATGGCCCCACTTATCACTCTATAAACTCCCCTGCTGGCACACACATAGTAAAATTACAAATACTTTTAAAGTACACCAACGCCGCATGCGCAGTGCGGTGCTTACAGCCCCATTACAGCCTCACCAGCACTGAGGAGAGCTGGGAGGCGCTGAGTGTAATAGGAATTGCAGATCACTCCTATTAAGGCGTTTTTTTATAATGACGACATGGGCCCGCCTGGGTGACTAAAGAATATAGCCACTGCTCATTGTCATCACTAATGAGCAAGTGATATAACGTTTTTCTATACTTTCACTGGATGCTTTTATGACCAAAAAGGAGTGTGGGATTACTGATGGGAGGCTGCAGGGACATGTTTTAATAGCTTAGGAGGGGTTTTGGGGGTGACAGGATCCCTTTAACTCATCTTCCGCCGCTGGCTTTGTTACTCCCAGCACCTCGGTGTCTCTTCCTGTGTGTGCACTGTCATCTGATCATGTGATTGGCACAACACAGTGATGACATCACTGTGTGTCCCGGTCACATGATCGGATTGAATAACAGACAGGAAGAGACACCAAGGAGGTGGGAGTGACGTAGCAAGTGGCAGAAGGTGAGTTAAAAGCATTTGTTATTTTACTATGTGCGCGCCAGCAGGGGGGCATATAGAGTGATGGTGGCATATCTGGGATGGAGGTGAGTGCAGACACATGTAATATACAGATTCAGCACTGAGGTGATGGACAGTGGGTGCAGTGCATATTACATAAGGTTAATGAGTGGGAGCACATGACCTTCCACTGCCTCTGCAGCCTGATCCAGCCCCGAGACACCACTCCAAAGTGCCCCCCAGTACATGTAGATTTGGATTATAAAATGTACCACCCACTTTCCCCCAAAGGGGAACTAAAGTGCATCTTATCAAAATATGGTGATTATTCATTTACTATTATTTTTTTTTTTAACTATTATTTCTTTTTTTAGCAAACCTTTATTATTGTGGAGGGTAGGGTCAGCAGCATGCAAGGTCACTTCTTCTATAATTATGTGATAGCAATTCATATAAAATAGCATATGGCCATTATATGCTTTACATACATGGTCTTATCGGTCTACTCACACTCATGATACACCATACTATGGATATTGCTTCTTGAAAATGTGCTATCACTTTATTTCATTTCATACCATACATTTAGAATACAGATTTGAAGCATGGGCATAGGTGTGTTGTATGTATCATTAATATTGAACTTGCCCTCGCATCATTGCCCACTAGCCTTATTCAACATTCTAGATGATTTGGTGGTGAGCTAAATAAACTTATTTGTTTTCATTATTTCTCCTCCAAATATGTCAGGCTTTAAAAATCACTTCATCCAATTGCAAACTCAGGCATTACCTGTGGCATGAGGAATGGGATTTGTAAGTCAGGTGCCTCCTGTAGCTCACCCAGTTGAGGCGTTAATAAGGAGTTAGGCAGCACGATTGAACAAACAATAATATCCTATAAGTGATTGTGTTCTGGTACTAGAAGAGACAGGCCCCTAGGAAAAGCAAAGAGGCATCCCTGTGGAGCACAGCACCATCTTGGCAGTGCAGCGAGTACAATGCAGCTATATTTAGCTAACATATGCCATTTGGCCATATGGCCCAAAACAAGATATGCCCGCTTTGGGGGTGTCATCTTCCTCACCAACCCAGGGGCAGAGGGTGCTTCAGCAATAGAACTGGTCTGGCCTTACACAACACATACGTGACCTGGAGTTCCACTGCATTACCCATATTGGGCCTTATATGCAGCTATATCAGTATTCATTGCTAGACTTGCTTGCTAGAGGAGGACCTGAGGAACTTATAGTCAGAAGGTGAGCCATTTTCCATGCCAACCTGGAGCACCAGATTTCACACTCCAGAGGATCTTGCAGACTGACTGGCTTTATTACACCTGCAGCCAGTGCAGCAGCTGCTGGACCAGCAAATACAGGAGCATGATGAGGAGGATGAGGAAGATGAGGAGGTGGTAGAGGCAGAAGGCCCTGTTTTCCAGCCATATGTTGCACCCTCACCAGAGGACTTCGACTGGGAGAAGCCAAAGTGGGGACTCCTACCCTCTCCAAGCAACTATTCAATATGATATGAACCCTCCTTACTTGAGGAGATTTAACTCGTAGATGCCATCGCCCGACAGTGGTTGCTTGGACCTTAGGCCAATCAATTTGACTATTAATGTACTCAAGGCACAGTAGTGGCATTTATTCAGGATAGGGGGTTTGGCTTCCTAACCAAACAAGGTACTGGTCATCGGTGCTACGTCAATCAGTCCACCCTGCTGCGTGACCATTTTATCAAAAGACCCAAACCCAAAGGGCCTGATGATGTTCCCCAAATTGGTCCCATCTTTCCTAGAGTGGGTGGTCTTCCCCTAAATTCTCCATCCTCTTCTCCAGTGGTGACCATGATGGGGGGTGCTGAGGGGCAGGTGGTGGCAGAGAGTTCATGAGTGGGCTCAGAAGCATGGCAACAGCAGTGCTGAAGCTTGCTAAGTAAAGGTGTAAGAAGATAATGTCTGTGCACAAAGCTGTATTTGGCAGCTTTTGTGCCCCTTTGAAGGTGTTTTCTAACCCCTAATTTTGTCTCCTATTGTTTTGAATACGATTCAGAATTTTCGACGAACTATTCAAAAATCTGTTCAGCGAACATATGCCAATTCAGTGAACCGTACTGAACCTGAACTTTGAAAGGTTTGCTCATCTCTAGTTACTCTCTGACTGGGCACTTGGTGGCTGTTGGGGCAGGTGTGGAAGGGACTGTTCCACAAGTCTTGAAATCCCCAAAGCTTGTGGGAGTAAACCTCTGTATCCATCGCTTCATCCACTGCATCTGCCTCCTCCACCTCTTCTAGGGCCTTCACCTGCACCTTCAACTTCTCGCTTAATGTTCCAACAGTGCAGAGAGAATTCCCCTACCTCTGTATTGTGTAGCCAGGGCTCACTGCAATCAGGCAGTCATGAAATTAAAATGACTTGAAGAATGCAGTTGCATGGCTGAAGAGTTGTGGGCAGCTATCGGGCTGAGTATGACCAATGTCTGTCTCCAGTGGACCTGGAGCCAGTTAAGGTCATGAGCAATAGTGGTGCAAACCTAGTGGTGGCCATATACCAGGGTAAACACAGACATGTGCCTTGCATGGCTCATATCCTCTACCTGGTTGTACAGCAATTTCCAAGCCATTTTCCCGACCTGGATATGCTGCTGCAGAAGACATGGTGGCTGCGTGCTCACTTCCATTGTTCTCACCTCGCAGTTCATTATCTAGCATCGCTGCAAAGGTCTTTTGAACAACAGGTTACCTGGCTGATATATGATGTGCTGACAAGGAGAAATTCCACTTTGCAGATTTTGCCTTGACTTTGGCATCAGCGATGATTCTTGGAACAGTGTGTCATCATGCATAGCCTGGGCGACATAATCTAGAGCTGGTGCAAATCATGCTTCCGGAGTAGGCACAGATCAAGGGCCTATGCTACCCTCTGCACAGTTTTGAATTGACTACTAAGATGTTATTGGTGAAGATGCCATCATCAGCATCACTATTCTGGTTATCTACATGCTGTAGCACACTTTAAATAGTTTGTGGAAGAAGATGGTGGTCCCAAAGGAGGATGTGGAAGGGATATAAATATCTCTAAGGTACGGGCTATCATTATCACAGAGGTGGGTGGCATGGGAGGGAAGAGTACAGTGATGAAGGAGTACATGGTACCAGAAAAACTGTTAGAGAAGGTACAGGAGCTAAAGAACAAAGGAAGGAGCACAAGGAGGAATAGGTGATGGATGGGCAACAGTTAGGAGATGACGAAGAGATTAATCCTATCTCTGTTGTCCGTGGTTAATAGGAGGGGATGGAGGAAGCAAGCTTCATTACCCTGTCACTAACACAGCAAGGACTTGGACTTCATGGAAGCACCTGTCACATGAGCATCTTCTTGCTGTACTGCAACATGATGTCCATATTCCTATGATTAGAAAGAGTGCTAACACTGGTTTGCCACTTTTTTTTAATCCATTTTACAAAATTAAATTTTGCCAGATGCTTCCTTCCCTGGAAAGGAATGTGTGCATACTGGAGTATCAAAACATTCTTGTACACAATTTTACTAGTGATTTTACCCAAGACAGCAGTGAGGCACAGAGTGTGCATTGTAGTTCTAGATTTGCAATCCTGGGAACATGGAGTAATCATTATATAAACATTACTAGCATCATTTTAAGTGTCAGAAGCAATTTTTGGGAGTCATTTGACAACTTTTTAAGACCAGCCTGTGCACCAACAGAACAGTGTACAAGTCTGACATAGTGAACGACTGGAAAGGAGGATGCTGGAGTATCTACAGCTTAATATCAATGTAATTAGGGAGGGTTGAACCCTTTTGCATTTTCGGCTTCAAAAATAGGAGAATGGCTTGAGCTTACCAGTCATGCCTTGCAGGTTTTGTCATGCTAGGCAACCAGTTATCTCTCAGAATGTGTCTTTAGCGCTGCTGGTGGTGTCCTGATAAACTTACCATCCATGCCACATCCAAAAACCAACACTGCACTTGCAGGACGCAGTCAGACCCCACTATGTGAAGCAAGCACAGGTGCAGGCTGATAAAAATCACCTCTACCTACAACAAGGTGTGGGAGGCGACCTGCCATGCACATAATGGGCTTGCTTAGGACACCATTCACACTGATACAAAATGATGCAGAGTGTCTGAAAGCTACCCACTGGCTCTGCCACCTGACCAATGGGCTGCCCAGTACGATGCTTCTGCACCACAAGATGAACGACACCCTATGGGGCCCAGCTGCACCCCAAAAATGATAAAAAAGTGTCCTAAGCAAGCCTATTATGTGCATGGCAGGTCTCCTCCCACACCTTGTTGTAGGTTGAGGTGATTTTTATCAGCCTGCACCTGTGCTTGCTTCACATAGTGGGGTCTGACTGCGTCCTGCAAGTGCAGTGTTGGTTTTTGGATGTGGCATGGATGGTAAGATATTCTGATGCTGGCATTTTGAGTAGTTTTGGTGGTGTCCTGAGATATTAACACTAGATATGAGCAAAAGTTTGCAAGTTCGAATTTGATTTGGTTCGCCAAATGGGCAATGTTCGACGAACGAGTTCATCAAACAGTTCACTGAACATTTGAACCCCACTGAAAACAATGGAAGGCAAAATCTGGGGACTAGAAAACATCTTGAAAGGGTCCCAAAAGATGCTAAAACAGCTTAAATTAGGAACAGAAACCAGGAAAAGTGCCATCTATTTTCCAGAGTTACAATTTTATTATTTTGCATTACGGGATGCCTGGGACAAGACCTGACCGAGCATTTCAAGCTTCAGATGTAGGCATAGTGCTCAGAGAGCCCTGCTAGATTCAGGAAACAGACATGGACACCCCAAAAAGAGTCTCCATATTTCAAAAAATTAGGGCCAGATTCCACCAAATACCAAAGTGGCATCAATTGACCCAGATTAAAAATTGTAGACTGTCACAGCCTGCATGCATGACACAAGGTCTGGAATAGGGCCTGGCCTGGCATTTCAAGGTTAAACATTTATGAGTAACAGGTGTATGAGTGATTCATGTTGTCATAGTACTCACAGACCCCTGCTAAATTCAGGAAACAGACAAAGAGACCCCAAAAAGAGTCTGCACATTTAAAAAAATTAGGGCCAGGTACCGCCAAAGTGACATGAATTGACCTAGAATAACAATTGTAAAATAGCGAGATTAATGCAGTATGCTGAAAAGTACAACATCACCTACTCTGCCAAGTCTGCCACTGGGGTAGAAAAGTCCTTAGAGATCCATGACTTTTTATCTTGATGAAAGTTAGGCGATCTACATTTTCAGAAGACAGCCGGATATGCTTATCCTTCAGGACATCAACAGCAGCGCTAAAGATGCGTTCTGAGAGAACGCTGGCTGTCAGGAATGACAAAACCTCCCAAGTGTGAGTGGCGAGTGTGACAACATCATATGACCATATGTCTCATGGGTTAAATATTCTTAATTAGGCTAGATGTATTGTTCTTTTATTTGTCAATTTATGAGAAGTAAGTCATTCTTTCTATTCAGACTGCTTGGAGCCTCCATTGTCTTGGTTTATGGATTGTTAGCTAAATGTAAATAACCTCAGCCCCCACAGTCTATATCATTCAGAGGAAAATTATGTAGTTGGGTTGAACTGCCGACCGAGTTATGGACCCCAAATTAAAATTTGTAGACAGTATGACTGCCTCCTAACATGGGGAAAGAAATCAGGGGAAGGGGTACAGATGTGAGCCTCTACTGCTGATCTCACCAACAAAAAGGAAAAGCAAAGGAAAATGCCAAAAAGAGGTTAAGGATGATCAGAGACCTATTACGTCTGGCCGACCTGTCAACTGTAAACTTCGTCAAGATTCGGCAGTGTCTAGGGCTAGTTAAGAAGGGGGACGAATGCGACCACACATCATATGAAAATCTGTGTCATGGGGTAAATATTCTTATTTAGGCCAGATGTTTGCTCTTTTGTTTGTTAACTCATGAGAAGTATGCCATTGTTTCTTCTCAGACTGCTTGGAGCCTCCGTCATCTTAAGGTCCAGTCACACACAACGGCGCTTCAGTGATCCCAACAGCGATAACGACCTGCAGTGATCGCTGGAGCGTCGTTACCTTGTTGCTGGGGAGCTGTCAAACAGGCAGATCACCCCAGTGACCAGGGACCTGGGAGCCCCCTCCCACATTGCTGGAAGCGAGGTTACCAGCGTCCTCCCTGCTTAGCTCAGGCTGTAAGCAGGGAGGAAGCTGGTAACTATGATAAACAACGGGTATCTAGGCAGCGCGCGCTGCTTAGATACCCGCTGTTTATCATAGTTACCAGTTTCCTCCCTGCTTACAGGCAGCTTAGCGCTGCCTGTAAGTGGGAGGACGTTGGTAACCATGATAAACACCGGGTATTCAGGCAGCACGTGCTGGTACCATGGTTACCAGCCCTGTGAGGTCACTGATCGCTGGTCTCTCGCTGTCACATGCAGCAATGCGTGCTGACCAGTGGCAGACCAATGACCAAAAAATGGTCCTGAGCTCTTTGCAGTGATCAGCGACCTCACAACAGGGGCCTGATCGCTGCTAGATGTCACACATAGCGACATCGCTGGAGAGATCATTGTAACGTCACAGTTACAACGATCTCGCTAACGATCTCGTTATGTGTGACTGAGGCTTTAGTTTGTCGATTGTTTGCTGCATGTAAATTATCTCAACCCCTCTGTTTATATCATGCAGAGGAAAATTATGCAGTCGTTTTGAACTGCCGACCAATAAGAAACCAGCCTTATCCAAACCAATCCCGTGAGAACACAATACCCTGAGGTGAGGCCTGGTGTATAAAATGGACTTGCTTCAGTCATCAGTGGTTATATGCTACATGACTTCAGTCTAGGTGCTTCAGTCCAAGTTAGAAGATCATAGCCTCAGGCCTAGGGGTTTTGGTTCTGGCTAGAGGATTACATCACGTCTTCATAACCTCAGCCAAGTGGCTTCGGTTGTGACTAGAGGATCACATCTGGATCATATTCTACAGGAGGTCAGCCTACAATTTGGTGGGAAGATACCCAGGTTGGGATAATTCGATCACCTGGCTACAGACTTTTCTGTGCTGGGTTAGCTTTGTAAGCTTGCCGTTATCCCTTCAAAGTGGATGCCCATAAATATTGAGGTGCTGTAGTTGGTCCTGGAATATTCTAATCCCTGGTGAGGCAGCAGAAAGGCAAGACTCTGTTTCTTGGTACATTGTGCGTTCTTTCTGAGCATGTGCTATATGCCTTTGACTGTTGGGTATCCAATAAAATCTAACCAATGTGTGGTTCCCCCACCCTGTGTTGCCTGATTAGTGTTCTGCCCACATGCATGGATTTCGGGCTATCAGTGCGATGAACCCTGGTACATACAGTGTTTCTAAAGGTGGCTGGATCAGCAGACAAGAGCATCCACTGACCCACGTGTCCGCACAGCGAGCTGAAGCCACTCGTTCAGTTTCAAAACCCAAAATGCAAAGTAGTCCAAACCTCACTTATGGCATGGATATTGAGCTCTAGTTACCCCAGCATCATCCTCTTCAGTCGTTCACTATATGTCAGACTTGTACTCATTTCTACCATTGGACGGGCTGGTTGAAAAACTTGGTAAAAGGACTCCGAGAAATTGCTTCTGTCAGTTACATTGCTGCTGCTAATGTTTCTACGTTAACAAAAGTGGGAGATGGCATCTGTGGCAGTATGGTCCATAGATAAGAAGCAGACAGTTTCACGTCCCTTGATTAATTGTTGGTCCAAGATTTAAAGAGTGGTTTCTGATGGGAGGGGGTAGAGTAAAAGCATCTGGGCAATAAATACCAGAGTTCAGCTTTTGGCCAGTGGTCCAAGATTTTATATTTCCTAATTAATGTAAAAAGACATAAATCTATATCTATGGACCATACTGCCACAGATGCTGTCTCCCACCTTCCATCGCTGACCATTATATGTCATGCTTCACCACAGCTAAGTTATTTACCGCATATCCAGCCTCCTATTTGTGTGTTTATATGTGTGTAAATTCAGAATTTGTGTCAGTATCAGCCTGATGAAAAGACCTTAGTGTCTCAAAAGCTTGCTTTAGTTTTTCTTACCATCTTTTCAGTTAGCCATTAAAAGGTACCATCCACTGAGGACTCTCAGATACTAATATTTTTCCAGTTTGTTTTGTACACATTAAAATACAATGCAGCATGTTGCAGCCACAAGCCTAGTCTTTAGGCACAACAATCCTATGCGTTTCAGCTATATAGGAAGCCTTAATCATGGATAACATTAAATTAGAAAACATTTCTTCTTTCCTGCTAGGAGAGGTAATTAATTTGTGATGTCATTAATTAGTAGTTAGGAACTCCCTTAATTTGCGTACTAGAAGTGCAGGCTTATGCAAATTAGATAAAGAAAACTATATATTAATAGAGAAAAATATAAATATGCAATAGTTAACACGAAATGATAAATACATCATAAATTAGTATAAATATTGTACACAAGATTATTCATGAATATTGCAGGATTAGGTCCTGTCTCACATTTAATTCATTAGGTGACCTGGTATTAAGGTTAAAAATCCAGTATGATTCACGATTAAAAACTTTCATTTTTATATCCCCTTTTCTTATAGGTTTATAGACTTTTTCATTTCAAATCCTTTTTAATGAGATGTTAACTTTGACAAATCTTAAATATGCAATCAATGATTAAAGTAAGTTTAAATTTAGACACAGGAAAGGTTATTACAAAAGGTAAAAATGCAAGAATTGACAACCCTTATATAAGTAATGACCAATTGTCGTTATATATCCTTAATTTTAACTTTGGTTTTGATCATTTTTAAGGAAACAAAAATCAAAAACAACATCAAGCAAAATATAATACAAATTTATACATTTTAACAAACAATGACATGAATAACAGATAAAGTTATGTAATATATTCCATCAGGATTCAGAGAGCACAGATATATTTAGTAGACTAAATCTCCACCTAGTGCTAGAATTTCAATCAAGGAATATGTTCCTAAAGTTTGTATAAAAATGCCTCAATGTCAATGGGAAAATATAATATGTTGATTGTCAATATCTGTCCAAGAAAAGAAAGGGGGGGGGGGACAAGAGGCGCAATAGTGCCCTTATCACTAGACACTAAACAAAGCAGGTGAGAAAAGGTTCACTCACCTAGTCCAGTTGTGTCACCCACAACTGGTTAGAAAGCCTGATATGATAAGTGTCCTGATGGCTGCTGCTGGACTTCCACCGGTCTCCACTCGGGTAGACGAACTTGAAGTTTTGGGGAAGGAAGGTGTGTCACAGTCCGCGCTGCCAAGAAATCCGCTCGTAATAACGCTAGTAGTCGGTATCCAGATTAATCCTTTTTATTCATCCAACGCGTTTCAACGCCCTCCTGGCGTCTTCCTCAGGGACACATCCCTGAGGAAGACGCCAGGAGGGCGTTGAAACGCGTTGGATGAATAAAAAGGATTAATCTGGATACCGACTACTAGCGTTATTACGAGCGGATTTCTTGGCAGCGCGGACTGTGACACACCTTCCTTCCCCAAAACTTCAATATCTGTCCAAGGATACCACTTAAAATGATACTTATCTTGTCTATTATTTTTAATAGCCAAACAATATTGTAGAGATTTCTGTAGTGTGACCATGTTTATAACCCCCTGTATAGTTGGTAACTCTTCACTTTTTCATCTTGCGGAAATAAGATTACTGGAAACCAATAGTATATGAGTAATTATAGGTTGAAACTGTTTGGGAATTGTTTCCATGTTAAAGAGGAGAGTTAACTCTAGTGTCAATTTTATGTCCAATTTTGAAATAAAATTTACTAGTGTTTGGATATGTTTCCAGGATTTTTGAATACTTTTGGAATACCAAAAAATATTACCTAAATTTCCAATTTTGTCACAATTTCTCCAGCATTTGTTGGAATGTTCTGGGTCTATTAGATGCAATTTTAACGGTGTATAGTACCAACGAGTTAGGAGTTTGTAGTTTGCTTCAATAAGTGATACACACGGAACATATTTGTGGATTGTACCTAAAGATTTCTACAATCTTTCCACCAAATCCTCCTCCAAAAATCTAAAGTTCACTTTTCCATGCCTCTGAATGATTTGAAAAAAATATTTTTGTGTCTTCATTAAAAACCTGGTACATACTCCTAGTTTTCCACTTGTTTTGAATATCATTGTTCTTTAATAGTTTTATGATATTACCTGGTAGACTAAGAGAAAGACTGGGTTTACTTAATAGTTTATCGATTGTCTTCCAGGTTGCCTAGTCTTGTTTCCCCAGATTAAATTCTTCTTTCAGGGTCTGAAAACATTTTAAGGAATTATTGATAAGAGATCTTACAAATTCCTAGAGATTTCCAAGATTCAATTTTCAACCTCACTGAAAGTGAAGAGAGTACATCAATCTTCATCCATCCAATTGATTCCAGCCCATATATTTTTCCCATCGGTTTAAAGACTTTTTCAACACCCATAAATCTGAAATTGGAAGTGTCCCTTTTATGGCAGGATCTAAAATGCTGCGATACTCCTGACACATTAACTACATTCACATTAGTGCTATCTGATAAGTGTCTCCTAATGCATTTTTTTAGGGGTGCAACAGTGTAACCCACATACTGTACTGCAATTTACATGCAGCACACTCATTCAGATATATCACTTTGGAAGTATTGCAGTTAATGAAGTTTTTCAAAGTGAAGACTTCTCCGGTGCTATTAGATGTAAGGTTTTACTTTTAGTAGCATAACCGCAGGCAGTGCATTGGGCATGACCACAGCCAAAAAAACTATGTGTGCTAACACTCAATAATACACTGGGTGAAAGCAAACTTGCCAGGGTAGGGGCACACTTGGGTACAAATCTGACAGCATTTTCCCTCAGGACATTACTGAAAACTGTATCGTGATTCCGAATGGGTAAATACTTTTTTATGATGTCCACTATGTCCTTATGTTGGGGAGAAAATTCCATTTTGAATGTAATATTATTTGAACTTTTCAAAATGTTTTAATTAATATTTTTTTCTCGTAATAAGATTTTTCTATCCACATTGCTGGTGATGTTTTGAGCCGTATTCAGACTCCAGGTCTTGTAGCCTCTATGTTGCAAACGTTTCTTTATTTTATCAGCTTCAATAGGAAAAGTTCTGAGAACAATTTCTTTTGGTTCTAATATATTCACCTAACGGAATATTTTTAATCACATATGGTGCGTGACAGGAATCAGCTCTTAAAATTGAATTACTGTCATTTTTTTTTTGGGTAAGGAAACACACTTATAACATCCTTATTACATTTCAAGGTGACATCCAGGTAATTAACTTATACCTTGCTGAAGGCTTGGGTAAATTTTAAATTGAAAGGGTTAATGTTGATGTACCGTATATACTGGCATATAAGCTGAGTTTTTCAGCCCAAAAATTGGACTGAAAAGTCCCCCCTCGGCTTATACGCGAGTCAGTGCCCCCCTCACAGTATGACGGCGCCCCCCCCTCACAGGATGGCCCCCCTCACGCAGCGCTGCGCACATACATTACCTGGCTATCAGCTGTCACCCTCCGGTGGCGGATCGCGGCTCCTGGCTCCGGCTTCCATCTTCATCTCTGTCTTCCTGCTTGACACGTGACCGGCCGGAGTCGCGATGACGTCATCGCGATGAGCCCCGGCCACAAAGCAGGAAGACACAGATGAAGATGGAAGCCGGAGCCAGGAGCCGCGATCCGCCACCGGAGGGTGACAGCTGATAGCCAGGTAATGTATGTGCGCAGCGCTGCGTGAGGGGGCCATCCTGTGAAGGGGGGCGCCGCCATACTGTGAGGGGGGCCTGTATAATGGGCTGACACTGCTGGGGCTGTATACAATGCTGGGGACCTGCTATGTACCACACTGCTGGGGCTGTATATGATGCTGGGACCTGCTATATACCACACTGCTGGGGCTGTATATGATGCTGGGGACCTGCTATATTCCACACTGCTGGGGCTGTATATGATGCTGGGGACCTGCTACATACCACACTGCTGGTGCTGTATATGATGCTGGGGACCTGCTATATACCACACTTCTGGGGCTGTATATGATGCTGGGGATCTGCTATATACCACACTGCTGGGGCTGTATACGATGCTGGGGACCTGCTATATACCACACTGCTGGGGCTGTATTCGATGCTGGGGACCTGCTGTATACCATCACTGCTGGGGCTGTATACCAAACTGCTGGGGACCTGCTGTATACCATCACTGCTGGGGCTGTATACCACACTGCTGGGGGCTGTATACTTGTGCTGGAGTCCACCCTCGGCTTATACGCGAGTCAATACGTTTTCCCAGTTTTTGGGGACAAAAGTAAGGGGGTCGGCTTATACATGGGTCGGCTTATACACGAGTATATACGGTAGTTAATGAACATTACTGCTTCCTCTTCTGTACCCATCTAGATTAATACTAAATCGTCTATGTATCTGCCCAAAAAATACATTTTAGCAACAAAATTTTATTTTTATTGACAATAAACTGTTCTTCAAATATGGCTACCACAATGTTTTCTAACGAGGGGGAGACTTTTCCCCCATGCCTACACCGCATTTTAGTAAGAAAAACTGTTGTCAAATGAACAATAATTGCACAAGCCAACAATACTTTTCATGAGAAACAAATTTATGTCATCCTTATAGTATTTTTCACGTTGAATTCAGTTCTGTGTTTATTTTTTCTCCATCACATACAATTTTCGAGATATGGTTACTTGAATATTTCTTTTATGAGCTAATATCAATGATTGCATTTATGTTTAGTCTTTCAGATTCTGTTAAAACAAAGAACTTATTTCATTAAAATAAAGAACTTATTTTGTTAAAATAAAAAACAGCCTTATTTTATTCCATTACCCTTATTTTATTCTTCTCCATTGAACAGTGTCACCAGAAATTGTTTAAATCATCCGGACAGTTTCTACTATGTGTGCGGTTTATTCAAGTGGCATTGTGAAAACTTACTTGGTAAACACAGATCTCCAGCATATAAAGAAGGAGTTCAGAACCTGCTTGACGCATGCAAAAAACTGGGTTGTAACATGTCCCTGAAATTTCACTTTTTGCACTCCCATCTTGACTTCTTTCCTGACAATCTTGGCATGTGAGCGATGAGCAGGGAGAACGCTTCCACCAGGATATTCAGGTGATGGAGCAGCGCTACCAAGGGTTCTGGAATGCAAGCATGATGGCAGACTACTGCTGGAAAATCATCCACCAAACATTTTTTATTAAAATGGCTTAGACTTAGCCTGCTTACTGAAATTAGAACTTACAAGCAGCACACTGCACATGTACATTGTATATTTAATTACTATTGTTTGAATGTAATTAATTAATTAGATTTCAGGAAAATATGATGCAAATATGTACAATCTTGTAGTAATATGCTGTAATTTATAATTCAGCATAAAAAAAAAGTTGACGTGGTGGAACAGAAATAAAAACATTTTTGAAATCAGCATGAAAAATTGATTTAACCAGTGGTATTCTCATCTCTGATGATTACAAAAAGTTACATTTGGTTGGCTTGTGTTATGTGTAACCAAAAAACTTATGGCTTGTACAATAAACAATTGCATCCCATCTGGGTAGGTACTTTGTTTTTTCAAAAAACGTTCCAAGCTGTGTAAAGCAATATGATGTGGTATAGAGGGGTATAAATTTATGTTCTCACATTAACCACAAAAACATTTTTCCACTTCATATTTTGTAAACTTGAGACCAAGGTCTCAGAGTACCTTTACACGTCGCAACATTGCATGCAATTTCACTTGCAACTTACTGGTTGCAGTGAAATCATGGACACATTGTTCCATTTTGTTGCCGTGTACAAATGTAACAATGTGTCCATGATTTCACTGCAACCAGTAAGTTGCAAGTGAAATTGCCTAGCAATATTGCGTTGTGTAAAGGTACCCTTAGTGTCTCGTATAAAACCCAGTATTTCCTTCACCAAAGGTTGCAGATAAAAGTCAATCTATTCCCCCACTTTTTCCCCTAGGGAACCAATACCAGATATAATTGGTCTGAAAGGGGGGAGGACACATTTATGGATTTTTGGCAAGGAGTGATAGATTGGAATAACTGGTGAGTTTACTACCAAATAATCATAAGTTTTTTGGTCAAACACTCCTTCCCTCAAACCCTCTAGTAACAATCTGTCTAATTTGTCTTTATAGAAAGCAGTAGGGTCATTGGCAAGGGGGATGTATGTGTTGGTATCTTGTAGGATTTTAAAATTTTCCTTAACCTTTGTCAGGCTGCATAATTTTACATGAAATATCTCGACCCCTTATCTCGGAAGGGGGTGAAGATATTTTATTGAAATTTGGCCAATATATTCTGGACCAAAACTGCAGAGATGTCACGAAATTTCAGCCCTCTACGGCTTTTCGAAAAAAAAAAGTTATTGCAATTTTAAAATGGAATACAGTAGTTACAATTGTACCTACTCAGCCGGACGAAGGTTAAAATATAAGGATGAATTGAACACTACTATTTGTCCTCCTTTGTCTGTCTTTCTAATAACCAGATACTCATTGGATTTTAGAGAGGACAAAGCTTGTTGTTCTGCTCTGTTCAGATTATGCATTTTATTTTTGCAGGTTTTATCAAGAAGGATCAAATCTCTCTCAATCAGTTCCTGGAAAGTGTCCAGAATAGGAGGTCTTGATTGAACTGGATAGAAATAAGGATTATTTATGATGAAATTATCCATAGGTAAAGATTTGTCTGTATTGGAGAGTGATGCAAAATTCCTGAGTTCCATGGTATTTAGTTGTTCTTTGAATGTCATGATGTTATTGACACCAGAAGGTACATCAGGAACATGACTGTCACAAGAGAGGGTAGTTTCAGTTCCAGGTTCACAGGAGAAATAACATTTCAGAGTGAGGTTTCGGGCAAGCTTATTATTGTCCAATAAGGTTTCCTGTTTGTCAGCTGACATCCCGCATCACAATGTCATCAGCGTCATGTGACTAAGTGGGCGGGGAGACAGACAGGGAAAGTTTGCATGCAAGTGCTGGCTGTCAGCAGTCAATCTCTCGGCGCGTTTCGAAGGAGGGCGTCTTTCTTCATCAGGACACTGACGAGCAGGAAACCCCAAAACACACTGCGGACAGCCATGGCACGTGTTTAATCCAAAGCTCTCCACCAGCAGCCCCGAAGCCCACGGGCAACTACCACCTAACCACTGGTATATAGATGTTAGGCAGCTGTACCGCAACCTGAACTGCAGAGAATAAGATATAGTACTCGTTCTTCTAATTCTATGTAAGTTTATGTAATAAACTTAACAGGGCAGTGCATGTGCCTAACACACAGCACGAATCTAGGGTATGTTACATATGGTCACTTATGCCATTTTTAGTAAAAGGCATCCTGCTACATTAAAGCGAACCTGTCACCCCCTCCAGACATCTAAAAATACCATAGCCACCTTCTGCAGCACTAAGGCTGCAGTCTGAGAAGGTGTCTATAGCATTTATGCTCCCTTGATTCACTGAAATAAAGACTTATATAAAATCTGTTTCAAACCAGATCCAAGACCGGGAGGCGGGTTTTCAAGTGTCTATCTCCCTCCTCTGTGGTGTCAGTCATCCCTCTCTGCTCTCTGTGCACCACCTCCAGGGCCACCTCCCTGCACTACAGAGCTTTGTCAGCTCTGCTACAACATAGAGCTGCTGTTATAAGAGACCCCACAGTAGTAAATCTAGCAGGAGGATCCTGAGCAGAGAAATCCTTGCCTGCTACATAGCAGCCTTGAGCTGTCAGCAGTGCAGCAGAGTTGAGTTTGTGCTTTAGATCATAGGCTGAGGAGCAATGCTGCTGTTTACAAGAAACTGAAAGTGAAAACTGCTCAGCTCAAGGGCTATGTAGCAGGCAGTGCTTTGTCTGCTCAGGGTCCTCCTGCTAGATTTACTACTGTGAGGTCTCCTATAACAGCAGCTCTGTGTTGTAGCAGAGCTGACAAAGCTCTGTAATGCAGGGAGATGGCCCTGGAGGCGGTGCACAGAGAGCAGAGAGGGATGACTGACACCACAGAGGAGGGAGACAGGCACTTGAAAACCCGCCTCCCGGTCTTGGATCAGGTTTGAAACAGATCTTACAAAAGTCTTTATTTCAGTGAATCAAGGGAGCATAAATGCTATAGACTCCTTGTCAGAATGCAGCCTTAGTGCTGCAGAAGGTGGCTATGGTATTTTTAGATGCCTGGAGGGGGTGACAGGTTCGCTTTAAGGCACTCTAAAAATGATTAACCAATGGAGCTATGGAGCTAGTATACAACAAAGGCATATTGTTTGTCTTATGTGCACTTGTGGCTCCTAATTTATTGAGATAAGGGTCATTGGTTTGTCAACTGCACTCTTTACACTGTAGGTATACTGTACTCAACATTAGGGATTCATTATCAATAGAATCCCACTACTCAGAGAAAGCCAGAGAACAAAAGGCTAGCTCTTAAAGGTACAGTACTTGGACCAATTATAATAATAATTACAATATAAGCCACTAACCATTGTTCTTTGTCACCATAGTTGAGCACATCAGTACAAGAAAACTGGACAAGTTTAGCACATTATTACAGGAGAACTGCAAAAGGCACACAAGATCTAGAACTAAGCGAAGAACAACAATCTAGCCCAGCTACAGCACCACTTAAGGTATTCCAAACTCCTCATTATGGTTCCACGCTCACATAACCAAGAAAAGGAATTACATTATTGACCATTTATTCCCAGGTCAAACATATTTGCCATATTGCTAAAAGAGGAGTTTCTATACATATTGATAGGAGTACCTTCCAAAGGTAAGAACAAACAAATAGAATAATACAGGTATTAATTAGTACCTTTACTAGGCACATACAGCCTAAAACAGCTGTCGCCAATGTTTTCCGTAAGTCAAGAGTATACGTAAATTACATAAGTGAATACAGTCATGAATCGTGGACCTCAGAAATACCGCATATAATCTTGTATATTCAGTAATTTAATTATTTTAACAATTTAACATTTTTATATAATTTTAAGCAAAGAATCAGAAACCAAATAGGGTGTTTTTAATTTTTGAGACTAAATAAATATTTTATCAAACAACATTCACTTTATTAGTTAGTGGTCTCTTCATACATACTGAGTGGGTACAGTGTTAGTGCTGGGTCCTTCCCTATCATCAATTTTATGCAACAAACCATAAGGAGGTGTCACAAACGGGACCCCCCTAGGACCTTATACAACCAGTCCTCAGCTAGCTCCAGTGTTAATCATTAATAAATTGAAAAAATGAGCATTTGCTTTGCCGTATTTTTGATTACCAGCCAAGGTAACCCATGCAGCTAGGTGCTCGATTTCTTAGTGTGGTGATGCCAAAGCGTTCTGGGCCACCCACGCTAAAAATTGCAGCCTGCGGCTGTCTCAGAATAGGTGCCTCTATGAGAGAAACCAAAACTGGCGCTTACCATGCTCTTCCAGTTGCCTTGGTGCTGGTGGCAGACTGGGTAATAAGGGGTCAATGCTGGCTGAATTTTGCTTGCCGGCTGGCACTAAGCCTGAGGCTCATGATATCAGGCCTATGTCAGATACAGCTATTAAGTAAGTATGAAAGAGTCGCCCACCAGAGCCATCGAGTACTTGGAACCGGGCCCTCTCGTCGTCGTCTGAGGCTGCACGATGTAATGGACTTTTGACCTGGCTCCGAGGTCCCGGGCGAGTCAATAAAAAGGGAAAAAAAACTGTTTTTAAAAATAAATTGTGACGCCACAAGTGGTTTGCGGCTATAGGTAGCCACTGCTGCAGTCGGGACCTCTGGGGATGATGGGTGTTTGCAGCAGAGATGTTGCGCCCTCTACGGGTAGGGCTGCTACCCAGGGCAGCCGTGTAGAAAGTGTAGGTGAAGTGTAAAATCCTCAGAACCCTCAGGCAACCTCCTGCTGCCATCTCGCCATATCAATCGGCCACCTCTCAGGCGCACAATCAGAGTCTTACACAGTTTCTGAGCTTTACAGGGTTTACTTTCTAGCTCATCAGATTTTACAACACAAACAATTCAGTGCAATAGTGGCTCCAGTCTGGTTTTAGCAGCTGGGACAGGTTGTCTGCGACACCCCCTTTCATGTTCCTTTTGGGCCTCTTCAGTGTATTCTGCACACTAGCTACAGTTCAGCTGTCACAGGCTTTCAGTGGGCACCCTTCCGGGTCTCCTAGCCCTAGTTCGATGACCTTCCTTTCACTGTGCCGGAGGTTGGGTCCCGGGACATAGAGACCCCGCACCTCACCGGAGTTCACGGTTGGGGCATGCAGCTTCCCTGCCACTTCAGCAGAGACGGCACTCTGTTTCCATTTGTGTCCCCGCTGACTCGGACACACCTTGGACCCCCTCTGTCTTCCTTCAGATTTCAGCCTGGGACCCGGGCTAGCCATACGGTGGCAGAGGCCACTGGGCCAGGGTTCTCTCAGTTTGGTCTCTCCGACTACTTGGCTGATGGGTTTAATTTTAGCTCTCACTCCTTCTCCTCTCCACTCTCTGGAACTAACTACTACTACTCCTTTGGTGTTGTCTGTCCTTTTTATTGTTGTGCCTCCACCCCTTACCAGGTTCTGTCCTGACATTCCACCTGGCTTCTCCCGCTATCCCGTTTCTAGACATAGAGTAACTTAGACTTTTGATCAGGGAATGGTTGGTTATGTGTGTGGGGTGACCGATTTACCAATCCCAGCTGCTGCGCCATGTAGTGGTGACCGGTCTGCAGGGGTGCCACATAAACATTTTGGATACATTTTTAATCACCAAAAAGTACAAAAAACCTACAGCCACTAAAAGTGTCCTCCATTATAATAGTGCCCATCTGGAGCAAAAAAAACATTAGTTACCTTACAGTCAGTTCATGATATTGAGAAATCTGAAAAATTCTGATCAGGTTTTTAACATCCAGGCTGATGAACTGTCACGAAGATTTAGATATACGAGTTACCCCAGTTATTTACTTAACAAAACTAGAGAGCGGGTCAGAAAGAAATTGCAGGAACAATTATTATTCTCTGAAAGTGCAATGGAAAAGGGAAGACAGATTTTTTTTCTTTTAAATTTTGTCCCTTAGATTACATAATTCATAATGCAATCAATAAAAATTGGCATCCAATTGAAACAGATAAAGAATTGCAAGAAATAGCATTAATCAAACTGTTATTAACACACAAAAGATGTGGTAATATTAGGGATGCTATTGTGAAAAACAGAGCGAAGAAATTGGTTGAAAGCTATGGTTCCAACAGGTAATTTTCACTGTGGAAATTGCTCCTTCTGTCAGGCACACATAATAGATAACCCTATTTGTTTGGCTGCATACACACATAAAGTGTGATAGTTCATATCTTGTAAAAGTACTGAGGCAGGCTTCATACCACAGCCAGATCCTATCTGGGGCTGTTAGTAGTGAACCTAACAGCCCCGGACCGGATTTCGGCCCCATAGTATGCTATGGGGCCGGATGGAGCCGGTTGGCAGCTATCTGCCATCCGGTTTCCATCCGTCTGGGAGAATCTGGGAGGATTTGGATTTTTCTCCCGGACACAAAAATGCTGCATGCAGCATTTTTGTGTTCGGGGGAAAAAAGCTGATCCTTCCGGATCCTCCCGATCCTATGTGGAGCAACACCCGTGAGCCGGAGGTCGGGTGCTGAAGCTCAGCGCCGCTCGGCGCTGAATTTCAACACCACAGAGCTGTCCCCTGCTGACAGTTCAAGAGCCGCGGCTTGCTCCCCGTGAGCCGTGATCTTGAATTATTAGCAGCTGCAAATGAGCCATCCGGCTGGACACCGGACCGGAGGGCATATTTGGCCCTCTGGTTCTGTGTCCAGTTCACCCCTGACAGCCCCGGATTGGATCTGGCCGTGGTTTGATGCTGGCCTAAAGCATCTCAATGAATTAGAGTATCATCAAAAAGTTAATTTATTTCAGTAATTCAGTTCATAATATATATATATATATATAGAGTCATTACAAACAGGCTCATCTATTTCAAGTATTTATTTCTGTAAATGTTAATGATTATGGCTTACAGTCAAACAAAACTCAAAGGTGATTATCTCAGAAATTTCAAGTAGCGAGGATAAAGAGTTAAAAACCACGCTGTCGTATTCTACGAGACATCAAAGGGTGAATATAATATTGATTTATTAGTAGTGATGAGCCACACCTAAGTGTTCAAAATTGATTCAATTTGCCGAATTAGGGTGTGTTCGACGAATTGTTCGTCGAATGTTTGCCGAACACCGTCGAACCCCTTTGGAATCAATGGCAGGATACAGCAAACACATAGCAAACACCCTCCAAAGTGTCCAAAAGCTGCCAAACTACTCAGAATAGACAACAAACACCAGGGAAAGTGACAACACTCCACCCACAGTACAAATAGTCTCATGGTGTAGCATGGGTACATGAGACACGGTCTGTGCCAGCCTGCACACTTTTCCAAAGCACTTCAAAACAGAAGGTGGTTAACATTCATCTAAAAGGTGAGTGAAACTGACTTTGAATTGACAAATGGATGAGTTACAGGGGAAAAGTGGCAGTAGTTTTCTACATTAAGGAAAAAAAGGTGGAGGAGTAAAAGGGGGACGAGACACAGGTATGGGCATGTCACGCCTTGCTCAAATCATGTACCACACAGCAAGGGGACACCAACAAGAGCCCTCACTCCTCCCACAGCAAAATGACATCAATTGTCCCAGAACAAAAATTGTTGAATGGCCCAGCCTGCCTGCATGGCTTAGGGTCTGGAACAGGACCTGGCCTAGCATTTTAAGGTTAAACATTGATCAGTTTTGTGGAGTATTATAGGAAAAACTAGGGAGGTAGTTCAGTCACCTGTTTAGGCCTACTGGGCCAGATAAACTCAAAGCTCATGCAAGCGGTCCCATCAATGATATGGCCCGCCTCACACAGGTGAGACCACTATCAGTTTTGTGGAGTATTACCAAAAAAACTAGTCAGGTAGGTCAGTAACCTGTTTACGCCTACTGGGCCAGAAAAACTCAAAGCTCATGCAAGCGCTCCCATCAATGTAATGCCCCACCACACACAGGTGGGACAAGTATACATTTTGTGTAGTATTACAGGAAATAATACAGCAGTAGGTCAGTGACCTGTTTAGGCCCAGTGGGCTGGATAAACTCAAAGCCAATGCAAGAGCTCCCATCAATGTTATGCCCCACCACATACAGGTGGGACCACTATCAGTTTCGTCGAGTATTACCAAAAAAAATAGTCAGGTAGATCAGTGACCTGTTTAGGCCTAGTAGGCCGGATAAACTCAAAGCTCATGCAAGTGCTCCTATCAATGTTTTGCCCTGTCAAGCACAGGTGGGACAACTATACGTTTTGCGGAATATTACAGGAAAAATTAGTCAGGTAGGTCAGTGAAAAGTATAGGCCTAGTGGACAGGGGAGATTGACCAAACAATGCTTTTAAGGGCTCAAAAACTGTTCATGTGTATACATCACATTTGCCAAAACCTGGTTTGATACCCAAAACCAGTTTACGCAAACATTAAGGGAGATGTAATCACTGCTTTTAAGCACCCAAAAATGGTGGATGTGAATACAGCAAATTTGTTAATCACTGCTTCGATGGAAAAAAGGTTGAATGTTCAGAAACAGGGGCAGGAGTGTCAGGGGTAGGTATTGAGTTCAAAGGGCTCTACTCAAGTCAAGCAACAAACAGCAAGGAGACCCCAACAACAGTCTCCATTTTTCAAAAAAATTAGGCACAGCCAACACTTAAGTGGCATCAATTGCCCCAGAGTTGAAATATTGAAATGGGGAGATTAATGCAGCACATTGAAAAGTACACAAGCGTTTAGTCTCTCCAGGCTGACACAGGGGTGAAAAAGTCCGTGCGGATCCATGACTTCTTCATCTTGATAAACGTTAGTCTGTCTATATGGCGCCCTGTACCAAGTAAGCCACAGAACTCACTAGTACACTAAGGGATTTCCTAATCTGGTACCTCACTTACACCCAACACCTTCCACCCCAGGCCTGTGGGGGGAGCTTCACTGGCTGCTGTTAAGCCAGATCCCCTATAAATACAGGTGCTGGGGGCAGACTTAGCCAGAGTCTGCAGTCACTAGAAGAACTGTGAAGTTCAGCTCAGAGCTAGTGAGCAAAAACTGGTTAACGGAGCCGTGCTAGGCCTGACACCAGTGCACCTCCAGAGCCAGCGTGAGGTCCAGACAGAGTGAGGACCGCAGGCAGAGGTGAGGAACACTACAGAGGGGGCAGATGAGCCATCCCGGCTGACCCTATCAGAACACTGGTCACTGGAGACCGGAGTCTGCACAAAGGGAAAGAGATCAGCCCAGCAGAGAATCCTGTACACCGTGGAGGCTTAGCTTCCCGGACACCCGCAGCACCCACATTTGAGAGCCAGGGACCGCAGGAGAGATAGTGGTAGCCCGCAGAGAGAGCCCTCAGTGCAGCAACACGGGTGTAACAGACGCAGAAGGTTAGGCTTCATTGCACACATGCCAGACTAGAGAGAAGGAACAGGACAAGGAGAAACTATACCTCACTCGGTGTGGAAGTCCGAAAGTGCATCCTTCATTCCTGGATGTGTACCGGTTTCCATCAGTAAAGGTACCAAAAGAGACTTTCTGTGTGTGTGTCCATTATTCTAAACCCACACCATAATGACTACGCTGCCCTATTCCACTATTGCTACTTCCAAGACCCTGGGGACTCAGCCCTGCCTGTAGAGGTCTACAACACCTTTCTGCCGCCCATCACCCCGGAGGTCCCAGCAGTGTCGGTGCCATCACCGGACCTACAGGTGGCATCACGACTGACAACTTTAATCCCTGTAAATATACCATTGTCACCCAAGGGCACAGGCTCGGGCACAGACCACCCGTGACATCCCTGCACCTGACCGCCTGAGACCTGCGTGCCCAGTCCCTTGAGGCCCCAGACATCTACACTGTCACTGGACAGTCGCATGCGCTTATCCATCAGCATACTACCAGCAGCGCTAAAGACACGTTCAGAGAGAACACTGGTTGCAGGGCACGACAAATCTCCAAGGAATGAGTGGCAAGCTCAGGCCATTTTTCCAGTTTTGAAGCCCAAAATGCACAAGGGTTCAGTTCCACAGTCATGGCATCAATATTGAGCTGTAGATACTCCTGTACCATCCTCTCTAGGCGTTCACTATGTGTCAGACTTGTTCTCTCATCTGGAATTGGAAAGGATAAAAGAAAGGTGAAACTATTCTACAAAATTGCTGTTACCAGATAGACTGTTACTGTTAATGTTTGAGTGATGACGACTCAACGTTCCCTAGGTTGGAAAGTTAGAACTGCGATATTCAATTTGTGCACCACTGGTGTTGTGGGGAAAAGCAGTATTAAGATTTTGGAAAAGCTTCTGTTGATACTCCTGCATGCGTGCGTCCCTTTCCAGGGAAGGAATCATTTGGCTAAATTTACTCTTGTACCGGGGATCTAACAGTGTGGCAACCCAGTAGCTAGCATTGCTTCAAATTGTAACAATCCAAGGATTATATTGCAGGTAGTGCATCAAGAAGGCACTCATGTGTCTTGAGCATCCAGGAGAACCAAGTCCTTGTGGTTTTGGTGGTGGCGAGGTAACATTCACGCTTCCTCTCTCTTCCCTCTTCCCCTAACTTTGCACAACAGAAATGTGATCAAGATCTCCCTCATCTGCTGAGTCTTCCATGCCCATCACCTCTTCATCCTCCATTCCTTCCTCGGCTCCTGCACCTTCATCAACGATTTAGCTGCTACCATGCACCATCGTTGTTCCCTCTCTCCCCCACCCTCCCATGCCAGCTGTCTTGGTGCTGCCGACTGTCTGGACCTTTGAGATCTTGTTATCCCTTCCGCATATGCCTCCTCCTGTACTTCTTCCCCTTCCTCTTGGCCCACCATCTGACTCCGAATATGGGTTAAAGTGTGCTCCAGCATGTAGATGACCGGAATAGTCATGCTGATAATGGCATCATCAGTAGTGTTGAGCGAGCATGATCGGCACTACTCGGTACTCGCACGAGTATCACTGTACTCGGGCGACTCGCCGAGCACCGAGTAATCTCGCGATACTCGTGCTGTGCTCGTGGTCATCATCTCTCCATGTTGGCGCTCTTTTGAGAGCCAGCCCACGTGCAGGGATTGGCTGACAGACCACTGCAATGCCACAGCCCCTGTTAGTTGTGGCATAGCAGTGATTGGCCGCCCTGCACAGCGTGACTGAGCCTTTATAACTCCCGGCACGCTGTGCTCGGCACACAGCCATCCAGACAGTGAGTGTAGGGAGAGTGTCTGCTGCTGATTAGGGACAGATTTGCGGCCCTCATAGGTAGATCCGGATCAGGGCTGCAAACTGCTGCTGACCACAACAGTCCTTCTCAGGACTAATCTAGGAGGACATAGGCAGGGTGATCCAGATCGGAGTCCAAGATTTCCAGTGACCAGAACAGTCCTTCTCAGGACTAATCTAGGAGGATATAGGCAGGGTGATACAGATTGGTATCCAAGCTTTTCTGTGACCATTAGAGTCACCACACTCTTGTACTTAGTACCTTAATACAGGTTAGGGACTAAAATCCTCTCTTCAAACCATTACAGTCACCAGACAGGTGTACGTACTACCTTAATACAGGTTAGGGAACTAAAATCCTAACTCTTGTCATCAAAACAGTCACCAGACAGGTGTACGTACTACCTTAATACAGGTTAGGGACTAAAATCCTCTCTTCAAACCATTACAGTCACCAGACAGGTGTACGTACTACCTTAATACAGGTTAGGGAACTAAAATCCTAACTCTTGTCATCAAAACAGTCACCAGACAGGTGTACGTACTACCTTAATACAGGTTAGGGACTAAAATCCTCTCTTCAAACCATTACAGTCATCAGAAAGGTGTACGTACTACCTTAATACAGGTTAGGGACTAAAATCTCTCTTCAAACCATTACAGTCACCAGACAGGTATACGTACTACCTTTATACAGGTTAGGGAACTAAAATCCTAACTCTTGTCATCTCAACAGTCACCACACTGTTGTACGTCATACGTTTATACAGGTTAGGGAACTAAAATCCTAACTCTTGTCATCTCATACAGTCACCACACTGTTGTACGTCATACGTTTATACAGGTTAGGGAACTAAAATCCTAACTCTTGTCATCTCAACAGTCACCACACTGTTGTACGTCATACGTTTATACAGGTTAGGGAACTAAAATCCTAACTCTTGTCATCTCTACAGTCACCACACTGTTGTACGTCATACCTTTATACAGGTTAGGGAACTAAAATCCTAAACTCTTGTCATCTCAACAGTCACCACACTGTTGTACGTCATACGTTTATACAGGTTAGGGAACTAAAATCCTAACTCTTGTCATCTCAACAGTCACCACACTGTTGTACGTCATACGTTTATACAGGTTAGGGAACTAAAATCCTAACTCTTGTCATCTCTACAGTCACCAACTGTTGTACGTCATACCCTTTATACAGGTTAGGGAACTAAAATCCTAACTCTTGTCATCTCAACAGTCACCACACTGTTGTACGTCATACGTTTATACAGGTTAGGGAACTAAAATCCTAACTCTTGTCATCTCAACAGTCACCACACTGTTGTACGTCATACGTTTATACAGGTTAGGGAACTAAAATCCTAACTCTTGTCATCTCTACAGTCACCACACTGTTGTACGTCATACCCTTTATACAGGTTAGGGAACTAAAATCCTAACTCTTGTCATCTCAACAGTCACCACACTGTTGTACGTCATACGTTTATAAAGGTTAGGGAACTAAAATCCTAACTCTTGTCATCTCAACAGTCACCACACTGTTGTACGTCATACGTTTATACAGGTTAGGGAACTAAAATCCTAACTCTTGTCATCTCAACAGTCACCACACTGTTGTACGTCATACGTTTATACAGGTTAGGGAACTAAAACCCTAACTCTTTTCATCTCAACAGTCACCACACTGTTCTAAGTCATACGTTTATACAGGTTAGGGAACTAAAATCCTAACTCTTGTCATCTCAACAGTCACCACACTGTTGTACGTCATACGTTTATACAGGTTAGGGAACTAAAATCCTAACTCTTGTCATCTCTAACAGTCACCACACTGTTGTACGTCATACCTTTATACAGGTTAGGGAACTAAAATCCTAACTCTTGTCATCTCAACAGTCACCACACTGTTGTACGTCATACCTTTATACAGGTTAGGGAACTAAAATCCTAACTCTTGTCATCTCAACAGTCACCACACTGTTGTACGTCATACGTTTATACAGGTTAGGGAACTAAAATCCTAACTCTTGTCATCTCAACAGTCACCACACTGTTGTACGTCATACCTTTATACAGGTTAGGGAACTAAAATCCTAACTCTTGTCATCTCAAACAGTCACCACACTGTTGTACGTCATACCTTTATACAGGTTAGGGAACTAAAATCCTAACTCTTGTCACTCAACAGTCACCAGACAGGTTGTACGTACTACCTTTATACAGGTTAGGGAACTAAAATCCTAACTCTTGTCATCTCAACAGTCACCACACTGTTGTACGTCATACGTTTATACAGGTTAGGGAACTAAAATCCTAACTCTTGTCATCTCAACAGTCACCACACTGTTGTACGTCATACGTTTATACAGGTTAGGGAACTAAAATCCTAACTCTTGTCATCTAACAGTCACCACACTGTTGTACGTCATACGTTTATACAGGTTAGGGAACTAAAATCCTAACTCTTGTCATCTCAACAGTCACCACACTGTTGTACGTCATACGTTTATACAGGTTTAGGGAACTAAAATCCTAACTCTTGTCATCTCAACAGTCACCACACTGTTGTACGTCATACGTTTATACAGGTTAGGGAACTAAAATCCTAACTCTTGTCATCTCAACAGTCACCACACTGTTGTACGTACATACCTTTATACAGGTTAGGGAACTAAAATCCTAACTCTTGTCATCTCAACAGTCACCAACTGTTGTACGTCATACGTTTATACAGGTTAGGGAACTAAAATCCTAACTCTTGTCATCTCAACAGTCACCACACTGTTGTACGTACATACCTTTATACAGGTTAGGGAACTAAAATCCTAACTCTTGTCATCTCAACAGTCACCACACTGTTGTACGTCATACTTTTATACAGGTTAGGGAACTAAAATCCTAACTCTTGTCATCTCAACAGTCACCACACTGTTGTACGTCATACCTTTATACAGGTTAGGGAACTAAAATCCTAACTCTTGTCATCTCAACAGTCACCACACTGTTGTACGTCATACGTTTATACAGGTTTAGGGAACTAAAATCCTAACTCTTGTCATCTCAACAGTCACCACACTGTTGTACGTCATACCTTTATACAGGTTAGGGAACTAAAATCCTAACTCTTGTCATCTCAACAGTCACCACACATGTTGTACGTCATACCTTTATACAGGTTAGGGAACTAAAATCCTAACTCTTGTCATTCAACAGTCACCAACACTGTGTACGTCATACCTTATACAGGTTAGGGAACTAAAATCCTAACTCTTGTCATCTCAACAGTCACCACACTGTTGTACGTCATACCTTTATACAGGTTAGGGAACTAAAATCCTAACTCTTGTCATCTCAACAGTCACCACACTGTTGTACGTCATACCTTTATACAGGTTAGGGAACTAAAATCCTAACTCTTGTCATCTCAACAGTCACCACACTGTTGTACGTCATACGTTTATACAGGTTAGGGAACTAAAATCCTAACTCTTGTCATCTCAACAGTCACCACACTGTTGTACGTCATACGTTTATACAGGTTAGGGAACTAAAATCCTAACTCTTGTCATCTCAACAGTCACCACACTGTTGTACGTCATACTTTTACAGGTTAGGGAACTAAAATCCTAACTCTTGTCATCTCAACAGTCACCACACTGTTGTACGTCATACCTTTATACAGGTTAGGGAACTAAAATCCTAACTCTTTCGTTCATCACAACAGTGTCTATACAGTGGGACAAACTCTTGTCATTCACAGTCACCACACGTTTACTACTTACAGGTTAGGGAACTAAAATCCTAACTCTTGTCATCTCAACAGTCACCACACTGTTGTACGTCATACCTTTATACAGGTTAGGGAACTAAAATCCTAACTCTTGTCATCTCAAACAGTCACCACACTGTTGTACGTCATACTTTATACAGGTTAGGGAACTAAAATCCTAACTCTTGTCATCTAACAGTCACCACACTGTTGTACGTCATACTTTATACAGGTTAGGGAACTAAAATCCTAACTCTTGTCATCTCAACAGTCACCACACTGTTGTACGTCATACGTTTATAACAGGTTAGGGAACTAAAATCCTAACTCTTGTCATCTCAACAGTCACCACACTGTTGTACGTCATACCTTTTACAGGTTAGGGAACTAAAATCCTAACTCTTGTCATCTAAACAGTCACCCAACTGTTGTACGTCATACGTTTATACAGGTTAGGGAACTAAAATCCTAACTCTTGTCATCTCAACAGTCACCACACTGTTGTACGTCATACCTTTTATACAGGTTAGGGAACTAAAATCCTAACTCTTGTCATCTCAACAGTCACCACACTGTTGTACGTCATACTTTATACAGGTTAGGGAACTAAAATCCTAACTCTTGTCATCTCAACAGTCACCACACTGTTGTACGTCATACCTTTTACAGGTTAGGGAACTAAAATCCTAACTCTTGTCATCTCAACAGTCACCACACTGTTGTACGTCATACGTTATATACAGGTTAGGGAACTAAAATCCTAACTCTTGTCATCTCAACAGTCACCACACTGTTGTACGTCATACCTTTATACAGGTTAGGGAACTAAAATCCTAACTCTTGTCATCTCAACAGTCACCACACTGTTGTACGTCATACTTTATACAGGTTAGGGACTAAAATCCTAACTCTTGTCATCTCAACAGTCACCACAGTTGTACGTCATACTTTATACAGGTTAGGGAACTAAAATCCTAACTCTTGTCATCTCAACAGTCACCACACTGTTGTACGTCATACGTTTATACAGGTTAGGGAACTAAAATCCTAACTCTTGTCATCAACAGTCACCACACTGTTGTACGTCATACCTTTATACAGGTTAGGGAACTAAAATCCTAACTCTTGTCATCTAACAGTCACCACACTGTGTACGTCATACCTTATACAGGTTAGGAACTAAAATCCTAACTCTTGTCATCCATACAGTCACCACACTGTTGTACGTCATACTTTATACAGGTTAGGGAACTAAAATCCTAACTCTTGTCATCTCAACAGTCACCACACTGTTGTACGTCATACGTTTATACAGGTTAGGGAACTAAAATCCTAACTCTTGTCATCTCAACAGTCACCACACTGTTGTACGTCATACGTTTATACAGGTTAGGGAACTAAAATCCTAACTCTTGTCATTCTAACAGTCACCACACTGTTGTACGTCATACCTTTATACAGGTTAGGGAACTAAAATCCTAAACTCGTTAGACAACTCTCTACTTACAGTCACCAGACAGGTGTACGTACTACTTTATACAGGTTAGGGAACTAAAATCCTAACTCTTGTCATCTCAACAGTCACCACACTGTTGTACGTCATACGTTTATACAGGTTAGGGAACTAAAATCCTAACTCTTGTCATCTCAACAGTCACCAACTGTTGTACGTCATACGTTTATACAGGTTAGGGAACTAAAATCCTAACTCTTGTCATCTCAACAGTCACCACACTGTTGTACGTCATACGTTTATACAGGTTAGGGAACTAAAATCCTAACTCTTGTCATCTCTACAGTCACCACACTGTTGTACGTCATACCTTTATACAGGTTAGGGAACTAAAATCCTAACTCTTGTCATCTCAACAGTCACACAACTGTTGTACGTCATACCCTTTATACAGGTTAGGGAACTAAAATCCTAACTCTTGTCATCTCAACAGTCACCACACTGTTGTACGTCATACGTTTATACAGGTTAGGGAACTAAAATCCTAACTCTTGTCATCTCAACAGTCACCACACTGTTGTACGTCATACCCTTTAATACAGGTTAGGGAACTAAAATCCTAACTCTTGTCATCTCAACAGTCACCACACTGTTGTACGTCATACCTTTATACAGGTTAGGGAACTAAAATCCCTAACTCTTGTCATCTCTAACAGTCACCACACTGTTGTACGTCATACCCTTTATACAGGTTAGGGAACTAAAATCCTAACTCTTGTCATCTCAACAGTCACCACACTGTTGTACGTCATACGTTTATACAGGTTAGGGAACTAAAATCCTAACTCTTGTCATCTCAACAGTCACCACACTGTTTACGTCATACGTTTTACAGGTTAGGGAACTAAAATCCTAACTCTTGTCATCTCAAACAGTCACCACAGTGTACGTCATACCTTTAATACAGGTTAGGGAACTAAAATCCTAACTCTTGATCATCTCAACAGTCACCACATGTTGTACGTCATACCTTTATACAGGTTAGGGAACTAAAATCCTAACTCTTGTCATCTCAACAGTCACCACACTGTTGTACGTCATACGTTTATACAGGTTAGGGAACTAAAATCCTAACTCTTGTCATCTCAACAGTCACCACACTGTTGTACGTCATACCTTTATACAGGTTAGGGAACTAAAATCCTAACTCTTGTCATCACAACAGTCACCACACTGTTGTACGTCATACCTTTATACAGGTTAGGGAACTAAAATCCTAACTCTTGTCATCTCAACAGTCACCACACTGTTGTACGTCATACCGTTTATACAGGTTAGGGAACTAAAATCCTAACTCTTGTCATCTCAACAGTCACCAACTGTTGTACGTCATACGTTTATACAGGTTAGGGAACTAAAATCCTAACTCTTGTCATCTCAACAGTCAACCACACTGTTGTACGTCATACGTTATACAGGTTAGGGAACTAAAATCCTAACTCTTGTCATCTCAACAGTCACCACACTGTTGTACGTCATACCTTTATACAGGTTAGGGAACTAAAATCCTAACTCTTGTCATCCTCAACAGTCACCACACTGTTGTACGTCATACCTTTATACAGGTTAGGGAACTAAAATCCTAACTCTTGTCATCTCAAACAGTCACCACACTGTTGTACGTCATACTTTATACAGTTAGGGAACTAAAATCCTAACTCTTGTCATCTCAACAGTCACCACAGTTGTGTACGTACTACCTTTATACAGGTTAGGGAACTAAAATCCTAACTCTTGTCATACAACAGTCACCAGACAGGTGTACGTCTACTTATACAGGTTAGGGAACTAAAATCCTAACTCTTGTCATTAACAGTCACCACACTGTGTACGTCATACCTTTATAAGTTAGGGAACTAAAATCCTAACTCTTGTCATCTCAACAGTCACCACACTGTTGTACGTCATACTTTATACAGGTTAGGGAACTAAAATCCTAACTCTTGTCATCTCAACAGTCACCACATGTTGTACGTCATACGTTTATACAGGTTAGGGAACTAAAATCCTAACTCTTGTCATCTCAACAGTCACACACTGTTGTACGTCATACGCTTTATACAGGTTAGGGAACTAAAATCCTAACTCTTGTCATCTCAACAGTCACCACACTGTTGTACGTCATACTTTATACAGGTTAGGGAACTAAAATCCTAACTCTTGTCATCTCAAACAGTCACCACACTGTTGTACGTCATACTTTATACAGTTTAGGGAACTAAAATCCTAACTCTTGTCATCTCAACAGTCACCACACTGTTGTACGTCATACGTTTTACAGGTTAGGGAACTAAAATCCTAACTCTTGTCATCTCAACAGTCACCCAACTGTTGTACGTCATACTTTTACAGGTTAGGGAACTAAAATCCTAACTCTTGTCATCTCAACAGTCACCAACACTGTTGTACGTCTACCTTTATACAGGTTAGGGAACTAAAATCCTAACTCTTGTCATCTCAACAGTCACCACACTGTTGTACGTCATACGTTTATACAGGTTAGGGAACTAAAATCCTAACTCTTGTCATCTCAACAGTCACCACACTGTTGTACGTCATACCCTTTATACAGGTTAGGGAACTAAAATCCTAACTCTTGTCATCTCAACAGTCACCACACTGTTGTACGTCATACCTTTATACAGGTTAGGGAACTAAAATCCTAACTCTTGTCATCTCAACAGTCACCACACTGTTGTACGTCATACCCTTTATACAGGTTAGGGAACTAAAATCCTAACTCTTGTCATCTCAACAGTCACCACACTGTTGTACGTCATACCTTTCTACAGGTTAGGGAACTAAAATCCTAACTCTTGTCATCTAAAACAGTCACCAACGTTGTACGTATACCTTTAATACAGGTTAGGGACTAAAATCCTAACTCTTGATACATCTCAACAGTCACCAACAGTTGTACGTCATACCTTTTAACAGGTTAGGGAACTAAAATCCTAACTCTTGTCATCTCAACAGTCACCACACTGTTGTACGTCATACCTTTTATACAGGTTAGGGAACTAAAATCCTAACTCTTTCATCTCAACAGTCATCACACTGTTGTACGTCATACGTTTATACAGGTTAGGGAACTAAAATCCTAACTCTTGTCATCTCAACAGTCACCACACTGTTGTACGTCATACTTTATACAGGTTAGGGAACTAAATCCTAACTCTTGTCATCTCAACAGTCACCACACTGTTGTACGTCATACGTTTATACAGGTTAGGGAACTAAAATCCTAACTCTTGTCATCTCAACAGTCACCACACTGTTGTACGTCATACACTTTATACAGGTTAGGGAACTAAAATCCTAACTCTTGTCATCTCAACAGTCACCACACTGTTGTACGTCATACGTTTATACAGGTTAGGGAACTAAAATCCTAACTCTTGTCATCTCAACAGTCACCACACTGTTGTACGTCATACCTTTATACAGGTTAGGGAACTAAAATCCTAACTCTTGTCATCTCAACAGTCACCACACTGTTGTACGTCATACTTTATACAGGTTAGGGAACTAAAATCCTAACTCTTGTCATCATAACAGTCACCAGACAGTTGTACGTATACCTTAATACAGGTTAGGGAACTAAAAAACACTCTTGTCATTACAGTCACCACACTGTTGTACGTCATACCTTTATACAGGTTAGGGAACTAAAATCCTAACTCTTGTCATCTCAACAGTCACCACACTGTTGTACGTCATACGTTTATACAGGTTAGGGAACTAAAATCCTAACTCTTGTCATCTCAACAGTCACCACACTGTTGTACGTCATACTTTATACAGGTTAGGGAACTAAAATCCTAACTCTTGTCATCTCAACAGTCACCACACTGTTGTACGTCATACGTTTATACAGGTTAGGGAACTAAAATCCTAACTCTTTCATCTCAACAGTCACCACACTGTTGTCGAGCATACGTTTATACAGGTTAGGGAACTAAAATCTAACTCTTGTCATCTCAAACAGTCACCACACTGTTGTACGTCATACGTTTATACAGGTTAGGGAACTAAAATCCTAACTCTTGTCATCTCAACAGTCACCACACTGTGTACGTATACTTTATACAGTTAGGGAACTAAAATCCTAACTCTTGTCATTCAACAGTCACCACACTGTTGTAGTCATACCTTTTACAGTTAGGGAACTAAAATCCTAACTTTGTCATCTCAACAGTCACCACACTGTTGTACGTCATACTTTAACAGGTTAGGAACTAAAATCCTAACTCTTGTCATCTCAACAGTCACCACACTGTTGTACGTCATACCTTATACAGGTTAGGGAACTAAAATCCTAACTCTTGTCATCTCAACAGTCACCAACTGTTGTACGTCATACCTTTATACAGGTTAGGGAACTAAAATCCTAACTCTTGTCATCAAAAAGTCACCAACGTTGTACGTATACCTTAATACAGGTTAGGGAACTAAAATCCTAACTCTTGTCATTACAGTCACCAACGTGTACGTATACTTTATAAGGTTAGGGAATAAATCCTAATCTTGTCATCTCAACAGTCACCACACGTTTTACGTCATAGTTTATACAGTTAGGGAACTAAATCCTAACTTTGTCATCTCAACAGTCACACACTGTTGTACGTCATACGTTTATAAGGTTAGGGAACTAAATCCTAATCTTGTCATCTCAACAGTCACCACATGTTGTACGTCATACTTTTACAGTTAGGGAACTAAAATCCTAACTCTTGTCATCTCAACAGTCACCCACTGTTGTACGTCATACTTTTACAGGTTAGGAATAAAATCCTAACTCTTGTATCTCAACAGTCACCACATGTTGTACGTCATATTTTACAGGTTAGGAATAAATCCTAATCTTGTCATCTACAGTCACCACACGTTGTACGTCATATTTACAGGTTAGGGAACTAAAATCCTAACTCTTGTCATCTCAACAGTCACCACACTGTTGTAGTCATATTTATACAGGTTAGGGAACTAAAATCCTAACTCTTTCATCTCAACAGTCACCACACTGTTGTACGTCATACGTTTATACAGGTTAGGAACTAAATCCTAACTCTTGTCATCTCAACAGTCACCACTGTTGTACGTCATACTTATAAGGTTAGGGAACTAAAATCCTAACTCTTGTCATCTCAACAGTCACCACACTGTTGTACGTCATAGTTTATACAGGTTAGGGAACTAAAATCCTAACTCTTGTCATCTCAACAGTCACCACATGTTGTACGTCTATTTTAAAGGTTAGGAACTAAATCCTAACTTTGTCATCTCAACAGTCACCACATGTTGTACGTCATATTTATACAGTTAGGAACTAAATCCTAACTCTTGTCATCTCAACAGTCACCACACTGTTGTACGTCATACTTTAAGTTAGGAACTAAATCCTACTCTTGATCCAACAGTCACCACACGTTGTACGTATACCTTATACAGGTTAGGGAACTAAAATCCTAACTTTGTCATCTACAGTCACAACGTGTACGTACTACTTATACAGGTTAGGGACTAAATCCTTCTTGCATCCAACAGTCACCACATGTTGTACTACCTTATACAGGTTAGGGAACTAAAATCCTAACTCTTGTCATCCAACAGTCACCAACGTGTACGTCATACTTTATACAGGTTAGGGAACTAAAATCCTAACTCTTGTATCTCACAGTCACCACACTGTTGTAGTCATACTTTTACAGTTAGGGAATAAAATCCTAACTCTTGTCATCTCAACAGTCACCACATGTTGTACGTCATACTTTATACAGGTTAGGGAACTAAAATCCTAACTCTTGTCATCTCAACAGTCACCCACTGTTGTACGTCATAGTTTTACAGTTAGGGAACTAAAATCCTACTCTTGTCATCTCAACAGTCACCCATGTTGTACGTCATACTTTTACAGGTTAGGGAACTAAAATCCTAACTCTTGTCATCTCAACAGTCACCACACTGTTGTACGTCATAAGTTTATACAGTTAGGGAACTAAAATCCTAACTCTTGTCATCTCAACACACTGTTGTACGTCATACCTTTTACAGGTTAGGGAACTAAAATCCTAACTCTTGTCATCTCAACAGTCACCACACTGTTGTACGTCATACCTTTATACAGGTTAGGGAACTAAAATCCTAACTCTTGTCATCTCAACAGTCACCACACTGTTGTACGTCATACGTTTATACAGGTTAGGGAACTAAAATCCTAACTCTTGTCATCTCAACAGTCACCACACTGTTGTACGTCATACCTTTATACAGGTTAGGGAACTAAAATCCTAACTCTTGTCATCTCAACAGTCACCACAGCTGTGTACGTCATACCTTTATACAGGTTAGGGAACTAAAATCCTAACTCTTGTCATCTCAACAGTCACCACACTGTTGTACGTCATACCTTTATACAGGTTAGGGAACTAAAATCCTAACTCTTGTCATCTCAACAGTCACCACACTGTTGTACGTCATACGTTTATACAGGTTAGGGAACTAAAATCCTAACTCTTGTCATCTCAACAGTCACACACTGTTGTACGTCATACGTTTATACAGGTTAGGGAACTAAAATCCTAACTCTTGTCATCTCAACAGTCACCACACTGTTGTACGTCATACGTTTATACAGGTTAGGGAACTAAAATCCTAACTCTTGTCATCTCAACAGTCCACACACTGTTGTACGTCATACGTTTATACAGGTTAGGGAACTAAAATCCTAACTCTTGTCATCTCAACAGTCACCACACTGTTGTACGTCATACGTTTATACAGGTTAGGGAACTAAAATCCTAACTCTTGTCATCTCAACAGTCACCACACTGTTGTACGTCATACATTTATACAGGTTAGGGAACTAAAATCCTAACTCTTGTCATCTCAACAGTCACCACACTGTTGTACGTCATACCTTTATACAGGTTAGGGAACTAAAATCCTAACTCTTGTCATCTCAACAGTCACCACACTGTTGTACGTCATACCCTTTATACAGGTTAGGGAACTAAAATCCTAACTCTTGTCATCTCAACAGTCACCACACTGTTGTACGTCATACCCTTTATACAGGTTAGGGAACTAAAATCCTAACTCTTGTCATCTCAACAGTCACCACACTGTTGTACGTCATACCGTTTATACAGGTTAGGGAACTAAAATCCTAACTCTTGTCATCTCAACAGTCACCACACTGTTGTACGTCATACGTTTATACAGGTTAGGGAACTAAAATCCTAACTCTTGTCATCTCAACAGTCACCACACTGTTGTACGTCATACCTTTTACAGGTTAGGGAACTAAAATCCTAACTCTTGTCATCAAAACAGTCACCACACAGTGTACGTACTACCTTTATACAGGTTAGGGACTAAAATCCTCTCTTGTCAACCAACAGTCACCAACAGTTGTACGTCATACCTTTATACAGGTTAGGGAACTAAAATCCTAACTCTTGTCATCTCAACAGTCACCACACTGTTGTACGTCATACCCTTTATACAGGTTAGGGAACTAAAATCCTAACTCTTGTCATCTCAACAGTCACCACACTGTTGTACGTCATACCTTTATACAGGTTAGGGAACTAAAATCCTAACTCTTGTCATCCAAACAGTCACCAGACAGGTGTACGTACTACCTTAATACAGGTTAGGGAACTAAAATCCTAACTCTTGTCATCTCAACAGTCACCAACACTGTGTACGTCATACCCTTTATACAGGTTAGGGAACTAAAATCCTAACTCTTGTCATCTCAACAGTCACCACACTGTTGTACGTCATACGTTTATACAGGTTAGGGAACTAAAATCCTAACTCTTGTCATCTCAACAGTCACCACACTGTTGTACGTCATACGTTTATACAGGTTAGGGAACTAAAATCCTAACTCTTGTCATCTCAACAGTCACCACACTGTTGTACGTCATACGTTTATACAGGTTAGGGAACTAAAATCCTAACTCTTGTCATCTCAACAGTCACCACACTGTTGTACGTCATACGTTTATACAGGTTAGGGAACTAAAATCCTAACTCTTGTCATCTCAACAGTCACCACACTGTTGTACGTCATACGTTTATACAGGTTAGGGAACTAAAATCCTAACTCTTGTCATCTCAACAGTCACCACACTGTTGTACGTCATACCTTTCTACAGGTTAGGGAACTAAAATCCTAACTCTTGTCATCCAACAGTCACCAACACTGTTGTACGTCATACCTTTATACAGGTTAGGGAACTAAAATCCTAACTCTTGTCATCTCACAGTCACCGACACTGTTGTACGTATACTTTATACAGGTTAGGGAACTAAAATCCTAACTCTTGTCATCTCAACAGTCACCACACTGTTGTACGTCATACGTTTATACAGGTTAGGGAACTAAAATCCTAACTCTTGTCATCTCAACAGTCACCACACTGTTGTACGTCATACGTTTATACAGGTTAGGGAACTAAAATCCTAACTCTTGTCATCTCAACAGTCACCACACTGTTGTACGTCATACGTTTATACAGGTTAGGGAACTAAAATCCTAACTCTTGTCATCTCAACAGTCACCACACTGTTGTACGTCATACGTTTATACAGGTTAGGGAACTAAAATCCTAACTCTTGTCATCTCAACAGTCACCACACTGTTGTACGTCATACCCTTTATACAGGTTAGGGAACTAAAATCCTAATCTCCTGTGACCTCCACAGTCACCAGACAGTTGTCGCTCTATACAGGCAAAATGCGCAAAGGCGTTGGCAAGGGCGTTGGCAAGGAACAAGGAAGTGGACGTGATGGTGGTGCAGGCAGAGGCCGAGGTCGTGTGCAAGCACTCATTTCGCAACAACAAAGGGCCACATCTCCTCGCTCGCACGTCCTGTCCCAAATTCTTGGGGCCCGCAGCAGTACACCACTGTTGAACCAAGACCAGTGTCAACAGGTTGTTACTTGGATAGCGGATAATGCTTCAAGTCAGATGGGCACCTCCACAAACACCCTGTCTTCCGCACGGTCAACTGTCAGTAGCCGTGATACTGCACCGCACATTTCCCAACCTGATCCTCCTTCCTACCACCTGGCCGAGTACACGTCCACGGACATTACAGATCCCACACTAGGACACTCGGAAGAGCTGTTCACGTATCCATTCGCAGAATCTGGCCTGTCGCCACCTCCTCTTGAAGTGGGTCATGAGGAGATGGTATGTACAGATGCCCAAATATTTGAGCAGCCGCGTTATGACGAACGGAACGTTGTCAAAGTGTCTCAACAAGGGGTGGACGATGATGAGACACAATTGCCAGGAAGTCAGGAGGAGGATCAGGGTGCGGAAGAGGAAGACGACGTGGTGGATGATCCAGTAGCTGACCCTACATGGCAGGAGGATATGCAGAGCGAGGACAGCAGTGCACAGGGGGAGGGAGGCGTAGCATCCCAACAGCCAGTACGAAGCAGGGTTGCGTCCGCAGGCAGAAGGCAGGCAACCGTTCCCCGGAACAACAACACGACTCAAGGTGCCTGTGCAAATGTTCGGTCTTCCCGAGTCTGGGAGTTTTTTAAGTTGGCTCCAGAAGACTCTAAAAAGGCCATTTGCCACACCTGCCATGCCACTATCAGCAGGGGTACGAAAACTAGCAGCCTGACCACCACCAGCATGATCAGGCACATGTCAGCCAAGCACCCGACTTTGTGGGAAGTACCACAGAGTCGAGGAGCGGTGCGTGCTGATGTCACTGCTACGTCTTCGGCTGTTGTGCATGCAAGCCAATCCCCTGTCCATGCTGGCCGCGAATAAGCCTCCGGTCCAGCACCTGAAGTTGCTGAAGCACAAATTACACCACCATCAAGCACGTCCTTGTCCCAGCGCAGCGTTCAATTATCCATTCAGCAAACATTTGAACGCAGGCGCAAATACGCTGCCAATGCCCCACATGCCACGGTCCTCAATGCTCACATTTCGCGACTCATAGCGCTAGAAATGTTGCCTTTCCGTCTGGTGGAGACGGACGTATTCCGCGACCTGATGGCGGCTGCTGTCCCACGTTACTCGGTCACCAGCCGACACTATTTCTCCAGATGTGCCGTCCCCGCATTGCATAACCACGTGTCCAACAGCATCACACGTGCCCTGAACAATGCTGTTTCAGCCAAAGTCCACCTAACCACTGACACATGGACAAGTGCTTGTGGGCAAGGCCGCTACATCTCCTTGACGGCACACTGGATTAATATTGTGGAGGCTGGGACCCAGTCTGAGCGAGGGACGGAACACGTCCTTCCCACACCAAGGATAGCAGGCCCTACCTCTGTCATGGTTTCACCGACACTCTACAGCTCCGGAATGTCATGCTCTTCAGCCTCCTCCTGCTCCACCTGCGCATCCTCATCCACTGTACCCTCCACACCAGTCCCAAGCTGGAAGCACTGCAGCACTGCCTCTGCAAAGCGGCAACAGGCTGTGCTGAAGCTAGTCTGCATAGGTGACAAACCCCACAATGCAGAAGAGGTGTGGACAGCTCTGAAACAGCAGGCAGATCACTGGCTCACACCTCTGAACCTAAAGCCAGGAAAGGTCGTGTGTGACAATGGCCAGAACCTGGTGGCAGCTTTGAGGCAAGGGCAGCTGACGCATGTTCCATGCGTGGCCCATGTGCTCAACCTGGTGGTTCAGAGGTTTGTGAAGTCATACCCGGAGGTGTCTGACCTGCTGGTAAAAGTTCGGCGTCTGTCTGCACATTTTCGCAAGTCACCTGCTGCTTCAGCCGGCCTTGCAAGCTTTCAGCGCCGTTTGCGTCTTCCGGCCCACAGACTGGTGTGTGATGTCCCCACGCGTTGGAATTCAACGCTGCACATGTTGGTCAGGATATGTGAGCAGAAGAGGGCAGTTGTGGACTACCTGCATCACCTAAGCCGTCGGGAAATGGGTCAAACTCCACACATAACACCTGAGGGGTGGAGATGGATGTCGGACCTATGCACCGTCCTCCAAAACTTTGAGGACTCCACCAAGATGGTGAGCGGCGATGACGCCATTAGGGTCACCGTACCACTACTCTGCCTTCTAAAACGGTCTCTGCTGAAAATAAAAGAGGATGCATTGCAGGGCGAGCGCGATGACTTAGAGCAAGAAACTGTAGTGGGTGTGGGTGAAAACACTCAGCCCAGCCTCATGTCATCACAACGTGTAGTGGAGGACTATGACGAGGAGGAGGAGGAGGATGAAGACATGGAGCAACTCTCAGGCCAAATTGGGGATATGACATGCACACCAGTCATACCCTCGATTCAGCGTGGCTGGCCAGAGGACAGGGGAGATGAGGAGGAGAAGGAGGAGGAGGAGGAGGAGGACAGCATGTTCAGTCATCGTGTTGGTCTGGATACTGAAGTGATGGCTGTTAAGAGTCTGGCGCACATGGCTGACTTTATGGTAAGCTGCCTGTCTCGTGACCCTCGCGTTCAGAACATCTTGGCCGACAATCAGTACTGGTTGGCAACACTCTTAGACCCACGCTACAAGGAGAACTTTATGTCTATCATTCCTGAGGCGGAGAGGTCAGCCAAAATGCTGCAGTTCCAGAGGGCCATAGTCACGGAAGTTGTGAAATCCTTCCCCTCACAAAACGCTAGCGGCATAGGTCAGGATTCGATGGACAACCAAGGCGTACGGCCGAGAGGGGCACAAGTCCAATCCGCCAGAGGCAGGGGAACTGTCTTTACGATGTGGGACAGTTTTCTCAGCCCCTCACGTACCACAGCCCCTGACGTGCGGGGTAGTGCCACCAGAAATGCTAAGTTCGGGCAGATGCTGAAGGAGTACCTTGCAGATCGAACAACTGTACTGCGAGATTCATCGGTGACTTTCAATTATTGGGTCTCCAAGCTCGACACGTGGCATGAATTGGCTCTCTACGCCTTGGAAGTCCTGGCCTGCCCTGCCACTAGCGTTTTATCAGAGCGTGTTTTCAGTGCAGCAGGTGGAATCATCACTGATAAACGCACCCGCCTGTCAACTGAAAATGCGGACAGGCTCACTCTGATCAAGATGAACAAGGGTTGGATTGGGCCAGACTGTCACGTCGCCATTGGACTCGGTGGCTGGTGTTCCTGCCTCGGCCGCTGGGAGGAGTGTCACGTCGCCATTGGACTCGGTGGCTGGTGTTCCTGCCTCGGCCGCTGGGAGGAGTGTCACGTCGCCATTGGACTCGGTGGCTGGTGTTCCTGCCTCGGCCGCTGGGAGGAGCCGGATTCCTTCGGCCGGTGGCGCCGGTGATAGGAGGGCCTTGTCCTCATATGGAACCGCTCCCGCGACGTCTGCCTCTGTCGCTGAGCGCCGCTGTGTTTCCCCTCTGGGTGGTGTTGGTCGCAGAGGAAAGGGCCCTGCAGAGGTGTCCGTTAGGCGCAGCCTGCGTTCTTCTGTCAGAGGAGGCGTGGGTGGAGCCAGTCATGCATCTCCATCTGGCCTGGATCTAGGGGCGGTCCGGATGAGGTCATCAGGTTGTGAGCTCCAGCCTATGGGAGGTAGCCGTGCCCTTCAAGTACATTGGAGCCTGGCTTGCAGGCCGCCAGATATAGTTTTGGTTCCCCAGTGATAGTGTGTGTTTAGTTTCGTGTCTGACCTTGCCTGGATTTCTGACTCTGCCTCTGCCTATTGATTTTGTACCTCAGCTGCCCTCTTGGTTTTGCCCTTGACCTTTGCCTGGATTTCTGACTCTGCCTCTGCCTATTGATTTTGTACCTCAGCTGCCCTCTTGGTTTTGCCCTTGACCTTTGCCTGGATTTTTGACTCTGCTACTGCCTGACGATTTTGTACCTTCGCTCCCTCTCGGTTTTGACTCGGACATCTGACTTCGTTTTTCGGGTCTTGATTTTCCCTGGCGACCTCCCCGGCTCTGTTGCTCATATAGGCAGCTACCCCCTGGGCTCCGCTATAATTCCAGATCCCTGTATAGGGGTTAAGGGTCTCGGGGTTTCTCGGGGTGCTGCCTACCAGCAGCTCGGCCTCACAGCGGATGGTCGTCACACAGACTTCACCACACCACCAGTAAATGACAACTGAATTTAATTTTGTTATTTGAATTTGACATGTACCTCCACTCAACCATGGGTACACACTTCCGTACTTTGGCTAATCGCTGGACTGCTACTCCTTCTCCTCATGTGACACCATGATGAGCGTTAGAATAGTTAGGCTCTTGTTTGAGGTATACCCGCAGTGGTAAATTTTTTAGCCCATTCTGTTAGAATGGGCATTACAACGACAGGAGACCCGCTCCTTTTCAATGGGAAAAATGTTTTTAGGCACTCCTACACGTCTCTATCCAGGGACAAAGAGGAGCCTCCCAATTTTTGGCTGCCCTTACCAAAGGGCTATACTAAAATACACCCACTTGAGGGTTACATGCCCTACTACATGTCTGTAAGCATGGGTCATTGTTGAACCTCCCAATTTTTGGCTGCCCTGACCAAAGGGCTATACTAAAATACACCCACTTGAGGGTTACAGGCCCTACTACATGTCTGTAAGCATGGGTCATTGTTGAACCTCCCAATTTTTGGCTGCCCTGACCAAAGGGCTATACTAAAATACACCCAGTTCTTGTTTACAGGCCATCCTGCATGTCTGTATCCAGGGGCATTGGTGAACCTCCCAATTTTTGACTGCCCTTGCAAAGGAAGATACTACAATAGACCCAGTTCCTCAAAATGGGCACTTTATTTCTAGACAGGGCTTCATGTACGTCTCTTGTCAGGGTCATCGGAGTGTCGCACAATGTTTTCACGTAAAATCTTTTATGTAATCACAAAAAGTGACATACACCAGCTGTATCTCACTATTGGGTATGTGCCCTTAACATTTCCACCCTAAATATTCATTTTGGTGTCATTTTGGAAGGTTTTCTGGACACTCCGTAAAATTGGCGTGAAACTCGGACAACATTGTTCACAGCTGTGACTTTTGAGTGAGAAATGCTTCCAGGGGTCTTCCCCATGGTGTTGCCATGTCATTTCAGCACTCTTCTGAGACTTTTGTGACATTTTTAGGGTTTTTCCAGGCAGCCGGCAGTCATTTCATAAAAATACTCGTGTCTCCCATAGGATAACATTGGGCTCGTTACTCGGGCCGAGTACACGAGTATCTCGGGATGCTCGGCCCGAGCTTCGAGCACCCGAGCATTTTAGTACTCGCTCATCACTAATCATCAGTGCTAATCATCTTAGTAGCCATTTCAACTCTGCAAAAGGGTGCAGACGTCCTTGATCTGAGACAACTCCAGCAGCATGATTTGCCCCACTTCTGGATCGCGTTGGCCCAAGCTATACGTCATAACATATTGCACTAGGGCTCGTCAGCTGCCACAGTCGCTGCAACATGCCCAGAGTGGAATTCTATCGTGTCGGCACATTGCATTTCAGGCAGTGAACGGACAGGCCGAGCAACTTCTGTAACAATGTAGCAAATCTTTGAGCTGTGGGATGCAAAGGGTGGAAGTGAGCACACAGCGACCGTGCCTTCTGCAGAAGCGCATCTGTGGCGCCCCTCTGGTGGGATGCCACAGGGAGGTACTACACCCCAAATAGAAGGTGTGGTGCTTCCATAGTCACGGGTGGAGAGGGGAACTGCAGAGTCTGTATACAAAACTACAACAAGCCCAGCTATAGACACCCTAGCACCAGGGACTATATATTTAGTAGGTCCCAGGGGGTTAGAGCTTAGCTGAGTGGGAGACATGACGTCAGTGACAGTTGACAATTCAGTCAGACGGTGTGAGGAGAGTAGAGAGGACGGACGCAACTGAGCCTGCAGATCTGAAAGGAGGGTACCTCAAGCTTAAAGAGGTACCTAGACAAGAAAAGGGGGCACCCCAGACTTGGTGACAGCCGTGTGGAGTGTCCAGGTTACCACCGTTGTACCGGAACTAAGGTGGTTTGCCAGGTTTATCCCAAAACACTGACCGGCAGGCTGTGATCTTTATAAGAAGGAGTCACAGCACCCATCAAGAAGTCCAACATCTGTCCCATAGCCGGGTTCAAGACGCTGAGAGGTAACATAGACTTAAAGCAACAGACCCCGAGGACCAGAGACTTATGAGTGGGGAAGTAAAGAGCCAAAAGAGCCCTTAAGAGCAGGACCGAGGAAGAGTTGAAAGGTATCTCAAAAAGACTCTGTGGTAACCCTCAAAGCCTGTGGCAAACAACCCCTGGAAACTGGACTGTACCGTGTGCCTTAAATATCTGCCTGGTACCAGTAAAAAGAACTGTTTGAGCTGATCTGGACTCTGTCTCTAGTTAATCTGTCACCTAAAAGATCTCAACAACACCTGAGAGGTAAAGACTACTACTCCCCTCATCCACCCCTCTGCCCTGAGGTAAAAGCTTCGCCTGTGGGGAGCAGTAATAGCAAAGCTGCATCACCATCACCTCAGCGGTCGGCTGCAGCGCTGGTAACCACATTACCAGGTTGCACAGGTGGCGTCACGTATAATAATTCCCCATCCAAAATAGTTTTCCCCACAGCCATTTGAGTGTCCAGGGCTAGGGACCGGGACCCGACCAGCAGTGATCCCTACTGAAGTAGCAACCTGTACCGGTATCCGAGTATTCACTACCCTGTCGATCGACTCACTTCTAGGCTGAGGATACTGAGCTAGAAATTGCTGGACGACCAGGTTCAAGACATGAGCCATACAAGTCACGTGTGTCACCTTGCCCTGGCGAAGGGACACACCAATTTTTGTAGCATTGTCATACAATGTCCCTGGCTGCAGGTTCAGTGGAGATAACCATTCATTAAACTCGGTCTCCAGAGCTGACCACAACTCCTCAGCTGTGTGACTCACATTTCCCAGACATTTTAACGTAAACACCGCCTGATGGCGTTGAGACCTCCTGCCAGCATAGTATGCAGGTGTGCTGGATTCTTTTGGGCGGGCCTCCATTCCTCATCTCCCGCCCCAGGCTTTTGAAGTAGCTGGGAGGGAAAGACAGGTGAGAAAGGTTAGGCCGGAAGAGACGGCTGTCAAGGTGTTGTGAGATGAGATCAGACTGGAGAGGAGTTCAGTCGGTGGGAAAGTAGCCTGTGAGCACACAGGGAGCGTGTACCGGACCCCAAGGTGGGGAAGGACCCCTAGGCGAGCTCCAGGAGGAGCAGGTTTAGGGCCGACGCTATTATCCTGATGTAAGGACTGTTTTTTTGTTTGTTTTGCCATAGTGTGAAATAAAACACACTTGTTTTTGGACTGAGCCTGAGTGTCACTGCCTTACTTGCTGCTGCTATAGAGACTGATCCCTACATGCCCCTGTCCATGCTTACTCGTCCAGGTGTCTGTGGTGAAATGCACTCTGTCACATTCAGAGTTTCTCAATGAAGTGGTGATGTTGTGTGCAACATGCTGGTGTAGCGCAGGCACAGCTTTCTTCGAGAAGTAGTGGCAACTGGGCATCTGGTACTGGGGCACTGCGACTGCCATAAGGTCTTGAAAATCCTCTGTATCCGCCAGCTAGAAAGGCAGCATTTCCATAGCGAACAGCTTGCAGATGGTGAAATTCAACCTCTTAGCTTTGGCATGGGTAGGAGGAAATGGTTTTTTACTTGTCCACATCTGAGGGACCGACGGCTGGCTTCTGTGCTGAGACAGGGTTGAGTAGGATGTCTCAGACAAACTGCTGGTCTGTGAGGGAGTTGCAGGCGGACATATTATGTCGCATTCATAAAAAGGTGGTGCTCTCGATGTCTGACAGCGCTCAACACCAGCAGGTGTTTCCACTTTAAAAACAGCTGAAGACCTGTCAATTACACTGCCTGTTGCTGGTAAAGAGGTGAAAGTTCTGCGGCCGAAAACCTGTGTGACAGCTCTCCCCACAGTCACAAAGGATGGAGGAGCCGCAGATGCACTTGATGGGCTAGACGGTTGTTGGCCAGGCCCACTAGGCCGCATTGTAGCATGGTGAGCTTTTTACTGTGACTTATGCTTCATGTCCATGTGTCGGTTCATGCATGAAGTACTCAAACTATTGATTTTTTGGCCTTTACTCAAATTTTGTTTACAAATTTTGTAGATAACATGAGTTGGTTCATTCTTTGCGATCTGAAAAAAGGCCCAGGCTAGGCAAGGCTTAGCACTAGTGATGAGCGAGCATGCTCGCCACTACTCGGTACTCGCACGAGTATCACTGTACTCGGGCTACTCGGCGAGCACCGAGTAATCTCGCGATACTCGTGCTGTGCTCGTGGTCGTCATCTCTGCATGTTGGCGCTCTTTTGAGAGCCAGCCCACGTGCAGGGATTGGCTGGCAGACCACTGCAATGCCACAGCCCTGTCACCGTGTTTCCCCGAAAGTAAGACCCTGTCTTACATTTTTTTGGGGGCCAAAAGTGGCCCCCTGTCTTACTTTCGGGGGGGGGTCTTATATTGGCAGCCCCAGCCTACTCACATACACACACACACACACACACTGTATATACTCATGTATAAGCCGAGGGTGGGAAATGCAGCAGACCGCCACCCCGGTATACAGCCCCCAGCACAGGTATACAGCCCCCCAGCAGTGTGGTATACAGCCCAGCAGTGAGGTACACAGGGTATACAGGCCCCAGCAGTGTGGATACAGCCCCCAGCCAGTGTGGATACAGCCCCAGCCAGTGTGGATACAGCCCCAGCCAGTGTGGATACAGCCCCAGCCAGTGAGGATACAGCCCCAGCAGTGTGGAGACAGCCCCAGCAGTGTGGAGACAGCCCCAGCAGTGTGGCATACAGGCCCCCTCCTGCTGGCACACTGCCCCCAAACAGTGTTCTGAGCCCCCCGTGAGCTCCCCCCCCCCTTGCTGCCGCTGCTCACATCTTACCTCCTCCAGCATCTTTTTGCAGCAGCCAGCACGTCGGTTCTCCGTCCTCGGCTGTCTCCCGGATCATGTGACACGTCGCAGCGCATGACGTCATCGCCGGTCAGTCACATGATCCGGGAGACAGCTGAGGACGGGAACAGAGGACCGACGCGCTGGCTGCTGCAAGAAGACGCTGGAGGGTAAGATGTGAGCAGCAGCATGGGGGCCTCAGAACACCGGCTGGGGGGTAGTGTGCCAGCAGGAGGGGGCCCACATACATAATGCACTGCTCCCCCTGACGCTGATTGACAGGGGGATGCAGTGCATATCTAATGAGCGGGCGCACGTGACGTGTGACCCGCGCCCGCTCTCCCCCCCACCCCCGCTAGGGGCCTTACATTAGCTCCCCCCCCCCGGTTGTAAGGCCTTATATTCGGGGGAGGCCTTACATTAGCAGGCCCCCCTTTACCCCTAGGTGGCCTTACAATCGGGGGGGCTTACTTTCGGGGAAACACGGTAGTTGTGGCATTGCAGTGATTGGCCGGCCTGCACAGCGTGACCGAGCCTTTATAAGACCCGGCCGCGCTGTGCTCGGCACACAGGCATCCAGACAGTGAGTGTAGGGACAGTGTCTGCTGCTGCTTAGGGACAGATTTGCGGCCCTCATAGGTAGATCCGGAGCAGGGCTGCAAACTGCTGCTGAGCTGACCACAACAGTCTTTCTGAGGACTAATCTCGGAGGATATAGGCAGGGTGATCCAGATCGGAGTCCAAGCTTTTCTGTGACCATTACAGTCACCAGACTGCTGTACTTACTAGGTTGATCCAGGTTAGGACATAGGGACTAAAATTCTCATCTCCTGTGACCATTAGAGTCACCAGACTGGTGTACGTACTACCTTGATACAGGTTAGGGACTAAAATCCTAATCTGTGACCATTAGAATCACCAGACTGGTGTATGTACTACCTTGATACAGGTTAGGGACTAAAATCCTCATCTCCTGTGACCATTAGAGTCACCAGACTGGTGTACGTTCTACCTTGATACAGGTTAGGGACTAAAATCCTTATCTGTGACCATTAGAATCACCAGACTGGTGTACTTAATACCTTGATACAGGTTAGGGACTAAAATCCTAATCTCCTGTGATCTGAACAGTCACCTGACTGCTATACGTCATACCTTGATACAGGTTAGGGACTAAAATCCTAATCTCCTGTCACCTCTATAGTCACCAGACTGGTGTACGTCATAACTTGATACAGGTTAGGGACTAAAATCCTAATCTGTGACCATTACAATCACCAGATTGGTGTACGTACTACCTTGATACAGGTTAGGGACTAAAATCCTAATCTGTGACAATTACAATCACCAGATTGGTGTACGTACTACCTTGATACAGGTTAGGGACTAAAATCCGAATCTCCTGTGATCTGAACAGTCACCAGACTGGTGTACGTCATACCTTGAAACAGGTTAGGGACTAAAATCCGAATCTCCTGTGACCATTACAGTCACCAGACTGTTGTCGCTGTATACAAGCAAAATGCGCAAGGGCGTTGGCAAGGAACAAGGAAGTGAACGTGATGGTGGTGCAGGCAGAGGCCGAGGTCGTGTGCAAGCACTAATTTCGTAGCAAGAAAGGGGCACATCTACTCGCTCACACGTCCTGTCCCAAATTCTTGGGGCCCGCTGCCGTACACCACTCTTGAACCAACACCAGTGTCAACAGGTTGTTACTTGGATAGCGGATAATGCTTCAAGTCAGATTGGCACCTCCACAAACACCCTGTCTTCCACACAGTCAAGTGTCAGTAGCCGTGATACTGCACCGCACATTTCCCAACCTGATCCTCCCTCCTACCACCATCCCGGGTACACGTCCACGGACATTACTGATCCCACACTTGGACACTCGGAAGTCCAGAAGTGTGTACCCATGGGTGAGTGGAGGTACATGGCAAATTCCCATAACAAAATTTAAATTCAGTTGTCATTTGTTGGTGGTGTTGTGAAGTCTGGCCCAATCCAACCCTTGTTCATATTGATCTGAGTCAGCCTGTCACCATTTTCAGTTCACAGGCGGGTGCGTTTATCAGTAATGATTCCACCTGCGGCACTGAAAACACGCTCTGACAATACACTAGCGGCAGGGCAGGCCAGGACTTCCAAGGCGTAGAGAGCCAATTCTCTTAACAGCCATCACTTCAGTATCCAGACCAACACGATGACTGAACATGCTGTCCTCCTCCTCCTCCTCCTCATCTCCACTGTCCTCTGGCCAGCCACGCAGAATCGAGGGTATGACTGGTGTGCATGTCATATCCTCAATTTGGCCAGAGAGTTGCTCCATGTCTTCATCCTCCTCCTCCTCGTCATAGTCCTCCACTGCACGTTGTGATGATATGAGGCTGGGCTGTGTGTTTTCACCCACACCCACTACTGTTTCTTGCTCCAAGTCATCGCGCTCGGCCTGCAATGCATCCTCTTTGTTTTTCAGCAGAGACCGTTTTAGAAGGCAGAGTAGTGGTATGTTGACGCTAATAATGGCGTCATCGCCGCTCACCATCTTGGTGGAGTCATCAAAGTTTTGGAGGACGGTACATAGGTCGAACATCCATCTCCACTCCTCAGGTGTTATGTGTGGAGTTTGACCCATTTCCCGACGGCTTAGGTGATGCAGGTAGTCCACAACTGCCCTCTTCTGCTCACATATCCTCACCAACATGTGCAGAGTTGAATTCCAACGCGTGGGGACATCACACACCAGTCTGTGGGCCGGAAGACGCAAACGGCGCTTAAAACCGGCAAGGCCGGCTGAAGCAGCAGGTGACTTTCGAACTTTTACCAGCTGTTCAGACAGCTTTGGGTATGACTTTAGAAACCTCTGAACCACCAGGTTGAGCACATGGCCCACGCATGGAACATGCGTCAGCTGGCCTCGCCTGAAAGCTGCCACCAGGTTCCGGACATTGTCACACACGACCTTTCCTGGCATTAGGTTCTGAGGTGTGAGCCAGTGATCTGCCTGCTGTTTCAGAGCTGTCCACACCTCTTCTGCATTGTGGGGTTTGTCACCTATGCAGACTAGCTTCAGCACAGCCTGTTGCCGCTTCGCGGAGGCAGTGCTGCAGTGCTTCCAGCTTGGGACTGGTGTGGAGGGTACAGTGGATGAGGATGAGGAGGAGGAGGAGAATGAAGAGCATGACATTCCGTAGCTGTAGAGTGTCGGTCAAACCCTGACAGAGGTAGGGCCTGCTATCCTTGCTGTGGGAAGGACGTGTTCCGTCCCTCGCTCAGACTGTGTCCCAGCCTCCACAATATTAACCCAGTGTTTTGTCAAGGAGATGTAGCGGCCTTGCCCACAAGCACTTCTCCACGTGTCTGTGGTTTGGTTGACTTTGACTGAAACAGCGTTGTTCAGGGCACGTGTGATGCTGTTGGACACGTGGTAATGCAATGCGGGGACGGCACATCTGGAGAAATAGTGGAGGCTGGGGACCGAGTAACGTGGGACAGCAGCCACCATCAGGTCGCGGAATGCTTCCGTCTCCACCAGCCGTAAAGGCAACATTTCTACCGCTATGAGTCGTGAAATGTGATAATTCAGGACTGTGGCATGTGGGGCGTTGGCAGCGTATTTGCGCCTGCATTCAAAGGTTTGCTGAATGGATAATTGAACGCTGCGCTGGGACAAGGACGTGCATGATGGTGGGGTTATTTGTGCGTGGGCAACTTCAGGTGCAGGGCCGGAGGCTTGTTCGCGGCCAGCATGTACTGGGGATTGGCTCGCACGCACAACACGCGAAGACGTAGCAGTGACATCAGCAAGCACCGCTCCTCGACTCTGTTGTACTTCCCACAAAGTCGGGTGCTTAGCTGCCATGCGCCTCATCATGCTGCTGGTGGTCAGGCTGCTAGTTTTCATACCCCTGCTGCTGCTGGCATGGCAGGTGTTGCAAATGGCCTTTTTAGAGTCATCTGGAGCCAACTTAAAAAACTGCCAGACTCGGGAACACCTAACATTTGCACAGGCACCTTGTGTCGTGTTGTTGTTCCGGGGAACGGTTGCCTGCCTTCTGCCTGCGGACCCGACCCTGCTTCGTACTGCCTGTTGGGATGCTAAGCCTCCCTTCCCCTGTGCACTGCTGTTCTCGCTCTGCATATCCTCCTGCCAGGTTGGGTCAGCTACTGGATCATCCACCACGTCGTCTTCCTCTTCCTTGGCTAATTGCTGGACTGCTCCTCCTTCTCCTCATGTGCCACCATGATGACCGTTACAATAGTTAGGCTGTTGTTTCAGGTATACCCCCAGTGGTAAATTTTGACGCCCATTCTTTTTGAATGGCCATTACAACGACAGGATACCCGCTCCTTTTCAATGGGAAAAATGTTTAGAGGCCCTCATGCACGTCTCTATCCAGGGACAATGTGGAGCCTCCCAATTTTTGGCTGCCCTGCCAAAGGGCAATACTACAATACACCCACTTGAGGTTTACAGGCCCTCCTGCATGTCTGTATCCAGGGTCATTGTTGAACCTCCCAATTTTTGGCTGACCTGCCAAAGGGCAATACTACAATACACCCACTTGAAGGTTACAGGCCCTACTACATGTCTGTATGCATGGGTCATTGTTGAACCTCCCAATTTTTGGCTGCCCTGGCCAAAGGGCTATACTACAATAGACCCACTTGAGGTTTACAGGCCCTCCTGCATGTCTGTATCCAGGGTCATTGTTGAACCTCCCAATTTTTGACTGCCCTGCCAAAGGGCAATACTACAATACACCCACTTGAAGGGTTACAGGCCCTACTACATGTCTGTATGCATGGGTCATTGTTGAACCTCCCAATTTTTGGCTGCCCTGGCCAAAGGGCTATACTACAATAGACCCACTTGAGGTTTACAGGCCCTCCTGCATGTCTGTATCCAGGGTCATTGTTGAACCTCCCAATTTTTGGCTGCCCTGCCAAAGGGCAATACTACAATACACCCACTTGAGGGTTACAGGCCCTACTACATGTCTGTATGCATGGTTCATTGTTGAACCTCCCAATTTTTGGCTGCCCTGGCCAAAGGGCAATACTACAATACACCCACTTGAGGGTTACAGGCCCTACTACATGTCTGTATGCATGGGTCACTGTTGAACCTCCCAATTTTTGGCTGCCCTGGCCAAAGGGCTATACTACAATAGACCCACTTGAGGTTTACAGGCCCTCCTGCATGTCTGTATCCAGGGTCATTGTTGAACCTCCCAATTTTTGGCTGACCTGCCAAAGGGCAATACTACAATACACCCACTTGAGGGTTACAGGCCCTCCTGCATGTCTGTATCCAGGGTAATAGTTGAACCTCCCAATTTTTGGCTGCCCTGCCAAAGGGCAATACTACAATACACCCACTTGAGGTTTACAGGCCCTCCTGCATGTCTGTATCCAGGGTCATTGTTGAACCTCCAAATTTTTGGCTGCCCTGGCCAAAGGGCAATACTACAATACACCCACTTGAGGGTTACAGGCCCTACTACATGTCTGTATGCATGGGTCATTGTTGAACCTCCCAGTTTTTGGCTGCCCTGGCCAAAGGGCTATACTAAAATAGACCCACTTGAGGTTTACAGGCCCTCCTGCATGTCTGTATCCAGGGTCATTGTTGAACCTCCCAATTTTTGGCTGCCCTGCCAAAGGGCAATACTACAATACACCCACTTGAGGGTTACAGGCCCTCCTGCATGTCTGTATCCAGGGTAATAGTTGAACCTCCCAATTTTTGGCTGCCCTGCCAAAGGGCAATACTACAATACACCCACTTGAGGTTTACAGGCCCTCCTGCATGTCTGTATCCAGGGTCATTGTTGAACCTCCCAATTTTTGGCTGCCCTGGCCAAAGGGCAATACTACAATACACCCACTTGAGGGTTACAGGCCCTACTACATGTCTGTATGCATGGGTCATTGTTGAACCTCCCAATTTTTGACTTCCCTGGCCAAAGGGCTATACTACAATACACCCACTTGAGGTTTACAGGCCCTCCTGCACGTCTCTATCCAGGGGCATTGGTGAACCTCCAAATTTTGGACTGCCCTGGCAAAGGAAAATACTACAATAGACCCAGTTCCTCAAAATGGGCACATTATTTCAAGACAGGGCTTCATGTACGTCTCTTCTCAGGGACATCGGAGTGCCGCACAATGTTTTCACGTAAAATGTTTCATGTGATCACAAAAAGTAACATACACCAGCTGTATCTCACTATTGGGTATGTGCCCTTAACATTTCCACCCTAAATATTCATTTTGGTATCATTTTGGAAGGTTTTCTGGTGACTTCGTAAAATTGGCGTGAAACTCGGACAAGATTGTTCACAGCTGTGACTTTTGAGTGAGAAATGCTTCCAGGGGTCTTCCCCATGGTGTTGCCATGTCATTTCAGCACTCTTCTGAGACTTTTGTGACATTTCTAGGGTTTTTCCATGCTGCCGGCAGTCATTTCATAAAAATACTCGTGTCTCCCATAGGATAACATTGTAAAAATATATAAGGGGAGACAACAGAGGCGCAATAGTGCCCTATCATTAAGTATAGAATAGGGACTAATCGGTAAATACAGGTTTGCACTAACCTGGCCCAGTTGTGACTCCCACAACTGGAATAAGAGCGTTGGTTTTTAGTAATGCAGGCTGCTGCTGGACTTCCACCTCCACAGGGCTGTGGGTGCTTCAAGAGTTCTGGGGTCAAAGGTGTGTTACAGTCCGCGCTGCCCGATCATCCAAAGGATCACAGGGGAAACAAGGTTCCAAGCAATATTTTCTTTATTCTTACAAACCGACGCGTTTCGGCGCCCAATCCTGGCACAGTCCTCAGATACCCTGAGGACGGTGCCAGGATTGGGCGCCGAAACGCGTCGGTTTGTAAGAATAAAGAAAATTTTGCTTGGAACCTTGTTTCCCCTGTGATCCTTTGGATGATCGGGCAGCGCGGACTGTAACACACCTTTGACCCCAGAACTCTCATAGGATAACATTGGGCTCGGTACTCGGGCCGAGTACACGAGTATCTCGGGATGCTCGGCCCGAGCTTCGAGCACCCGAGCATTTTAGTACTCGCTCATCACTACTTAGCACCCATGCGACCTTCAGCGCTACCACGGCTTCTGCACAGAGGCAGAGTTGTGGCTAAGGGCGCAGTTGTTAACATGCTTCCAGGACTCCGTCTCTGTCCAGGAAGCTGCAACCTAATCTCATCACTAGCATCCTCCTCTGCACAGCTCATCAACTGCCTGCCTGTGGATTGACAGTAAGTGGGATCTCCAACCTCATCATCACCCTCTGTGTTCTCACACTCGTCGTTCTCAGAGCCAACCTCTTCCTGCCCTGAGCGCAAAGTCAAGTTGTTGTTCCAATCAGGTATCTGAGTCTCATCATCATCTGCCTCATTGTCTCCACCAACAGGGGTTACAGTTTGGGAATAAGGGTCTACATTATGCTCGGACCCTTCTTCATCTGGGCCTGCATTCGACTCAAAAAGATTTTGGGCATTGGTACAGATCATTTCCTCGTCTTGACTCAATGAAGTTTTGGAGCAGATGACTGATTCCCAGGCTACAGTATGAGTGAACAGATCTGCAGACTCACCCATCTGTGTTAACCCTTAGTCAATTGGGGCGGCTGGAGACTTGTGAGTTGTGAGTAAGCAAGTACGATTGGAGTAACACCTCTGAGTACTGGAGTGTTTGTGATGTTGAAGTTGAGGTGGAGGAGAGTCCATTTGGTGTAGTGCTTGATATCCATTGAAGCATCTGCTATTTTTGGGCCTCATCTACAAGTTTTAGCGATGCTCTGCTGCGTAAGAAAGGGATGATAGCAGATCGTCCATGAAAAGATTTAGACATTTTAGTTTGGCTTAAAGACGGTATTTCTTCATCAGATGTTTCTGTTACTTTAGCACCTACCCCACAGGCACGAAGATTTTTACCCTTTCCAACATACCTATTTCCCTTTCCACCATCAGCAGACCTTTTAGCACTCATATTTGAGGGTAACTAATTGGCAACTCTGAAGTTGTTGGCACAAAAAACTATGGCTGTAAAACTAGCAGAGCTGAAAGGCCAATCAGTGGTACTACCCTAAATAGGTTTTGGTAAGTAGATTTGGGCAGATGCAATACAAAAGTGTTTTCTGCGCTGTGTGGCGGTAGATTTCAACAGAACCTTGTTTTGCAGCTTCCTAGTCAAACTGTGGTACTACCCTAAATAGGTTTTGGTAAGACTGGTTTCACACCACAGTTTTTTCACTGATCAGGTTCGATCAGGTTTGTGAGTCAAAACCAGGAGTGTCTCCAGAACTCAGAACAGGTGTCAATCTTTCAATTATAGTTTTTCTCTGCAAGTCCCTCTCCTGGTTCCTCTCCTGGTTTTGACACACAAACCTGATCAATGAAAAAACTGTGGTGTGAAACCAGCTTAAGTAGGTTTGGGCAGATGCAATACAAAAGTCTTTTCTGCGCTGTGTAGCGGTAGATTTCAACAGAACACAGGATGACAGCTTCCTATCCAAACACTGCTTTAGCCAAAAAGGATTTGCTTGGCTAGATGCAGTAAAAAAGGCTAGTAAACACAGGAGGTGTAGTTTTCTTCACAACAGTGCTAAACCAGTGCCTGGCTCCCACACTGCTAGTAGCCAAAAAAGATTTCCATGGCTAGATGCAGTAAAAAATGGTTAGTAAACACAGGAGGTGTAGCTTTCTTCACAACAGGTGCTACCTCAGTGCCTGGCACACTCTGCTACTAGCCAAAAAGGATTTGCTTGGCTAGGTGCAGTAAAGAAAGGCTAGTAAACACGAGGTGTAGCCTTCTCCACAACATAGGAAGAGTAGCTGTCTTCACAATAATGCTACACCAGTGCCTGGCACACACTGCTACTAGCCAAAAAGGATTTGCTTGGCTAGATGCATTAAACAAGGATAGTAAATACAGGAGGTGTTGCTTTCTTCACACCAGTGCTACACCAGGGTATGGTGGCTAATTACAACTTTCCAATTCGTTATATCACGACATTTAACCAAGAGTGGTAAACAATGCAGTCCATCCTTAAACGCCATTGGCCTGTCCTCCTGACTGATCCACATCTGAAGGGCTCCTTGTCTGATCATCCACTTATGACAGCCCGTAAGGCACGTAACTTACGCGATATACTGGTTAGGAGTCACTATGTTCCCGAAACACCAACCTTGTTTGGGTCAACTAGACCTTTGAGGGGCTCCTTTTCCTGTGGACACTGTCTGGCCTGCAGCAATGTCCTTTGCTCGTCTTCCTTCGCGTCTGCTGATGGGACTAAGACCTTTGAGATCCGTGCGTACATTAATTGCGGCACCCAGAACGTGGTTTATTATGCTACCTGTGGATGTCAGCTCATTTATGTAGGTCTTACATCAAGAGAACTACGCAAACGCGTAAGGGAGCATGTGAGGGAAATTGCTGCAGCTCAGTAAGTGGAAGACCGTCAACATTAAAAACATTGCCACGGCATTATATGATGCACCAAGGTTGTGATCCAGTCTCCCTAAAAGTGAGGGGGAAGAAAAAGAAAAAAACGGCAGGTAAACACAGGAGGTGTAGCTTTCTTCACAATAGTGCACTGCTACTATTCAAAAAGGATTTTCTTGGCTAGATGCAGTAAAAAAAGGTTAGCAAACACAAGAAGTGTAGCTTTCTTCACAAGAGTGCTACACCAGTGCCTGGCAAACACTGCTACTTGCCAAAAAGGATTTGCTTGGCTAGATGCAGTAAAAAAAGGCTAGTAAACACAGGATGTGTAGCTTTCTTCACAAGAGTGCTACACCAGTGCCTGGTACACACTGCTACTTGCCAAAAAGGATTTGCTTGGCTAGATGCAGTAAAAAAAGGCTAATAAATACAGGAGGTGTAGCTTTCTTCACAACAGTGCTTCACCAGTGCCTGGCACACACACTGCTACTAGCCAAAAAGGATTTGCTTGGCTAGATGCAGTAAAAAAAGGCTAGTAAACACAGGATGTGTAGCTTTCTTCACCACAGTGATACACCAGTGCCTGGTACACACTGCTACTAGCAGCCAAAAAGGATTTTCTTGGCTAGATGTAGTAAAAAAGGCTAGTAAACACAGGAGGTGTAGCTTTCTTCACAACAGTGATACACCAGTGCCTGGCACACACTGCAACTAGTCAAAAAAGGATTTGCTTGGCTAGATGCAGTAAGAAAAGACTCGTAAACACAGGAAGTCTAGCTTTCTTCACAACAGTGCTACACCAGTGCCAGGCAAACACTGCTACTACCCAAAAAGGATTTGCTTGGCTAGATGCAATAAAAAAAGGTTAGTAAACACAGGAGGTGTAGCTTTCTTCACGACAGTGTTACACCAGTGCCTGGCACGCACTGCTACTAGCCAAGAAGGATTTGCTTGGCTAGATGCAGTAAGGCTAGGGCCACACATAGGAATCCGTTTTTGGAACTGATTTCCATGACCAATCCGTTTTTGTTAGGGTGCTTTTTGAGCCTCCTAGACCCCTGAACGTTTTTGGACTTAGTCATTTGTTGACAAAAATCCTAGAAAAAACGGATCCGTTTTTAAGGCACCAAAAAAAAACGGATCCGTTTTTCCATAGGGCCCATGTTAAATTTTTTATTTTTTAAAACGGCCCCTAAAAATGTCGCTAGCAACGTCAAAAAACGTTCCTAGCAATGTTTTTAGGTGCAGAAAAAAACAACGGATAGGGTGTTTATTACATCTAATCCGTTTTTCTATCAGTTTTTGGACTTAGAAAAAAAAAAAATGCTAAAAATGATGCCAAAAATGGACCAAGGGCTTATGTGTGACCCTAGCCTAAGAAAAAGCTAGTAAAGACAGGAGGTGTAGCTTTCTTCAAAACTGTGTTACACCAGTGCATGGCACACACTGCTACTAGCCAAAAAGGATTTGCTTGGCTAGATGTAGTAAGAAAAGGCTAGTAAACACAGGCGGTGTAGCTTTCTTCACAACAGTAGTACACCATTGCCTGGCACACACTGCTACTAGCCAAAAAGGATTTGCTTCGCTAGATGCACTAATAAATGGCTAATAAAGACAGGCGGTGTAGCTTTCTTCACAACAGTAGTACACCATTGCCTGGCACACACTGCTACTAGCCAAAAAGGATTTGCTTGGCTAAATGTAGTAATGAAAAGGTTAGTAAACACAGAAGGTGTAGCTTTCTTCACAACAGTACTACTCCAGTGCCTGGCACACACTGCTACTAGCCAAAAAGGATTTGCTTGGCTATAAGCAGAAAAATAAGGCTAGTAAACACAGGAGGTGTAGCTTTCTTCACAACACTGCTACACCAGTGCCTGACACAAACTGCAATTAGCCAAAAAGGACTTGCTTGGCTAGATGTATTAATGAAAAGATTAGTAAACACAGAAGATATAGCTTTTTTCACAACTGTGCCACACCAGTGCCTGGCACACACTGCTGCTAGCCAAAAAGTATTTGCTTGGCTAGATGCACTAATAAATGGCTAGTAAAGATAGGCGGTGTAGCTTTCTTCACAACCATACAACACCATTGCCTGGCACACACTGTTACTAGCCAAAAAAGATTTGCTTGGCTAAATGTAGTAATGAAAAACTTAGTAAACACAAAGATGTAGCTTTTTTCACAACTGTGCTACACCAGTGCCTGGCACACACTGCTACTAGCCAAAAAGGATTTGCTTAGGTAGATGTAGTAAGAAAAGGCTAGTAAAGACAGGAGGTGTAGCTTTCTTCACAACAGTATTACACCAGTGCCTTGCACACACTGCTACTAGCCAAAAAGGATTTGCTTGACTAGATGTAGTAAGAAAAGGCTAGTAAACACAGGAGGTGTAGCTTTCTTCACAAGAGTTTTACACTAGTGCCTTGCACACACTGCTTCTAGCCAAAAAGGATTTGCTTGGCTAGATGCAGTAAAAAAAGCCTAGTAAACACAGGAGGTGTAGCTTTCTTCACAACAGTGCTACACCAGTGCTTGGCACACACTGCTACTAGCCAATAAGGAATACCCAGGCGTCAGGCCAAAGGAAGATTAATTAATGCAATTGTATTCACATATGAAAAATTGGTTAAAAAATACATTGCACATCGGAACACACAGCAGGTACCCAAATGATGAGAAATTATACACAGGCTCCTTAATCCGAAGATACCATACATAGTCTGAACTGGCCCAGCAATGTGGGTACATCAATAACAATCATTATCACTCCAGTAAAGAGACAATAGATGCAAGTGCATCAAAACCAAGGCAAATGCCTCATCAATGGGTAGATAGTATTATCTGCCTGTGATCGCCACCACTAACGCACATTTCACGTTAGCTTCGTCCAGAGGGGTTAGTTCTATATAGGAGATGCGGTCTTTTTATATCATAATACCAGTCTTTTCACCGTGTGATGTCACATCTTGTTCCCTGACCGGATATTACACCAGCGCAGCGTCACTTCCTGATCCGGGTCGTATCCAGGCAACGCCGCCGATGCTGCAGTGAGCCAACAGAGAGCCACCAAACACCACTGTTTCTTTACTGAAGTGATAATGATTGTTATTGATGTAAACACATTTCTGGGCCAGTTAAGGCTATGTATGGTATCTTTTGATTAAGGAGCCTGTGTATAATTTGCCATCATTTGGGTTCCTGCCTTGTGTTCCGATGTGCATTGTCATTTTTAACCAGTTTTTGACATGTGAATAAAATTGCATTATTTAATCTTCATTTGGCCTGACTCCTAGGTATTTCTTATTTGAATTATATATTGGTTAGTCGACCTTGTATTGAGTATTAAGGTTGACCTTTTTTGAATGTGTACTAGCCAATAAGGATTTGCTTGGCTAGATGCAGTAAAAAAGGCTAGCAAAGACAGGTAGTTTAGCTTTCTTCACAAAAGTGTTTCACCAGTGCCTGGCACACACTGCTACCAGCCAAAAAGGATTTGCTTGGCTAGATGCAGAAAAAAAAGCCTAGTATACACAGGAGGTGTAGCTTTCTTCCCAACAGAACTACACCAGTGCTTGGCACATACTGCTACTATTCAAAAAGGATTTGCTTGTCTAGATGTAGTAAGAAAAGGCTAGTAAATACAGGAGGTGTAGCTTTCTTCACAGCAGTGCTACACCAGTGCCTGGCACACACTGCTGCTAGCCAAAAAGGATTTACTTAGCTAGATTTAGCCAGTCCCTGTAAAAAAACGCTTGCACAGCACTGGAACAGACCTGCCTGGCACACAGTGCTTTTAAGCCCTAAAAAGGACTGTTCTTGGAAGTAGTCCCTAAACCTACTATCTTTCTATCTAACTTGGAATGGAATCGTTATCTAACTATCTTTTTATGTAGCGCACACAGCAGCAGAGGCGGCGTCTGCCACTGAGCTCCAACACTGATAAATTAGTGAGAAGGGAAAATGGCAAGGACATGTGACATGCCCAGCCAATGACACAAGCCCTTGTGTGCAAAAAGTGCACTTTACTCTATGCGTGCTGATAGGCTGAAAGACTGATCCACCCACAGTAAGTGCGGAAAGGCAAAAAAAAATGGAAATCTGCATTATTTGACCACAGACCTCACCCCCAGCCTACCCTGCCGCCCACTATTCCTAGACACTGAAACTCATAATAACGTTGAAGAAAAGCATTACTGTGAAAAGTCAGTAACGCTTTTGGTTAACCAACCGTTATCGAACATAACCTCGAACTACCAAATTTTTAGCAAATTGTTGAATTACTCGAACACCGCCCAAAACAGGTCGAATTTGAAATTGGCGAACATCTCTATTTATTAGTCAATGTGTTTCAGGGCCCCCGAAAACACTCTGAAACATAGCAATATGATATTGATTTTTCATAATATTCTAGTTCATTGAGATACAGTTATCTATACGGTGCTGATGTGGTGAGCCCATATATTGTTTAGGTGCAGCTGTATAAAGCCTTAAGTTGAGGCTCTAAAACATTTTTTCTTTTTGGTTCCAAATTTTGTCAAACAGATTGAACGAATTAAAAGCAATTCAGGAATTGTCTTTATTTTTCTGCCATTTTACACTGTTTACCAGGCAGTAAACATGATAAGAGAACTTTTTCCCCATGTCGGTGCAATTACAATGGCACCAAGGTTATAAAGTATTTTCATAAGTTCGATGTTAAAACACTGATTTACAAAAAGTATTTATTGCATCACCATTATCAGAGAGCTATAACTTTTTTTTATTTTTCCACTGAACAAGATGCTTGAGGGCTTGTTTTCTGCGAGATGAGTTGAAGTATTTATTTGTTACATTTTGGACTACAAAACTATTTTAAATAGCTTTTTTTCAATTTTTGGGTGACAGAGGGAACAAGAAAGAGAAGTTCATAAAAAGTTTGTATTTTTTATACATCATTCACCTTGCAGTAAAAGTGATCAGTCAACTTTCTTTTTTGGGTCACTATGATGGCATTGATACCACATTTATTTAGGTTTTTTATGGAGCTTTTTTGCACACAAAAATTGTGTTTTTTCCATCATTATGCTGTGTGTCACATGGCGTTTTGCTCAAAACTCGCAGAGTGTCAGGGCGGCATCAGGCTCTATTCACACTTCAGATTCTGATACTATATTGGGGTTTCTCTGATGCTTCTGAGTTCCACAGGCAGGCTTGGGCGTCAACCAGCTGTGTTCTCAGTAGTGATTGGGGAAGCAGGAATTAGTCTGTGTATAGTGCCTGTTAAACGCTTCAATGTGTCGGCAATCCTACCATCGATCCGACTTGACTTGGATCGCTTGAACGACATTCAATGATCGCTGCTGAGGTGACACACGTACCGATATCGTGAACGACGCAGCACTGATTCCCTGACAAGTGAACGATACTTGCGGTCATTTGGTCGCCTACGTCCTTCAGTTCAGAATAGGCAAAGTCGTAAATAACATCGTTAACACACACACCGATGCTGTAGGTGGGACAGACGATCAACGACTGATTTATGGTCCGGATCAAATACCTGCGATCAATGATCAGCCGATTTATCACTGGTGGTATCGACGTGTCACACGCAACAGCGTCGTTACGACGCCGTTTCAACGTCTCAAAACCCGTGATGTTTCACGATATCATAGCATGTGACGGGCCCATTAGACTCCTGATTGCCTCTTGGATCACATGTTCTTGGAGATCCATCACAGTTGCTCCCTGCCTTTTTAAAATGGTGGAATCTGCTCTCTCATGCTGACTATAGCTTCAGCGTTGCTCCAGCAATGTCGGTCCTTTTCTTGGTGTTCCAGTAATCTGGTATCAGTTGCTTCTTGCTTGGTGTTTGGTGAAAACTTCCTTGTTGCATTTTTTACTTCTTCTTGTACTTGTTTTCTCCCTTATTACTTATTATATTCTCCCTGTGTGTGAGTGCTGTGAGCTTGTGTTTTGGTTCGCCCCTGTCTGTCTTTATATGTGATTTCCTTAAGTTCCCAGCTCTGGAAGGAGGGGGAGATTGAATCTGTTCAAGGCTGCATAGGAGCAGGGCCAGGTTGGAGTGTAAGAGAGTAAACTAATAAGCTGCTAAAACCAAGCAGACTGCCATTTTGTAGTGGCCCAGGAAAGTGAAAAACACAGTCTCTGGTTGCCATGGTGACTGCTCTGTGTCTAGGAAAGTAAAAGCACAATCTCTGGTTGCCTTGGTGACGGCTCTGTCAGTTGCTCCTGTTGTTGTTGATCGCTTTCTGCGGTGGCCATTACTAGTGTAAGGATTACAGCAGAGCCACTGCAAGCTATATGGGCCTTTAAAGTTGTTTGCAAGCCCTGTTGTGTGGACTAAAGACTTTATCTTGAACTGAGCAAGTGTCCAGCATCTGAGGAGAGGCTGAGGAGATGTTCTCCCTGATGGAGCGAGTGATTGGCGTCCAGGAAGGCCGTGAGTGACTGCGAAAGGAGAGCCGGCGTCCGGTGCCATCCACATTGGGAGGATCCTGACAAGGAGGCTGAGGAGATGTTCCCCCTGATGGAGCGAGTGATTGGCGTCCAAGAAGGCTGTGAGTGACTGCGAAAGGAGAGCCGGCGTCCGGTGCCATCCACATTGGGAGGATCCTGACAAGGTCCTGACAAGCCCTGGAAAAGAGTGCTCCACAGATTGCACCCCAAGCTTACAGAACTAAAGTACTGGACATGTGAATCTGGCATTGGCTGGTAAGCTGCTAAATTTTGCTGTTTTTTTACAATACGTTTTTTTTGGCGCAAAAGGTTTTTCTTTTCTTTTTCTTTTTCTGGACTTTCTGCAGCCCACGTGGAATATACACCGGTGTAAAGCTACATTTGAGGTTGATGGTACCATAGTTTTGAGATACCCGGGTATCCCTGTGCTAAGTGTATAGCCAGCATTGATATAGTGTAATGTATTGTTATTAGTTGTGATAAGTTATACTCAGTGTGCCATCTCAGAGGTCCCATCAGACCGCCCACAGTTAATGTACATAGCCTTTAGTTAAGTTAAATCCTTGATAAGTCTAATGTGTAGGTAAATTTGTTCCTGGTTCTGAGTGTGATTTACATACCCTGGGAACTCTGAGATCGGTGCATTGATGTCAGCTAACGCTGAGGGTGTTAAACTGTTATTGGTGATATTTTAAGGGGATTTTGAGACTTTTACATTCCTTACTGAACCATACCTTGATCCCCATATCAGTAAAAATACTGTTGTTTATTTCTGCCTCTGTCTCAGTCTGTGACTCACTGGATCTTAATAGGACCTCCAGTCATTACAGGAGAACCAGGCCACTGCACATCTGGAGTACTCTTTAGTTAAGGATAGTTTAGGGCTCTCTAGCTTTAGGGGCATATCAAGCTCCCCAGTTTCCCTTTTCCCCACAATCCTTGTGACATTGTGATAACTATAACTTTTTTTATTGACGAGGTGACTTTTTTATTGATACCTTTCCTTGGTATGTGATTTTTTATTCAATTTTTATTCTGTTTTCTGAGTTAGTAAGAGAAAAAAGCTATGTTTTTAACATTTTTTTTTAATTTTTTTATGTTGTGCACCAAATGGGTTAAATAATATGACAGTTTTATAGATTGGTTCATTCCAGATGCAGCAATACCAAGTTTGTGTACCTCTTTCTTTTCTTTTACTTCCAAAACTATTTTAATTTTTTTTTTCGTACTTTGATTTTTGCTTTGTTCACACTTTTAACAACTTTTTTTTAATTTTTTTTACCTAGTCCCAGTATTGGACATCAACTTTCCCAGCTCTGTTACTGATCTAACAATCTGCAATGCTTTTACTTTGCAGGTTATTAGATCAGTCAATCACACACGGGCTGAAGGCATGTGAGATCATGGTCAAGGCAGGACCATACAAGCCACCATACCGGGATGACGCCTCTATGCCATTGTTGCTATTGGCAGCTTCATTATAGAGGTTATGTGATCAGCACTAGCACCGATCGTGGGTGTTATTGCAGGGTGTCAGCTATGACATTTACCCACATCAGATGATGATTTTGCTGGCTCTGCTAGTTTGCCTACGTAGTGTGATCATTGCACTGTACCTGTACAGGTGTTAATGGGAGTGAGAGGAAGGCTGTATAGCCAGAACACGTAGTTGTTATCAATGAGAACTATTGTTCTCACTGTATTGGTGCCTACTGTTCACTATCATGGTCTATCTGTATATTTTAATTGATGAAAATAAAACTTATAATTTAAAAAAATCTGCTACAAGGGAGCCTTTGCCACTGTATGTTCACATCCTTTCGATTTGTCCATTATTATCCTTAACCATACTGAGCTGAACAATCATATTGACAGGACATTAATGCCATACAATGAACGCCATAAAAATAAAACCCCAAAAATTATGGAATTGAAGTTTTCACCATTTCAATTTTTACTCATTTATCAATACATTATATGGTAAAGTAAATGATACCATTCATAACTACAAGTTGTCAACCTTATAGGTATGTTAAGAACATATAAACAATGATAACAAGGGGAGCAAAAATGAAAAAAAAAAGTCCAATCCTGAAGGGATTAACCAGTATTTAATAATGTTACATTGTTGTCAAGGGAAGCTCCAACTGTTTTGCATAGGATATAGATTTTAGTATGATGAGAAGTTGGAAAAGTTGGGCTTATTTAGCTTAGAAAAAAAAAGTCTCAGAGGAGATCTCCTTCATATGGATAAATACATGTGTGGTCATTACAAAGGACTGGCACATGACTTTTTCTTTCCAAAGATCTTGCAAAGGACAATTGGGTAACTCATTACGTGTATAGGAAAAGTGATTCCGACAGTTAGGGCTTGGACACACTCATCTGAGTTTGACGGAAGAGACTTGGAAAGGGCTGGAGCAGTGACCCTGCCCTGAACGGTCTCTCTCTGTCTGGAAGCTCCAGACTCCTCGTCCAGAGAGGGAGAGGTCGTTCAGGGTCACTGCTCCAGCCCTTTCCGAGTCTCGTCTGTCAAACTCAGATGTAACTAGGAGAGTGTATCCGAGCCCTCGAGGAGGAAAAGGTTCTTTCGAGTTAGAGCAGTAAGACTGTGGAATGCCGACGACAAGAGATAGTAATGACATGCACTCTAACAGCATTTAAGAAAGGGATCTTCTCACAACAAATAGCATTGTGGGTTATAAACAATCCAGTAAGAGAAATATATAACTGGTGGAACACTAGCACCTTTTAACTGCACAAATTCAACATGTGCTTAATCTTTATAGGGCTGTGCAGATCGATGGATAGGAAATATTTCTAATTATGGGGCAACCCCTATTAAGCTTGCAAGACCAGAATCATTCATTGCATTGTTATAATGTCATTTAAGGTAAAACATAACTACGTCAGAGAGTCAGTTGGACTGCTATGCAAATACGTTATAGACTGGTGATGCAGAAGTTGGTTAATTTGACAAACATCTCACTGAAGCATATGACCAACTTAATTAGATTTCAGATTCTGATTCCCTGATCCTCCCATGCTTTTTTTTTTTATAGATTTCACCTACACCCACAGAATTGGAATGAGGTGGATGGACTTTTCAATGATTCACGTCAATTTGTGGTGATTAAAAGATAAGATTTTTTTATCGATGTTATGAAAAGTATGGTACAAGAAGATTAGATAATTAGATATGATTAAAGAAGAATAGACAGGTAGATATGAATAAAGAAGAATAGAGAGATAGATAGATAGATAGATAGATAGATAGATAGATAGATAGATAGATAGATAGATAGATAGATATGAAAGATAGACTTTAGAGAAACCTGCCCTGGTGTGCACCTATTAATTAACACATACTGCTTTGAAGCAAGTTCCATTTTAAAAACCTTCTATAAAACACAATCCCTAAATGCCTCGCAGTGCTGTAATGTGAAACAGGTTCAAAACTTATTACTTTACTGAAATTAAAACCTAAGTTTTAATACTGTTCAAGTTGAACAATGATTCCACACTTTATTGCTTTTGAAATCCCTTGATGATCATAGGAAAAATGCCCTCGAGAAAAAGAAGAAAAGAAGAAATACAGTTTGCTCCTTAGCCTCTTTGTCATCACAAAAAAGGATTTAATGTCAATGTTCAGAAAACAGACTCTATCTCCTAAAATGTGCACCTTGTGTGCAGTTTGTGAATTCACTTCACTGACTTTACTTATTACAATGGAATCAAGAGACAATAAATAGCAGCCAATAAATAAATCAGCAATATTTCAAATCAATTTATTTTGCTAACAAGAAGACAGATGTTATCTTTGTTCTAATTCATATTATAATTTTTTTTAACTATTGTAATCAGTTAAATTCTGAAATTCTGTATGCCATACTACTAACAGTATATGGTTATTAATTGTTCTTTGAAATCGAGTCTGATTACGCCAGGTATAAGAAATAGGAAAAAACTTTCTATTCACACCACATGTATGCCATGTATTCGTAAGTCATCAATTTGGGATGATATTTTTTGCCTTTATTTATGAAAATATGGGAAATTTGGAAAAGTTGAAAAAATTTAGCATATTGAAAACTGTGAATTTTTAAAATCCTATTTTTATTGGGAAGGAAATAAGAAGGGTTACGTTTATCAGCAATTTCTCATTTTTCCAAAATACATTTACAAAACCTTCTTTCTTAGGAACCACATCACATTTGAAGTGACTTTGGTAGGTCTATATGACAAAAAATCATAAAATGATAAAAAGTGACACCATTCTATAAACTGCACCTCTCAAACTGCTCAAAACCAAATTCAAGAAGTTTATTTAATCTTCAGGTTTCTTCACAGGAGCTAAAGAAATATGGAAGGAAAAAAATGAAAATGTTATTTTTTCCCACAAAAATGTTGCTTTAGTACCAAATTTATATTTTTCATAACAGTAACAAGACAAAATACACCATAATAATGTTGTACAATTTCCTGAGTTCACCGATGGGCCATGTGTGTTGGAGAACAACTGTTTTGGCACATGGTAGGGTTCAGAAGAGAAGGAGTGTTATCTGACTTTTGGTCTACAATACATAGTGGACAGCATGCCATGTATGCAGAGCCCTTGATGTGCCTAAATAGTGGAAACCACCCAAAAGTCACATTTTGAAGACTACACCGATCAAGGAATTTATCTAGATTTTTAGCAACAGAACCCCTTGAATCCCAAGTGTTTCACACAATTTTATAACGTTGAGCTGACAAATTTTTTAAAAATTCTATTTTTCCCACAAAAATGTTGTTTTAGCCCCAAATGTTGCATTCTAACAAGGGTAACGGGAGAAAAGACACCATAAATTTTGTTGTGCAATTTCTCCTAAGAACAATTAAACCTCATAATGGGTGGGAAACTATTGTTTGCGTACATTACAGGGTTCGGAAGGGAATGAGCACCATTTGACTTTCAAAATGCAAAATTGTCTGTAATTGTTAGCAGATACCATGTTGTGTTTGGAGAGCTCTAATCAGTGACCCCATTTTAGTAACTAATCCCCTCAAGGATTTGATGAGCAGCTTAAACCCCGAGGTGCTTTACAGAATTTAACAGCATTGAGCCATAAAAATTAAGAATCATATTTTTCACACAAAAAATGTTGTGTTAGCCACATGTTGTATATTTTCACAAGAGTGACAGTAGAAGATAGACCATAACATTTGTTATACAATTTCTCATGAGTATACTGATACCACATGTGTGATGGAAAATTTCTTTTGGGAGCACTGCAGTGCTCAGAAGGGAAGGAGCGCCATTTTCGCTGGAATAGATTGTGGATGCCATTTCACGTTTGAAAATTCCCTGATTTGCCCAAAGAGTTCCGTAATAAGAAAAAAAACAAGTAAACACATTCTGGAAGCTACACCTTTCAAGGAATTCATCCTTGGAGCAGTGGGCAATTTTAACCCTCAGGAGATTCATGGAATCGTATAACATTAGGCTGTGAAAATAAAAGAATATACGTATTTTTGTTCAATTAAATTTTCAAAAAGGGTACTAGATGAGAATTTACCATACAATTAATTTTTTACACAATTTCTGCTAAGCTCGCCAATACCCATGTTTGGTCAAAAATAGAGATGAGCAAAATTTTGAAGTTTGGGCTCGCTTTAGTTCGCTGAATGGGCATACTGTATTCTCGATGAACTGTTCGTCGAACATCCGAATCCCATTGAAATGAATTGGAGTCAAAATCAAGGGCATAGAAAGCACCTTAAAAAGGGCCCAAAAGCTACCAAAATAGCTCAAAATAGGGACAGATGCCAGGAAAAGTAACATGGGGTACATGGGACAAGGCTTAGCCCATTATTTCAAGCTTCAACGTTGATCAACAATAGGGAGATGAGTGACAGGTGTAGGCATGGTTCTCAGAAAGCCCTGGTAAATTCACAAAACACACAACAAAGAAAGCCCATGAAGATTTAAGGATATATTTTGTGCTCTACCACACTCAGGAGGCACAAGTATTAGCTTCATGGTGCACTACCGAAAGAATTAGATGGGTAAGTCACATTTATAGAACAATGGGCACGGGGTCCTCATACCTTATGCATCCGCTCCAATAAATTTTATTCTCTGCCACACTCAGGTGGCATGAGGATTAGCTTCATGGAGTACTGCAAAAAGAATTAGTCAGGTGGATCAGTCTCATGTATAGGCCTATTGGGCAGGGTACCTTCATACCTCATGCAACTGCTCCAATAAATGTTATGCTCCTCCACTCTCAGGTGGCACAATTATAAGCTTCACTGACTACTACATGAAGAAGGATTCAGGTGGATCAGTGACATGTGAGGTCATGGTGCTCAGAGAGCCCTGCTAAATTCACAAAACACACTCAAGAAAGATACCCCAAGAAGAGTTTCCGCTTTTCAAAAAAATAGGCCAGTCACCATGAAAATGGCATCAATTGACCAAAAGTAAAAATTGTATATGGTGCAGCCTGCATGCATGGCACAGGATAAGGAACAGGGCCTGCACGAGCATTTGAAGGTTAAATATTGATCATGAAAAGGTGGATGAGTGACATATGTAGGCAACATGCTCATAGAGCTCTGCTAAATTCAGGAAACAGACAGGATGGAGACCCTAGAAAAGACTTCACATTTAAAAAATTAGGGCCAGATGCCACAAAAGGCACATCAATTGACCCAGAATTGGGTTGGTGAGATCAATGCAGCACAATGAAAAGTACAATTTCGCTTTGACTGCCCACTGGGATGGAGAAGCCCATGATCCATGATTTGTTCATCTTGAAGAAAGTTAGATGGTCAACACTTTCAGGGACAACCTAATGTGCTTATCCATTAGGACATCATCATCAGCACTGAAGCCATGTTCTGAGAGAATGCTGGCTACTAGGCATGGCAAAACCTCCAAGGCGTGACTAGGGAGCTCAAGCCACTCCTCCATTTTTGAAGTCCAAAGTGCAAAAGGGTCCAAACCCCACATAATGGCATGAATATTGTACCATCCTCTTCAATCACTCTCTATGTATCAACCTTGTAATTAGTTCTGCCGGTGGACAGGCTGTTTAAAAATTATGTCAAACAACGTCCCAAAATTGTTTCTGACAGTTAAACTGCTGCTAATGTTTCTACGCTGATGACTCAAAATCCCCAGATTGGAAGTGTAAATCTGTGATGCAGATCCCTTACTGCTATGTTGGGGAAAACCAGTCATAAGATCGTCGACAAGTTTTTTTTTTATATTCCAGCATGTGCATGTCCATGTCCATGGTGGGAAGAATCTGGCTAAATTTACTTTTATATCATGGATCCAACAGTATGGCAATATAGTAGTCATCACTGATTTAAATCCTAACAATACATACATCATATTGCAGATAGTGCAGCAAGAAGGCGCTCATGTGTCTGACACATCCATGAGACCCAAATCCTTGTTCTGTTGGTGGCAGCGTAAAAACCAAGCTTCCTTCCTCCGTCCTCTCCTACCAACCACAGACAAGAGAAAGGGGAATCATTTCTTCCTTATCTCCTGACTATTCTATGCCAATCACCTCTTCATCTTCGTTCTGCTCCATTTGTTCCTCGGCTCCTGCACTTTCACTACCAGTTTGATACCATGAGCGCCCCTCTGTCACTCTACTCCACCATCACATGGCACCTGCCGTGTAGCGAGTCTGGACTTAAGAGATATCGGTATCCTTTCTGCAACCTCCTTTACTCCTTCCATATCCTCTGGCACTACCACTTCATCTCGCAGACTTTTCAAAGTGTGCTCCAGCATTTAAAGGACCGGAATAGTGATGCTGATGATGTCATCGTCAGTGCTAACCATCTTTAGCAGTCATTTCGAAACTGTGTAGAAGGGTGCAGAAGTCATTGATCTGTGCTCACTCTGTAAGGCCTTGTTCACACATACCATCATTTTTTGCATTCTCTGCGTTTTTGAGCTGATAATAAAAAACGCACAAGTGTTAACGCATGGTGCACTGAAGTGTAGCTGCGTTTTTTAACAACTCATGCGTTTTCTTTCACCATTTCAAAAAACGCTGCGTGCAGCGTTTTTTGGGTGCTGCAAAAAAAAGCATGCTTTAACACATGGCACATATAGGCACCTGCGTTAATGCATGCGATACCACATATGCGTTTTTCATGAACAAAATTAATAAGACCAAAAACTTGCCAAAAACGTTCAGAACCACAGGAGACACTATTTGGCACACTTAGAAAAACGGATCCGTTTTTCTAAGGGCTAAAAAAAATGGATTAGTATGTGTGAACAAGGCCATAGCGTCATTTAAAGGTTTAGTGGAGACAGCCATTGCTGAATCTTAGCCTGCATAGCTTTCACAAACCTTCAACTATGTCACTCATATCTCCAAGGTAATTTAATTTCAACACTGCCTTATGGTGGTGTGTAGTGATGAGCGAATCTGCTCATCACTGTTCAGTACTCGCACAGATATCACGGTATTCGGCTACTTTGTCCTCGCCTAGTATGTGTGCTCGTCTAGTGAGATTCCAGTGTCCCACCCAGCATATTTGACGCCTGATTTTTTAGGTACTGAACATGCTCGGCTTGCATGCCTATCACAGTAATGCTGTAGCTAAGTTGGTTGTGGCATTATTGTTATTGGCTGGTTGCCAAGCATCATAGGGTCTATAAAGCCCTGCCGCCGCCATCTTGCGTACATTGTATCCGGAAACAGAGTAGTAGAAGAGTAGAGACAGAGCAAGCAGAATATAGGAGAGCGTTTTTGACATTTAAATATTACAAAACACTCTTTTAAGAGCTACTTTGAGTCTATACTGAGTCAGAATAGGGAGAGCTTGTGGAGCAGATACAGACTAAGCAGTAGTGTTCCACAACAACAACTCTTTAAAGAGAGGCATGGAGTCTAAACTAGTTCAGAATAGTGTAGGGACTAGAGAGACAGATAAAAAAGTAGTGTTCCAATGTCTCCATATTAGAACAACAGCTCTTTTTAGAGCTACATTTTCTTTAAAAAACATAGTTCCTTTTTCCCCTGTGAATTTTGGGGTCACAATTTGCTTCCCCTGTGCCTTAAGTCTTAATTAATAATACTATGCTAGTGTGCTTCCCCCTGTAATTTTTGGGGACACAGTTTGCTTGGCCTGTACCATAAAAGTCTCAAATATTAATACAGTCCTAGTGTGCTTTTAAAATCCTGTCAAATAGATTAGTTGCCTTTTGTGGTTTTCTTTAAAAAACACAGGTCTTTTTTTCCCCTGTAATTTTTGGGGTCACAGTTTGCTTGATCTGTGCCATAAAAGTCTGAAATATTAATACGGTCTTAGGGTGCTCCTAAAATCCTGGTACATAGAGTAGTTGCCTTTTGTGGTGTCCTTTAAAAAGAACAGGTCCTTCTTCTTCCTGTAATTTTTGGGTCACAGTTTGCTTGGCCTGTGCCCAAAGTCTAAAATATTAACAGTGTTTCTAGTGAGCTTTTTAAATCATGTACAATACAGTATTTGCCTTTTGTGGTGTCCTTAAAAAGCACTGGTCCTTCTGCCCCCTCTAATTTTTGGGGTCACATTTTACTTGGCCTGTGCCATAAAAGTTCCAAATATTAATACTGTGAGCTCTTAAAATCCCCTGAAATAGAGTAGTTTCTGGTGTCCTGAAAAAAGCATATGTGCTTCTGCCCCCTCAAAGTTTTGGGGTCACATTTTAGTTGGTCTGTATCCAAAAGTTTTATGAGGGCCCCCTGCCCAATAGGTCTAAACATGTGACTGCCTAGCTGACTAATTTTTTCGGTAGTGATCAATGAATGTGATTGTTGTGCCATATGACTGTGGTGAGGCATAAAACTGACTGGAGGGGTTGCATGACCTATGAGGGCCCCCTGCCCTACTGGGCCTATATAGGTCACTGATCCAGCTGACTAATGTTTTCGTAGTAATCAATAAATATGATCATTGTGCCACATGACTGTACTGTGGTGAGGCATAAAATTGGTGGAAACGGCTGCATGACCTTTGAGGGCCCCCTGCCCATCGGGCCTATAAGGTCACTGACCCAGCTGACTAATTTTTTTTGGTAGTAATCAACAAATCTGATTGCTGTGTCACCTGACTGTGCTGAGGCATAAAATTGACTGGGGCAGTTGCATGACATGTGAGGGCCCCCTGCCCAGTAAACCTGCATATGTCACTGATCCCCCTGTTTCTAATCAATGTTTAACCTTCAAAAATGCTAGGCCAGGTCCTGTTCCATACATGCATGCAGGCTGAACCATTAAACAATTTTTATTTTGGGTCAATTGATGCCACTTTGGTGGTATCTGACCCTAATTTATTTTAAAGTGGAGACTCTTTTGGTAACTTTGTAGTGTGTTTTGTGAATTTCTCTGAGCACCATGCCTACACCTGTCACTAATTTTCCTGTTCCTGATCAATGTTGAAGCTTACATACTGGTTCAGGTTCTCCTATGCTTCCATAATGCACAATGATGCTAATTTTAACTCCAGAGAAGAGATGGCACTTTTCCTGGTATCTGCCCTTGCTGATGTGACGTTTACTTAATTTGGCCCAGTGTTGGCACATTTTACACCCACCTGTGTTGCATCTAGTGTGCGTGTCCCTACCCTGTACTTCTTGGTGTTGGAAAGAGGCAGTACCTCTACCGCTAACATTGTCTGAGGGTGATCTTTTCATCAACTGATCTACAAGGGCCCTCTTGAAGGATTCCATTGTGCAAACCTTTTCTCACTCCGAAAATGACAGAAGTAAATTTCATTTCTTCTTGTACAATGGGTTGTAGGGTTGAGGAGCAGGAGAAGGAGGAGAGGAGACAGAAACTGCCATATGAGAAGATGGAAACTCTGATGGAAGTTGGGCCCGCTATTTTTGGATTGGGTAGGATGTGTGATGCTCCAGGCTGCAACTCTATCCCACCCTCCAACAGGTTCACCCACTGCCAACTAAGAAATGTATTGTACCTGTCCACAGCAATGTTTCCATGTGTCTATTCCTAGTTGGACATTCCTGGTTATGGAGTTGATCACAGCAAGGTTGATATTGTTTAAATTACTATTTAATAATTTAGTTTCATTTGGTTGATTGTTGATATTGATTATTGTTTGTGTTTGTGACTGTGGGTGCATGGCTGGGTATTTTCATTTCCTTTCCAACAACTGGGGCAGGTACAACTGCATGCTTCACTGAGAGAATGAAGTGGACATGGTTGCTGTGTCTGTGCATCAGGTTGTGGCAAGGAAGTATAAGCACCTGTTTCCTGGACAGCAGATTGGGAAAGATATAGCACAGGTGAAGTGGCAGTGGTTTCACCCAGCAGCCCAGATTTTGTACACAAGTGCTCCGGCCACCTACTGGGGTCCTTGGCTGCCATGTGCTTGAGCATGCTGCTGGTGCTCATGTAGACATTCTTCTTGCCTCTGTTCAGTTTCTTAAGACAGATGCAACAAAGTACTCTATCTTTCTCTGAAGGACTAGTCTATCATAAAAAATGCCATACAATAGAAGAACGCCCCGTTGGTCTGAAATCTGGTTGAGTGGAGGTGCTGTTGGGAATAGTTGACCAAGTTTTTACTCTAGTCAAACCACTACCTCTTCTTGCATATTTTTGTGCTGTAGATCCATCCACCTGTGCGATACTCTGCTCACTATGCGTGCTACCAGTCCAGGTTCAATCTGTGGCCTCATTATCGATCACCTCATCTTCAAATTCCTCAGTCTGATCCTCGACCTAATATGAGAGTTTAGTCTGATTTGATGGCAACTGAGTCTCCTCATCATTATTAAACTATGGTGATAGGAGTGCACATGCTTCAGGAGATGTAGTACTAGATGCTACCCCACTCAGTGGTAAAAGAGAAGCATATGGGAGAGAAAAAAAACACTGTATAGACGGGGTGCATACTTTAGTGAGGTATTTTTATTTTCTTTTTTCAAAATTTGCAACTGGTAGTACAACCCAGAGTATAAATAAAAACAATTAAAACAGTTACTGGGTAACTTGTCACCCACCCAAACATACTCCTGCCTATTGTAGTTGGCAGGAGGGATCAATTATAAACAATAGGCAAACCGTCAATGTAATCTCCTTATACAGACAGTAATTGAAAACCAGCAAGGGTGCAGAAAATGACTATATAATTAAGCTTAGAGGTGAGTTAGCGAACATATCTGGCAGTGGCGTAACTACTGTCTTGCGGGCCCCGGAGCAAGATTCGCTCAGGGGCCCCTAGGTGAGGACCCGGGTAGGGGGGGGAGTGGTGGTGGTGTTATGCCGGCCGCATGATTACCTGCTCTGCCTCCTGGCGGTCGCGGTCGGGGAGGCTGGAGAAACAGGCATCAGGGCCCTCCGGGGAGCTCAGGGCCCCCCCCAGGTGACCTCTCGGGGGGGGTTGCCGGCCGCACGATTACCTGCTCTGCCTCCCGGCGGTCGCGGCGGCTGGAGACACAGGCAGCAGGGCCCCCCGGGGAACTCGGGCCCCCCCCAGGTGATCTCTCAGGGGGGGAGGGGGGTTGCCGGCCGCACAATTACCTGCTCTGCCTCCCGGCGGTAGAGCGGCGAAGGGGCGGGCACTGCTGAGCGGCTGCAGGAAGTCACAGTGTCACTTCCAGCAGTCCTCCCTCAACCTCGGCGCTATCGCGGCGGGGGCGGCTGGAGACACAGGCAGCAGGGCCCCCCGGGGAGCTCGGGGCCACCCCCAGGTGACCTCTCAGCCCCCCACCTGACGGTCACACAAGGTAGCTGACCGGCATAGCAGCGTAGCGGCGCTGGGTCCGGGCCCCCCACAAGTGCCGGGCCCCAAAGCGACCGCTACGTCTGCTATGCCGGTAGTTACGCCCCTGATATCTGGGGCATTTATAATACATCAAACAATTAGTGTGGTGCTACTTATTAGGCTGATGAGCCTAGTTCCTTCAATCTACCCCACATGCAGTTAATCAATGCCTTTACATATACCTCACAATACATATGCACCATTTGCTGCTTCGAGCAGCCACCCTATATCTTGTTACCTATTGTGGACCCCAGCAGGACTGATATAATCCTATGGTATGGGGTGCGGAGAATGGCCCGACGCGTATTGCCCAAACAGGCTTCGTCAGGGGCCAGACGAATCTAGCTACAGGCAGTCAGGGCCAGCCAAGAGTAGCGAAACAGGGAGGCATCAGAACTCTCCAGATAAGGAGAACCCCAACATGCTTCCAGGCCACCCGGACCCCCAATATCTCTTGTGGACAGTACCCCAGACTAAACTTGCTATTTATACCAGTAAAAGGTGACGGAGACTTCAACCCTTGTGTTTATTGGTTTTTCCGCGCCATCAGTCCTGCACCCCCAATGGCCTACCACCGCCATAGACTTTCCCAGTTACCATGGGGATCTGCTCAACCCGTGTGGAGTGAAACCGTCACCGCTGCACTCCCATCATCCCAAGAGATCCCTAAATCACTACCCCCAGAACTTTTAAGTTGATACCCTGGGTCACAGAGCCGGGTCTCAGTCCCTGTGACTCCCCGGAAGCATCAAAGCCCAGTTCCGAGTACCCCATGGCCCTGGGGTGCATCATATAGAGGAGGCCCCTCACTAAACTCTGGTTTCTTTACACCTGCTGGCCCTCTGAAAATTTGAAATGAGGGCCACAGAATGACACAGAGGTGGGTACGTTGTAGCTAGTATTGTAAACTGCTGTGGAATATGTATTCCTGCTATCTCAGTAGCAATGAGGGAGGGACAACCCAAATGAATGAGTAAGAGCGGTGTCTCCAAAACGTATTGTAGAGTGTCATCTGAGGCCCCACAGGCAAATCCCAACATACCAACGGGCTCATTCTACCTGGCACTGTAAAGTGCTGGGAATATCTAAGTAAAAAATGTGTATGATGGAAGGACCTAAAAAATGTATAAGTCAGGACTCTTCCAATTGTAAAAGGAAAAAAAAAGCAAAAACACTATATGTGAACAATAAAGGGAATATTTTTTTCTCCTCTTTATTTAGCTTGATATACAAATGATTATGCAGGAAAAACTGTTTCTTAACATTTTTGCCTGTAACATGCAATTTAGGCTAGGTTTGGTAGTTGTTCTTGTGAATTTGTAAGAGTTGCATAACAGTGTGACAACATTATTCCTAGAAACCATATGTAAATCACAAATGCATGCAGTCATATTCTCCTTATTATTCCTATTTAGTTTCATCACTTTTGCATCCATTTCAGCCTTTTTCTCATGCCCTCAGACCTCTTCTTGGGTCAAGCAGAAAATGACTTGTGTTTTCCATAGACTTGCATTAGACTCGCTATTCGGTGCGAATACGTAAGTATTACAAACTACAGGTTATGATTGTGGTGAATTTAAGTATTTCACTATTTGCTCATCATTATTGGTGAGAGCTAGCAGTGTAGTACAGAGGTGGGGTAGATTCTGTTTAAACTTTTGCAACATTAAGGAAGAGGTCGAGGGCACAGCTGGAGGCCCAGGAGTAAGTGGAGGAGGCAAAAGCAGTGGATGTAGAGGTACAGGCAGAGGTATGTCCAAAAAATCTTGGGGATTTCAAGACTTGGGAAGTAGCCCCTTTTCCGCATGGCCCAGCAGCCACCAGAGTCACTCAGTGCTCAGTGAGTGAGATATAACATGCCTGCCCATGTTTGCCCGTCCAGGTGTCAGTTGTGATAAGCACCCTGTCACACACAGAGTTTCTCAAGGAACGGGTGATGTCATCTGACATGCTGGTGTGTGCAGGTACAGATTTCTTAGAGAAGTAATGGCAACTGGGCAACTGTTACTGAGGGGCTGCAATGGCCATCAGCTTTCAGAAACTATCTGTATCCACCAGGCAGAAAGGCAGCATTTCCGTGGCCAACAAATTGAGGATGGTCAAGTTCAAGCATTGCTTTGGGATGTGTAGGAGGAAATAATCTTTTCCATGACCATAACTTTGGGACCATGGCTGGTTGCTGTGCTGCGAGAGGGAGGAGTAAAGTGTACCCGACAAACTGCTGCACTGTGAGGGAGGTGTAGGTGGAGATGTTATGGTGGATTGATCAAGAAGTGGTGTGCTTGGTAGCAAAGATAGGGCAAAACCAGCAGGCATGTCCACTTCCATAACAGCTGATGGGCTCTCACTCACCCCAACTGTAGAGGGTAAACAAGTGGAGGTTCTGCAGATGGACATCTGAAGGGCAACACTTGCCATGGTAATGGAGAAGGATGATGCAGCAGATCCAAAGTATGAACAAGAGTCCAGCACCACAGGACCCAACTCCAAAGCTTTATTCCAATATTCATAAAAACATGGGCACCTGAGAAAATAGAGACATCATGAAGATGGCATAACAGGGCATCGGTTTACGCATTTCGAGGCTACTCATGCCTCTTAATCATAACCAGGTTATAATTAAGAGGCACAAGTAGCCTCGAAACGTGTAAACTGTGCACTGTTATGCCAATCTTCATAATGCCTTTATTGCCTTGGTTGTCCGTGTTTTTATGTCTATTGGAATAAAGCTTTGGAGTTGGAACCTGTGGTGCTGAACGTCTTGTTCATAGTTTGGATTTACCATTGGATTTCTGCCAAATAGAGAGGGACAGATGAGCAGGATACCTTATTAAAGAAGCAGCAGATGTGGTTGATGTTCAGGATGGTGCTCGGTGAGGCCTGCTAAGCCCAGTTTTAGCGTCATAATTTTCCCAAAGTAACCATGGTGCTCTGCCATGTGGAGATTCATGCTTGTAGTATTCAAATTGTTGGTTTTTGCCTCTACTGAAGTTTAAATTTTGAAAATAACATGAATTGAGTCATCTTTTGGCTTGTCAAGAAAGGTCCAAGCTAGCAACCCTTGCTGCCTGAGACAACTGTGGACCCATGACCGCTACTGTCCAGAGCCAGAGTAGTGACTGAGGATGCAGTACTTGTCGTACTTGCAGCCCTCAATCTATGTGTGGGAAGGTGCATCCTAACGTCCTTGTCTTTCTCCTCCATCTCTTCTGCTGAGCTACACAGCTATGTGATTCCAAGTGGGATCTTGAACCTCAACAACATCCTCTCTGTTGTCCCACTCCTCACCATGAGAGTTACTCTTCTCCTATTCCTGGTCTGAATGCACAGTACAGGTGTTCCTCAGGTTTCTGAGTCTCATCATCATCATCATCTGGATTCTGCTGGGACCCAACTTCATCCATCCCCGGATCCAACTTCAAAATATTTTGGGCATCAGTGCAGATGGTTTCCTCCTCTGTAGTATGTGAGTCTTTGGAGCAGACATCTGATGCTCATGGAATAGAATGTGTGAACATCTCTGCAGAATCACCCATCTGTGTTTCCCCCAGTCAGTCGATGTAGTTAAATGTTGTATCACGAGGTGACATATGGGTAATTAGTGCGATACCTCTAAGGACTGCACTGTTTGTGATATTGAGGTGGAGGAACAGGAGGACAGGACACTTGACGAAGCTCTTGCCATGAACTGTTGCTAAAGCTCTTTCATCCACTCTTATCGCTCTGCTGCTGGCAAAGAGACTATAGTATGCTGTCCAGTAATGGAAGTTGTTACTTTGCTTGGCATACGGTGAGTCAATTTTTGATCAGTACAGCTTTCAGTAACATTAGCAGTAGCCCCTACTCCACATACACCTCGAACATCAAGCCTACTCCCTTTTCTAAGGCCAGGGTCACACATGGCAGTCGTTTTTGCCTTGGATCCGTTTTTGGGGTTTTTTTGCCATTTTTTTGTCTAAGTCCAAAAATGCATATGTGTTAACGCACATGTCACTGCGTTTTTCAAAAACGCCTGTGTTTTGTTCAGCATCCTAAAAAGCACTGCTAGCAGTGGTTTTGGGTGCAGTAAAAAACGCATGCGTTAATGCACATGCGTTTTTGGTGAAAAAATGACTAAGTCCAAAAAACAGCCAGGAGCTCAGGAGACACTATTGGCACCCTAAATTTAACGGATCAGTTTTTCTAAAGCCTCAAAAAAGCAGATTGGTATGTATGACCCCAGTCTAAAAACCTTTATCCCCATTCCATCACGATCTCAGGTCATGTTTAATGCAAACAGATATGGAATGCATTTGTTTAAGGTCAAACTTTTTAGTACAAAATTAAAGATTTGGTAATTACTGATTAGAGACCAAAGACAGTCCTTTTAGGGGAAACTGAATGATTTGGCAATAACTGGTTTGGGGCAAATACCGTATATACTCGTGTATAAGCCGAGTTTTTCAGCCCAAAAATTGGGCTGAAAAGTCCCCCCCTCGGTTTATACACGAGTCACTATACAGGGTGAGTGGGGTGGGGGCTGTGTCGGGCTGGGGAGGCAGGAGGAGGCGGTGGGGATACTGTATATTGAGCGGCCCTTCACGAGGGCCCGCTCATTACATATGCACTGCATCCCCCTGTCAATCAGCGCTAGGGGGAGCAGTGCATATTGGTAGATAATGCCCCCAAACTGCTGGCACACGTCTCCCCCTGTTGTAAGGCCCCCCCTGCTGAATACTTACCATCCCTGGTCTTCAGCAGCACCTCCTCTGTGCTCCGGTCCTCCGTGGTCCCGTCCTCTGTGCTCCGTTCCCCGGCTGTATCATGTGACCGGCCGGGTCGCAGAAGCGATGACGTAATTGCTTCTGCGACGCGCGGGGACCCTGGATGCAGCCGTGGACGGCAGCACAGAGGACGGGACCAAGGTGGACCGGAGCACAGAGGACCGGCGCGGAGGTGCTGCTGAAGACCAGGGATGGTAAGTAATCAGCAGGGGGGGCCTTACAACAGGCTGCTGTATATAGGGGCTGCAATACCACTGGGGCTGCAATACCACTGGGGCTGCTGTATATAGGGGCTGCTGTATACACCACTGGGGCTGCAATACCACTGGGGCTGCTGTATATAGGGGCTGCAATACCACTGGGGTTGCAATACCACTGGGGATGCTGTATATAGGGGCTGCTGTATACACCACTGGGGCTGCAATACCACTGGGGCTGCTGTATATAGGGGCTGCAATACCACTGGGGCTGCTGTATATAGGGGCTGCTGTATACACCACTGGGGCTGCAATACCACTGAGGCTGCTGTATATTGGGGCTGCAATACCACTGGGGCTGCTGTATATACCACTGGGGGCTGCTGTATATACCAATGGGGCTGCTGTATATACCACTGTGGCTGCTGTATATACCACTGGGAGCTGCTGTATATACCACTGGGGCTGCTGTATATCATACTGCTGGGGCCTGTATACCACTGCTGGGGGCTGTATACCTGTGCTGGGGTCCACCCTCAGCTTATACGCGAGTCAATAGATTTTCCCAGGTTTTGGGGGCAAAAGTAGGGGGGTCGGCTTATACACGGGTCGGCTTATACACGAGTATATACGGTAATCCCTTTTTAGTAAATCCCTTTGGCCTATGGAAAAATATCTCTGCAGTTGAAGATTTGCATCCGGGACCATGAACTTCAAGTTACGCCACTGCCAGGGAGTCACTGTAAATGTTAAATAGCTTGGAGGCAGGAAGCATGGGGATGATCAGACAGACAGATCCCCCAGAAAATTAGATTCCAAAGTTCTCATGTCGTAGAGAAATAAAAGTAAGAGATACAATATAGTTTGGAAGTGACCTGCAAGCATACGTGATTGGAAAGAGAATGCTGAAATCATTCAGATTCTGTATTATATATGTGTTATATATCTGTATTGTGCACAAGGTATCTCACTCCAAGGCAGCAAAAGCGTATAAATATGGCAGCATGGTGGCAGTGCTTCTAGATTGGGGCAATAGATAAATGAAGTTCTGAGAAGAGTTACTTCTAGAATGTTTTGTAGCAGATATTGTTGTACTTGAAACAGCAGGTGGCGATCTTGTCCAGCCAAAAGGATAATGTAACAAGAGTAAATGCATATAGTTGGAAACAGAAATCAGGATGGTTGAAAATAAGTATGTAACCTAAAGGCAGACCACAGTATAGGATATAATATATTTCACACAGTTCACACTTGCTCGATGTCTTTTAATTATCTCCTCTCACTACCAATCAGGTTATGTATACATTCTTGGTGCATTGTCATTGCTCTAATCTGAACGTTAGTCTGGTTCAGGCTTGTTAACATTGCTACACCCCAGAAAATATCATGGTCAATGGTAATGGTCAAACTAACTTTAACATAAATGAATGTCAGATAATCTAAATTATAGCCACTAAAGGTACCGTCACACGCGGCAATATGGCTTCCATATCGCCGTAAATTTGTGTACTTCAGTGATGTGGAAACCACATCGCCAGTGCGTAGTGGCGTCAGACAGGGCGATTTTACGGTGAGAAATCGCCAGTTGTGCATCGCCTGATCGCCCTGCTTTGCTGAGAAATCAGGTGATTTCCACCAGGCGATTTCTGTGCATCATGGTGTGTGACTGGGCGATAGCGATGTAGAAAGCGAGTTCAGGCCATCTGCAAGCAATTTTAGAGGCATGCCTGAGCGTTCTATTTGGCACGCTCCGTTTGCCGTGATTGGTGGTCGCTCCTAGGTTCTCATTGGCTGGCCATGGCTAAGGCGCCATATTTGAATCGCGATATAGTAGAAAGGACACATGCGTCATGTAGTGGGCAGACTTCCTGACAAGGCTGACCAATGGTGATTCAGTTGTGTTGGGCAATCGGAGTGGTAGGGGCGCAGTGTACAACACTCTGGCACGCCTGTCTACTCGCCGCGCTCACACTCTACGCCCACATCGCTGATGCGGTGGTGGCATGTGACACGGCGATTTGGCGATGACGTGGGAATTTCAAATTGCTCCCGGTCTGCGCCAGGCAATTTCTGGAATGCAGGATTGCCGAACATTGCACACGTGATCTCTATGTGTGACAGGGCGACGGCGATGTGCAAAAAAATCCCCGGGACATGCGCGCTCACGTCAAATTGCCAGGCATATGGTGGCGATATTGCTACGTGTGACATTACCTTAAGGGTACTGTCTAGGCATAGCAGATACTCTAAATACCTGAGTACCCAAGTTGACTCGGGTACTTCTTAGCAGTGGACCTTGTCTCCTCAATATTTGACTGCACCATTGGGGGTCACCGTTGGGGGTCTGGATCTTAACTAGCATAGTCTGCGGGTTGACCTAATAGTCAGAACTATGGATCTTGAAAGTCGTAGCCTTCAGCTCGACTTCATGGTAGGGACTCGGGATCTTGACAGGCATAGTCTGCGGCTGACCTTGTAGTCAGGACTTGGAATCTTGACAGATGTGTCTGTGGCTTGATCAAGTAATCAGAATCCAAGTGGAATCACTGGAGGACAACACCCTACAGGCCTATTAAATGCAACAATATGCACAGCAGACTGATGAGCAGGGAGATATAGACTCCAAACACCTTCTTTCAAGTCCGCTCACTTTTTACATTTGGTCAAATCTCCGCTCCTCCTCTGATGCTCTAAGCTACATTTTACTACTGCACCACAACTGTCACCTGACCGAGTTCTGTACGGAAACATATCCCTTGAAATACAGGACTGCTAAACATCCGTTCTGAGTAGTTTTCCTGACACGTGGAGGCCATTGCTTTTCCACCAACAAGGCTAGACATATTTATAGCTGTTGCAGCTTTCTCCAGCTCCCTTAAACCAGTGTGAGATTGTACAGGTGACGAAACCTGAGGTGTCTCCCCTGGACACCAGGAACACTGTATGGACTGGATAAAAGGTTCTGCCTGTGCATGCCTGAGGTAGAGTGGACAGACAGCCTGCAATGTGTGGACCCTTGGTGGCTGGCTTACTTTTTGCTGGTCAGCCTTGTCAGGGCTGATATAAATCATGCACTATTGTGCTGGACTGTGATGCATTTACCGTAGCGCGGTAAATATAGTGTTCGGGGTCATGTAGGTTTCCCCCACCACATCTACAGAGCCGGCGCTCTGGCTGTCCTGGCCTAGCCACCAGTGACCTGTGTTAGTTGGGCTCACCTGGCTCCTTCAACCTCTCTTCGGTTTTCAGCCTGGGTCCACTTTCGGCCATTAGTATTAGCCGCCGGGCCTCGTTGTTCTCTCACTGCTTTTGGTCTATCAGTGCTCAGCTGAAGGGTGTCTCAGCTTGGGGATGCTTCCCTTCTCTACCCTCCAGGAAATTCCATCAATTGTCTCGCCCAACTTAGTGTTCCAGTGTTTCACTACTGTTCCTCCACCCCTTTGTCTGGGTTCTCTCTTTCTCTCTACCCACACGTTGCTATGTTCCCGTTACCCCTTGCCTGACATAGAGTGGCTTGGCTTAGGGTCGGAGCCTATGTGTGTGTGGGTGTTTTTGAGTTGACCGGTTTACCCCGTCCAGCTGCAGTTCACCCTGTGGTCACCCGGTCGCAGGGGCGCCACATAAGAATGTCCTTTTTGGTGCCAAAGTGAGGTAGTAGGCTGCAGCCTGTGTGGATTAAGAGAGACTGATATAATACAGACTGTCTGAATCACAAAAAACAGTCAAATAAATTTGTAAAAATACTCTGCTGTAATAAAAAACAGTAAAGAGCAAGTGCTGCTAAAAAAGTAATAAAAACAAGGTATTTAATTGATACGTTTTTTGCAAAAAATGTATACTAAGCTGCTCTACCAACGCCAAGGTAACCTGTATCAGAGCAGTCCCTAACTGATGTATTTAAAAACCTGACCATATGTATTGGTACCTATATGAGCAGGATTCAGACAGGTCCAATGTCTGACATGGACAGGCTGCAGAAGACAACTTTTTATGTGCAGGGCTCAAAGGGAGGGTGGAAGGCTCCCTTATCTTGCAGAAACAAGACATGTTTACTGTGTACAAGGCTCATTAGTTTGTGTCAAAGGCTGTAGGCATACTGTCCATGTGCCTCGCGCGAGTGTAATGCGAGGGAGACGAGCATTGCACTCGGACCAGTATCAGTATTAGTATTAGTGGGAATTCCTCACATTACACTCACATTGCGAGGGAAATGAGTGTTCAATCACAGCATTCTGCAATTGTACACGATTTCTCCGTGGAAGTGGACAATGAAAGTCTATGGGTGCGAGAAAATCTCGCACCCATACAGCATACGGTGCAGGATTTTAAAATTTCTGAGCAGACTATCTCGTTGGTTTTGAGCCCCCTCAATGAAGAGACCGAGAAAAGTAAATTTTTAGATATCTGGCTTTCTAATTTATTACTCACATCACCTGTATAAGACTCTATTGTGCTTTATTATAAACCAAAGAACAAAGTGGAAAAAGAGAATTTATTTATTGCAAAGTTGTGATGACATAAATTTGTTAGCACACAATAAAAAGCTAGCACAAGATAGTCAGATAGCAATAAATCAACAGACACTCAAATACAAAAATTCATGTCAGTGGTGGGTATCCATGTGTAGAGAGAAAAAATATTCAGTACATAATAGTTCATAGTGCCATATAGCATAGCCCTTTATACACATAAAGACATAAAAACATGAATAAACTAAAATAGACATTACAACCACTGAACAGAGAAAAGTACTGATGGTCTAATTAAAAGTGCATAGATTCAGAGCCAGATGACACATGTTTCGTGTACCTATGATATATGCTTTATCAGATCAGGCAGACAATTATTGCACGTAATAATAAAATAATAATAATAAAAAATAATAATCTCTACTTATATAGCGCTAACATATTCCGCAGCACTTTACAATACACAGGTTCACATACAAACAGACATAAGAAACAATTATAAACAATACAATATTAAAGCAAAAAATAATGACGACCCTGCTTGTAAGAGCTTACAATCTTACAATGAGGTAGGGATGACATTCACCATGTTCCAAATTATTATGCAAATTGGTTTTAAGTGTCATAGAGTTTTTTGTTTTTTTTTGTCAATGAAACCCATTGATGGTATTGTGTGTCAGGGTTCTTTGGGTCACTGAAATCAATCTCAATCTTGCTGTGGTGCATAAACCTACTATTCAGCCACCCCTAAACAGTGCTCACAAGCAGAAACAGTTGCAGTGAGCCCAGACATACATGAAGACTGATTTTCAAACAGTCTTGTTTACTGATGAGTGCCAAGCAACCCTGGATGGTCCAGATGGATGGAGTGGTGGATGGTTGGTGGATGGCCACCATGTCCCAACAAGGCTGCGACATCAGCAAGGAGGTGGAGGAGTCATGTTTTGGGCCAGAATCAATGGGAAACAGCTGGTAGTTCCCTTTAAGTTTCCTGAAGGTGTGAAAATGACCTCTGCAAAGTATATAGAGGTTCTGACTGAGAACTTTCTTCCGTGGTACAAAAAGTAAAAACGTGCCTTCAGGAGCAAAATCATGTTCATGCATGAAACTGCACAATCTCATGCTGCAAAGAATGCCTCTGTGTCATTGGCTGCTATTGTTGAGCCCCAGGCTTTGGGGTACTCGGGTATCAGGCTCCAAGGGGTTAACGTCACTTCCGTTAGCGCGGTCGTATACTGTGTTACCATGGGGACCGGGCAACGTCAAATCCGGTGCGCAGGTCGCATTCAGCACCACCATGGTGACCGCGTACACATCCGTACACATTACTATACACATTATGTCCGTGCACAACCGGATGTGTACGCTGAGGTCCTGCCCCCTGCCTTTGGATACTGTGACGGCAGTTTGGACACATGGCGATGTTTGGACACACGGCATTAGGTAACCTCCTACTTATTACAGCTGAAATGAATTGCCTTTAGCAATTATGACCCACTTGAGACAAAATGTATGTGTATATAAGGCTGAACCAACACATGGTTCACTAGACTCCCCTGAGGAAGCTGCCATGTGCAGCGGAACGTGTGGGGCTCCCAGCCACCCAGGTTGCACCATTAATTTGGTATGACTCATGATACATGAGGGTTGCCCCCTTGGGACTTGATGCACACTCCACTGAACATTTTTGTTACCTCTTAACTTTGATTATTTATACGAATCATTGTCTGGTTTTATAAGGATATGGTTGTGGTAAATTCCCTAGTTTACGGGCACTCACATGCCTTTTGGATGTGACATTGTTTATATAGGCAGCTGGTATGCTGGGACCTACCTGGTTTTAATTGGTTTTAATATATGTGTTGTTCACCTTCTTTTGATATCAATAAAATTTGTTTTTGTGATAAAGGGTGTGCAATTAGTTTCTGCATAATCTTTTTTTTGTCTTATAATTCATTTTCTCACAGAGTCCATTGGATTGAGGATGGTATGGGGTTGTTCTGATCTTTTTGGCACCCATGCATGTGGCAGAACTCTTGGAAGATCTCCGCTTCGAAGGCTGATCCTTGATCTGTTAGGACCTGTTCAGGGTATCCCAATGGTCTGCAGAATAGATTTTGGAATGTTCTAGCAGCTGTGGCAGCTGTCAAGTCTTTTACGGGGGCAACCATTAAGAATCTTGAGTAATGGTCCACCATGGTCAACGCGTAAGTGTAGCCGGATCTACTTGGAGTTAGTTTTACATGGTCCAAGGCTACTATTTCCAGAGGTTGTTTTGTTTCGATGGGATGGAGCTGTGCTTTCAGGCTCTGTAAGTCCTTTCTTCTCAGGCTGCAGGGTTTACAATTCTTACACCATCTTTCAATGGATGTCCGCATGCCGACCCAAAAGAACCTATCTCTCAGTAGCATCTCTAGCTTCTTCCACACCAAAGTGACCAGTCTGGTTGTGATAGGCGTTCAAGACCACATGGGTTTCTGATTTTGGCACGATGATTTGCCAGACCATTTCGTGTGTTCTTGGGTTGATGTACCACCGACAAAGCTTCTCTTGGTATATGAACAGCTTGCTCCGCTCGCTCCACAATGTTTGGCTTCAGGCTGGGGATTTTCTGGCAGCTACGCTGACTCCTGGGTTATCAGTTGTTTGATCAAACTGACAGCCGGGTCATTGTCCTGCACCTGTTTCCTACCGAAGTGGGGCAACGGGTTCACCATTCTTGCAAGGAGATCTTGATGGGTTTGCTGGCACTGAGTTACTCTTAGTTGATGGAAGGCAGGTAACTTCACTTCTTCCAGCTCGTCTTCATCTACACCCTCTTCTGACAGGTGAGGCATTCTGGATAAGGCATCCGTGTTTCCTTTCTGGTGCCCAGCCCGGTACTTGATGGTGAACTGGTAGTTGGACAATCGGGCCATCCATCTTTGCTCCATGGCTCCCAACTTCGCAGTTTCCAGGTGGGTCGCAGATTGTTATCCATGTAGGCTGTAAATTTGCTAGAGGCCAGATAGTGTTTGAACCTCTTGGTGACGGCCCACACCAAGGCCAGGAATTCCAGCTTAAAGGAACTATAGTTCTCTGGGTTCCTCTCTGTGGGGTGCAGCTTCCTACTGGCATAGGCGATCACCCTTTCTTTGCCGTCTTGCTTTTGGGAAAGGACGGCTCCGAGTCCCACATTGCTGGCATCCGTGTACAGCAGAATGGCAGGTTGTAGTCCGGGTAAGCAAGGATTTCTTCTCCTGTCAGGGCTTCCTTCATCGTCTGGAACGCTTCCTCTTGTTCCTTGCCCCATCTCCACGAAGAATCCTTAGGCTTGCCCTTTGTGGGTTGGCCTACTAGGAGGTCTTGCAGGGGAGCAGCCTTCTTGGTGTACTCCTTTATGAACCTCCTATAGTAGCCCACCAAACCCAGGAATTGACATACTTCCTTTAAGGTCTTGGGTTCTGGCCACACCTTAATTGCTGTCACCTTTTCTGGATCAGGGGCCACGCCTTCGGCACTGACTATGTGTCCCAGGTACTGTACTCTTGGCTTCAACAGGTGACATTTGAATGGTTTTAGCTTCATCCCATATTTGGCCAGAGCTTCAAACACCTCTGCTAGATGGGTGACTTAGGCCTGAAAGTATACAATCACGTCATCCAGGTAGAGCAGTACCGTCTCGAATTCTTATGTCCCAGGCAACTTTCCATCAACCTTTGGAAGGTTCCAGGTGCATTACATAGTCCGAAGGGCATGCTGTTGAATTCACATAGGCCCATGGGTGTCTTGAATGCCGTCTTGTCTCTGTCTTCCTCGGCTACGGACACCTGCCAATACCCACTAGTGAGATCTAAGGTAGAGAAGTAATTGGCAGACTTGCAGCTAAAGATTCCTCTATACGAGGTAACGGGTAAGCATCTTTGTGTGTTATGCGGTTTATTTGCCTATAGTCTACACACATTCTCATACTGCCATCCTTTTTCCTGACTAGGACTAATGGGGCTGCCCAGGGACTACAGCTATCTCGTATAACCCCTGCGTCCTTCATGTCCTGTAGAATTTCTTTGGCTTTTTGATAATGTGCAGGTGGAATAGGCCTGTACCGCTCTTTGATTGGTGGATGTGTACCTGTGGGGATGTGATGTTGTACCCCTTTTATCCTACCAAAGTCAAGTGGATGCTTACTAAAGACTTGTTTGAATTCTTGGACTACCCAGTTCACACCTTGCTTTTCATACACAGGAGTGGTGTCAGTTCCGACATGGAGCTGCTGGCACCAGTCCTCCAATGGCCCAGTTGTTTCATCAGGTTTTGCCCCTTTAGTATAGGGTATGGGTCCCACTGTTTGGATCTTGTTGTTGCTGACTGTGTACAATTTAGCAATGGTGGTGTACCTGGGTAATTTAACCTCTTCACTGACACAATTTAAGATGCGAACAGGTACTCTTCCATTGTGTACGTCAACCACCCCCCTGGCTGTCAAGAGTTTTGGCCTGTGCTCAGTACTGATGGGCTCCACTAGTGCCTGATAGTCCTGCCCTCTCAGACCTATAGCTGCTTTGACACCAAATCATCATTTCACTCATTGGGGGAATCACAATAGGCAACGGGTCTGTCACCCGTGCAGCATCAATTTCACCAATTGTTACCTATTGATAGTGCAGGATGGCTCTGATCTCACGCTGGAGGATCTTCCTTTGACAGGTCTGGCAGTGTCTGCGATCTGTTGAAGCAAAGACAAGACTTCCTCCATGCAATTGCTAACAACATTAGTGCCTAGTATTATATATGGGTCATTAGCATTGCTGGCTTCTGCTACAACTATGACCCCCAGCTTCTGCAATTCCACCCTCCCTACCTTTATTGGCACTTCCTTAACCCCCATTACGGTAATTGGTTCACCGTTAGATGCATTAAGGGTGAAGTATAGATCAGGCTGTTTCAGTTCTGCATCAGCCCAATATTTCTTATAAAGGATATAGGGGATGGTGGTCACCTGTGACCCGGTGTCCAGCAGAGCAGGTGACGGGATGCCATCTGGTACAATGGACAGAAACGGCCTCTGTCCAATGAAGGTCTTGTACCAGGTGGCTGGGCCATGTTGATCTAATCCTGAGGTTTGGCCCGGCCCCCAAGAACTGCTTGTTTAAAGGACAGCTCCTGACGAGGTGACCGGTTTGGTTACAGCGACGGCAGATGGGCTCCGCAGTGGAGCTGTATTGGTTGGTGGTTCTTCCCCAGTACGCTGTGGCTTGCTTCCCTCGCATCCAGGGTACATCCTCCGGACTGTCGGCAAGTTGAATCAACTGCTGAGGTCGGGGATGGGCTCTTGGCACTTGCTGTTTGTTTTGCTGCAACTGCAGAGCATCCATCAGTTTAGTGATGTTTTTATTCATCTGGCGCATTTCAGCACGCACCTTAGCTCGCAGGGAATCATACTTGTCAGGCTGAGCAGATTGAACATTGTGCATGGCTGTAGACACGGGTAATGGTTTCGGGGTAGCCTGCACCTCACCACTGCACCACCGTTTAATAGCAGCTTCATGGGTCTCTACTGGCCGTAACCCTTTGATGGCCATCTCCTTCAGGGTGTTAAAGTCAGCTTTGGGATTGCTTAATGACCACCAACGCACAGTCTTACTGTCCTCGGGGGATAGCAGTCCCCGGGTGAATTGTTCAATTAGGAGCTTGCTTTCGTCGGGTACACTGGCGGGGCTGACATGTTTAACTGCGCGCATTGCTTCTTCCAGACGCCAGATATAAGCTCTTATATCATCTCCCGGCCTCTGGTAGCAGTGATGAAAGCGAATGCGTATATCAGCCTCGTTGCACTCCTCGAAGGTAGCTCTCAGTTTATTAAATATAGCAGCGGCTGATCTGCGTTCAGCGGCAGACCAGGACGCACTTTCTTTTTCTGCTGCTTCCAGTTAACTGTCCGAGTACCACAGCAGCGCGTTGTTGGCTGGTCATCGCATACATATCTAGGAAACTATTGATTTTTCGCTTGAAATCATCCAGCGTATCAGGGCGACCATCATACTGGGGCAACCATTTGGCCCCCGGGATGTATGGGAGTGAGATCAACATTATTGGGGCGATTGCGCCCTGGTGCGCCGGTGGCGCTGGCAGTGCTTCTGGAGGCATCCATTGGGGCTTCCGGGTAACTCCTAGGGTCAGCGAATTCACAATCATCGTCGCTGGAGGAGGCCGACATGTTGGAGGCCTCCCTAGTGAATTACAGCCGGTTCTTAAAGAGTTAAACAGTTCGGGAGTTTCCGGACTAGGCCGCAGCGCTCGGGAATGCTCGGCTGAGCTAGGGGCGGGCTTCAGTTTCACGGTCTACAGGCCGACACGCCCCTTTCATCCCGCTCTTCGGCGCAGTAATGGCGGCATAGTTTAAACAGTCACTCAATACAGTCAAAAAACATGGCACACAGTACCCGGTAATACCGGGCACGGGATTCTGTTCGTGAACGCCAGAAAAGATATGTTGAGCCCCAGGCTTTGGGGTACTCGGGTATCAGGCTCCAAGGGGTTAACGCTCCTGTGTCATGGGGAGTGGTGGCCGCCCCTGATCCCGTGTCCTGGGGGACTTCTTTGAAAAAAGGGAAATTATTTACAGGGGATTATATTTACAGTTGTCGTGACGCCACCTGTAGTTTCTGGTGAGGAGTCATCAGCACCGCCACAGTCCGCCGGAGGTAGATGGTAATGCGGCAAGTTGGCAAAGTCCTCTACAGGTAAGGCTGGACCTCTGGGGCAGCGTAGTGTGAAGGGGCAGCTTGTAGGTGTAGCTGTAGATAGGATGGGGAGTGTTGGAGCAGTCTATGAGGGGCACTGGGAATGGAGAGGAATAACACACGCACACTGCAGTAGTCTCTTTTACCTTTTACTGGTGGTACGCAGGTAAAGAAGTCCAGGGCAGTGACAGGTGACCAGGTTGCACAGTGGGTCCTCACAGCAAGTGGGTGTAAGGCCTCCTCTGTTCCTCTATGGTAACTGAAGCCCAGCCTGCATGCAGCCAGACTGGCCTCCTCTCTCTTCCTGAATCTGATATCTGTCTTCTCCTCCTGTGCGGTCCATGGGTTACCCTCTCTGATCACTGCGGTGGAACACTGCGGTGTCTGGCTCACTCTTCTTGACCCACAGGGCGAAGCCTCCATGGTGTGACGGGGTTCTCTGTAGTCCTGGAGTATCCCACAGGTGCCGATCCCCGATGTCCGGTACATCTTTGGGTGAACTTCCACTAGTTCCTCGCTCCCTTTTGGCAGTCTGCTCCTCGCCTTCTATGAATGAATGAATGAGTGAATGAATCAGGTTATGACGGCATCACCACTTTAAGCGTAGGTGCAGGCAGAAAATAATGTACTTACAATTACGGTCATCTGCCGCGACACTACTATATATGATAAATGAAATAAATGAAATAATGAGTGGCACTGGAAACATGAGGATCAAGTGAATATATGAATTGCAGTAACTGCTCTAAGGTAAAAATGGAGATCTTAGTTCCCGTTAATGGCCACTAGCGGTTAAGCTTGGCATCCACTTACAAGGAGCTCTCCACTGCCAAGTCCTAACACTATGCCCTAGTGAATTGTGAATGTGAATAGGTTTATATGCCAAAGATTTAATTGGGAATGATGAAAAGGTGTGTGTAGGGCTCTGACAGTGTTGTCCATGTGTGGACACCAAACTAAGGAAAGGGGGGAAGGGAAAATAATATAGTGGGAGCTCAGTCAAAAATAAGCAATATATGAATCAGGTTATGACGGCATCACCACTTTAAGCGTAGGTGCAGGCAGAAAATAATGTACTTACAATTACGGTCATCTGCCGCGACACTACTATATATGATAAATGAAATAAATGAAATAATGAGTGGCACTGGAAACATGAGGATCAAGTGAATATATGAATTGCAGTAACTGCTCTAAGGTAAAAATGGAGATCTTAGTTCCCGTTAATGGCCACTAGCGGTTAAGCTTGGCATCCACTTACAAGGAGCTCTCCACTGCCTAGTCCTAACACTATGCCCTAGTGAATTGTGAATGTGAATAGGTTTATATGCCAAAGATTTAATTGGGAATGATGAAAAGGTGTGTGTAGGGCTCTGACAGTGTTGTCCATGTGTGGACACCAAACTAAGGAAAGGGGGGAAGGGAAAATAATATAGTGGGAGCTCAGTCAAAAATAAGCAATATATGAATCAGGTTATGACGGCATCACCACTTTAAGCGTAGGTGCAGGCAGAAAATAATGTACTTACAATTACGGTCATCTGCCGCGACACTACTATATATGATAAATGAAATAAATGAAATAATGAGTGGCACTGGAAACATGAGGATCAAGTGAATATATGAATTGCAGTAACTGCTCTAAGGAAAAATGGAGATCTTAGTTCCCGTTAATGGCCACTAGCGGTTAAGCTTGGCCATTCATTATTTCATTTATTTCATTTATCATATATAGTAGTGTTGCTCCTCGCCTTCTGTCCCACTAAGGCTTGCGGGACGTCAGAAGGGCCACTCCGGGTCACTGGCTCGGGCCTAACCGCGGCACCGACCACCAGGACATCTTCGCAGGTCTCCTAGCATCTGCACACTCTGACTAACTCCTTCAACAGCAGCAGTATTTATAGGGGATCTTGCCTAAGGTCGGCAAGAGGAGCTCCCCCTACTGTGACGGGGTGGAAGATGTTGCATGTAGTAGATACCTGCTGTGGAAACCCAACTGTGCATTAGAGAAGCCTGTGGCTACCTGCGTGAGTAGGGCGTCACACTGTGGGCATAAAAGGAGATAAACTCATGGTGTGGCCACCATTTTATGTTGACCTCAACCCTATAGAGAACCTTTGGAGTATAATCAAGCAAATGATCTATGAGGGTAGGAGGCAGTTCACATCAAAACAGCAGCTCTCGGAGGCTATTCTGACATCATGAAAAGAAATACAAGCAGAATCTCTCCTCACAAGTTCAATGGATGTAAGAATTGGGAAGGTGATATCAAAGAAGGGTTCCTATGTTAACATGTAACTTGGCCTGTTAGAATGTTTTGGAGTTAAGTAGCTTTTTATTTCAGTGAATGTTCTTTCAAACATGTCAAATGTTTAGAAACTCTCCTGTGCCTAATAATTTGGAACAGTGCATTTAGAGTTTTTTTTGTTATTTTGAAGATTATACTGTTATCATTGGGAGGTTTCTTCAATAAAATTCGATGTATACTCTAACGGGTGATGACTTTTGTTACACTGACTGTCATTTGCACCGACCATTTAGGAAAATCAGGGAAAAATAACATTTACATAATAATTTGGAACATGGTGTAAAGTATAGTTCTTTATTTACAATGATAGTCCCACCAATTTGAGGGGATGGGAAGTAGATAAAAGCTGCATAAGTGGCCACCAACCAATCGGTGTAGAGTTTTTGGGTCTGGTGGAGTTTGACAAATAATTATGTTCAGAGCACTAGTGAGTTCCTTATGTCTAATTGACGATTAGGGAGAATGATGGGCCACCCTAAAAAGATGTGTTTTCAGGGAGCACATAAATATATGTAAGTTGTGGATAGTCTTAATTTCTTGGGGTTGCATTCTTGCATTCCAGAGCAGATGTTAATCTAAAGTTGCTTCCAGAGCAAAGAGGATGGGTGGGCTGATACTGAGAAATGAGGGTAATGAGGTAGGGAGGTGCTGCACTGTGAAGAGTTTGTGGGTGAGAACAAGCAGATTGAACTGGATCCTATAATGTTTGGCCAGCCAGTGCAATGACTGGCACAGAGCAGAGACATCTGAGTAGATGACCCTGGCTGCTGCATTAAGGATGGACTGGAGAGGTTAAAGCCTACTGAGGGAGGCCAATTAATAAAGAATGACATAAATCAAGGTGGGAATTGGTCAGGGCCACAGTGAGGGTTTTAGTTGTTTCCATGGTGGGGAAGGGGTAAATTCTGGAGATGCTTTTCAGGTGCAAGCGACAAGAGCAGGTGAGAGATTGTTTATAGAAGGTGAAGGAAAGATTAGCATCAAATATAACACCCAGACAGCAAGCCTGCTGCCATTGTGGTGCCGCACAATGAGAGGGAGAGGTCAGATTTAGGGAGGTTAGTGGAGGGCGGGATCAGAAGAAGTTCCATTTTGGAAAGGTTGAGTTTCAGATAGAGAGTGGAAATTATATTGGAAACCTCAGTTAGACAGTTATTGGCTTTCTGTAATACAGTGGGGGTAAGGTCAGGGGACGAAGTGTATAATTGTGTGTCATCAGCATAAATATGATACTGGAAGCCAAATCTGCTGATGGTCTGTCCAATCGGGGCCATGTAGAGAGAGAAGAGACAAGGGCCAAGGACTGAACCATGAGAGACTCCAATAGTGAGAGGAAGAGGAGAAGAAGTGGAGCCAGCAAACAATACACTGAAAGAGCGGTCAGAAAGATAGGAGGAGAACCAGGAGAGAGCCATGTCCTTTATGCCGATGGAATGCAACATAGAGAGTTGGAGAAAGTGGTCAACAGTGTCAAAGGCTGCAGAAAGGTCAATAAGAATATGAGAGTGGTCACCATTACCTTTAGCCATCAAAAGGTCATTGGTCACTTTGATGAGGGCAGTTTCTGTAGAATGTAGGGGGAGGAAATCAGACTGCAATGAATCTAGAAGATAGTCAGTGGAGAGGTAACGGATGAGGTGGGAGTAGACCAGGCGCTCCAAGAATTTAGATATGAAGGGGAGATTGGAGATAGGTCTGTAGTTATTAGTGCATGATGGGTCAAGAGAAGTTTTCTTTAATAATGGAATAATGATAGACTGTTTGAACAAGGAAGGGAAGATGTCAGAAGACAGGGAGGGGATTGAAGATTTTCGTTAGTTGAATAGCGACAACCATGAAGGAAGATAGGAGTAAGTGTGAGGGAATGGGGCAGTGGTGCATGTCGTAGGGCAATGGTCCATATAGTAGGACTTTATTGTTTATCCACAACCTTTCTTTCACTTTGCATCACACTGTTGACTCATGTTCAGTCTTTGAGCGTTTAGTATACCCAAGTCCCTTTTTCTCACGTGCTGTTGCTTAGCCCTATTCCTCTCATTATGTATATGTTTTTTTTTTTCATTTTTCTTGCCTAGATGTATGACTTTGACTTTTTTCTCTTTTAGGGTGCCTTCACATCTGCGTATCTTTTCTCGTCGCAGATCTCGGTGATTAAAGTATCAGAGGGTCATGCGGGTGTCATGCGTTTTGACACCCGCATGACATGCATATGTCATGCGAATATCATGCGCATGAGATTCATATGACATGCCAGTGTGCGGTTTCCCCACACCTAGCATCTGTACGTCTTACGCATGTCATAAGTTAGAACAGATACACAGATAGATAGATAAACAGATAGCTAAATAGATAGATAAATAGGATAGATAGATAGATAGATAGATAGATAGATAGATAGATAGATAGATAGATAGATAGATAGATAGTAGGATAGCTAGATCAAGCTTACCAGTGTCCTGCTGCTGCTTCCTGGGCAGCCCTTTAAGCTTCATGTATATTAATTGAATTGACTGACAACATCCAATCACAGATGCTCACTTTCTGTGAGACATCTGTGATTGGCTGTTGCAATCAGACTGCATGTCCACAATCTGGACAGTGTCTATGTTTGATTGTCATACTCATTAGTGTATGGCAACCAACCTGCCGTCATGCTGTGTAAAATAAATAAATAATTTTTTAAAAATGTGTAGGGCTTCACTGTATTTTTCAGTCTCAGCACACATAAAGCGGACATCTACGAGTTGCCACCCCAAGCTGCCTAATTTTAATTGGTTGGCAAAAAAATGCATAGGGCTTCACCCAATTTTTAATTGCAGGCCAAGATAAAACTAGGCAGCTGGGTGATAGTATTCTCAGCGGGTTAGGGGCCTATCATTATTTGGCCCCCCATGCTATAGAATAGCAGCCTGCAGCTGCCCCAGAAATTGGCACATTCAGAAGAAGTGCCAATTCCTGGCACTTTACCCGGCTATTCCAGTTGCCCTGCTGCAATGGCACACTGGGTAATATGGGGTTAATGCCAGCTTGTATTGCCAGCTGGCATTAAGCCCAAGATTCATAATGTAAGGGCAATGTTAGACCCAGCCATTATGAATTTCTAGTAAATAGTAAAGAAGACACAACTCACATAGAATAAAACATTTTATTAGAAAAAAAACACATATTTGACTCCATCTTTATTACGCCCTCATACTCATCCTTGATCCTCTGGGACGTCTTCTCTCAGCTGGCCAGATCGCAATCGCAATCAGAGGCTGCGGTGAAGAACAAAGTGTCCTGTCATTTCAGCCTCTGAACACTGAATGAGAGCCCGGAGAGTTGTGGCTGGGTAAGCGGGATGTCACTGAGGTCACCCGAGGACAGCTCAGCTAACCATGCTAACTGCTATGGCCCATGAATTCTGCTGTCTACCAAAAAATCCTGAAGGAGAATATCTGGCCAGCTTTTTGTGACCTCAAGGTGAAATGCACTTGAGTTACAATGATCCAAAACACACCAGAACTTCCACCTCTGAATGTCTTAAGAAAAACAAAATTAAGACTTTGGAGTGGCCTAGCCAAAGTCCTGTTCTTTATCTCATTGAGGTGCTATGGCCTGACCTTAAAAAGTTGGTTAATGCTCATAAATCTTCCAATGTGGCTGAATTACAACAATTCTGCAAAGATGAGTGGGTCAAAATTCCTCCAGAGCGTTGTAAAAGACTCATTTCCAGTTGCTGCAAATGTTTAATAGCAATTGTTGCTGGTAAGGGAGGCCCAACCAGTTATTAGGTTTGGGGGCAATCACTTCTTCACACAGGGTCCTGTAAGTTTGGATTTCTTTTTCCCTTATAAATATAAACCACATTTTGTGTTTGCTTGTGTTATTTTTATCTATTATTGAAATTTATTGGATGAAAGAATGCAAAAGAATAAGGTATCAGAAAGGGTGCAAATACCTTTTCACATCACTGTATATTTTGGGGTATAGATTGATGTTAAGTCAATTAATCGTAGTGCTGCTCCAAAGACACGCTCGGCTGTAAACTCACCAATTTACATTGGTTTGTTAGAGAGAAGACCTTCCCTGTTCCTGATCCATAATTCGGTAGGTAAATTGTTTCTGTTGTTCTGGGCACATAGGAGGGAATCAATGGGACAGCACTTTGATGCCAGTTTTTCGGATTGCATATATGTAAATACTCTTTGTAGTAAGCCTTGGGATGGTCAGACACTAGATTAATTCCATCTTGCCGATGTCCCATTGACTAGTAGTTGTTTGGCTCTGTTTCCTTTTGTGACCTGCTGTATCTTTAGTGAATCCCTTGGTTCACACACCAGCATAGAGTAATACAGTGTTGGCCAAAAGAATTGACACCCCTGCAATTCTGTCAGATAATACTCAGTTTCTTCCTGAAAATGATTGCAATTACATATTCTTTGGTATTATTATCTTCATTTAATTTGTCTTCAATGAAAAAACACAAAAGAGAATGAAGCAAAAAGCAAAACATTGATCATTTCACACAAAACTCCAAAAATGGGCCGGACAAAAGTATTGGCACCCTCAGCCTAATACTTGGTTGCACAACCTTTAGCCAAAATAACTGCGATCAACCGCTTCCGGTAACCATCAATGAGTTTCTTACAATGCCCTGCTGGAATTTTAGACCATTCTTCTTTGGCAAACTGCTCCAGGTCCCTGATATTTGAAGGGTGCCTTCTCCAAACTGCCATTTTTAGATCTCTCCACAGGTGTTCTATGGGATTCAGGTCTGGACTCATTGCTGGCCACCTTACAAGTCTCCAGTGCTTTATCTCAAACCATTTTCTAGTGGTTTTTGAACTGTGTTTGGGTCATTGTCCTGCTGGAAGACCCATGACCTCTGAGGGAGACCCAGCTTTCTCACACTGGGCCCTACATTATGCTGAAAATTTGTTGGTAGTCTTCAGACTTCATAATGCCATGCACACGGTCAAGCAGTCCAGTGCCAGAAGCAGCAAAGCAACCCCAAAACATCAGGGAACCTGTGCCATGTTTGACTGTAGGAACTGTGTTCTTTTCTTTGAATGCCTCTTTTTTCCTCCTGTAAACTTTATGTTGATGCCTTTGCCCAAAAAGAGAGAACATTCTTCCAAAATGTTTTTGGCTTTCTCAGGTAAGTTTTGGCAAACTCCAGCCTGGCTTTTTTATGTCTCAGGGTAAGAAGTGGGGTCTTCCTGGGTCTCATACCATACAGTCCCTTTTCATTCAGACGCCCACGGATAGTAAGGGTTGACACTGTTGTACCCTCAGACTGCAGGGCAGCTTGAACTTGTTTGGATGTTAGTCAAGGTTCTTTATCCACCATCCGCACAATCTTGCGTTGAAATCTCTCGTCAATTTTTCTTTTCCGTCCACATCTAGGGAGGTTAGCCACAGTGAGCTTTAAACTTCTTGATGACACTGCGGACGGTAGACACAGGAACATTCAGGTCTTTGGAGATGGACTTGTGGCCTTGAAATTGCTGATGCTTACTCACAATTTGGTTTCTCAAGTCCTCAGACAGGTCTTTGGTCTTCTTTCTTTTCTCCATGCTCAATGTGGTACTCACAAGGACACAGGACAGGTCAACTTTAATCCATGTCAACTGGCTGCAAGTGTGATTTAGTTATTGCCAACATCTGTTAGGTGCCACAGGTAAGTTACAGGTGCTGTTAATTACACAAATTAGAAAAGCATCACATGATTTTTCTAAGGGTGACAATACTTTTGTCCACCCCTTTTTATGTTTGGTGTGGAATTATATCCAATTTGGCTTTAGGACAATTCTTTTGTGTTTTTTTCATTGAAGACAAATTAAATGAAGATAATAATACCAAAGAATTTGTGATTGCAATCATTTTCAGGAAGAAACTGAGTATTATCTGACAGAATGGCAGGGGTGTCAATACTTTTGGCCAACACTGTAGGTCTAACAAACAGCTATGAAGAATAGGTCGTGAGTATCCCTGCACAGAAGAGCTGAACAGGATGCTCATATGCTGGGAGAAATGATTAATATGGTGGGATTAAGATAGTGATACTCCCAGGTAGAGGGATGCTTGAACTGGGTGCAATAGTACAGTGCATGCTGGATTTAAGAATACTGAATGGATGTAAAGAGTGCACTATTAGATAAAAGAATCCTGCTTAGTATGAACTAAAGCAATAAAATATAGTAACCCGTGAAACAGGGAAGATAATCAAAAAGAAAGAAAAATGTGATGATGATGATGATGAATGATGATATACATGACTTATGACACCAAATATTTATATATTATATATATATTTGCAAATTTCTATAGATGTTTTCTTTCAGACATTGTCCATCCCATCACTTCCTTGGCCAAGAAGGAAAATCCCTTTCTTTGGTCATCACAGGCTCAAGAAGCTTTGGATTCGCTTAAGAAATGTTTCACCTCAGCACTGCTGTTGATCCACCCAGACCCAGAATATCCTTTATTTGTGGAGGTGGACGTTTCATTTAATGCTTTAGGGACCATTCTTTCCCAAAGAACTGGAGAGAAGGGTCTGCTAAATCTTTGTGCTTTCTTTTCTTATAGGCTTACCTCGGCAGAAAAAAAAACTATGATGTGGGAGACAAAGATCTACTGGCTAATATTGCAGCTTTCAAGAAATGGAGGCACCATCTGCAAAGAGCTGCACAACAGATCGTAGTGCTGATTGACAATCACAATTTAGAGTTCCTCAGGTCTAGATGTCTTTCTTCTCATCAGGCTCATTGGAATTTATTTTTAAATGAATTTAATTTTGTTATTTCATACCATCCAGGTGCTCGTAATGGGAAGGCTGATGCTTTTTCCCGAATCCATGCTGCGGAATCCATACCTGGAGCCCCATCCAAGAGCATTCTATCTGATGCCAACTTCATCAGAGTTATCCACGACCAGAACTTGTGGAAGGAGATCAAGGAGGCCTATGATGGAGATATATTTCTAACTTATCCACCTGTTGATATCAATCTTGTCCTTAATGGTTGCGTGTGGTTCAGAGATCGACGTATACACGTTAGGGATGAGCGAGTATATTAGCTACTATTTGGAACTCGCCGAATAGTAGGGTACTCAGGCTACTCATACTCTGCGAGCATCCTTGCGATTACTCGCAGAGTAACGAGTCCAATGTAAATCAATGGGAAATGCAATTCCTCTGCTGCTGGACCCTATAAAGAGGTCTGGCAGCAGAGGAAAAACCTTCAATTCCCCACTTCATTGTTTAAAAGCCAGCGGTAAAAAGCCGCCGGCTTTTAAACAATGCTGAAGCCCCCTACTGGCTTTCCCGTCGCCTGACAGCAGGATCCTCCGCTCACCCCACCGCCTCCCCACCCGATCCTAACTTAGGATCGGGTGGGGAGGCTGTGGGGGGAGTGGAGGATCCTGTTGTCAGGCAGCCGGGAAGCGCAGAACCGACCGCGGCCAGTGGGGAGCTGTCCCGCGGTCGTGAACTGAGGTAAAACCGAATTCTCCCGGATTGCCCCGGTCCAGTGCAATCGGGACCATAGGGCCCCATGTTATGGGGCGCCAGATTGCACCGGACCGGTACAATCTGGAAGAATCTGGTTTTCAAACCGGTTTTGAAAACTGGATTCTCCCGGATGGTACCGGTCAGGTGCAATCTGGCGCCCCATAATATGGGGCTCTATGGTCCCAAATTGCACCGGACCGAGGCAATCCGGGAGAATCTGGTTGTACCTCAGTTCACGACCGCGGACAGCTCCCCGCTGGCCGCGGTCGGTTCTGCGCTTCCAGGCTGCCTGACAGCAGGATCCTCTGCTCCCCCCGCAGCCTCCCCACCTGATCCTAAGTTAGAATAGGGTGGGGAGGTGGTGGGAGGAGTGGAGGATCCTGCTGTCAGGCGATGGGGAAGCCAGTAGGAGGCTTCAGCATTATTTAAAAGCCGGCGGCTTTTTACCGCTGGCTTTAAGCAATGAAGTGGGGAATTGCAGGTATTTCCTCTGCTGCCAGACCTCTTTATAGGGTCTAGCAGCAGAGGAATTACTCACAATACTCGCTTCCCATTGACTTACACTGGACTCGCTAGACTAGTACCGAGTACCGAGTATCGGGACCTACTCGTTACGAGTCTAGCGAATCCGAATATTTCAGTACTTGCTCATCCCTAATCTACGTCCCTGAGGCCATCTGTCTGCAGATCAGCAAGTTGGTCAATGACTTCAAGTTGGCTGGTCACATGGGGGTACAGAAGACACAAGAGTTCCTAAGCAATTTTTCTGGTGGCCGACTAGCCTGAAGGGTATTAAGGACTGTGTTCTCTCTTGCAAGGTATTGTGTGGTGCCCCGCAACGAGTGCGTCACAAGAGGTATTGCAGCCATAAAAGCAGCCGCAATATTCTCTGACACAGCATGACCTAGTTAATTTAGAAATCCAACCCTGCATGCATCACCTAGAACAGAGGTCCAATCCTAGGTCCTGGTGGGCGGAGTGCTAGGGAAGTGTAGGAGAACAGACACTTAGTCTACACAGAAGGAGTCTAGAACAGAGTCTAGAACAGAGTCAAGAGAGAGAACTTGAACTTGGAGTAGGAGCGGGGCTCCGCACCCCGTGCAGCCCCCGGCCATCACCGGTCGGTGTCAGCACCTGAGGCCTTACCAACCGGGATTGGGCATCATTCACACGGGTTCCCAAAAGACCCCCGTGCCCACAACTCACAGCCGTTCACTGGTACCGAAGCTGGCAGCAGTTCACCTCTGCTACGCGAACCAGAAGCGTGGAGGAGCAGCTTCGCAGGAGCACCCCACCACCAGCCAACTTCCAGTCGTCTAACCAGCGGTGTACCCACCGAGGGATCCAAGGCTCCCCAAAACATCCAGAACGTACATCATGGATAGGGCATTGAAGCAGCCTCCCCGTACCTGACCTGGTATTCCTGGGCGACACTGGCAATCACTTAGTTAGAATGGAGGAACACTGCGGATTTCTAAGGGACACCCATCACTGCTGAGTCCACCCGGTCCACTACCCGTGAACTGTATACCAGTACTTCCTGCTGGTTACAGTAAAGACCCGTTGCAGAGACTTTCTGTGTCCGTGCTTCCTTATGAACTGTCCGCCGCACTACAAGGTAACCGCAGCTGCCGCACAACATCTTAAGCAGCTCCAGCCTCCGGGGATAAACCGCTCAGCCTGTGGGGAGCGTTCCATCTTGCTGCTATCCATCCCCCGGAGGTTCCGCAGCGTCGTAGTCCTTACCGAACTACTCATAGGTGGCGTCACGAATAAATTAAAAACCCCTTTAATCTGTTCCTACAAGACGTCTCAACCCTTTTGATCTGCACTACACCGTGCCCCACTACCGCAGGCGCGGTCCACTCGTGACAAGGAGGAAGGAAGCATCGCCTGTCTAAACCGGAGTCCCGACCACGGTGAGTCATGTGCTCTTTATAAAACTCCTCATGCGCAACCTGTGGGTCTTCTTCAATCATTATCTGATCCATCCCACTCATGGGGTTCTATCCAATGGACTTCATTATGGAGCTGCCTACATCGGGTGAAATAATGTGATCCTGTAGTGGTTGATCGCCTGACATTTTGATCCAAGCACCGGCCTCCCCTCAGCTAAGGATACAGTGAACTTGATTCTACAGAACAGTTTTCGCTGTATGGGGTTCCAACTGAGATCATCTTTGTCCAAGGAGTGCAGTTCACCTTAAGATCTGGAAGGGTTTTGCTCTGCACTTTATATTAATATCTGTTTTTCTTCTGCGTATCACCCCCAGACAAACAGTCATACTAAGTGTACCAATCAAAGTCTGGAACAATATTTACAATGCATACGTCAGCCATCTTCAGGATGATTGGTTTTAGTTAATTCCATTAGCCGAATACGCCTACAATTCTCACAGTGCTTCCACTAAGTGCTTCCTTTCTTTGCCAATCTGGGTTACCATTCAAGTATCTTGCCTAGGTCTCTGATTAATGCTCTAGTTCCAGCTGTAGAGGACTGCGATGAGACCAAAATTTAGAGGTTCTGAAGAAATCTCTGACCTCACCTCAAGAACGTTACAAGAGATCGGCTGATAGATTCCGCAAGCTGGAACTCATGCTCAAGGAGAGAGACTCAGTGTGGTTATCCACTAAAAATCTGAAATTAAACATTCCTTCACAGAAATGTGTACATAAGTTTATTAGCCCTTTCAAGATCAATGGTATTGTGATGTTTGTGGTCTGCCACCTAAAGCTGCCTAGGACTATAAAGGTACACCCAGTTTTCCATGTTTCTTTACTGAAGTCTGTGTCTCCTAATACCTTCCAGGGATGCGTTGTGCCACCTCCGCAACCTGTGATGATTGATGAACAAGAACACCAATGGCCTACTGACTGCAAAGGGCAGGCGACACTACTCTGTCCTCCTCCTCCTTGACCTATCTGCCGCCTTTGACACCGTTGACCATTCCCTCCTACTTCAGATTCTGGAATCTCTTGGCGTCACCGACCTAGCACACTCTTGGATCTCCTCATACCTAATGGACCGGACTTTCAGCGTCACCCACTCCCACACCTCCTCTTTGCTCCACCACTATCTGTCAGTGTCCCCCAAGGCTCGGTACTGGGGCCACTACTCTTCTCTATCTACACCCTCAGCCTAGTGCAACTCATTGAGTCCCACAGCCTTCAGTACCACCTCTATGCTGATGACACCCAGATCTATCTGTTTGGGCCCGACATCAACTCTCTACTATCCAAAATTCCACAATGCCTGTCCGCTATCTCATCCTTCTTCTCTGCTTGTTTCCTAATACTGAACATGGACAAAACAGAGTTCATTGTCTTTCCCCCAATAATCTCTCCCCCTCTACCAGACCTACCCATCACTGTCAACGACTGCTGACTCTCCCCAGTCCTCCACGTCAAGTGCCTCAGGGTAATCTTCGACTCTTCCCTCTCCTTCAAGCCTCACATCCAAGCCCTCGCCACCTCCTGCCGACTCCAGCTCAAAAACATTTCCCAGATCCGCACTTTTCTTGACCATGACACTGCTAAAACATTTATTCATGCGCTCATCATCTCCCGCCTTGACTACTGCAACCTCCTGCTCACCAGCCTCCCTGCTACCTCCCTCGCACCTCTCTAATCTATCGTAAACTCCGCCACCCATCTAATCCACCTGTCTCCCCACTACTTCCATGTCTCCCCCCTCTGCCATGCCCTTCACTGGCTCCCCACTTCTCAGAGATCCCAGTTCAAAACCTTAACCATGACATACAAACCATCCACAACCTGTCCCCTCCATACATCTCTGACATGATCTCCTGACACCTACCCTCAAACAAACTGTGATCATCTCAAGAGCTCTTCCTCTACTCCACTCTCATTACCTCCTCTCACAACTGCATACAAGATTTCTCCCGTGCATCCACTATACTCTGGAACTCTCTCCCCCAACATATCACACTTGCCTACCCTGGTAACCTTCAAAAGAATACTGAAGACCCACCTCTTCTGACAAGCCTATAACATACAATGAGACCCATCCACCGCACCAACTCACGTTCCGCACTTCCCCCTCCTACTGTATCCCAACCCGTTCCTTGTGGACTGTGAGCCCTTGCGGACAGGGTCCTCTCCCGTCATGTACCTGTACGATTTGATTGTCCATGCACATTGTACTTGTACTCGTCTGCCGTTTCAATATGTGAAGCGTCATGGAATCTAATGGTGCTATATAAATGTTATCCCCTGAGGAAGATTCTTGGGAACCTGTGAATTTTTTGTTTCAATCAGAGATTACCTGAGAAACCGGGTCCAGGATCGTTCTGATGCCGCTGATGTAGGAATGACTAAATGTCAAGACTCTGAATATTTTGATTATCTTTTGGGAATTCTTATCCTATTCCAAGATGGCACCATTTGCCTCTTGTGTCCTTTCTCTTTCTGCCTTTATAAACCCCACACCAGCCCCTAGTCAGTGCTAGAGCATTCTGCCTGTGTCCTGTTCCTGGTGGCTTTTCAGGCTTTCTGCCTACTCCTGCAAACCTGTGTAAATCTCCTGCCCTTCAGAGGTTCTGCTACCTACACCTGTGCCAGTGCTTCTTCTGCTTCTGGCGACTTGAGCTACTCCCTTTGTGGCTCTTGCTCTCCTGCCTTTGCTAACACGTAAGCTGGCTGCTGCTTTATCGCTTTCTATGTTTAAATAACTGCAGAGCACAAGACTATTCTGGACTCCTGGACTCTAGAAATTTGTTTTGCATCAGGTTCTGGACTTTCTAAGACCTCCTTCCCAGGCCTCCCTGGATGGTTTAATGAATTAGGTTAGGCTCACACATGTGTTTTTATTTTGAAATCCGGATCCGGTTTTGAGCTTTTAAAAAGCTCAAAACCGGAGCAGGAAACGCTCCTCATAGGAGCCCATTATGGTAACCGGATTGCTTTACAAGCAGTCCGGTTACCGGCTCCGGATCTGCAGCCTGCATGAAAAATCATGCAGGCTGCAGTTTTCGGAGCAGTTCTAGCCTTCGCAATGCAGTAACCACATTGCTCAGGATGTGTAATCCTTCGCAATGCAGTAACCATATAGTTTGCTCATCCCTGCTGCCAAATGTGACCCTAGCCTTTTATAGATTTGCTTATACATCTCCGAACTTGAAAATATACTGAACTTGAAATATACTTTTTTGTTACATGCAATTAATCTATAGTTATAGGCTATTAATCTTTTTATTTAACAGCAGCATTTGCCCTTATTCTCATTTTTTTTTTTGCATGCATCGGTGTGCTGTGTTCACACATTTTTAAATGTTTTTAACTTTTTGGTTTAAGACTAATGAAGAAGTTGGCTCACCACTTCAGTGTTGCACAAAAATATATAGTCCAATATTATTGTAGAATAATTGGTACACACATAATAGATAAAAGAGGATACATATGTTCCAGCAAAAAAAAAATATTATTTTTCTTACTTTTTTGCTTCAATGAAATACATTTTTCCCTTAAAAAACATATTTAATTGATGCAAAAAAGCAAGAAAAATAATATTTTTTTTTTTTGCTGGAACATATACCGTATATACTCGTGTATAAGCCGACCCGCGTATAAGCCGACCCCCCTACTTTTGCCCCAAAAATCTGGAAAAACCTATTGACTCGTGTATAAGCCGAGGGTGGACCTCAGCACAGGTATACAGCCCCCAGCAGTGTGGTATACAGGCCCCCCCCAGTGGTATACAGGCCTCCCCAGTGGTAGTATACAGCAGCCCCAGTGGTAGTATGTAGCATCCCCAGCAGCCCCAGTGGTAGTATACAGCAGCCCCAGTGGTAGTATACAGCAGCCCCAGTGGTAGTATATAGGAGCCCCAGCAGCCCCAGTGGTAGTATACAGCAGCCCCAGTGGTAGTATACAGCAGCCCCAGTGGTAGTATACAGCAGCAGCCCCAGTAGTATATACAGCCCCAGTGGTAGTATACAGGCAGCCCCAGTAGTATACAGGCAGCCCCAGTAGTATATACAGCCCCAGTGGTAGTATACAGGCAGCCCCAGTAGTATACAGGCAGCTCCAGTAGTATATACAGCCCCAGTGGTAGTATACAGGCAGCCCCAGTAGTATACAGGCAGCCCCAGTAGTATATACAGCCCCAGTGGTAGTATACAGGCAGCCCCAGTAGTATATACAGCCCCAGTGGTGTATACAGCCCCAGTGGTAGTACATTGCAGCCCCAGTGGTGTATACAGCCCCAGTGGTAGTATTTTGCAGCCCCAGCGGTAATATACAGCAGCCCCCGTAATCCAGGGCCCCCCCAGCCTGACTCTGGTCACCTGTAAAGGAAACTATACTTATCACAGTGCCGCTGTCCGCGCCCGCTGTCCGCGCCCGCTCGCAGCTGCCGACCGCGATCCTCCATCTTGCGTCTTCTTCCTGTTTCCTGTGCTCGTCGCAGGGAATGACGTCATTGCCCGCGACGAGCACAGAAACAGGAAGAAGACGCAAGATGGAGGATCGCGGTCGGCAGCTGCGAGCGGGCGCGGACAGCGGGCGCGGACAGCGGCACTGTGATAAGTATAGTTTCCTTTACAGGTGACCGGAGTCAGGCTGGGGGGGCCCTGGATTACGGGGCTGCTGTATGCCGATGTATACATCGGTATGTACCGGTGTATACATCGGTATACAGCACTGACTCGCGTATAAGCCGAGGGGGGTACTTTTCAGCCCAATTTTTGGGCTGAAAAACTCGGCTTATACGCGAGTATATACGGTATCTCCTCTTTTTTTCTATTATGTGTGTGCCAATTATTCTACAATAATATTTAACTTTTTGGTGTCTTGAAAATTGTGTCTTTTTTCAATAAAATTTTGTATAAACCACATTTCCTTGATATGTGCAATTGGTCAGTCCACATGTCCTTCCTTCTTTTTCCGGCGCTGACCAAGGGGGATCAGAACCTGGAGTATATGATTACATGGATATCGGTCTAGAGACATCAGCCTCGACAAAAGAAGCACCAGAGATTACTTAAAGGGAACCTGTCACCTGATTTTAAGTCCCTACACTATCTCTAGCTGTCCCTACACCTTCCTAGCAGCTCCCTATCTATTTCTTTCTTATCTAAAGTGTCCCTATTAAACATGTGTAAATGTATTCTGGGTCCTCTATGCCCCCATTCTTTGGAATCTCCCGCCCTCTGTGTAGTTCTATGCACCAGCCGGACGTCACATCCGGCGCGGTGCATTATGGGGCCGGTCACATGATCGGCCCCAGTGCATTATGGGCTTGATCACGTGATCGGCCCGGCCTCAATAAGCGCATTGCGCATGAGGTTTTGGACATTACCATATCCAAACCCACCAGCTCAGCCATGGGACAACGACTGGAGTGGAAGTACAGCTGCTATAAGAAACTGCAACTACAGGTGGCATGTCAGTTTCGACAAATCAAAATCAGGGACATTGACACATGCTCGGATTTGATCCAGAAATTGGCCCGTTGGCATACCCAGAAGGATGTGGAGGACAATGAGGACCCCGCTGAGATTGACTCAAAGGATTTAAACTGTGTGCCACATCATGGAGCCAGTGACAATCGGGAATCAACCTGGTCCCAAGCAGTCAAGGAGTAGTTGGCTGCATTGGCGCACAAAGCCTCAAGAGAAGGAAGGGCTTGTGTTTTGGGATTTGTTTTGGAAATTCCATTGACTGACTGCTAGCACCAGCAGCTCGAGTAGAATTATTCTGCTACCCAGCAGAAGCCCCACTAGGACAATGGTATATAAACAGCGTCTGTGACTTGCCCAATCCATGGCACTGTTATATGTGTGAATGCCTGTGACATATGGATAAAGATTGTCTCCATGCCTGGAGCCCATCTTCCAGTACAGCCAGTCCAGGTCAGTGACGTACAAGCCACGGGACTACAAGATACTGATTCTGTCAACACCCTGGTAAGCCCAGAAACTGTTTCCTCAGACCATTTACCATGTTCCCAATTATCCATTTCCCTGGATGAGGTGCAGTACTCAGACATCCCTCTGGCATATGTGCAGCTGGACAGGGTGACCAACCAGGAAGAGGGCGAGGTGGAAGTTGAGGACAGCATTCCCACACCTGTTATTGTGAAGACTGAGCAGGGAGAGGGCGAGTTGGAGTCTATGGACTGCGTCCCCAGCCCTGTTGTTTTGGGAACTAACCAGGATGAGGTTGATGTGAGTTTTGTAGACAGACTCCCCTCATCTGTTAGTTCAGGGCCTTACCTGGAGGAAGTTGAAGTGGGGGTCATGGATAGCCTTCCCACATTGCTTATTTTGCAAATTGAACTATGACAAGGACTATCCAGCCAGATTGTCACATCATCACCCACATCCAAAAAGCCAAGCAGCACCCTGATGTGAATCTTGCTGCCACTCCTTCTGAGGATAACCCATGTTCTCAGCCCCCATCATTCTCCTCTGAGCCATCAACAGTGAGTGAACCTAACCAGACTGTGGCCATTGAATGGGAGGAATTGATAGCAAGAGGTTTATGAAAGCCCATCTCATGGATCCCACCTTGGTGCTTGTTCACAATATGTCTGCCTATCCTGTTGGAGGTAATCTGGAGGAGGTGTATAGATGTAAGCCTCGATTGCTGACCTCACCATTAAAAAAGACAATGCCGCCAAGTGGTGACTAATGATCAGAGCCTTAACACATCTGGCTGCCCCATCTGGCTAATTAAGAAGGGGGAGGAATGTGACGACATGGATTTTTTTAATGTTTAAGATAGGACATGTTTGTATTTTGTATGTTAAGTTGTGATAAGTCACTCATTGTTTCTAATAGACTCTTAGGAGTCTACCAGTGTCCAAAGGTTTATGTAATTATCTCACCCCTTTGTCAGAGAAGGTCAGAGGCTCAAAGACAGTTAAGGATGGGAGCCTTCTATTTTCCAAAGATGTGTATTGCTGATTCTATGTAAATTACTATTGTTTGATGTTGAGGAGGGCAGACTAAATGTAACTAGCCTTAGTTCCTTTCTGTCCACATCATTTAGATGAACGTTATCCAAGCGGCTTGAAATCTAGCCAATGAGAGCACAGTGATATTCCACCAATTGTGAAGTGTTCAATGGTATGAATTCAGTGCTTAAGGTTATATAAGGAGGACTGTTCATTGACCAGGAGTTGTCATGCTGCATGCTGCAGATCCTATTGGCAGGCCATAACCCGAGGCCTAGGCGCTCCAGCGCTGACCAAGGGGGATCAGAACCTGGAGTATATGATTACATTGGCATCGGTCAAGGGACCTCAGCCCCTACTAGTGAAGCACCTGAGACTAATTAAGGAAGATATCCAGGTTGTGACATTTTGGTCACCTGGCTACAGCAGAACCTTGTAATCCCTGGTGAAGGGTGAGAAACAGTTGCCTGTTATTTTCTGCATTTTGTTTGGGTATGTGTTATATGCCTCTAACTGTTGGGGATCCAATAAAGTGTTATTATTGTGGTTCCCTCACCCTGTGTTGTCTGAGTAGTGTTCCGTCCACGGGTAAGGAGCTTGGGCGTTCAGTCCTGGTCCATGCTGTCTTTCTAAAGGTGGCTGGGTCAGCGGACGAAAGCACCCACTGACCCCCGTATCGCCACATATATATCTGCTATTATTCCTTTATAGTGAAGCTGTTGGGCCAAACTAGAACATGACCATTTCATTAATTTACGGCCATCTCATGTTGCACAAAAAATTATAAAGTTTCTTATGCCAGTTTTTATGTCTCTTCTAGTAATGATCAGTAAACTGGAGAGTAGTGATTGATGAGCTGGGCTGCTTTTGACAACTATAATACTGAGATTCCCTGGATATATCATCACACTGCATTAACATTCTGACAGCTTAGTATTTAGGGTATTATGGTAATTTATCCTTCAAATGTTGACACCTGCACTGTCAGAATTTCTTTTTAATGATTGCATAACTATTTTGTATGTTTGTTTTGTATTCTTTTCATTTGGCTAATGCCCTCTTATTAAATTGTGCCTGCAAATGAGAGTAATTAAGTGTTTCCCATAGTTCAGAAGCAATGATTAACTTTGAGAGCTGCTACTGATTATGTTTTGTCATTTATCTCTATTAATACAAGTGTAATCCAGATGATAAATGCATGTAATGTGTTTGTTGCAGTAGATAAATTTAAATAGCACATGCAATAAATAACGACAATATGAGCATATAAAAAACAATTACTTTTGTAACAACTTTGTCTTCATTGAAATTTAGATGCCGGCAAAAGAAACAAATTTACAAACCTTAAATTAAAAAGTGAAATGTCACCACTGTAAACAATGTCTCTGTAATTACACCTATTGTTCCAAAATTGACAACCTTCATGTGATAATTAGGACGTCAGTACTTAATACACGGATTGTAAGTTCACATGAATGTATTTGCATAAAAACTTCATATGGATAGCACACAGGTAAATGTTAGTTAATGGGCATATTCTCATTAATATATACTCATTTTATACTTATTTTAAATTAAGACTATGAAAAATATTGCAGCATGCACTAGCCTCATACAACTTTCACACGAAACTTGTCAGTCTTATTAATACATATGCAAAATAAAAATGAATGAAATATAGAACATACAAAATAAATCCATTTTTAAAGAGCCATTACAAGTATTTGCATATAATGTAAATGTTTAACCTTTAATACTTTTAAAATTATTATTGCAAAAAACAGACATCATATGGATGCCATATAATGTAAAAATATAGATACTGATTGCTACACAGAGGCAAATCTGAGAAGGGGATGGGTCATGGAGGGGACTGGTATTGGGCACAGATGGCAGGGATGCGCCATTGAACCACCTGGTGTGATTTTACAATATTAGAAAAAACTTTTTGACAGTGAGGGTGATCAACTAGCGAAACAGGCTGCCATGAGAGGTGGGAGCTCTCCTTCAATGGAAATGATCAAACAGAGGCTAGACAGACACCTGTCTGGGATGATTTAGTGAATCCTGCTTTGAGCAGAGAGGGTTGGACCAGATGACACAGTAGGTCCCTCCCAACTCTACCTTTCTATGATTCTATGGAACTATGAGGTATTTGCCCGGTGGCTGCATTTTACCCCCCCCCCCCCCATCCCACACTGGATTCTGCAGTTCTTTGAGCCCTGATGTAAAGCTGAAAGAATGTCTTTCAGATGTGAATACATTTGAAGCTCTGACTGCTGATACTTTCTGATCAGGGAAAAGCAATCAGCGTGATAAGGTCATCTGACCATGCAGTTAACACCACAGAGGTACAAACAACATTGGTGGTAAGTGCTCCAGTGGAGCTGAAGACACCAAAGATTTATTGCAATGGGAGGGTTTGTCAATTTTAGTACAACAGTATGAGAGTGAGGGGGAGATGAATGTGGACAGAAGAATGGAGAGTGGAGAGGGAGAGAATTTGAGGACAGAGCTTGAGGCGTGAGAGGGGAAAGGGAGCTGACAGACTGGAGAGCTGGGGAAGATAAAGTAGAGGACACATTTTGGGGAGTGAGAGGGGGATGGATGCTGACACAGAATGAAGATAAGGGGTGAGATATTTGAGGACACATTTTTTGGAGCAAGGGGGATGGATGCTGACATGGAATAGGGAGTGAGGAGAAAGAGAAATTTGAGGACACAGGATGGGGTGCTTTGGAGGAGATGGGTGCAGACAATATGAAGAGTATGGAGGTGGGGATGAATATGGACACAGTATGGGGAGCGAGGGGGTGATGGGTGCAAACAGTTTGGGAAGCAAGGGAGATGAGTGCAGACACAGTAAGGGGAGCATGGGGGAGGGAGAAATTTGAGGACACAGTATGCGGAGCTAATGACTGTGCCAAAACAGCAGAGCTCCACTGTAAAACAGTTTGAGCTGTGTTTTCAGCTATTGGGTCCCTTTGAAGGTGTTTTGTAGGCCCTTGATTTGGCCTCCAATTAATTTCAATGGGGTTTGGAGGTTCGGAAAATTGTTCGATGATCTCGTAAAATCTCACATCAGGGAGGACTTGTATGATATTGAATGAGTCTATCAAAAGTAATGCTTTTGGGGCTTCCAAACATTTTATTGATTGCCACAAAAGTAAGACATTCAGCTTTTGTGTATATGCCATAAAACACTGCAAAACATGTTACAGGAGGAAATCACATCTGCACTTTACATAACTGGGAATCCTTTTGGATATTTTTGCTGAATACACATTTTCCCACAGGTCTTAATAGGCAGAAAGAAAGTATGTTGCATTACTAGTGGCAAGTGTATTCTGATATGTATTTTCTTTTTTGGATCCACCGTATTTATTTTGTGTCTATACTTTTCTGTATATATTGTTTATGAATTTCAATTATGTGATATATACCGTATATACTCGCGTATAAGCCGAGTTTTTCAGCCCAAAAATTGGGCTGAAAAGTACCCCCCTCGGCTTATACGCGAGTCATATGGCAGGACCGGCAGCCCCGAGCAGCCCCAGCAGCCCCGTAATCCAGGGCCCCCCCAGCCTGACTCCGGTCCCCTGTAAAGGAAAATATACTTATCACTGTCCCGCTGCCGTCCCTGCCCGCATCTGCCGACATCCCGATCCTCCATCTTCATGCGTCTTCTTCCTGTTTCCTGTGTTCGTCGCAGCAATGACGTCATTGCCGGCGCCGAACACAGGAAACAGGAAGAAGACGCATGAAGATGGAGGATCGCGGATGTCGGCAGATGCGGGCGCGGACGGCAGCGGGACAGTGATAAGTATATTTTCCTTTACAGGTGACTGGAGTCAGGCTGGGGGGGCCCTGGATTACGGGGGCTGCTGTATACTACCGCTGGGGCTGCAATATACTACCACTGGGGCTGTATACACCACTGGGGCTGCAATATACTACCACTGAGGCTGTATACTACCGCTGGGGCTGCAATATACTACCACTGGGGCTGTATACACCACTGGGGCTGCAATATACTACCACTGGTGCTGTATACACCACTGGGGCTGTATATACTACTGGGGCTGCCTGTATACTACCACTGGGGCTGTATATACTACTGGGGCTGCCTGTATACTACCACTGGGGCTGTATATACTACTGGGGCTGCCTGTATATTACCACTGGGGCTGTATATACTACTGGGGCTGCCTGTATACTACTGGGGCTCCTGTATACTACCACTGGGGCTGCTGGGGATCCTATATACTACCACTGGGGCTGCTGTATACTACCACTGGGGCTGCTGGGGCTCCTATATACTACCACTGGGGCTGCTGTATACTACCACTGGGGCTGCTGGGGATGCTATATACTACCACTGGGGCTGCTGTATACTACCACTGGGGAGGCCTGTATACCACTGGGGGGGGCCTGTATACCACACTGCTGGGGGCTGTATACCTGTGCTGAGGTCCACCCTCGGCTTATACACGAGTCAATAGGTTTTTCCAGATTTTTGGGTCAAAAGTAGGGGGGTCGGCTTATACACGGGTCGGCTTATACACGAGTATATACGGTATATATTCTTGTGTTTTTTTCATTAATACATTATTTCCATTAATATTGTGTTCCAACGTGTATTTTTTCATACATTGTTGATTTTATGGAATTAACTTTAGTTATAAAGGAATTTTTTGTACATATTTTTTAAAAGGATTTTTTCATAACTTTTTACAGCCCATTCTATCTTTTCCTTGTGTGACATTTTACCATTATAGTGTTTCAATCTTAGCATGTTTTTTAAATTTGTCCATTTAGGTGAACATTTAAATCTGTTTAGTTCCAATATTTGTCTTTTATACCAGTGCTCAAGAACATTTTGTTCAAAAAGTGTTTGGTTTCTTGCCCTCTACTCCTATCTCGTGTAGTATCACCTGAGGTATTTCTGTGTCATTATACATTTTTATGGAGCTTCCAATAATAAAAGAGAAATTTTTAATAAATGGATGTGGAAAGCTGGGTCTGTTTCTTTCTATTCAAAGTTGTGCTACACTCTGAAGCAGCAGTGAGGATTCTGTACTCCAATCCCAGGTTTGAATCATTTTACGTCAGGGGTGTGCTAAGTTTTTTTCCTATACTCACTAAATTATCTATTACCCGTAATGTTATAGATACTGAGGAATTCATGCAGTCCTACTTTCAAAGTTGTTATTGTGTTTGCCTTTATAACATCTTGTGGAAGGGCATTCCACCCAGTGGCACAGCGACTGTTTGTGGCGCCCGGGGCGGTCAAAAAATTTGCCGCCCCTTTGGTTGTTGATAATCCGGAAGTATAGATAGTATGCACTGTCTGCCCCTATGTACAAGAATATGACTACTATACGAAAACACAAAGAGAAGGGGTGCAATTGGGGGGTAAGTATTGGGCCAAATGGTCACTCACCTATTGGTGTTGTCACTGTGCACCGCCACCTCTGCACAACCCCAGTGTATGGCAACAAGCAGGACTCAAGGAGGGCCTGGGGCCGGAGCAATTTTCACCGCCGTGCTGTGGAGTTCATAGTGTAATATAAATGCAAAAAACTATATTCTTAATATTATGTCACAATATCGGGATCTGAGGATCTTCTATTTCGAGGTCAGGGGCTCTCTGATGCCATGTTGCTGTCTGCCTCGCTGTCGTCCTCTTTTCACACTGCAGTGTGGTGGACAAGAGAGCATTAACTGGTTAATAACAAGAAGTATGGAGTGTGTACTAACTGAGCCATAAACCCTCCCCATACCAGTAGGATTACTATATGGATTTTCACTGGCGTGAAACTCTTATGAGTGCAATGTGTGATTTTCTCGCACTGCAATCAATCTCTGAGAGCAGATTGGCGAGTCTCGGACGCTTTTTTCTCATCCAGATTCAGGATGAGAAAAAAGTTGCAACATGCTGCAACAGTATGTGATTCCCGCGCGAGACTCACCAATGCAAGTCTACGGGTACGACAAAATCACGGACCGCACACAAACCATCCGAGAGGCATCTGTTTTTTTCACGGATACATTATCATTCTGTAGCTGAGACAACTATAAAATGTTCCTGTATATGATTATACAGTAATAGCTGCTGAGGAAAAAACAGATTGATTGCACATGGATGTGATCTGAGAATCTGAGAAAATGTTGGACACTCGCACAGCAGTTGGATGCCAAACAGACCAAAAAACGGATGTCACTCATCTGACTCTCCTGGATGAGAAACAGACCGAATTTAAGGCGGCGGGAGACAGAGTACCACCAAGTCCCCAGCTCCGTGCTGTACACAGACAGTATATTAACTGAGAAATCCACAAGGGTCTTTCTCACGGAATGATTTCACAAATAGAATCAAAGATATGCTTTAAAAATTGCAATCTTTATTCCATAATTTAATAAAATCAGAGCTTCTCCTCACAGGGAGACCCCATAGTACATATCAGACTTCTTATAAATACAGTGTAACATCAATATTGCACATAACCTATAAAAGCAGACTATACCTCAAGACAAATTGCACAAGCCCAAATCAATCAACAGCGTTAGCTTACAATGCCTGTATACCTACTGCTGTTGTGTATTAATCCTATCCTTGTTGATAATTATCCAGGTGTAATTCCTGGTTAACAAGGGGTTACTATAGTAGGTACATATGGTTTGGGAAGGAGGTATTAAGTCCCAGAAGGAAGTTAGGTCATTGTTACCTATTACCAAGGAGTCGTATAGTGCCTGGGTCCCTTACCCCTACACCGTTTCGCAACAAAGCTTCTTCCGGGGGCGTGTCTAGACAAGGGATAGAGGGCTTTTTATAATGCCCCTAATCACTAATGTCATCCCATTTCCCTCCCTATTTGCGGCGCCGACCATCCAGGGCTCCGACTTCTAACTCCGCCCACCAGCGGTGTCATGTGCAAATGCACAACGTAATCCTGCTGTTATGGGCACACCGTGTCATAAGCCCTGGACCGCACATGCACACTGAGAAGGGAAGAAGATAGGTGTTTATTTACAGCGTCTCCTAGGTGATGCTCACATGATCTCTCACGTGCCGCATCACTGGACATCCGGTACTCGCACATAACCTGCGATTTGGTTGTCATTGTGATGTACGTTCCTAGTAAAAATTAATCTCCATTATACTGGCTAATTTTTTCTACTATCAAAAACCAGATTTGCACTAACCGCCTCATAGAAACCCAACCTGTTGGTTAGACACAACTTGTCTTTCATTAATCAATGCTGGGAGTCAGTTATTTTGTTATTATTATTTGCATGTCATCTCTTATAATGCCTTGAAAAACTTTGCACACCACTGGTGTTAGACTGGAAAGGAGTTGCCTGGATTCACCTTCTTTCCTTTTTTAAATATTGATACCACATCAACTATCCTCCAATCCTAATGTGAAAGAGGAGTAGCTCCACATGTTGTAATGCTTTCAGTAGCTTTTATTTACACATTTCAGCTTGGTAACAAACCCTTTCACAAAACTGAACTACATATGAACATCAGTATAAAAATGGAGGTTTAAATACACAAAAGAAGTGTCAATACTTAAAAGGAACCTGACCCCTAAAAATCAGCCCCAAGCCTATTAATACCTGTCCCTGCACCATCAGTATTGTATTGTATTCTAGCCATCCCTTTGTTTTAAAATTGGGTATTTATAAAGTTTATAAAAGTGATTTTATTACCTGCTGAACTGCAGCTTCTCAGTTCTTGAGAAGTCACACAGGGCATTCCCTGTGGCTTCTCATCGCTGCCTGTACTTCAATTATTCACGCCCCGATGGGCGTGCTAAGCCGTAGTGATCCTTCTGGGCCTCCTACATGGGCAGTATAGCTGCTATGATGCTAATCGCGTCATATCCGGCAATCCTGACGTCAGTACACCCATTATGTGTGATAAGCTGCTGTAAAGCAACCTCGCACATGCGCAATGTGCATCGCGAGGTCCTCTACACCCAAATGGGTGTACTGACATCAGGATCGCTGGATATGACGCGATTAGCATCATAGCAGCTATACCGCCCATGTAGGACCAGAAGGATCACTATAGGATAGCACGCCCATCGGGGCGTGAATAATTGAAGTACAGGTAGCGATGAGAAGCCACAGGGAATGCCCTGTGTGACTTCTCAAGAACTGAGAAGCCGAAGTTCTTCAGGTAATAAAAGCACTTTTATAAACTTTATAAATACCCAATTTTAACACAAAGGGATGGCTAGCATACAATACTGATGGTGCAGGGACAGGTATTAATAGGCTGTGGCCTGATTTTTAGGGGTCAGGTCCCCCTTAAAGAAACTCTCATCTGACTATGAGTTTTATAAAAAAGGCCAGTACTAAGAAGGAAAAAACAGAATAGACCTGAAAACATATGGTCATCAATGACATGCATAACACATCATAGACCACTAAATATCTTTAAAATGAATAAAAAATTGTTAAAATAGAAAATAAATGCCACATTCCTAGATGCTGTCAGGAAAAAAAATGAAGGTGTACAACAACTCCATGGATTGTAGTTTAAATTCTAAAGACTGCTTTAAACCACTTCGCTAATGGAAGCATTTTTATTTTAGACTGTAGTTGTATAATAAATGTGATAGAGGTTGTACTCATAAAAAAATAGGCATATGTTAATCAAATTATATGCAAAACAATGTGTGTGGATGAAGGATTGGTATTACAACATAATCAGGGCTGCCACTAGGAATTTTGGGGGCCCTTACTGCTAAAATTTTGGGCCCCGCCTGAGACTCCGCCTAGCGTCCAACTGGCTCTGCCTCCACCCATGCCCCGACTCCACCCAAACATATATTTATAGTGAAAAATTGGAACAGCACCAAAAATTACCTCAATTTATTTGCAAACCTTTCCCAACCAGCAATCCAGATGGTTCCTTACAATAGAGTAAAAAAGGAAAAACAGCACTAAAAATAGAAAAACAGTGGACTTTATTGCCCAAGGTGTGGCCATGCCATTGGGCAATAAAGTCCACTTTTTCTATATTGTTGTGCTGTTTTTCCTTTTTTTATACTCACTCTCTATTATATATTGCACACACACTTGAGACTGCTGTGGGCTGAATTCACAATAGCTGTATAAACAATAGAGAATACACAGTAGAGACGGCTGCTAGCTGTATACACACTAGAGATGGTTTTGTGCCGTATAGACAATGGGGAAGGCTGCTGGCTGTACACAAGACAATAGGCACTGCTGCTGGCCAGGCAACATACACAATGGAGATGGGTGCGGGACAAATGCACAATGGAGATGGCTACTGGCTGTACACAACACAATAGACACTGCTGCTGGCCTGGCCACATACAAAATGGAGATGGGTGCAGGACAATGCACAATGGAGATGGCTGCGGGTCCTATGCACATTGGAGACTGCTGCGGGATGTATACACATTGGAGACTGGGCAGGATGTATACAATGTATATAATAGGCTAGCCCCTTCTGTAATAAGTCAGCACTGTCCACAGTGGGCTAGCCCAGTCTATAATAGGCTAGCCCCGCCTGTAATGTGCTAGGCCAGAGAAATGATGAATAACTTGCATGCATGATGCATTGGTCTGATGTTACAGGGGCTGCTGGATTTGTAGTCCTGCAATACATGCATTGGTCTGATCTTACAAGGGATGCTGGGATTTGTAGTCCTCCAGTACATGCATAATGCATGTACTGCAGGACTAGAAATCCCAGCAGCCCCTGTATCATCAGACCAACGCATGTACTGCAGGACTACAAATTCCAGCTGGGATTTGTAGTCCTGCAGTACATGCATCATGCATTGGTCTGATGTTACAGGGGCTGCTAGAATTTGTAGTCCTGCATGCCCCTGTAAAGGAGGGTCACAGCCCGGGCACAGAGCAGACATAGAGCAGGGTACAGAGGAGGTGAAGAGACAGAGAGAGCAGGATCAGACAGATACAGCCCTGGGCCCTGGCAGCAGCTGTTACCCCGGTGTGCTCTCCAGGTGTGGAGGGAGGACACACTCACTCAAACCCTTGCCGTTGTCCTGGACTTGTCAACCTGGTGTCTGCTCCTGCTCGGCTCCTGGTGGCTGCCAGGAGGAGTCCTCGGACACACTCCAGGGCTTCTCCCCGTACACAGAAAGTGTTCTGCCCCCTCCCTGGCTGGTAAGGGTGCCAGAGTGTTTAGGCACATCTGCAGGACTGGTCTGGAGCTGTGGGGAAGTAGCTGTGGGCCTGCTGTAGTGAGCGGTGGGTGCCACCATGTTCTTTGTGGCCGGCTGCATTCACTAACTGTGCAGCCGGTCTATAGAAGTTCATACTTCAACAAATTACCGTGGCCAAATGGAGATCTGCGAATGACTGCACAGTTAGTGAATGCAGTGGACCACAAAGAACATGGCGGTGCCCACCGCTCGCTGCTGCAGGTACTCCCCAGCAGCTCCGGAGGCCGGCGATGATTGATAGGATGTGGGGGCGGGGCCCAGAGGAGCCTGCTCCCTGTTCCAAATGGCCATGCCCCCTGGAGTCACAGCCAAGCCCCCCTGTCCCTGATCCAATGGCCACGCCCCCTGCAGGGATGCCTGGGGCCCTTTACTCAGTAAGAGCTGTAACCCCTTAATGGCGGCCCTGAACACAATGATAGGTGATGCTCATCTTAAAGATACTGCATAAGTCCACTGAGCCAGCAGACAGATTATGTCTGCAAGAGCTGAATTAACTTGGAGACCATATATAATTATCTATTATCATCAATGTAGTCAAGTTTCCATGATATAGTTGAAATGAGCACAGGTGTATTATAATTATCAGCTTATAGCGAGAGCCAAATGTAATATGCATTCTATGGAAAAGAATTCTACTGTAGAAAAGGGAGTGCAAAACTCCTTTTTTAGAGGAAATGACTGTCCAATTTATTTCATAGTGGCCCACTGTATTACTGATGCTCCGAAATGTACTCTCATGTTTTTGTTCACTTAAAGGGTACTTGTCACCAGATGTTTGCGTATTAAACTAAATGTGCCACCTTCTGCAGCACCTATGCTGTATTTTAAGAAGGTGGCTATTATGCCCTGACTCCGGTTTTCTAAGGGTGCCAAAAGTGTCCCCTGAGGTCCTGGACGGTTTAGGGAAATTTTTGGACTTAGTTTTTTTTTCACCAAAAAGGCATGCGTTAACGCATGTGTTAACATATGGTGCCTATATGTACCATGCATTAACGCATGCATTTCCCATAGGGCCCAATGTTAAAAAAGCATGCTTTTTTTTAATGCAGCCAAAAAACTCTGCTAGCAGCGTTTTTGGGATGCTGCACAAAAACACATGCGTTTTTTGAAAAACGCATAGACACATGCGTTAACGCAAATGCGTTTTTGGACTTTGAAAGAAAATGTCCAAAATGTTCCCAACAATGGATTTAAGGCAAAAACGGATGGTATGTATGACCCTGGCCATACCTGCTGTCACATACTGATTAGAAATGCTAGAACTAAAGGTATCTTTACACGCTGCAACCACGGCTGGCAATATGAGGCGATCTAACAAGCGCATGCATATTTTTAATGGTCGCCTTAGATCGCCGATGGCGAAATTACACGTTGCAATCTCGCCCTGAAAGAAAGGCGATGTGTCGGCCCCGGAGATCGCATCACCCACAGCAGAACCAATCCGGTCGAATTCCCTCGCCACTTAACACGCCGCAATCGCAAAGGCAATGTGGGCGTACATGTTCAGCACGGCGAGGAGATAGGCGTGCCACAGTGGTTTAAACAGCGCCCCATACGCGCTCATTGGACAGCGCAACAGCGTTACGATTGGTCAGCCTGCTCTGGAAAGCTGGCTAATACATAACAACATTGAAGATGTGTGTGTTGCTGAACGTACAGCTCTTCAAATATGGCGCCCTGTGAACTGACAGCCAATGGGAACACAGTAGCCATCACCAATCATCGCAGATGGGGCACAGACTCCAACACGCTGTGGCACGCCTACGGGAAATCATAGGCGATGCTGATTCCATCACTATCGCCCTATCACATGCTACAACACGGAAATATCGGCTTCATGATTGAGGCTGATTTCAGAGCTGTGCTCAGGAATCAGGCGACAAGCGAGAGGTGACATATCGCCACGAAATTCCCCAATCACAAGCCGCAACTGCCGAGATGGCAGCATGTAAAGGTAGCTTTAGGAATATCCTGATTCAGTGCACCTTGTTGTTGTTAAAGAGATTTTACACTCTTTAAAGGCACCTTTACACAACGCAACCACGGCGAGGCATCTTGCCGGTGATATGTCGCCCTGGCACCATCGCCGTCAAATTGCCTCCCAGTTGCGGCGTGTAATTTGGGAATTTGGCAGCAATAAAAAACCTGTCGCCTGGTTACGATTTCACAGCACTGCTCCAAAATCAGAGGCAATCATGAAGGCGAGATTCCCTGTTTTTGGTGTGTGAACGGGCGATAGTGATGGAATCTGCGTCGCCTATTGATTTCCCGTAGGCGTGCCACAGCGTGCTGGAGTCCGCGCCCCATCTGCGATGATTGGTGGTGGCTACTGTGATACCATTGGCTGTCAACTGACACCGCGGCATATTTGAAGAGCTGTCCATCCAGCACCACACAATGGCAATAGTGTCATGTATTAGCCAGCCTTCCAGAGCAGGCTGACCAATCTTAACGCTATTGCGTTGTCCAATGAGCGTGTTTGGGTCGTGGTGTAAACCAGGCTGGCACGCCTATGTCCTCGCCTCACTGATCATGTACGCCCACATTGCTTTGGGGATTGCGGCATGTGAAGCGCCGAGGGAAGTCGACCGGATTGGTTCCGCTGTGGGTGAGGCGATTTCCGGGGCGACACATTGCCTTAGGTTGACGGCAAAATTGCGGCGTGTAAAAACGCCATCGGCGATCTGAGGCGACCGTGAAAAACGTGCACGCGTACGTTAGATCACCTCATATCGCCACCAAAAATTGCGGCGTGTAAAGGTACCCTTAGGTACCTTCACACACAGCAATATTGCTAGGCAATTTCACTGGCAATTTGCTGGTTGTAGTGAAATCACGGACACATTGTTCAATTTGTACACAGCAACAAAATGGAACAATGTGTCCATGATTTCACTGCAACCAGCAAATTGCCAGTGAAATTGCCTAGCAATATTGCTGTGTGTGAAGGTACCTTTAGAACAAAGTTGTGTCAATTTAGGATTCTGTGTTACCGTATTTACATGCACTACTACTATTTATTTACTTACTGCAGGGTATCTGCTCAATGTTTTTGAATGTAATTGGCCACAGTGTAAATTTGCACCTACAACTTGCCCTTAAACCGACAGGTGTGTAGGCCCCTTTTATGGTTTTGCTTTAGCTTTTTGTTGTTTGTACCGTATATATAAGTGCATGGATCCTCCTTTTGGGCAGTGTATCCTGTCTATATACCTTTTTACTGGTATGTTTAAAATGGTCAGGTCTAGGTCCTGCTCTGTCCCCTTCTATTTTTGAGATCTGCTGATACATGAAAAAGTGAGTTACTAAAGTTAGCGACAATCCTAAATGGGTACTCCTTGTCATGATAGGATGGCTTTTACACAGAGTACACTGTTATTTGCATGTACAACTGTACTATTTATTTATTTTTTTTATTCTAGGTTTTAATTCATAATGGTAACAGTGTGATGGGAACCAACAAATTGCACTTACACCAACAGGTGTACCTGTCAGGTATTGTTTTACTGTTTTGCTTTAGTTTCTTGTACTCTGTTCATATGGGGTCATATCCCTTGTTTTTGAGCTGTGCATCTTCGATTTGGCTCCCATGGGTGTGAAGGTGTGAAACCATCATGTCTTGCTCTTGATAGCACACAGCAGGGTGAAATACAAGATTTAGGGATCCCTCTGGGCGCAGCTTGTCTTGGTGGGATGGTTTTTGTGCTCTTTTGATCAAATGAGTGTCAACTAAGTATCCTATATTATTTACATTGCTTCAAAATCAGCAACATATTTTGTACAAAACTGTACAAACATGTTTACGAGTGTCCCGTGTACAAAGTAATACCAAAAGACTATGGACAAACCGTAAAAACATTACCACCAAAAAAGATCACTGCACTGATGAGGGGCAGTTACCCCGAAACACAGCATCTGCAGATTGGGGTTGTGATCTGCAACAAATACTTGGTCATATTAAAATGCTTGCTAAAGAGTCAATTATGACTTTGAGGATTGCTACCTAAAGGTGGCGCTAGAGTTCATACATTTCCTCACTGAAGTGCCAATTTGCATATTTCCCAGAGGAGCATTGCAGCTATAAGTTCTTCTTATCAGCTTATCTGTCTCCTTATGATGGCTGGCAGATTCCTCTCCATGAGGAAAATAGCTAGTTCTCCAGACCTATGTATATCTCTATATACCAAACAATTTTTGTAATATACTGTACAAATAGGAATAACAGATTGGTATCCATGTATGATCATAGTACATATTATATATACACGTATATTACAAAAATATCAAGAATATATACAAATAGAGGTAATATCCCAGCAGACAATACAAGGGATGTTATTATTCTAATATATCTTTATGATGAATTCCCATCCTATAAGATTAAACAATCCGGCTCATTCGCATTAACATTGTTGACTATATGTACAATCTAAAAGCAAGGAATAGAAGATAAAAAAATATGATTAAAATCAAAGTTTCAAAAATGGCAGTCACAAAAAGGATGGGAAATTAATGTTCTCATTCAGACCCTTGGAACACACAGTGTCAAGGGTCCAGATCCATTTGGTTTCAAGATTTGCCAATCTTTGGCTTACCTTGCTACCTGTAATGTTCGACTCCAATTTATCAATGCCTTGTACCCTCAAGAGACCACTACTACATTGATGGTTGCTCTTGAAGTGTCTTGGCAATGTTTGTAAGGAGTCAACCTCAGAGGAAGTGTTGGAGGCATTAATTCTATTCACATGTTCCCTGACTCAGACTTTGAGCTAGCAGGTGGTCATCCCTATGTAAATTTCTTGAAATTAAATATCTTATTACCAGAGGAGTCCGAAAAGAAGTCCGTACGATCAATATTCAGACAGGCTACACATTTCCACAGGGCCAACACCCAACCCAAGTTGGCATCTTATCGTCTCTGTTACACATCATAGTGGCTACTCAAAAGTAGATTGTGCAAATTGTTACTTCTTCTTATTGTTATTTTGGGTCTAAATGGTATAATTTTGGATAGGATTGGGTCCACCTATACTACTAGCCAGACTTTCTCCAAACATTTCCTCATAAGAGGGAAGGGGTCATGACATTTAGTTATAAATCTGACCCAATCTGATCCAATTTTTACCGATTGTTAGTATATTAATGTATGTTGGGATGAGTGTCTAGCCCTGTTGTACGCTCTTTTAACAGAGTGTCTGCTATAGTCTCTTTCGTAAAATCTCATGTTTAGGTCCACCGCTTGTCCTTATTGCCTTGCCAGATCAGAAGGATGTCAGGATGCAGCCATTACTAGAAACTCTTCCATCATTCATGAGAGACATGGGTGAGCTGCTGAGCAGACTAGATGACCTATATATTGCAGAAAATACATTTTGGTGTCAGGAGAAGTAGAATCCATGTACACAAATATACAACACGCTGACGGATTAGCTGCCACTAAATTCTTTTTAGAAAGATTCAATTTACTTTCTACTATCTGTGCTCTGACCTTGGAATTTCTGGAATTCACACTTACATAATTTTTTTGTTTACAAGGGTTCATTCTACCTGCAGCTCCAGGGGACAGCGATGGGTGCGGCCTTTGCCACATTATATGCCAACCTGTTCCTGGGGCTGTGGGAGAGGGATCTCTTCCAGTCAGAGGGAGTGCCACCAATGGACCGCATCCTCTTTTGGATGCGGTAATCAACGACATCCTTCTGATCTGGCAAGGCGATATGGATTCCCTTCATGAGTTTATGACTTTCTTGAATAATAATGATCATAACATCCGAATCACCTACCAGTATAGTATAGAATCCATCGATTTTTTGGATGTTACACTAAAGAGAGATGCTGATAACATTATACAGACTGATATATTCAGAAAGGCAACTGCCACGAATATGCTCTTGCATACCTCCTCCTCACATCCTACGCATAAGGTATGCACCATACCAGTAGGACAGTTCCTGCATTTGCGCAGAATTTGTTCTTCTGACTCGGACTTCGGACCTATGGACACTGTGTAGCCTGTCCGAATATTGATCGTACAGACGTCTTTTTGGACTCCTCTGGTAATAAGACATATGATACTGTATCAAGAAATCCATAACTTGCACAACCACCACAGTAATTTATTATGTGGTGTGTCCGTGTCAAAAAATTTATGTAGGGATGACCACCCGCCACCTCAAAGTCTGAGTCAGGAACATGTGAATGGGATTAATTCCGCCTACAATGCCTCTGAGGTTGACTCCTTAAAAACATTCGAGACACTTCAAGAGCCACCATTAATGTAATGGTGGTCTCTTGAAGGTATGAGGTATTGATAAATTGGAGTCGAACATTAGAGGTGGCAAGGTAAGCTAAAGATTCCAAAGATTGGCAAATCTTGGAACAAAATGGACCTAGACCCTTGAGACCCAAGGGTCTGAATGAGAACATTAATTTCTCATCCTTTTTGTGACAGTTGTTTTTGAAGCTTTGATTTTAATTATATTTGTTATCTTCTATTCCTTGCTTTTAAATTGCACATATGGTCAACAATGTTAATGCGGAGGAGCCAGATTGTTTAATCTTATAGGATGGGAATTCACCATGAAGGTGTATTGGGGAATAATAGTTACTATCATTACTACATCCCTTGCATTTTCTGCTGGGATATTATCCCTATTTCTATATATTTTTAATATTTTTGTAAGTTATGTGTATAAATAATATGTACTTTGATCATACATGGATACTAATGCATACATATGCATTAATGATATTACTTTCAGCCATAATAAGCTGTATGGTAAGGATAAAGTTGATTCCGGTTTAGCAATCTCTGTGCTCCTGCACTGTGATTGTTGTAAAGAGCATTGACTACCAAAGTATTCCCCTCCTGGCGGGTACGCATGCACGGCTGGGAGGAGCGCGGCCCCATTGCTTAGCAGCGTCTCTATCCACAGCGTTGTTCCAGTCACATGTCTGGTCACGTGGTGGATGATGCCAGACAATATGATTAGTTAGGCGGTCTTTTTAAGCTGCTTCCTGCTCCTCTAACCCAGTACCCTGATAAAGGAAGCCCGAAACTATAGTAGAGGTGGGTGCTGCTGCAAGATCTCCTCTGTACAGATTGATATTTTCCCTTCTGACCATCTGGTAAGCCCTTTAACTCTACTCTCTGACCTGAATTCCCTCCAATTACTATCTTAGCCTGATAAGGCCGGTATCACACCATGGCATGATCAGGTCCGGGGTTGTCCAGTGTAAACCTAACAGACCTGGACCCGATTTTTGCAGCTATTTGCCATCCGGTTTCCATCTGTCCGGGAGGATCCGGGAGAATTCAGATTTTTCTCCCAGACACAAAAACGTAAAGCATAAAATCAGATCTGGCAGCCGGACGCCAGGTTTTGGAATTTAGCAGTGAGCGCTGCTAAACTTCAGCACCATTAGCTGTCCCCTGCAGAGATTTCAGGACCCTGGCTAGCTCCCCGCTAGCTGCGATCTTGAAATTTCAGCAGCTGCAACTGCACTCAGCTTAATCCGGCTGCAAACTGGATAGGAGGGCATATTTGCCCTCCGATTCTGTTTCTAGATTGGGTCCAGGGCTGTCCGGTTCACACTGGACAGCCCAGGACCTGATCTTGCCGTGGTGTGAAACCGGCCTAAGTCTTTTCACTCCATTCTTTGACCTGATTTCAATTACTGTCTTAGGCCAGTTTCACATCACGGGAAGATCATGACCGGGGCTGTCCGGTGTAAATCTGAAAGCCCCGGACCCAATTTTGCACTAATGCAGCCCTATGGGGCCGAATGGAGCCGGATGGCAGCTATTAGCCATCCGGTTTCCATCTGTCCGGCAGGATCCGGGAGAATTCAGATTTTTCTCCCGGACACAAAAATGTTGCTTGCAGCGTTTTTGTGTCCGGGAGAAAAATCGGACAAAATCGGATCCTCCCAGATTCTCCCGGATTCGGTGCAATCTGGTGCCACCTAACATGGGAGTCTATGGTGCCGGATCGCGCTGGATCTGACAAAAAATCGGATCCAGGAGCTGGACACTGGTACATAGCCCCCCATCCTGCATATGGCCCCCAGTAATGTTACACCCCCCCCATCCTGAATATGGCCCCCAGTGATATACACATAGCCCCCCATCGTGGATTTCGCCCCCCAGTAATGGTACATAGCCTTCCATCCTGCATATGGCCCACAGTGATGGTCCACAGCCCCCCTTCCTGCATTTGGCCCCCAGTGATGGCACACATAGCCACCCTTCTTGCATATGGCCCCCAGTGATGGTACACACTGCCTCCCCATCCTGGCTATGGCCCCCAGTGATGATACATAGCCACCCCACCTTGGATTGGCTCCTCTGTCCTGCACTCACCCCCCACCTTGAATATGACCCCCTGTGCTGCACTCATCCCCCTTCTGCACTCACCTCCCCCCACCTTAGATATGGCCCCTATTGTGAACTCAGCCCCTCCATGATCCTGTCACTCACTATGTCTTCATGCTGGTGCGCACCCAGTAAAATAATAAACAGGTGATTACAGCTAAATACTTACCTCCCTTCCTGTTTCTGTGCCGGTAGCTCCTGATCATCATCAGGGCCACACAGTGATGACGTCATCACTGTGGGCCCAGTCACATGATCGGATACCGAGCAGCACAGAGGATGAAAGCGGCCAGAAGTGAGCAATGAGCGCCGGAGGGAAAGTATTTAGCTATATTCAGCTGTTTATTATTTTACCTGGTGCACGCCAGCATGGAGACATAATGAGTGAAAAAGTCATGGAGGGGGTGAGTTCACAACAGGGGTCATATCTAACGTGGGGGGAGTTGAGTGCAGGAGGGGGGTGAGTGCAGGATGAGGGGGGTATATCTAAAGTGGGGGATGAATGCAGGATGGGGGTTGAGAGCAGGCTCACGTAATATAACCCCTCACCCGTCCATCTCCAAGCACAACTTCAGCACTGAGAGGTAGACAGGGGCAAGGGCAGTGCATATTAAAGGGAACCTGTCAGGTGGTTTATGCCCCTCCAGGTATCACTGTCTGTAGCTGCAGCTTTATAATACTATTCTAATCATCCCTGTCTGAGCTCATAGTGTAATGTGAAAGGTGGAAAAAAAGCATTTATACACTTACATTTCAGTCCCCACCTTGGAGGAGGGGGACTGTCTGGCAGGATAATAGTTAACTCACTTTTACCTTGGATAGCTAAAAGGACCTGTGTGATGTAACGATCATGTGACCATAGTGGGCGGAGCTAAGCCAGCAAACATATTATGTTCTATGAGAACTTAGCTCCGCCTATTGTAGTCACATGGTGACTACAACATGTTCTAGCACAAGGCTGAAATGTTAACTATTAACCTGCCAAACAGTCCCCTTCAGGATTTCCACACCAGGTTAGTTATGACACTTCCTTGTCTCTGCTTGTGTGTCTAGGTCCTGATCTGTCTAAAACCCTGGCCTGACCTCTCCTATGCTCTTCACTTGTATGGCATGTATTGATAACTTTTTGTTGGGTACTGCTTCTCTCCTGCAGTCCCTGGCTCTTTTCAGTGCTGTGCCACAAGTGTCCCCAGAAGACTGAAGTCTCCTGGTTCTCCGGTGCTTCCTCTGCTGGGCTAAGTAATCACTGGCAAACTCAGACTCTGGTGTCCGGGTTGCTTCCTGGGGTGAAACGGTATGGCTCCTCTGCCCCCAATGTGTTCCTCGCCTTGCCCCCGACCCTCACCCTTGGGCCCTACACTGGCTAGGCTTCCTCTGGCACGGGGCTAACTAGGCTCCGTTAACCAGTTGTCTTCCGCAGTACTGCTCTGTACTAAAATGCCTAACTCCTCCCCGGTAAAAAAAAGGGAGAGAAGGGGCGCATGTGTAGGATCACTATAGCTCAGTTAAAATGGCGTTATTACAGGTGGCCACTCACCTGTTTGGGCCACTCACCTGTTTATAAACCTCATCATCCTGGTGCCTGAGCTTTAGTAGCGCTTCTACAAGACCGCTAAATCATTTTCTTGCTAACTCCTTCCCAGGGCCTGAATTTATAGGGGACCTTGCCTAAAGGCCAGCAAGTAGAGCTCCCCCTTCAGGTCTGGGTGGAAGATGTTGCATGTGTAGGGTACCTGATGTGGAAATCCCTCCATGCACCAGGTGGTTCTGTGGCTACCTATACTGCCGGGTTCCTCATTCCCCCCTAGTTAAATTCAGTACTCCTGGACTGAGAAACATTTTTCGAAACATTTACAATAACAATAATGGGTATTATGAACAATGTCTTAAAGAACAAAAATTTAAAAAAAACAAGAAAAATGGTGGAAAAATGGGTAAGGGTGCAGTCTATACAGCACTAACCCATCTGCTGCAGGCTGTTAGGGAAGGTTTTGTTGCCACTACCAGTCCCATGGCTATAGTCCATTTTTTTAAATTGTCCAAGCAAATTTAAAAGTTTTTACAGTAAAGTCTCTGTAGGCTCAATACATTTACAGTTACGGTTTCAAGTTGCAATAAATTATTCAAATATCAATCACATTTATATTCCCTATCCTTCCTATGGGTGTCTCGGCTTAGGAGTCCTGGTTTCTCTCTTTACCCCCAGTAACTTTCTTTTCCTAACTTAATGTTCATGGGGTTTAGTCCAGTTCCTCCACCCTTCTGTACACTAATATTTACATAACATTTACATGCAAGTACTCATATTTTACATTTCGTTACTCTCTGTACCTAAGGGGTGGTTGCCCAAGGTTCTTCTGGAACTCGTACAGATTCTTCCAGTCTTCCTTGTTCTTCCACTGGTTGCAAAGAGGTCATTACAGGTACTATTATGGCTCCTTCACATTGAGGTCAGTCTTCAGGAATATCTCCAAGTACTGTATGAATCACTTTTTCTTTTTGTTCTGGTTGGTGTGTACATGGATCTTCTTCTTGTGGTCTTAACTGCTCTGGACACTTCTTGAGATGATCTCTGGATATTGTGGCAGTTGTCCTTCCTCCATCTCTACTGATTAAGCAAGTCTTTCTGTTGTCAAAGTTGGAAGTTAGCACTGTGTAGAGTTCTGATTCCCATTGGTCATGAAATTTATGAACTCTTCTTTTTCTCTTGAGTACCAATTCTCCAGGTATAAAGGGAACATCTTGTGCATTTTTGTTATAACTTTTCTCTTGCTTTTCTCTGATCTAGTTCAGAAATTTATCCACACATGCTTGTACTCTCCTGTACTGTTCTTTGCAGTTGGAGTCCCAATCAGCATCAGGTGAATCAGTTTCAGGTACTACAATTCCCATTTTGAGATCAACTGGTAATTTTCCTGGTCTTGCTCGCATTAAGTATGCTGGCGTGCAATTGGTGGAACTTATGGGTATGTTGTTATACATGTCCACTAAGTCAGGTAACTTCTCCAGCCACTCATTTCTTTCTTCCAAAGGCAGAATTTTTAACAAACCTATGACTATGTTGTTCATTTTCTCACACATGCTGCTGGTTTGTGGATGATAATGTGTGGTTCAGATCTTCATGCACCCATATAAATGGCAAAACTCTTGGAAGATCTCAGCTTCAAATGTGGGACCTAGTCACACTGCTCCAGATACCCATGTGGTCTACAGAAGTAGGTTTGAAAGGTTTTTGCTGCAGTTTCTGCTTTAAGTCTTTTACTGGAGCTACCACTAGGAATCTTGAATAGTGGTCCACCATGGTTAAGGCATAAGTGTAGCCTGTTCTGCTGGGTGTTAGCTTCACGCTGATCCAGGGCTACTATCTCGAGTGGTTGTTTGGTTACAATTGGCTGTAGTGGTGTCTTTGGATGTCACAATCTTTTCTTCTTAAGTTGCATGGTCCACAGTGTGTACACCATCTCTCTATTTTAACAAGAGAAAGCAGTGTGCATGAAAAAATGGGATCACCCGAATCAATATGCAAAAATCACAACCTTTATTTGATAAATACAAAAAGAGCAAAAGACTTTAAAAACATTTAAAATGCATGACATGCATATCGTGCAGAAACACACAACCGCAAATACACCTGCCATCTAGCGAACATTATAGGGAAAAATTTATACCACATATATTATCCATCAGACAATACAATTGTCCTTGGTGTACCACAACAATAAGCAGCTTGTGTACAATAACAGAGAGCTGGTTCCAAATAAAGAGGGTATGACCCACGAATGAACAAAATAAACCACCAGGTGTGGTACAGCACTGACCCCCTCAAATAGTCTCTGATTACAGCCTAGTTCAGCTACTTATATATGGGTTTCCTAAGTAGTTTGTTAACAAGTGCATGCACGCTAAGAATGCCAGGGTTGCCCAGTGCACGCCTCAAGCTCGCGATGTCATTTCCGGTCATATGACCGCTGTGTTACTAGTGCAACGCCACGCTAATGTTGCCACGGCTTAATTACCTGACCTGCTCATTCCCGCGAGAACAGTGTAGTTTCGCGGGAGTGGGTGGGATCAGATGAACGCACGGATCCCATGCACAACTCGTGGAGGGCGCTGACCGCAATCTAACATGATGCCCACAATCAACAATTAAAGGCTGCCACATCTAAGGTATTGCAATACTGATAACCGGGACCCGGTGATTGCCTCCACCTGCACAGACCCTTCTATGCCACTCCCACTTATGTATATAATACTGTAAGAGCAGCATTATAGTACACTCTATCCCTGGGAAGCCGCACATGCAGCAGCGATACGCGTGGGATCCTCCCACACACCCCTTCACCTGCCTGAGATGCCTTAAGAGGAGAAATTTGCTTGTAACCAGGAGTCACAACTAGGGCTAGGTAATTATACACCAGGTTCTACCCTTCCCTGACCTTATACAGGGCACAAACTCTGACTGTGTATTTGAGGGATCAGCGCTGTACCACAACTGGTGGTCTATTTTGTTCATTCATGGGTTTGTACCTTCTTTATTTGGTACCAGCTCTCTGTTATTGTACACAAGCTGCTTATTGTTGTGGTACACCAAGGACAATTGTATTGTCTGACAGGTAATATATGTGGTTACTGATTGTTCCCTATTCTGTTCACTAGATGGCAGGTGTATTTGTGAGGTTGTGTGTTTTGCACATATGCATGTCATGCATTTTAAATGTTTTTAAAGTCTTTAGCTCTTCTTTGTATATATCGAATAAAGTTGTGATTTTTGCATATTGATTCGTGTGATCCCATTTTTTCATGCACACTGCTTTCCAGGGGGGACTGGACCAGGTGCCAGGGTGGCAGTTGCCCACGGGTCCGGTGGTACAATCCCAGTGTAGGGCCGCCCACATCAGGGAGAGCCCCGGATCCGCAGCAGCTGCACAACTTGAGAGGCTGCGGGACCCAGAGTGGAGCGGAGGCAGCGGGAGGTGAGAAAGGCCTTCCCCCCCCCAGTTCCTCACCTACACCAGCAGCAAACCCCCCATCCCGCTCCTCAATTGGCCCAGGCTATGCAAGGTGGATTGCCACCTGTGGTTACAGCTGCCAGCAGCCCCTGCTGCTTTCTCTTGTTAAAATAAATTGTCATAAGTGTGTTGGTGATCCCCAACTTAGAGTCACGGTGGTTGCCCTCAGCCCAAACTTTATACACCATCTCTCTATGGCGCCCCTCATGCCAACCAGTAGAATCTTTCACGTAACAGTGTCTCAAGCTTTTTCCATCCGAAGTGTCCTGCTCCTATCTTGGTATGCTTCCATCACCATCTGGACATCTCTCTTCAGTACCACTATCTGCCACACAATCTCGTGGGTTCTAGGATTTATGTAGCGTCGGCACAGCTTTCCATGGTAGATGAACAACCTTCCTCTCTCTTTCCACAGGTGATGCGCCTCAGGTGGGGCACCTGTGCTAAGACGTGAGTTCTCTTGGGTTATTAGCTCTTTGACTAAGCTGACAGCCGGGTCACTGCTTTGTGCCTCTTTCCACCAATGGTGAGGTAACGGGTTTAGTGTCGGTTCACGACATTTCTGTTAAGTTTGCTGACAATGGGATGCACAGAGGCGATGGAAGGAAGGTAGCGCTATCTCTTCTAGGTCTAGTTCATACTGAACTGCCTAATTCCTCCCCGGGCCTTTAATTTATAGGAGACCTTGCCTGAAGGCGGTAAGTAGAGCTCCCCCTTCCGGTCTGGGTGGAAGGTGTTGCATGTGTAAGGTACCTGATGTGGAAATCCCTCTGTGCACCAGGTGGTTCTGTGGCTACCTATACCGCAGGGTGCCAAAATAGCATTGTACCGTTTGTCACACTTTGCTGCCACCTACTAACCATTGCTATATGCCTTTCTTTAAATTGCATTGTGATTTTCCCATAATGCCTCTCTTTCTGTAAACCTTACTGTCTTCTCCCTCACTTACTGCTTCCTGGTTGAGTCTGTGATCTTGTCGCACGATGAAGCAATGGAACATTTGTCAGATGTCAGCAGTGATAGTGACTTTCTCTTTTCTGAATTTCATGAGTACTCCAACAAGGTTGTTAGTCAGGTTGGGACCAGTGAGGAGAACATCATTCAGAGAGACACTATGATGATTTTGCGTTTGAATCGAACACCACTCAGATTTTTTTTAGGCTTTCTTGGGTGACATAGGAAAAAAGGAAGGTAGATACCAGCACTCTTCATTATCTTGCAAGGATGTAGCTGGTTCTGCATGGGTATTGCAAAATATCTTGTACATGAAGACTACAAAATGGTCACTCATTTCAGGCTTGTTCCATAATGTTTTCTGCAGTGAGATTAAGCTGGATAAAGCCTGTTCTCGGTTGTTTGGAAGCCTGGCTCTTGCAGCCTTGAAAGATAAGGTAGCATCCTAGCAGTCAGATTTGTTATTGATGAATCCACAGTCCATTATTTTAACAAACTCCTTGTCTTCCATGGATAGGGCCATTTTGTTGTCATCTTATGTTGTGTAAAACACTGTGCTCCCTAAGTCGTCACCGTAGGAATGGGGTTGGGCTCTTGGATGAGGTCGGAGTACCTTTCATTCCCATTGTGATAAAGGCATGAAATTATCTCTATATTGGCACCAAGATGACATCAGCAAAGAAATGGTTGAATACCGTATGAAAGTTCGGGAACAGTCCTTCTCCTGCAGTCACTACATATGGCCTATGTAGGACTGCCTCAGATAGATATCAGAGTAGGAAAAGGATGCCCAACAGTTTGTTGGGAGGACTTCTATGTGGATGACAGTCTCAAATTCCTGCTCAAGGCAGAAGAAGCCATAGATCTGCTCAAACGCATGCAAGGTATGCTTTCTAAGGCTCATCTGAGATTGCATAAAATTGCCTCCAACAGTGATGTTGTCATGAAGGCCCTTCATCCTAATGATCATGCTGCAGAATCAGAGACTTGAATCTAAGCCCAGACAATACACCAGTACAGAGAAGTCTGAGCTTGAGATGGAATTTGTTGAAGGACTACTTTGGCTTTCAGGTCACATGCATAGAAAAACCATTTACTAAGCATGGGGTCTTTTCAGTGGTGTATAGTCTATATGATTCCCTCAGGTTTGTTGCACCCTTTGACTTTATAAGGCAAGCTTCTGTTGAGACAATTCTCGAGTCTATTAAGGCCTGGGATGCACCACAGCCTGCTGACAAACAAATAAAATGGAGGTCCTGGAGGGAATCTCACTTTGCTTTGGATACCATCCAAATACTACACTTTAAAGGTACCGTCACACACCGCGATATGGCTTCCATATCGCTGGTGATTTGATGTGAGCGCGCATGTTTCGGGCACTTTTTTCACCCCACTGTGGAGCTGTCACACGTAGCGATCTCGCGTGCGATCTTTGGCAATCCTGCTTTGTGGAAATTGCCTGCGGAAGACCGGAAGCGATCTTCCCTTCACACATTGCCGCGTCACACACCACAATCGTAGCAGCGATGTGGGCATAGCCTTCAGTCCATTTCAGACACTGGTCTTGCTGGCTCCTGCTTACTAGTAAGTATACACACTAGTCAGGTTTTTATATACAACAGTTAGGACCGCGTCAGAGATGGGTACACTTTGAAGTTAGTGACGTGGCTTGAAATAACTTTTTTTGCGCAAAAAAACGGATGGACTAAGTACCCTGTATTTGTTATACTATTTTTTATACTGCACTTGCATTTTAATACTTTTACTGCAGTGTACTGTTGTTTTTGGTCGCATTTAGCTTTTTGTTTCCAAATACTGTTTTGATAGGGGCATGCTAGAGTGGGTTTCACCGCGCCCTTATCACTGCCATTGGTGGACGGAACTGCGTTCCCATTGGTCAGCCTTGCATGAACACACGGGTCCTCAAATAAGGTGCCTCGGACATGGCCAGCCAATCGTAACACAGTATCACCTACCAATCGTTGCAGATGCGGCGCGAAAAAAAACAACATCCAAGCATGCCCACGGGATTTATTTCAGGATCGCTGTGTACGTTGCTATCGCCCTGTCACACGGCACGATCCGCTGAAATTGCCTGGTGGATATCGCCTGATTTCTCTGCAGTGCAGGGCAATCAGGCGACGCTCCACCAGCGATTTCTCACTGTAGAATCACCCAGTCACACGCCACTATGCACATGCAATGAGGTTTCCACATCGCCGAATTCGGGAATTGCCAGCGATCTCGCCGGCGATATGGCAGCGTGTGACGGTACCTTTACACTCCAGCTTCCCTTGTTGCCAGTTTAAGGAAAGAGCTATATATTTTCTCTGACATCTCAGGTGAAGTTATCACAGCTCTTTGGCTGGGGTCACACTTGGGAATCAGTTTTTCTGCCTTTTGAAAACCTTATTCCAGTTTTGGAAATTACCATTTTTGCATCTTAAAAACGCTATGTGGTAACGGATGATACCTATATGTACCATGCAATAGCAGATGCATTTCCCATAGGGCCCCATGTTAAAAAAAGATATGCATTTTTTTACTGCACCCAAAAACACTGCTTGCAGCGTTTTTTAGCAGTGCATTTTGACACTGCATTTTTTGCATGGGAGCCTATGGATCAGTTAAATGCATCAGTTTTTCATGAATCCTAAGTTGAAAAACTGATACTTTTAATGGATCCAGGGCTCAAGTGTGACCCTAGCCTTTCTTATTTCAAGGTTGTAGACTCTAAAAATGAAGCTTATGTTGGATTTCTGTTTGGAAAGGCTAAATTGGCTACTACACCCGATCACACCAAACCCAGGCTTGAGCTCTGTCGGGCCGTACTAGCTGTGGAGATCACAGGCTTCAGACAGAGTGAACTGGCCATTCACGTGGTAGACACAAGATTTTACACAGAGAGCAAAGTTGTTCTTGGATACATATACAACCAGACAATACGCTTTATGTCTATGTCAGCAAACGTGTTGAAAGGATCAGGAATCTTCTAAACCTGAAGAATAGCAGTATATTCCATCCCAATTTAATCCTGTACTTCATGCTACTAATCCAGCATGCACTGCTGCCTTTGCAAACTGTTTTTTGTTGACAGGACCAAAGATCCTAATGGACCAGTACAAAGAGACTACCAAAGAAAATGAGTTTAGCCTTCAAAATCCGAATATTGATCCAGAGACTTAACCTGATGTCAGTACCCTCTGCACCAAATCATAATAACAGGTTGGCTTGGACTGTCAGCAATTTGAACGCTTCTCAAGGTGGACAAGGCTTGTTCACTATTGCAAGTTGAGAAGTAATTCTCCATCCATGTGGAAGGAACTTTCACACCACTTACTACGATCGTCACTCTGCACTGGAACTTGAACCATTGGATTACAATTGGGTTGGCGATAGTTTGTTCTAGTGGCTTCTCCATTCCAAAAATGGGTTATCCTTTAGATTATTCCAGGGCTTACTTGAAGTCATTCATATACTTTGTTGACAAGTTAATGTTATTATTGCATTGCATGCATGTTGTTGTTTTGTGTTCCAGGTTGATGTATCCTTCATCAGGAAACACCTCCAGTTAAGGACAATTCATACAGTGAACTCCAAGAATTTCAGATGAGGAGTGTGTTTTCTTGACATCCTCTATATAGAGAAATATTTAATATGAAAAAGATCCTTGCAGCACACAGCTACTACCAATGATGTACATAAGCTACTAGCTATATATATTTGAGGAAAAAGTTTAAAAACTTACGTTTTTTTTCAAAAAACTCAAAAATCTCCAATTTTTTATTTAATTCTGAAGTTCTTGGTACATACATTGGCCAATGTCTGTTTGCTCATCAACTGCGACAAAGTGACTTCAGGGTCTGATGAGTCCTACGCTGATATCCCTATCCTCCTTGTCCGCTTCCCCACTACTAAGTGGGCAGACACCATCTAGACCCTCCATCACCTGTAGGTAATGAGGGTGCACATTGCAGCATGGATGCTGCAACTCCATATGATAAATAACAAGAAAAAAACTGCACAGCACTCAAAGACAAATGTGAACTGGTGCCAGCAAAGCTGCAGGGTTATATAATATGAAAAAGATCCTTGCAGCACACAGCAGAGAAATATTTATGTATAATTTGGTTTCATAACTGTTCATCTTCCCTAGAGAGAGGGACTCTTATAATTCTATAGAAACATAGTATTGTACATACTTTGCTGCCACCTACCGGCCGTTGTTATATATAACTTTCTTTGAAGTGTGATTTTTCCATAGTCTTTCTCTCTGTAATCCCTCCTATCTTCTCCATCACTGCTTCATAGTTGAGTCAGTGCCATTTTTGTTAAGCATGCATAAGGACTGAAGACTGCATTATCTTCTTACCTCTGCCTTCCAACCTCATACTACAACTCTCATCATCCATCTTCTCTCTGACATCTGAAACTCCTCTCATGAATGTACTGTAAATACACAAGTTAAAATAGAACCATCGCATCATCCTTCCCAGACAATACAAGTGCGGCTAGTAATATATGGGAAAAAGAGGTAGCGAGTTAACTATCTACCACTGCTTGCACAAAGACCATGCTCACACCCTTCAGACACATCACATATGTGCATCAGTGGCAGAATACTAATAGTCAGTATGAGTTCATAGATAGCAAACATGTATACTTTTACTTTTATCTAAATGGTGAAAAAAATCAGGAATTTGTAAAAAAAAAAATTGCACTTTTGTAGTCATTTTCTAAGACCGGTAGGTTTGTCACTTTTCATGATCTGGATCTATGTGACAACCTAATTTTTGTGTCTTGAGCTGACATTGTCAATTATACCATGTTTGGGTGCATGTGATGTTGTGATCATCGGTTATTGCATTTTATTGTAATGTTGCAGTGACGAAGAAAACTTAGTTTTGGTGTTTTTACTTTTTTCCTTTACGCAGTTTACCAAACAGATTAATTTTTTTTACATTCTAATAGATCAGGAATTTCTGACAGCGGCAACACCAAATATATGCAATATTTATTATTTTACTTAATAGTTTTATTTTCAATTGCGCAAAAAGGGGGTGATATGAACTTTTATGTTATTTTTACAGTCATATTTTTACACACTTTTTTTTACACTTTTGATTGATTTTATTGTCCCCCTTTGGGTGTCTAAAGTCTACAATGTCCAATCGCTTCTGCTGTTTAGAGGATTGGTGAATGCTTATGATCTGTAAAATGCCAGCTTCCAACCGACATTCACAGGAATTACATCATCACAGCAACAGGGATCATCATCTGACCCTTTGCTATCATTGCAACCCATCGGCGCCCGGTAATCATTTCTCAGAGTTGCCAATGATTGCATGCTCCCCACTTGTGCGTGTTAAATTGCGATGTCAGAGTTTGACAGCACGATCTAATGGGTAAACAGGCATCAGAGATCCACCCATGCCTATTAGCTGCACATGTTGGCTGATCAGATCAGCTAACCTCATGAGCACACATGAAATTCAGAGACATGACCAATGCCGTACCTATAAGTCATTGGTTATGGAGTTATGCCAAATAAGACTAAGTATACCAATTTTTATTCACATATCAAAAGCAACGGATTAAAATGACAATGCATATCGGAACACCAGGCAGGTACACCCTATTGATGGAAGATCAGATGCAGGCTCCTAAATCAAAGATACCGTACATAGCCCTGCATAACCCAACAGTGTGAGCACATCATTAGCAATCACTATGAATCCAATATAAAGACAAAAATACAAGTGTATCAAATTACAGGCCAATGCCCCATCAGCGGGTGGATATTATTACCTGCCAAGGTGATCCCCGCCCCTAACGCGCATTTCGCGTTAGCTTCGTCCAGAGTACCTGCTTGGTGTTCCGATGTGCATTGTCATTTTAATCCGCTGTTTTTGATATGTGAATAAAAATTGGTATACTTAATATTATTTGGCCTGACTCCTGGGTATTTCTTTGAAATGATATATTGATTGGAGGGCCTTGCATTGGTGCTAAGGTCGAACCCTTTTTTGAATACCTATAAGTCATTGGTTGTAAAAGGGGTTAAGTTGAATTAAAATGTCACCATTGCAACTCCATGCATGTGCATTTTTTTCTAACTGCCTAGTGCAGAGGTAGGGAACTCCACACTCCAGGCCTCAAGAGCCGAATACAGTGCAGGTTTTCAGGCTTTGCTTAGTATTTGACAGTTGGTAATTTAATCTCCTACACTGATGATGATTCCAACCCCTGTGCAATGCTGAGGAAATCCTGAAGACCTGCACTGTGTGCGGCTCTCGAGGCCTGGCATTCCCTACCTCTGCCCTAATGCCTACAGTAAAACATGCTGGTGGCAGTTTCCTTTTGTTTGGCTGTATTAGTGCTGCTGATGTTGGAGGTTACATTTAATTGACGATATCATAGATTCACAGATGCACTTCTCTATATTGAAAGAGAACATGCTGATATCAATCCATTCACTTGGAAGAAGAACAGGGTGAAAGTGATTCACTGGTCAAATACGTCTCTTGATCTGAACCCAACAAAACACCTATGAAAAATTCTGAATGGATAAGTTGAGCATCACTCTCCATCCAGCACGCTGGGCCTAAATGATATATACATTAAGCATAAACACATTATACATATATGTATATACTGTAGTTAATGTATGCATATTGATAATTGTAGATATTTATTATTCTTTGAATTTACACATTTGATGAAAAGTGTTTAGAATTATTTAACCTTGTCAATAATGGTGCGGCATGAGAATATTATTAGATAGGATATTTATACTAGCACAAGTGGATTTTGGCAATTGCTTCTGGGCTCTCATATCTCTGACAAGAAAATAAAACGCATACAGCCTTATGAAATTATATAACTAATGACAACAACCAGTGGCTCCTGCAATCAAAGATTAATTTACTCTATCAAGTTTGTGGAATACAAGGTGATACATCATGTCAAAATTAAATAATCAGTGGATGCCTTCTGTGCGCAGAAAAACAGGTGCTGCATTTGCTATGTGCAGTTAATATTCTTTTCAATGTTGTGTAAGTCTACAGCAAAAATTCTATTTTTGCTCAAGTGCAGGGTATTCCTCATAATATAGCAAGTCGAATTGTCCAATATTATCTTCAAAATCATCAATATTTAATGCTATTGCTTTTAGTGTTGTTGCATGGTAAGTTTTTTTTTAATAATTGAATGTCTTCATACGGATTTAACAACCTAAATGATTAATGCACATGTTGGCAGCATCAACTATAATAACGTTTGTTTCCATACTCCTGCTTTTTCGAGTGATGAATATATCTGTAAATACAATTACATTTAGAGCCTACAAATATATATGCTGTATTTTACCAACAAGCTTCTTGCATAACTGTATTGATGGTTGCTATATTACTAGCTTTTATTAAAAGATCTCTCAATGACAAATGTAAAAATGACGTAAGAATTGAAGAGCAATATAAACATAATGACTTGTTGACAAATGATTTAAAAAGTATATCTCTCAAAAGGATATCAGTTCTAGAGTTTTTTAAGGCTTTAAATTCTTTTTTACATATTAACATAACATTTTAAAATGTTACTAGATATATGTAAAAAAAAAAATATAAGGTACCGTATATACTCGCGTATAAGCCGAGTTTTTTCAGCCCAAAAATTGGGCTGAAAAGTACCCCCCTCGGCTTATACGCGAGTCAGTGCGGGGGCTGCTGTATACAGCGGTATACAGCAGCCCCCGCATCCCCAGTAATGCAGGGCCCCCCCCTCATGCTCCGGTCACCTGTAAAGCAAGTTATACTTATCAGTGCCCGCTGCCGTCCGCGCCCGCCGCTGCCGACATGCGATCCTCCATCTTCATTCATCTTCTTCCTGCTCTGTGCGCGTCGCAGGCAGTGACGTCATTACCGGCGACGCGCACAGGAAACAGGAAGAAGATGCATGAAGACGGAGGATCGGGATGTCGGCAGCGGCGGGCGCGGACGGCAGCGGGCACTGATAAGTATAACTTGCTTTACAGGAGACCGGAGCATGAGGGGGGGGCCCTGCATTACTGAGGCTGCCTGTATACTACCACTGGGACTGCTGTATATAGGGGCCCTGCATTACTGGGGCTGCAATACCACTGGGGCTGCTGTATATAGGGGCTGCTGTATACACCACTGGGGCTGCAATACCACTGGGGCTGCTGTATATAGGGGCTGCAATACCACTGGGGCTGCAATACCACTGGGGCTGCTGTATATAGGGGCTGCAATACCACTGGGGTTGCTGTATATAGGGGCCCTGCATTACTGGGGCTGCAATACCACTGGGGCTGCTGTATATAGGGGCTGCAATACCACTGGGGCTGCAATACCACTGGGGCTGCTGTATATAGGGGCTGCAATACCACTGGGGCTGCTGTATATAGGGGCTGCTGTATACACCACTGGGGCTGCAATACCACTGGGGCTGCTGTATATAGGGGCTGCAATACCACTGGGGCTGCTGTATATAGGGGCTGCAATACAACTGGGGCTGCAATACCACTGGGGCTGCTGTATATAGGGGCTGCAATACCACTGGGGCTGCTGTATATAGGGGCTGCTGTATACACCACTGGGGCTGCAATACCACTGGGGCTGCTGTATATAGGGGCTGCAATACCACTGGGGCTGCTGTATATAGGGGCTGCAATACCGCTGGGGCTGCAATACCACTGGGGCTGCTGTATATTGGGGCTGCTGTATACACCTCTGGGGCTGCATATACCTCTGGGGCTGCATATACCTCTGGGGCTGCTGTATACTACCACTGGGGCTGCTGCTGTATACTACCACTGGGGAGGCTGCTGTATACTACCACTGGGGAGGCTGCTGTATACCTCACTGCTGGGGGTTGTATACCTGTGCTGGAGTCCACCCTCGGCTTATACGCGAGTCAATAGATTTTCCCAGGTTTTGGGGGCAAAAGTAGGGGGGTCGGCTTATACACGGGTCGGCTTATACACGAGTATATACGGTATATTGAAAAAATGTACTGCATTTTGGAGAAATGTACAGTACATTATACCTCTGCATATAATTGTTAAGTATTTCTTTTGAATCCATAGCTATTTGCTGTACTGGCTGCTTACCTTTAAAGAGGTTGTACCAGGTTTGCTAGCTAGTTAACTTCCCAATCACAGGATTCTTACTGCTGGGATTCCCATTGATCAATCATGTGTATGTGGCGCCCCTGAGGGTCCAGTCGCCACTGTGGTACTGCACCTCAGCCAGAGGTGTGGTACCCCACTGTCAGGTAAGGAAAGGACACTACCCTGCACCCAAACACCCACACACACCACCCAGGTCCTGGGGTTCGGGCGGACTCTGTTAAGGGAGGGCCACATTCCAGGCTGGAAGGGGACACAGGTAGAAGGTGTGGGTGGAGGAAGTAGGAAAGAAGAGCACCAGGAAGTGGGTAGCAAGAAAGAGGACAGGCAGAACAGATTGACGTAGGAGAATGTAGGGAGAGAACGTCAGAGGGAGTTAGAGAGACGACACAGACATGAAAGGACATGACAGAGAGACGTCCTGGGGACTGGAGCCGGTTAGAGCTTGTCCCAGAACATAGGAGCCAGAGGAGGGATCTAGAGGAACAGAAGGAGTCCCAAGGGCATGGGCAGTGAGCAATCCACCCGTGGTACCTGCATCTGAGTTGAAGGAGACCCAGGGTCAGCTAGAGTGTCTAGGTCACAGAGTGGACCGGCTCCAGACTAGTAGAGAAACTAAAAGACTTAGCTAGTAAGCTGGGGACCGAGGTGGCTTCAAGTACCATAGTCCAACTCCACACTTATTCTTTGAAAAGGTGGACAGGTAGGGTCAGGGGACCTGAGGCTACCGGCTCAAGACACTGAATGTGAGGAGCGACACAGGAGAGCGAGCGCCAGCACAGGAAGATTACCGAGAATGGAACACCAGAAGGGGGTCCCAGTAGATAGTCTTGAATTATCAGAGAGTTGACACTGCACCCCATTGGAGGCTGGAAGCACCTGGAGCCGTGTAACAACTGTGAGTAAAACTTCAAAGACTGCATCCCGCTGTGTCCTCACGTTATTTACCTCGCTGTTGCCCCTACACTAACTTTACCCCTGCCCTGGGGCTTACAGCTCTAGATGTGGTGAGCTACACCATCTCAGCTGCAATACCAACAGCCCCAGAGGATCTGAAGTGCAGCGTCGGCCATCCACCACAGTTGCCGAAATTCACAGGTGGCGTCAAGAATCAAATCCCATAAACAATTCCCCTTTTAATGACACTGTCGGGGCCATGGAGCCGGGTCACGCCGTCATGGCTACCCAAGTAAATACAGGCCCTTTTCCGAGTACCCCACGGCCCTGGTGGGATATGTCATGTACCTTCACTTTATTTAAACTATATGGAAGTGCAGAGGGCTAGCCAAACTTAATTGACTAGTGGTGTGCATGATCAACCACCACTCTGCTCATATGGGGCCATTCAGAACCCAAGTTCTCGAGACTGGTGGCGATTTCAATGGTCAGCCCTACAGAGGCAATCAAAATTATACAACAATGTATGCTCAATTGGTTTTTTCAGACAGAATGTAATCTACATTGATCAACATTTGAAGGTTTTTGTGTAAGGGGTAAACCATGCCACTAGAACAGTGTTTTCCAAAATAACCAAAGTTTCTCAACTTAAAACCTTTATTTTACACAAAATGTGATGACCATAATTGGAGAACAGCAATGACTGTAGCACAGAGAAATATTACAACTATATTTTCTGAAGGTTACAAAGTTTGAATGCTTAGAATGACTTCAGCTCATCTACAGTGGCTACGGAAAGTATTCAGACCCCTTTAAATTTTTCACTCTGTTTCATTGCAGCCATTTGGTAAATTCAAAAAGTTGTTAGGTCGTATATAGACAGGTGTGTGCCTTTCCAAATCAAGTCCTGTCAGTTTAATTAAAGACAGCTTGGCTCCAATGAAGGAGTAGAACCATCTGAAGGAGGATCACAAGGAAATGGACAGCATATGATTTAAATATGAGTGTCTAAGCAAAGGGTCTGAATACTTATGACCATGTGATATTTAAGTTTTTCTTTTTTAATAATTTGCTAATTTTTCTACATTTCTATTTTCTTCATTCAAGATGGGGTGCAGAGCATACATTATTGAGAAAAAAAATGTCCTTTTTTTTGAATTTACCAAATGGCTGCAATGAAACAAAGGGTGAAAAATTTAAAGGGGTCTGAACACTTTCCGTACCCACTGTATGACCACAGGACATCACTAGTCTCTCACACTGCTCTGGTGTGTCTTTGGCCAACTCTTCTTCCAATCTCTTCCACAGTTCTGTGACTGTGGTGGGTTTCTTGGCCATTAAGTCTGTCATCAAGGATCTTCCATGGGTTTTCTGTTGGGTTTAAATCAGGATTCTGGGTAGGCGTTTTATTGTTTCAATGTTTTCTGTTTCAAGGAACTGCTTTATTGTGTCTCAGGGGCATTATCCTGCATGAAATTTGGCTGATTTAAGTGCTGAATGCAAGTAAGGAACCACGTGTTGTTGAAGAAGGTTCTGATACACGCTTGCATTCCCTCCGCCATGTAGCTGTATGAGAGGTTCAACCCCTGCAGCATAAAGCATTCCCCAAAATATAACATCTCCTTCACCACCTTTCACCGACTTCTTTGCACATTTTGGTTTCAGTCTTTCCCCAGTTTGTCGAAGAAACATAATGTTTTCTTCAGACCCAAATAAATTAAACTTGCTTTGATCACTAAAATGAACTGCGGACCACTTCTCCTCTGTCCACACTCCATGCTCCTCACCAAAGCTGATTCTAGACTTTTGATTCTTTCTGCTAATGAGAGATTTAGTCACTGCAGAGGGGGCTTTCAGTCCAAATTCTATTAATCTTGTGACACTGTATGATGAGACAGATCTCACCTCAGAAGAAAAAGGAATTTTCCAGGGCCACTGGACTATATTTACAGCGACTTTATTAGAACGTATTAAAAACACTTACATCCCGCCGGACGCGTTTCGGACAAGGTCCTTACTCATCGGCGATGAGTAAGGACCTTGTCCGAAACACGTCCGGCGGGATGTAAGTGTTTTTAATACGTTCTAATAAAGTCGCTGTAAATATGGTCCAGTGGCCCTGGAAAATACCTTTTTTCTTCTGAACTGATTGGTGGAGCCAGCCACTGTTCCAGGTGCCTGGGAATCCAAAGAGTGTTGAGGTGAACAGCTTCCTATTCCCCACACCCATCAGCTGTGCAGATCCTCACCCTGTTCGGTGTTGAACTGATGAGCAATTCTAGCTGCAGTGGAGAAACAATTACCCATGGAGAGTCTCATTATCCTGTCCTCTCTTGCATTTGTCTTTCGAGGGTGACCTACTTTCTTGGGAGCATTGAAAGAGTTTGTGATGTTGTAAAGATGTAATATTCTAAAAATCACAGACTTTGAATGGCTAGGATGTCTCCTTGGTCTTCATCTGGACAACCTGGCTGATGGTCGCTGTTCTTTTGCTTCCTATGTTCAAATAGATGCTAAGCACGAGACTGTTCTGGACTTCTGGACTCTGTTAATTTGCTTTGCATCTGGTTCTGAACTTTCTAAGACTTCCTTCCCAGGCCACCCTTGATGATTTAATGTGTTATATAGACTTGCTTATACCTCTCTGTGTTTGGACTTGACATAGACTTTCTTTCTACAGCATCTCTAAGTGTAAACTGCAATTTAAAGACTACTCCACTGATTGCATTTTCCTCTGAGGTTTTCAACAGACTTTTCATTAAGGCTACATTTAGTATCTACCCTGTGTGTTTATGGACTTTAAGTTTTATTCTGCACTTTGTTGTTTATCACCATGTATTATAATATAGACTTTTTTACCTATAAATGTGTTTTGTTGTGTCTGTGCTCCACGCAAAAAGACTCCTGAGATTCTATTATAATTATTACACGCTGGAGTGTTCTGAAGTATATTGCAGTTCAATTAATTCACATAGATTCTGCATGTCTTGCACCCCACAGTCAGTTGAATCCATGCATTATTTTTCATAGACTGATGCTATCACTCAAATTTAGTTTATTCTTCAGCGCTGCAATTGTTGTGCCCCGCTAAGCAGGCGTCACAGAGGGGTACTGCACCCGTAAAAGAGGTGCAGATACTCCAGCTGTAGGTGGATTCTAGGATGGTGGGTGGTACCCATTAACAGCACTCCCACACTAGATTACACAGTGGGAGGTTACCCTGGAGGGAATAAAACCACCTCTGGGGGGAACAAGGAGGTCTTTTGCCTCTAAGTCTTTGAGCTTAGGACTTTGCCTCTACGTTTTGGGCCTGTTAGGTCTACGCTGCTAGGTCACTAGGTTGAGGACCAGGAGGAGAGATGGAGGAAGAAGAGAGGGCTTAAAGAAAGAAAGCTTTCCCAGGCGCAGACAGCTTAAAGGGAGGAGGAACTAGAGGAAGTTTATCCCAGACAGCTTACCGGGCACCAGAGCCCGCACCTGTGGGATACTTTAGGACCACAGAGAATCCGGAGACCTGTGGAGTCTACAATTCTCCCGGGCACTGAGCAACCAAGTGAGGGTACCAGGCACCGCTGAAGGAGCAAGCGGTCAGCCAGCAGAAGGTTACCTGACGGGAGAAGGGGGAGAGAAAGAAGGAAGGAGGTCAGAAAGATTTCAAGTCGTCAGGCTTCACAACTTAACTGGAAAGAAGGAAGGAACAGATGGGGGTAGAGCACGAAGGCACACACCAAGGGTCCACCATGCCACCTAGGATCTGCCTGCAGCCACCCGTTAAGCTACCTGTCCTCATACCATCAGGAGTGCTGAACTGTAATTTTGTATGCGACTAATGCAAATGACAGTAAAGTACCGGGAGGAACAGTGACTTTGGACTTTGCTTGTATTCTTTAAATGAACTTGTTTCCATCCAGGAACGCTGCTCCGGAGGTCCAGTCCTACCTGTGGAGGACTTTACCAACTTGCCACAGTACCATCTACCTCCGGTGGACTGTGGTGGCGCTGCTGGCATCTCACCAGAAACTGCAGGTGGCGTCACGACAACACTGTATATAATCCCCTGTACATACTACTTCTTTTTTGGAAGATAGGCCCAGGACACGGGGTCAGGTGCGGGCACTACTCCCCTTGACAACCGGAGCGTTAACCCTTGCAGCCTGACACCCGAGTACCCCAAAGCCTGGGCGCAACACAATATCTCACTTCACTTTGTTTTAGGCCTTTCTATCCTTGTCCCTAATGATGAGCTCTTTACTCTGATCTCTTAACACAAGAATATATTCATCTAAAATGGCCACTGCTTTCTCTTCCTCATCTTTTGTTGGGGCTGAGATACTCCATCTTGATTGTCTGAACTAGACTTTATGATGTAACAGCTGCAAAGCATTATGGGGAAACTTGAGTGGCTGTGTCTGATCTCATATCAGCCTACTCTGTGGCTGATGCAATCTTCAGCAATTGATGAAACAGTGCTGGTCATTTTTAGTGATCTTCGCAAATAAAATTGTACATTATTTGCATTTGCTGAGACCTGTGAATTTCATGACATATATCTCAAAGTCAATTTTCAGTTTATTAACTCTATTAGTCAGTATTGGTTTTGTTTTCTGTATTTAAGTGGTAACATCATGTACATTCGCTTGACTGCTGCTTATCGCATGTGATACATGTAGGCAACAGAGTTGAGTCTCTGTAATTGAAGGCATGGTAAGTCATCATTACCGCTGAGCAAATACTAACAGAGGAAACCACTGTTGGGGTGGGCTTGGATTTGGGAGATTCATGATGTGAGAACTAAATTTTTATTATTTTTTTTGCTTCTAGTCGATAAACCCGCAACCATCTCTTGATAGCAAATCTTTATATAGTTTATGTACAGCTACGCTGACTGCACATGTGACATTTTAAGCTATGTACTATATTCCAAAATGCTTTGGAGAACTTGACCTGAAGAGGACCTTACAAATTATCTCAGTGTTGTAATATTGCTCATCTTTGTGAGGAATAATGACTAAGTCACTGTAAAATTGCATAAAAGCTTCTGAAATTTGATTAGTTTTATAATTTAAATTATTTTATCTTAAATTAATGGTATGAAGGAAGCATTATGCTGTTATTTGAGTAGAGCAGCTAAAAGCTTTTAATCCATTTGTAACTAAATTCCAAATTTTAATTCCATATTACCAATGGCCTTAATTGCATAATATTGCAAGGTGTGCTATGTTATTTTCTGTTTTATTTGTCCACATTTAAGGATTTTTACTTTGTTATTTATGTAGAAATGTCTGACCATACCAGTCCTTCAATCTCCTCCAAAACAAATACAGCTTACTGATATGAGGGGTTTTACAACTGAAGAGGGCTGATGGACTGGCCTGGTCACATGCTCCTCCATCAGCAGCAATTTATTTGACAGAGGTGTTAGGCTGGCTTCACATTAGCGTTTGTGTCTGCATGCTGATGGCATGCAGACACAAACGCTGTCAAAAGCAGGGTCCAAATGATGTGTCCGCAGCGGATAATGTCCGCCTGCGGACACATCACTATGGAGCCCGGCAGCCAATCGGCGCTGTCTGGGGGCGGGCCGGGGGTGGAGATCAGCGCCGGAGATCTCCGCCCCCCCGGCCGCCGGTAAGCTCCGGGACTGTCGGCGGGGAGAAAAGCTGATCTTTTACAGCTGTTTGAATCTTCCCGCGCCGACACTGAGAGGAGATGTCGGCGCGGGAAGATTCAAACAGCTCTCAGATCAGCTGTTCTCCCCGCCGACATCGCTAGGAGATTACAGGCGGCAGGGAGGAGGAGGACAGCAGAGGGTCAGCTGATCTCCCGGTGGCCGTCGGTGAGCTCCTGTGACATCACCGGCGGCCACGGGGAGATTTTTCAATGGGTCCGCAGCGTTCTCCTGCGGTGTCATGCAGAGGACACTGCGGACCCATTGAAGCCAATGCATTTTTTGTGCGCTTGGGGACGCTTGCTGATTGTCCAAGCTCCCCAAACGCACAAAAAAACCCAACATGCTGCGTCCCGGGTGCGGATGCTGGACACCGGAAGCAGCAGATATCGTCCGCATCCGCACCCGAACGCAGCAAACGCAGGCACCATGCGTTCCTATGTTAAACATAGGAACGCAGTGCGCATGCGTTTGACTGCGTATGGGAACGCAGCAATACGCTGCCTTCCCATACGCAAATGTGAAGGCAGCCTTAGTAAGTTTATGAGAAAAACAGCTTGATCAAGAAAAAATGTTAAATTCCTCTAAGGAAGTGAGAGCTGATTGTATTATGATTAGGGATGAGCGAGTAGTGAAATATTTGTAATCGCTATACTCATAACGAGTACTTTGTAATAATCACGTATTTGTTCCAAATAGCAAGTACAATGCAAGTCAAATGGAAATGTGAGTAATTTTCTACTGGACTCGACACACAGAGATCGGGGGCCTGAGGAAAAGGCTGAAATGGATGGTGAAACACAATGGGAAGCGCCTGGAGAATAGGCCTACATGTATTTCTGTCTCGCATATGGTTCTGGGAATAAGGTTCTCACAGTATTATGCCACTTTTACAGATTCACAAGAACCCCTACCAAATCTAACCTAAATTGCATTTTACAGGCAAAAATGTTAAGAAACATGCAGTTTTTTCTGTATAATCCTGGGGTCACATTTGGAAGGCACAATCCGGTAACTGCATCCATTACCAGATGCGGTATTACCGTGTGCTGTCTCATTTGGCATCACATTGCAGATCTGGATCCAGTAATGGATCCAGATCTTCAATGAGAAAACATTGAGGCCCCAAAAACCGGATCCGGTAACGCAAGGTACATTCATTATGTGGTGGGGAGGAAGGTGCGGGGAGGACGACGGGCACACGTTTCGCCTGGTTAGGCTTCCACGGGACCCGTCGTCCTCCCCGCACCTCCCTCCCCATCACATAATGTTTGTAACCCGCACATCCTAACGGAGCACTTGGATTAAAAGAACCTTCATCTAATGGTGAGTGCCGTCTGTTTCTTCTAAATTTTTGGACTTTGACTGGACCTTGTGCAGACCTGTGCAACACCATATTGCTGGCAGCACATACAAGCCTAGGACAAACACCAAAAGCCCTCTAGTGCCCAGATTCCTTCCTTACAGTTGAACAAGGTACATTCATGTACCTTGCGGTACCGGATCCGGTTGCCATAGGCGGCCATTATAAAAAAAAAAAACGGATCCGGTTTTTCAACCGCTCAAAAAATGCAGCTTGCATAATTTTTACCGCAGGCTGCAAAACCGGATGCGGTAACCGGATTGCATTAGGTGCAATCCAGTTGTTCTATTGCAGCCTATCTGGATCTGGTTTCGATCACTTTTAATGGACAAAACCGGATCTGGTTTTGAAAACAAAACTGCAAATGTGACCCTAGCCTAATCCCTTGTATATAAAGATAAATAAACAAGAGAAAAAACAATGTCCCTTTTAGCGTTTGTTCACACGTAGATTTAGCTTTTTTTTTTCCTTTTACAATTGGGAGGGCCCTGACTTGTAAATTGCTATCGAATATGTATCCCCGTTATCAGTCACAATGTAGGACAACCCAGGGATGTTCTTCAGCCAGCAAACGTGACTGACTGTAAATCTCTATCAAATACGTGTTGCCTATATCAGTCCCAATGTGGGACAACTCATGGCAATGGCCTCCAATGACAAATATTATTTAGGTAGGACTACTGTCGTGGTTGGTCCACTGCATAATGTGTATTGTGTTTCCAAAATTAGTCCTATGGGCTGTGAAATGGTTGAAGGATAAAGCCACCAACACAAGGGCCTCCAATGACAAATATTATTTAGGCTGCAGTAGGACTACTGTCCTGGCTTGTCCACTGCGCAATGTGCATTGTGTTTACAAAAGTTAGTCCTATGGGCTGTGTCATGGTTGATAAAGGAAGACACCATCCCAAGCGCCTCCAATGTGAAACATTGTTAGGATGTTGTTGACCATGAAGTACATGTGGCAAAAGCAGTAGGATAGAAATGTAAGAAGAAGGAAATGGGTTTGTATGGGAAGGGATGGATGTAACACCAGTAATATAAATTCAAATTTTTGTAAATTTAGGTTGGTTTGCAGTCATCTTGAGGGATTACAAATAATGATGAGAGAGTGTAATCATTACTATTCGCTATTTACATGGATAGACTGGTATTCGGCTTACTTGTTATACTGTGAGCATTTGTGCACTCACCTTGAGATATTTGGATGTCCCGCCCAGCAGTTTTGGCACCTGATTTGCAGTCACTAAACATGCTGGGCTTGTTAACCAATCATAGTAATGACACAGCCATCATGTTTGTGGCATTATTGTGATTGGCTGGCAGGCAAGCAACATAGGGTCTATAAAAACCCTGCCATTTTCTGCGCATTGCTCCCAGAGCCAGCATTGGAGAAGCATAGGAAAAGATCAAGCAGCTGCTAGGGAAAGTGTTTATATAACACAGTAACCCTTTTCAGGGCTATGTATACTAGGTCAGTGTAGTGTAGGGAGGGAGAGATTCTCGAGCAGGGACAGAATTTATAGGAGCCTGTCACTAGCTCCATAGTACTAGAAAACAATAGTTTTTTTCAGAGCTGAAGCCACAGAACAAGCTCATAGTACAGGTAGGGAGAGATGGTGGATTAGGTAGGGAGAGGTTAAACTGTTCTTCCAGTGTCCATATTACAACAGCTCTTGTCAGAGGCAAAGCTCTTTTTTTCCAGCACACAGAGTAGTAGCATTTTGTGCAGTCTTTTGTTTAAAAGTACTGATCCGTTTTTTCCACTGTTTTTGGAGTCACAGCCTGCCTTATGCTGTCCACGTCAGCCACATTAATATGGTGCTAGTGTCCTAGCCAAATCCACAGCAGTACAACAAGCATTTAGTGCTGCCTGGTACAAAGCATGCACCAGTCCTTATTCCCCAATATTTTTGGTGTCACAGCCTGTCTTATGCAGTAGAGGATTGCCTTCCCAAAATTATATAGGAAAGCCCTCTCAAATGAATAAAAGATGGTCCTATGAAATAAATAGAGGAGGGCCCTCCCTAATGCACAGATGACCTTCAGTGGCATCAACCATGGTTTTGCTTATGCCATTATTCTTAAGAAAGTGGTTTCACCCCAAATGTATAGAGGAAGGCCCTCCCAAATGTATAGAGAAGGTCCCTTGATCATAAGACTATTCAGTAGCCAAAACGCATCCCTTAAAGACCATGATACCCTGATCTTTTGAAATTTTATGTGCTAAAAATTGTTCTTAACAAATTTCTAATAAATGGAGATTTTATGAAGAAATCAGAGTGCCAAGTTCCTACACTCACTGGATAATAATTTGATGTGTTTTGACACAGTCTGAAGTTCACTGGGACCCGTGCTGAGAGAGAGGAACACAGGAGAAGGAAGACAGGAGAATGGACACAATATTTGTACTTGATGTAAAATGAATAGAGCATGGCCCTCCCAAACATATGTTACATAGCAACTTCTGGGCCCTCACCAAACTCAGTTTTCCTGATGACACCTGCAGGCCTTCAAATTCATTGAATTGAGGCCTGCAGAATGACATGGAGGAGGAGGAGAAGAAGAATGAGGAAGAGGAGGCGATGCGGAAAATGGAATACGAGGAGGTGGAAACCATGATGGAAGTTGGGCCCACTATTCTTGGTGTGGGTTGGATGTGTGATGTCCCAGGCTGTCACTCTATCCCACCCTCCACCATGCTCACCCAGTGTGTCATCACAGAAATGTATTGTCCCAGACTGTTCACAACAATTTCTTTACGTGCCTGTTGTTATGTGGACCTTCCTGGTTATGGCGTTGGTGACAGCACGGTTGATATTGTTTCACACATGCTTTTGTAAAGCAGGGACACAACACAGGGCACAATAGTGGTGGCACTGGCTAGGAAACAAGTATCCATGGGGAAGCCACAGCCAAGAGATCTTGGAAAGTCTATGTCATGAAAACCTGGACATACTGCTCTCTGGTGCCCTCTCATCCTGTTATCCAAACCCATTATTGCCAAATTATCAGAAAAGCAGAGCAGCTGCTCTAATTTATGTCATCTACTGCGGCATGTGATGTGACGGGAAGGTATATATACCACCAGATCCTGCCAGGAACGGATATATACCTCGATCCAGTTACCCTCAGGCCCACAATATCACATGAATACAAAAAAATTATGCTGCCACCACCAATCTCTTTCAAGTGGATCGGTAACCTGTTTGGTAGCGTGAAATAGCGGGGATGTGTATCAGCTCGTCGTAGAACAGGAAGAACGAAACTAAGCAAGTTTATAAAGTTTTACTCCAAAAAGTTGGCAGTGCTTACAAAAAGATATACACGATATTACAAAAGAGACAATTTACCTATATGCATAAAACAGTTATTAAAATAAAAGGGATTAAAATAAGAAAGACTAAAACATGTGCCACACAGTGGCCGTTTACCGATTTCATGGGGGAAGGCACCCCGGAGATGGGTTAGGATTCCAGCCTCACATCATAGAGTATTGCTATGTCTTTCATTAAGCTGGAATGACCCCAAATGGAAGCTTTGGTTTTATGTAATGAGACAGAAACCCGGAAAACTCCCGTTTTGTTTACCTCCCAGGAGGGCTGGGTTCTGTAAACCCACCCAGCTGCACAAGTCTCAAAACCCTCCATTTTTCCATATATTTGGATTGGATGCACTCACGTCCAAGATATGTACATCATGTTTACCCTTGCTAATTTACATGATGTTTGATGCCAATATGATATATTTGGGATGTGCGGAAGGGCAGAACTAATTTTCCAGGTTTCTGATGCGTTTCCAGACAAATCAGAGCATTAACACCAGAAAAAGGTAAACATTCCAAAAATATGATATATGGAATTGTGACATGAAGGTATCTTGTAAATTCGACGTTAAAAGTTTGTAAGTTCAGACAAAGGGATTCAATAAGGACAAAACCAGATCAGGCAAGCTGAGTTCTGCTTAGCTATAAGTTTATGGCAGGGTGGTCGTAAAGATTCCTGATAGAGGAGGGGGACAGAGAGAGTGAGGGGCTGCCTGTAGAATCTAGTCTACAGAAACCTATGGTGGGGAAAGTCTTATGTCAGTTTTGGCTTTGTTCCTACACCCATGAAAACAGTTCATATTTGACTGACAGATTCCGTTCCCAATAGCCTAAAGGGAAACATCTCCACGGCTAGCAATTTTATACTATGAGTGTGTAATGTTTTTGCCTGTGGGTGAGTGTTTGTGTATTTACACTTCCTTTCCAAGATCTGGGACAGGTACAATGGCATGCTTTGCTGAGACAAAAAAAGTGGACATGGTTTATGTTGATTTCTATGTCTGTGCAATCACAGCTCGTGGCTGGGCAGTAGGAGCGTCTGGTTCATGGACAGCAGATTGTGAATGATGCAGAACAGGCAAAAAGTCAGTGGTTTCAGCCCCAAATGTATAGAGGAGGGCCCTACCAAAAGTATAGAGGAGGGTCCTCCCAAATGAATAAAAGAAGGACTTCTCAAATGAATAGAGGAGGACCCTCCCTAATGTATAGATGACCTTCAGTGGTATCAACTATGACTTTCCTTATGCTATTATATTTAAGGCAGTGGTTTCAGCTCCAAATATATAGAGGAAGGCCCCCCCTAAATGTATAGAGAAGGACCCTCCCAAACAGATATTACAATGCCACCTATGGGCCCTCACCAAACTCAGTTTCCTTGACACCTGCAGGCCCTCTGACAAATTGAATTGATGCTTGCAGAATGATGAGGAGGAGGAGGAGGAGAAGGGGACACAGAAAATGATATACGAGGAGATAGAAACCATGATGAAAGTTGGGCCCTTTATTTTTGCATGAGTAGACTGTGTGATGTCCCAGGGTGTCATTCTGTCCCACTGGAGGGTCACCCAATGTGCTGTCAGAGAAATATATCGTCCCTGACTGTCCACAACAACTTTTCCTCTTGTCTGTTGTTACGTGGACCTTCCCGGTTACATCAATGGTGACAGCACAGTTGATATTGTTTTACACATGCCTATGTAACGCGTGGACGGCACACCAGCTAAAATAGTGGCAGCTATGAATCGAGTATTGTGGTGCAGCACAGGCAAGAGATCATGAAAACACTCTGTTCCCACAAACCTAAATGTCAACATCTCCACAGATAGCAATATGGCAATGTGCCAGCTTAGTATTTGTGCCTGTGGGTGCATGGCTTGTTATTTAAGCTTCCTTTCCAAGCTTTCTGCCACGTACAACTTGACATTTCTCTGGGAACAGGGAGTGGGTGAAGTTGATGTTTGATTTGTCTGTACAACTGCAGCTTGTGGGCAGGAGGTATGAGTACCTGCTTCATGGACAACAGAATGTGAAGGACATAACAAACGAATCATAGCAGACACAGATTTGGTACTCTCGTGTTACACCTACCTATTGGGGTTCTTGGCTGCCATGTGGTTTTGTATACTTGTGGTGCTCAGGTTGCCTTTGCCCTGACCTCTGCTCAGCTTGGTATGACAGATGCCACAGATTACAATGTTTTTCTCTGAAGAGCTTTAAGAAAACAAATTCTAGACAGTGGCTGAACACCCCCATGTCCTGACTTGGGCCACAGTGTGGGTGCTCTTGGGAACAGTTGACCCAGTTCTCACATTGGTCAAACCACATACCCCTTGGCACTTGTGTTGGTGTTACGTATCCATCTTCCTATGTGTTGCTGTGCTGGCTATGTGTGCCAACATTCCAGGTTGGATCAGTGGACTCATCATCGACCAACTCATCTTCCATCTCATCCTCCTTCACAGTTGAGAATGTAGGTTGACCTGATGGCAACTGTATCTCATCATCATTGTCCTCCACATCTGGGAGACAGTAAATCAGGTTCCTCAAAGCGGCCGTGTGTCCTCAAATACTTGCGCTTCAACGCACGCCACCTCCTAACGTCCCTCTTCAATGCTGCATGGTAAGAGGACAAGAGTCATACGTAGAAAACAGATCCTCGGAGCGGGCAAGCTTGAGATCATATGTTTCCTGTGACTGATGATGGGGGGAGGAAGGAGGACCAGGTTGAGGATTGGATGGGCCAGATTTCTGTGTATCGACAGTAGACTGTGTGGACATGGAAGATTTTATGCTGCTTGAGAAATGCATAGACTAGAGGCCTTGTCTGCAACCCAAGACAGAAACTGTTCTCACTCTCCTGGCTTTGAGGCATGTTTACGTTCCAGCCAGGAACTTTTACCAGAAACATAGTGGATGCATCAAGCTTCTTCTGACCTGTCACAGACTCAGTGCTTTGTCACGCAACACAGACAACACCACGGCCATGCCCACGTCCTTGTCCCTTAACAATGGTCTTTTTTTACATTTTGGGTTTTCGTTACATATTTGCACATGTTGATGCCAAAACTAAGCCAACCGTGAGTCCCCAAAAATATCGGGGAAAAAAGGACCAGTGCCAAAAAATGTATAATGCAACCCCCAAATGTATAGAAGAGGGCTCTCTCAAATGTATACAGGAGGGCCCTCCCAAATGTATACAGGAGGGCCCTCCCAAAAGTATAAAGGTGGGCCCTCCCAAATGTATACAGGGGGCCCTCCCAAATATATCGGGGATAGCTCTCCCAAAAGTATAGAGAAAGGCACTACCAAATGAATAAAAGGGGGTCTTTCAAATGAATAAAGGAGGGCCCTCCCTAATGTAGAGATGACCTTTAGTGGCATCAACTATAGCTGGCCCTCCCAAACATATGTTACAGAGCCACCTCTAGGCCCTCACCAAACCCAGGTCTCCTGACACCTCCAGGCCCTCTGAAACATTGAATTGAGGCCTACAGAAAGAAATGGAGGAAAAGGATAAAGAGAAGGAGGAGGATGAGGAGGAAGGGAGACAGAAAATGGCGTGTGAGTAGATGGAAACCATGATGGAAGTTGGGACCACTATTTTTGGCAGGGGTAGGATGTGTGATGTCCCAGGCTGTCACTCTGTCCCCTGAGGTGGGTAAAGCCCAATGCTTCAATGGGCACTTTGTAAACTGCTATGAAAAATGTATTCCACTATCTGAGTCTCAATGAGAGAGGGACCACCCAAATGTCTAAGTAAGAGCGGTCCCTCCAAAACGTATGTTACAAGGCCACCTCTTGACGCTCACCAAACTCAGGTTTCCTGACTACTGCAGGCCCTCTGAAAATTTGAATTTAGGGCCACAGAATGACATGGACGTGGAGGAGAAGAAGGGTAGAGCCCAATGCCATAATGGGCACATTGTAAACTGCTATGGACTATGCAATTTGCTATCCGAGTCTCAATGAGGGAGGGGCAGCCAAATGTATAATTAAGAGCAGTCCCTTCCAAACGCATGTTACAGGGCCACCTCTGAGACCTCACCAAATTCAGGTTTCCCGACTACTGCAGGCACTCTGAAAATTTGAATTTAGAGCTGCAGCATCACATGGAGGTGAAGACGGAGGAGAAGGGTAAAGTCCAGCGCCACAATGGCACAGTGTAAACTGCTATGGAATATGTATTCCACTATCTGAGTCTAAATGAGGAAAGGACTACCCAAATGTCTAAGTAAGAGCAGTCCAAAATGTATGTTACAGGGCCACCTGAGGCAACTCAGGGCAAAGTTCAACATACCTACTGGAACATTATAGCTGGCCTTTTAAAGTGCTGGGGAATAGCTAATTAAAATTTATGTATGACTGAGGAACCTACAATATGTATAAATCAGGGCCCTCCCAATTGTAAAAGGGAAAAAATGCAAAAAAAACACTACATGTTAACAAACGCTAAAAGAGGGACATTGTTTTTTCTCTTGTTAATTTAGCTTTATATACTAGGAATTATGCAGGAAAATCTGAATGTTCTTAACATTTTTGCCTGTAAAATTTAATTTAGGATATGTTTGGTAGGTGTTCTTGTGTATTTGTCAAAGTAGTGTAATACTGTGACAAACATATTCTCAGAAACTGTATGTGAGTCAGAAATGCATGCAGGCATATTCTCTAGACTCGTCCTATTCTGTTTCATCACTTTCCCCATCCATTTCAGCCTTTTCCTCAGGTCCCCACACCTCTTTGTTGGGTCCAGCAGAAAATTACTCCCATTATCCATTGATTTGCATTGTACTCGGTATTCAAAATTAATACTCGATTATTACCAATCAGTACTCATTATGAGTACAGTGATTACCGTATATACTCATGCATAAGCCGAGTTCTTAAGCACAAAAAATGTGCTGAAAAGTCCCCCCCTTGGCTTATACACGAGTCATATACAGGCGCCCCCCCCCCATCAGTGGTATACAGGCCCCCCCCCTTGCTGCCGCACACCTGTAAAGTAATAGATCATTATACTTATCCCTGTCGCCGCTCTGCACTGCGCTCCTCTGGGTCTTCATGCTTCTTCCTGCTTGTGACTGGCGGGTGCAGGCAATGACGCCATTGCTGGAGGAGCGCTGGAGGAAGCATGAAGAAGCATAAAGACACGGAGGAGCGCGGTGCAGAGCGGCGACAGCGACAGGGATAAGTATAATGATCTATTACTTTACAGGTGTATGTATAAAAGAGAGAACAAGGAGAGGAAGTGTGCACAAAGTATTTCATTTAATGTTACAAGAATAAACTGGCTTCATTACAGTAAAAGGATGAAAACAGACAATGTTCGGGGGCAAAGTGCATACAGTGAAAGTGTGACAATATAGAGTTAACCATTTACAGTACACAGTCCAATCCAATGGATACTAACAAAGACCACCTATAAAACAGCAAGGATCAGGAATACATCATATTAATAAAGTGCAAGTGCAACAAAGAGACCTGAATCCCTACTGCGGAAGGTATAGTCAAGGGGGAACCTAAATAACCCCAGTGGTGTGCACCCAGGTATTTACCACACTGTAAAACAACGATGCCCCCAGGCAGTGGAGGATCCCCCGGGTCCAGACCCCAACGTACGTTTCGTGTAGAACTGTAGGTTTACTTCATCAGGGGGGTCAATGAAGTATGATGAAGTAAACCTACAGTTCTACACGAAACGTACGTTGGGGTCCGGACCCGGGGGATCCTCCACTGCCTGGGGGCATCGTTGTTTTACAGTGTGGTAAATACCTGGGTGCACACCACTGGGGTTATTTAGGTTCCCCCTTGACTATACCTTCCGCAGTAGGGATTCAGGTCTCTTTGTTGCACTTGCACTTTATTAATATGATGTATTCCTGATCCTTGCTGTTTTATAGGTGGTCTTTGTTAGTATCCATTGGATTGGACTGTGTACTGTAAATGGTTAACTCTATATTGTCACACTTTCACTGTATGCACTTTGCCCCCGAACATTGTCTGTTTTCATCCTTTTACTGTAATGAAGCCAGTTTATTCTTGTAACATTAAATGAAATACTTTGTGCACACTTCCTCTCCTTGTTCTCTCTTTTATACATACTCCGTTTGGAGGCATACTTGGTGCATGTGAGCTAACACTCACCACCAATGTAGTATGGGTTGTATGGAATTTGTTCTAATACTTTACAGGTGTGTGGCAGCAAGGGGGGGCCATGTATACCACTGGGGCCTGTATATACCACTAGGGCCTGTATATGCCACTGGGATCTGTATATACCACTGGGGCCTGTATGCCACTGGGGCCTGTATACCACTGGGGCTGCTGTATATACTGCTGGGGCCTGTATATACCACTGGGGAGGCTGCTGTATACGACTGGGGCTGCTGTATATACTGCTGAAGCCTGTATATACCACTGGGGAGGCTGCTGTAATACTGCTGGGGCCTGTATATACCACTGGGGAGGCTGCTGTATACCACTGGGGCTGATGTATATACTGCTGGGGCCTGTATATACCACTGGGGAGGCTGCTGTATACTACCACTGGGGAGGCTGCTGTATACTACCACTGGGGAGGCTGCTGTATACTACCACTGGGGAGGCCTGTATACCACTGGGGGGGCCTGTATACCACTGGGGGGCCTGTATACCACACTGCTGGGGCTGTATACCTGTGCTAGGGTCCACCCTCGGCTTATACACGAGTCAATAGGTTTTCCCAGGTTTTGGGGGCAAAAGTAGGGGGGTCGGCTTATACACGGGTCGGCTTATACACGAATATTTACAGTATGAATATTTCGGTACTCGCTCATCCCATATTTCAAACTGTGGAGAGATCGAGTCCTTGTTGAATTTAATCAGAGTAAGCCTGTCTGCATTTTCTGTAGAGAGACATGTGGCCTATCTGTGATGATTTCCCCAAGCGAAACTGAAAACAAGCTCTGACATCACACTAGCAGCAGGGCAGGCTAGCACCTCCAAGATGTATAAAGAGAGGTCGGGCCAAGTATGCAGCTTGGAAACCCAATAACTAAAGGGAACTGAATCATCAGGAAAGATGCAGGTATGGTCACTTGAGTTCTTCTTGACCATGTTTTCCAACTTCTCAATCCTTGGCATTCTTACAGTCTCAGATAACGCTTGCTGATGTGCTGGTTTATTGAATATGGCCCAGTTTGTGCACGTTATTCCCCATCACTATTGGACCTGATGTGCATGTTTCTTCCCAGTAATTCTTACTGTTGAAAAGACCCTGTACCTCTGACACCAGCATTGTCTGAAGGTGATGTTTTCAGCAACTGATCTATAATGTCCGTCTTGAAAAATTCCATTGTGCAAGGCTTTGATGACTCCAAAAGGAGAAAAGGGAATTTCTCCTTGTACTGCATGTCGAGAAAGGTGGCCAATATGTGTAGGTTGGTGGCGAAAATGTGGATAACATGAGGATCTTTGGACAGCCAGTTACACATGAACAATGTCATTTAGGCCAAGCTCAAACAGGCAAAGGTTCTGTGTTTAAACAAGGAGGAAAATACCAATCCTCTCCTCACACTGAATCACCTCCACCTCTTCCTCTCCAGCCCATCCATGCTAGACAGACATAAAGCTAGGTTTGAGAGTTCCCTCTGTAGCACAGAAAAACATAAGTCCTCTCCCTCCTCATCCTCCTTGTCTTCCCCATCATCATCCAATTTTGCCTGAAAATATTGGCTGGGCTGGAAGATATCACTTATTGGAAATCTGGCTTTATAGCCACCTGCTGAGCACTCAAAGCTTCCTCTTCAAGATTATGCAACAATCATTTGAACAGACAGAGCAGCAGGATGGTCATAATAGCCTCCTCACCACTCATGATTTGGAGTAGTACTCAAAGTTTTCCAGAACCTCTCAAATGTCAGAGAGCCACACCCACTCCACAGTTGTTTTGTGTGGTGGCTGAGTGTCAGTTTGAAGTTGATATTCAGCTAATGCCCACTGCTGCTCACTAATCCTTGCCAACATATGATATGTTGAGTTCCACCGCATGGGCAGGTCACATATGAGTCGGTAGCTAGGCAAATTTAAGCGCTTTTGCATCGCTGCAAGACTCGCAAAAACAATAGAGGAATGTCGGAAATGGGTGCTAATACCTTGCACCTTCTCAAGTAGGTACAGAAAGTCAGGGTATGTTTTTAGAAATTTTTTGGACAACTAGGTTCAGCACGAGAGCCATGCATAGAATGTTTACCAGCTAGCCCAGCTTTAAAGCCGCCATCAGGTTCCGCCCATTATTGCACAGGACCAATGTAAGTGCTCATGTAAGAGTTCCAACCCTTAATTCAAAACAGAAGTAACTTGGTACACAAGTCCTTTATATTTGTATTCATTAGGAAGGCAGAGTTTCTGACAAAAAATGTTTGACATTGCAGCCTTACATCAGGCCTTCATCAGACACTATAATGACAAAAAATATAGAATAGATTTCTTTAAAATATACAAAAAACATGATTTGTCAAAATGATAATTAAACATAATGTACACAAATCATTAGTATTTATTGTCTTTCAAAACTGCCTTTCGATAGAAGAAACTAAATGTTTTCACATGAGATGTATAAAGAAACAAAGAATGATCAGCAATATTATCAAGAGAAACAAAGGCTGTTCAAAAATAAGGATAATACAACAAAGTTATCACTATGACTGTTTAAGAGGCAAGAGTTTCCATTGTTCATAAGAGGAAAACTAAAACAACCAACGATGTAAAGAAATTGTCACATATAGAGCACTCACCATATAGTATATAGGCGCAGGAGTATCACATCTGGGTAAACGGAGATGGCTCACCGTTAGGGGATAAATGCTGTGGTTTTAAGGCCGAAAACCTGGAAATGCAGTTCCTGTTCCTTAACAGCAGGTTTTTGTTTTTTTAGCATTTTGGGTTTTGGTGACATATTTGCGAGCTTTTGATGGCCCAAGCCAAGTTAACTGTGACTCCAAAAATGACAAGGGTAAAAATGACCATTGTGTGCTTTATACCAGGCAGCACAAAATAGTACTAGTTTTTGATTGTAGAAGCACACTAGAACTGTATAAATTGGTGAGCTTTTGACAGCACAAGCTAAGGTCACCCCAAAAATTACAGGGGGGGGGGAAAATGACCAGAGCGTGCTATCTGCAAAAAAGGCTAGTATTATATTTGTGCTGGAAAAAGAGCTTCAACAAGAGATGTTCTAATGTGAAAATACTGGAAAAGAGTTTAATCTCTCCCTACTCCACAAATTCTCCCTCCCTACATTATATTGATCTAGTTCACAGTGGTTTGAGCTTTAAAAAGACCTGTGGTATTCTGGTAATATGCACTGGAGTACTCCACAAACCTTCCCTACACTACACTGACCTAGTATATCCTGCAGGTAGCCCTGAAAAGGCTATATATATATATAGATACCTGAATCCCTCTCCCTCCACTCTGCTCGCTCTCTCCCTATGCTACTAATCTTCCAGTTGCAATATATGCAAGATGGCAGCGAGAGGGCTTATATAGACCCTATGATGCTGCGCTGCCAGCCAATCACAAGCAAGATGGGTGAGGCATTACTGTGATTGGTTAACAAGCCCATCATGTTTAATGGCTGCAAATCTGGCATTAAATATGCTGTAATTTGAATATCGCAAGGCGATAACTCCAATACTGGCAGTGTAATGAATAGCACGAATATCCGTGCGAGTAGTGACTAGTAATGATTGCACTCGCTCATCATTAATTATGACGCCCTGATTCGGCTTTAGTCTTGGTTGCTAGGCTATCGGCTGGAATGTTTTCATGTTAAGGACCACTTTAGAGGTTCTGTTTCTGCTTTGTTTATATTGGAACATAAGCAAACAGTGACTTATTGAAATCTGAAAAAATTAGTATTGCAGAGCATTATACCAGTAACAAGACTAGTAAAAATGTTAATATAAAAAATTGTATCAAGTAAAAGAAAAGAAAAACACACCAAAATGTAGCAGTCATCATACTAAGACCCGGTTTTTACTTGCAAGAGCGACGCAATAGACTCACACGTGTCTCGCATCGCTAAAGCGGGCACAGCCACTCTCCGGACAGCATAGTGTCAGTTGCATGTATTTTTATGTGGCTTCACGTTCCTGTCTGGAGAGCCATGGTGGTGCAAGTCTCTCGCATTGCTCTTGCAAGTGAAACCCTGGCCTAACACAAAAAGTTGAATAAAATCGATTAAAATGTAAAATGTAAAAAAAATGAATGAAAAGGTCAACTTGTTTTGTAAAAAACAAAGCCTCATAAAGTTCTGTCAGCAAAAAAAAATTAAAGCAACAGCTCTCAGAATACATTGATGAAAAAATTAATTCATATTTGTAAAATATTATTTTTAATGTGTTATAGTGGCAAAGCATAAAAAACCTATACATATCTGGTATTGCTAGGATCATACTAACCTCAAGAATAAATATTTCTTATCACTATTACCACACTGGTGAATGGCATTAAAACAAAAAAAATAAAACATAACTGAATTGCTGATTTTTGTTCATCTTACATTTGAAAAATCTTAATAAAAGAGATAAAAAAAAAGTTATGCATCCCTAAATGGTGCCAATATAAATTTTCTATCATCCTGCAAAAAAAGAAGCTTTCTATCATTTTGCTATCCAAGAATTAGTGTAAGTCTAAACTAACATGTATCTTGTGCTCTCTGGTAAGCAATTACATCGGGAATTCAGCGTAAATCCCCTCAAAATGTGATAAGGACAAAATGTCTTTCTTTAGTGAGGTAAATGGAGTTATTTTGGACTGCATCTGACATTTGTTGTGGTGGTGTCTGACTTTTTAGCCAAAGGCTAACACCAACAAAGCTTCAAAAGTGACTCCATCTTTTTTATTATAGTTAGCAGTTGCAGCGTGGGTTTCACATTTTGGGGGAATTTACACAAAAACCCTGACATACCGTATTTTTTGCACTATAAAAAGCACTGTTTTTCCCAAACATTTTGAGGCAAAGTGGGGGGTGTCTCATAATCCAGATATACAGGTATGTGTGGCTTTGCTGAAGAGTGCAGTGGCTTTGGACTGTGCTGGCGGAGGCTGGTACAGACTGCACAGGCAGCCTGTGATCATGTGGGCCCATTCATTAGGCTTATTTAAAGGGAACCAACCACCTCAGCCCTGAAGTATAACAGAAGGAGGGATACGCCCAGAAGTCACCAGGCTAGTAAGTTTATAAACTCTTTATATCAGTTATACTAATGCAAGATTTTACACAAAAACAGTGCTGGAAACGTATCCTTAGGGTGCAGGGACATGTACTAACTGTGTATTAGGGTGATCTGAGGTGGTTGGTTCCCTTTAATATGCATTGCATTCCAATGTCCATCACCTCTCAGCATTGAAGCTGGCAATGAGAGGTTGGCGGGGGAGCAGCGCATGTTAAAGTACATTAAGTATATACCTCCATCTTAGATATGTCCCTCCATGCTGCTGCACACAAGAAAATAATAATGCAAATTACCTCTCCAGCACTCCCCTCCATTGATCCATTTTTGCCACTCTTTACGTCCTCCTGCGTCCCTGGCATCCAATCATGTGATGGCTCAGCACAGTGATGTCATTGCTGCGCACTTCCCGATCACATGTTCGGATGCCGGTGATGAAGGAGGACTCAAAGTGCGGCAGGCAGGGAGCAATGGAGGGGAGCAAAGTAGAGGTAAGCTGCATTGTTTATTATATTATTGTATGCGACAGCATGGGGTACCATATCTAAGATGAAGGAGGGCTATATCCCAGAATGGGGGTTATATCTAGAATGGGGGGCAGGTACCATGATGAGGGGGTTATATCTAAGGTGGAGGGGGCTATATCCCAGTATGGAAGACTATATGCCAGAATGGGGGGCCATATCCCAGGATGGGGGTTATATCCAGGATGGGGAACTATTTACAGTAAGGGGGCTATAACCCAGTATGGGGGGCTATATACAGGATGGGGTGCTATATCCCAGCCTAGGGGCTATATTCTAGTATGAGGGGCTATATACCAGGATGGGGGGCTATGTTAAAGGATGGGGATATATATACTAGGATGGGGACATATATACTGATTGTAAGACGGAAACTGACATTATAAGACGGACCCAAGTTAACATTAAAAAAAAAATTCACATTTTCTTCACCAATTTTAGGGTGTGTATAATAATTCAATGCATCTTATAAAGTGAAAAATATGATAGGTGTATAGCAGTAAGCACAGGATATATGTGAAGCTAATCTTATAGAGAATGCAAAGAAAAAATGTTACCAGATCCCCTATGTGTTATTGGAAAAATAGAATGTTTCCACATTATTGGTAGGGAACATACTCTGGAAAAGTAACATGGCTTACTCCCCACCAACTAAAATTTACAGAAATAACTTACTGAATATGATACTTTCAAATCCAAATGACTCCCTTCCATCTGAGCCGCCATCTGAGCGGCACAGTGTGCTTAAAGGGAACCTGTCAGCTAGTTTATGCCTCCCCAGCTATCACTGTCTATAGCTGCAGCTTTACAATACTATTCTAATCATCCCTGTCTGAGCTCAGAGTGTAACGTGAAAGGTGAAAAAAAAGCATTTATACACTTACATTTCCTTATGTAATGAGGCAGTCAGTCTCCAGCTTGGAGGATGGGGACTGTTTGGCAGGTTAATAGTTAACATTTCAGCTTTATGTAAGAACATGTTGGGAGACCTGATGTGATGTCACAACTATGTGACTACAATAGGCGGAGCTAAGTTCTCATAGAACATAATATGTTTGCTGGCTTAGCTCCGCCCACTATGGTCACATGATCGTTACATCACACAGGTCCTTTAGCCATGCAAGTTAATAGTGAGTTAACTATTATCGTGCCAGACAGTCCCCATCCTCCAAGGTGGGGACTGAAATGTAAGTGTATAAAGGCTTTTTTTCACCTTTAACATTACACTATGAGCTCAGACAGGGATGATTAGACTGGTATTTTAAAGCTGCAGCTACACACACTGATAGCTGGAGGGGCATAAACCACCTAACAGGTTCCCTTTGAACTTCAGGTAGCATCCACATGTTTAGTATTGCTGTAGTCAGGAGAAGTAACAATTTACAATATGTCTCTCCACAATCTCAATGCATGGGTGCAGGGATCGATTTAAACAAAAAAGCAGCCCTGGCACAAAATCCCCACCAGCCCACAAACAGTACCATGACACCCCTACACGAAATCAGTGAATTTCGCTTTTATTTTGTCATGCCTTTCACCACTTTCTTAAAGGATTTATTAGTGAATGATGTGTTAGTGTGTATGATCGACCACAGCTCCATGTACATGGTGCTCTTCAGAGCCGCAGTTGTCAGAAATGCCTCCCTGTGCCTGTCTGTGCCTCCCCCCACCTCCCTGAGCCTGTCTGTGCCTCTATGAGCTTATCTGTGCCTTGCACTGCACACAGGACCTGTGGTGATGTAATGGTTATGTGATCAATCATGTACACCTGGCGCTGCCCATGCATGCACATGACTGATCACATGACTGTGACATCACTACGGGTTATGTAATGTCAGGTCAGTTGGATTGTAAATGGAGGGTTTGTGTCAGGTCCGGTAGTTGGTAGTACAGCTGGCGGTAGTGTGCGAGGGGCCACTACCGCTAGAGGGATCCAAGTGATGGTTATGGCTTCCGGCGTGGCTTACGACAGTGCCCTGATTTCTGGGATTTCTGGACATCGATGGCATGCACCACAAGGTACAGTAAGTATATAATAGATACTGGACTGCAAGACAGATCCTAAAATAATGAAAATAGGTGATTGGAGATTCTATGATTATTATCTGAAATACAATGTCTGAGATGGCTGAAAGTTAGTTGTCAATTGTAGTAATTATATGATCCAATGTTCGGACTACTGGGTAAACTTTGGGAATCTGTATTCAGTAATAGTTTGCATGGGGTGAAAGGCTAAGCATTCCACATGGAGGCTTGTAAGAGGGAAGGGATGTTGAATCTTAAGTGGAGAAATATAAGGGCATCGCAGGGTCCTGCAAAGTCAGGAGACAGGAGAAAAGCAAAGAGTCGTCACACCTAGAGTCAAATTTTTTAAGTTTGTTCTGATGAATGAAACAAGCCACAGGTTCTGTACCAAATCCCTTCAACCAATAAAACCAAAACGCAAGTATTTTTTTTTTTTCTCTGCTACAATGTGATCTATGACAACTTCTCATTATCCAGATTCCCCCCAAAAAAATTTCTCTTCTCATTTTATCCAGGCTATGATCATCCCCAAGTTATGCGATAGCTGCAAGGTACTATAGATGTGAATGAGGTCATGTGATCTTTCTCAGGATTATGCAATCTTTCGCGTAGGGTGAAATGCTGGGAGCTGTTTTAGACAATTCACATAAAGCAAATTGCAAATCTTTGAAGTCTGCATTGAATTGATTCCCTTATCTCTAGTGTGTAATTTAATTATATTCTATTCATTTCAGAAAATATAATACACAATGACTAGGAATGAGTGAGTAGCGAAATATTCGGACTCACTATAATCGTAATGAGTAAGTCCTAATACTTGGGTACTCGTTACGAGTTGCGAGTCCAATGTAAGTCAATGGGAAATGCGAGTACTGTCACAGTGTATCTTATATACACTGAGAAAGTGAAATAAAAGATAATAAAAGGTGTTAAAAATAAAAAAAATAACATACTCACCTATCCAACGGCTGTCCTTGGACCCAAAAAGAATACATCTGCTGGCCTGCCAGGACCTTACATCTGATGGCCAATCAGATGACTTGTAGCGATCAGGTGATGTGTGACATCACACACGACCTGATCACTACCAGCCATCTGATTGGCCATCAGACATAAGGTCCTAGCAGGCTAGCGAATGTGTTCTTTTTGGGTCCCGGGACAGCCATTGGATAGGTGAATATGTTATTTTTCTATTTTTAACACCTTTTATTAACTTTTAATTCACTTTTGCAGTGTATATAGATACATTGTGAAAGTAAATGTATATACTCACTACTCCTAACGAGTAATCGAAAGGAAACTTGTGGAGTAGCGAGTAGCCTGAATACCATACTATTCGGCAAGTACCGAATACAGTGCTGTGCAAATTAATTGGGATAAAGCATTTTTTAAGTAAAATCGTAAGTTGGTTACCATTCAGTGATTCAAACCAGTTTTAACTGCCTTGAACCGGTATGAGTGTACAACCTTGAGTAACAAAATGTGGTTTGACTGGTTTTAGTCAGAAAATAACAGCTAGCTGCCCCTCAGCTTCAGTTGAGAGCTTGTTTCCGTGAGGAGTGTTTTAGTGTACTTTTTCTCTCAGTGTGATTCGTGCCTGTAAAAATGGATGTTACTCCATGGAAGAGGTCTAGAATTATTACTCTTAATGAACATACAAGTCTGACTGTAAGAGAAATCGCTTCCACTGTTGGTATTGGAAAATCTACTGTTTCAAGAATAATTTGCACACAATGAAACTAGATCGTTTTCTCCAAAACGAAAAGGGAAATGTGGAAGGAAAAGGAAAACGACACCAAGTACTGATAAAACACTTATCAGCAATAGTAAAACTAATGCAAGAAAAACAAGTAAAGGCTTGCTTTGTCCCAATCAATTTGCACAGCAATGTAGTTACGAATATACTCGCTCATCCCTAATAATGACATTATTTATTACATTTAAATGTGATGAAGAGACCAAAAGACAAGTAAAACCTTAGAAAATTGTCCGGTTTTGTGTTTAGTGTTTTGATTTCTACCAAATGTTATTAAAGTTAAGTGTTGATAATATAATAAAGAGCTATTGTGCTATAGCATTAAAGATTCATGCTAGCTAAAAATATTATCTAATTGTTTTGTGTACTCATCTAATAACGAGAATCCCGCCTCATGTAGCATTGCCCTAGTGTGAGCATACACAACAAATTTCTATTTCGCAATTCTCAGCTCAGTATGAAACATTTTTTTCCATTTAATGTGTGTCATGCAGTGCTTTTGAGTACATTTCATGGAGGGATTTTATTGAATTTCTGTAGCTGTCATTATGTCTGCATACAACCTTTAAAAAGTAATATTGTGTTTTCCCAGTTCTATAATCGGTTTCAGATTTAGTAATCAATATAATTCATTTTTTCCTAGCGCTCAGTAGCAGGAAACTTAGTCTCTTAACATACTGTAATTGAATTTTTTGTTTTAAGAAGATTCTATATCTATGGGTTTAACTACTCTAAAAACAAACAGTCTTTCATTTCAGTGTTTTAATATCTTTTTGTTAATGAAAATGATGAGGTATCTTTTAATTTAATTACTTTCCTTACATTTGCTGCCTCTATTCTAACAGCTTACATAGTGTTTGTTACTAGAGCTATTCAAGATACACAGTGCTGCAAAAAAGATGTGTGCTCCCTTCCAAATGACCCCTTTCCTTTTGTAATTCGTGAATGTAGCGGGAATGGAGACCACAGCAATCAATGGACATTTGTTACATTCTGTGTCATTACCCAGAGGTCACAAGCTATGTTTAACTGAACAGGAATTGTAGCTATCCTGTATGTAGGATCTAAGACCCCAAGTGGTCTTCCTGAGAACAAAAAGGACTCACACTTCTGGAAAGTTTCAAAGGAATTAACAAATAGTCCCTTGGTACCAGAGTCTTCCATTCCATATAGAAAGAAAGGAAGGAAGAAAGAAAGAAAGAAAGAAAGAAAGAAAGAAAGAAAGAAAGAAAGAAAGAAAGAAAGAAAGAAAGAAAGAGCTGTAAAACCAGGGCATTTGAAATATAATGTATTCAATGCTAAATTAGCCAAGGTCCAGTCACCCCAGGAAGCAACAGACATTTGACTAGAAAGTTAGGTATTCTGTAATTATCTCCCTTATATTTTATAACTGTTTTGCATCTGTATGTCCTTTTATTTTTATATTTTACATCTTTTTATTGTAAGGACTGTAATTTTTAAATTAAAGCTTAAAACTTTAATATGTTTTACAATCCCTAGCCTTAGAGTCTGTATGACTGACAGTAGTATATTTCAGGGACTCCTCACCCTGTATATAAGGAGTGGTGGCAGCGTGTTGTGAAGCTGGGGGTGTGTGGTCTGTGTCGGGGTGTGATTTATACTCACTTTTCAGCCTAGAACAGGGGTTGAGTGCTAGACTGAGTGACAGGAATCAAAAGACACATCAAAAACATGTGCTGAGAAGTGGGTACGTGACAGTGATCTTTTAACAATATGAAGTAATATAAAACTATTTTATACCTAACCATTTTTTTATTTGAGTAGTCAGAGCACTTAATTTTGAATAACTACAAAGACATTAAAATTGAAAAAAGAAATACAACTTTTAACCCGAGTCACTTTGTACTTTAATGCCCGAGCCTCATTTGTTAATTCTATTCTGTCATTTTATGAGGTTATGACTCTGTAACTATTCAAGGAAAGGCAGGGATTCAGTGTTTATTTTTTGTGACATATTGCACTTCATGATAGTGGTAAATTTTGGTCAATATTATTTGTGTTTATTTATGAAAATATCAAAACTTTGCATAAAATTTTAAAAATTGTGGACCACATCTCTTTTGAAGTGATTTTGAGGGGCCCACATGACTGAAAATACCAAAAGTGACATCATTTTCAAAACTATGCCCTTCAAACTGCTCAAAACCACAATCAAGAACTTAATTAACCCTTCTGGTGCATAACAGGAATTAAAGCAATGTGAGAGGAAAAAATTAAAATTTTACTCTTTGCCACAAAAATGTTACTTTACTTTGTTAATGTAGCATTTTCACAGGGGTGATAGGAGAAAATGTACCAGACAATTTGTTATGCAATTTTTCCTGAGAATACTTATACCATACCGTTTGCGTGCATGGCAGGGCTCAGAAGGGAAAAAGTTCCATTAGGGCCCCTTTACACGCCACCACTGAAAGGTAGCAACTGCCTGGCATTAGGGATAGTTATGCTTGTTGCCATGAAATTGCTACGAAATGGCGGCATCTAAATAGGGAAGTTCCTTCCTGTGTCCTGCAGTTGACTCAGATACCTGTTGCTGAGCCGTGCTCAAAAACCGAAGGCAACAGAAAGGCACAATTTCCATGGTAGTGACGTGTAAACGGGGCACAGGTATGGATGTTGCGTCACCTAGTGAACTCCCAGGGGCGTTCCACAGCGTCATGGATACCACGCCCCATCTGCGATCATTGGTGGGGGCTACTGTGTAACCATTGGCTGTCCCTTCACAGGGCACCATATTTAAAGAGCTATCCATTCACAGTCCACCATTGCAATGGCGTCATGTATTAGCCAGCCTTCCTGCGCAGGCTGCCCAATCATGATACTATTGCGGTGTCCAATCAACGCTTTGGCATCACGGAATACACAACTCTGTCATGCCTATGTACTTGCGGCGCAAAAGATGTACGCCCATATTCCTTTGTGATAGCGGCGTGTAAAGCAGGGAAGGTATTCAACAGGAAGTAAGCCGCAGGATCTGTCGGAACTTCCGGGGAACAAAGATACCTTCAGTTGACAACGCAATGGCGGCGTGTATATGCGGCATTAGTGATCGGTATCCACCGTTAAAAACGTGCACGTGTGGTGGATACCTGTTGCTAGCCACAGTGGTGGTGTGTAAAGGTACCTTTAGGCTTTTGGAAGTCAAAATTGATTGGAATCGTTGACAGACACCATGTTGCATTTGGAGAGCCCCTGATATGCCTAAACAGGGGAAACCCTCCACAAGAGATGCCATTTTGGAAGCTAAACCCTTCAAGGAATATCAAAATCAACAACAAAATAGTGAGCTCAAATAAATGAATAAATAAATTGCAAAGTGCATAAAAGTAAAGTTAGGGTACTTAGTGACATTATTTGATCAAAAAATGTGCAAACTGTCCAACCGCATGAAGGCGACCCCATCACAGCAGTCCCTACCTAATGATATTAAAAACCTTACCAGATGTTGGTGACATGAATCTGACAAGGAATAACTAGGACTTGGGTCCCAATGGAGAACATCAAGCAATGGGGAGTTATGCACACTAGTATAATGTCCAGCTCTTGTAAGGTAGGTCACATCCTAGTCTGCAATTACTGAAAAATAACATAAGGAAACAAAAGTTAACTGGAACTGAAATGCAACCATGCTGTAGGTACTTGTTCACACTTGCCTCAAAACAGCAAAACCAACAAAAAAACAAATAGTGAGCAAAATACCCTAAAATGAATCAATAAATATATTGTAAAGTGCATAAAAGTAACAATAGGGTACCTAGTGACATTATTTGATCAAAATATGTGCAAGCCATCCCACCACATCAAGGCAACCCCATTGGGACAGTCCATACCTAACAATATTAAAAACCTTACCAGATGTTGGTGACATGAATCTGACAATGACTAAGTAGGATTTGGGTCCCAATAGAGAACACCAAACAATGGGGAGCTATGCACATTAGTATAATGTCCAGCTCTTATAAGGTAGGCCACACCCTAGTTTGCAATGACTGCAAATTAACATAATGAAAGAAAAAGTGAACTGGAACTGAAATATAACCATGCAGCAGGTGCATGTTTACACTGGCCTCAAACAATCATTGCAAATATTGTCACCAAGCACCCTATTTTTACTTTGATGCACTGTGCAATTTATTTGTTAATTTATTTTAGGACTAGATGGTGGCCCGATTCTAACGCATCGGGTATTATAGAATATAGAAACAGAGATTGCATGGGGAAGGCGGTGAGGGCTGAATTTGAAGGAATTTGAAGAAGGAGCGGCGGGGAAAGGATGGCGTGGCAGGGGGGAGGAGGGAGGACATTTTCTCCTAGTACTCTTGAGAAAATAAAAAAAAACAGGGTTAATGCATAATTTTTGTTCGGAAAATATGTTTTTTCATTTTCACAGCTCAGGGTTATAAAATTCTGTGAAGCACCTGGGGATTCAGGGAGTTCACCTCACATCTAACTTCCTTGAATAGTCTAGTTTCCAAAATGGGATTACTTGTGCAGCTTTGTCACTGTTTAGGCACGTCAGGGTCTCTGCAAGCACATCTCTGCAGCATGACACTGCATCTGCCATCAATTCCAAAAGTCAAAGGGTGCTCCTTCCCATCAGAGCCCCGCCGTGCACCTAAACAGTAGTTTGCCCATCTTCTCCTGTTAGAATGCTAAATTTGGGGATAAAGCTACATTTTTGAGTGAAAATTTTAAGCTTTTTTTTTTTTTCCTATTGCTTGAAATTCCTAAAAGGTTAATAAACTTTTTGAATTTTGGCTTGAGCAGTTTGAGGGGTGGAGTTTTTAAAATGCTGTGACATTTGGGTATTTTCTGTCATATAGGCCCCTCATCACTTCTAATGTAATGTAGTCCATAAAAACAATTGGTTTGGTAACTTTTATTATAAAAATAAGAAAGTGGTGATAAACATTTAACCCTTTTAATGTCCTAAGAAAAAATATATATTTTGAAAATGATGCTAACGTAAATTAGACATGTTAAACTAAGGGTACCTTTACACGCCGCTACAGCATGGTGGAAACAACCGGGTCCTTCACGTGCACGAGCACGCACCAACGGTTACAAACGGTACCCGCACCGCCTTTACACGCCGCAACAAGGTGCTCTACAGAAGGTTGAATCTATCTCTGGATGCACCGCCGGGTGCCTAAAGTTACCTTCTGAAAAGCACCTTACCTCATTTACACGCCACTACAGAGGGTAATATGGGAGGACCTGGTGCAGCAGGGACAACACATAGGCGTGCCAGAATTGTGGATTACGAGAATTTCGTTTGCTGATAGGACAAAGCAATGGCATCATGATTGGCCAGCCAGCGCAGGAGGCTGACTAATACATGACGCTGGAGCAATTGTGTAGTGTGGACTGGTCAACTCCTTAAATACGCCGCCCTATGCAGCAACAACCAATCGCAACGCAGGAGCGTCCACCAATGATCGCTGAAGAGGTGCGGTTTCCCGGAGGCTGTGTCACGCCCCGGGGAGTTATCTAGGTGACGAATAAACCTTACCCTACCGTATTTACACGCCGTTACCACCGGGTTGAAATCAACCTGTTTTAGAGCAGTGCTCTGAAACAGGTGCCGCAAGTGACGGGTGGAAACAACCGCCTTTACACGCCGCTACCTCGGGTTGATTTGGCGGTGCAAGATACATTTGTCTCATCAACCCGGTTGTTTCCACCATGTTGTAGCGGCGTGTAAAGGTACCCTAAAGGTTTAAAATTCAGAAATATTCCAATTTTTATCTAATTATCCAATATTTTCACAAATAAATGGGATTCATTGAAGCAATACAGAGCTATTATCCCATAAAGTGACATTTGTCAGAATTCTAAAACTTGGTCAGGTGTCACGTATTAACTGCTTTTGCAGTTCTGGAGTGTTACTGCTGTGCTATTAGACTGAGTTTTTTTCCTTAATCTGCTGTTTGTAGCTCTGCAGGTCTAGGGGTGAGTCATAGCTCCAGTGTAGGTGAAGGGTGTCTTACAATTCAGATCTCCACACCCGTAGCCCTAAAATAGTTTGACTTCCCTCCACTAGGTGTCGCAGATTGAGTTCATTCTCATCAAGGACCAATGCTGTGCAGATGTGCTGCTGGAGCAACTGCTGTCCCCTTCCATTGGAGAGGTGTCCTTTTCCTGGTCCTTGGGTGTAGATAGGGGCTCTTAGCAAAGGGTAGGTTGATGAGTTGTGGGAAAGGGTCGTGGCCCGAACCTCCTCACCTTCAGAGGTATCTTCGGAAATAGAGTTAGTCAGGGAACAAAATCCAGGTCCAGACTAGCCTCCCAGATGCCCTTGCCCATTATCCATCTCGCTTCCTGATTTCCTATTCACTATACCACCCTTTGACATCAGGAAGGTGAAAACAGGCTGGGTGGTAAAGGGGATAAAGGGAACCTCATAGCAGGATTTACCTATATTAACTAATTACAGCACTGTATTTGTCATTAAACACTCATCGTAAACTACCCCAATGTTAAGGGAAAGTTGCTTGTATAAACCTAAAGGTACCGTCCCACGCGGCAATATTGCTTGCAATTTCACTGGCAATTTGCTGGTTGCAGTGAAATCATGGACACATTGTTCCATTTGTACACAGCAACAAAATAGAACAATGTGTCCATGATTTCACTGCAACCAGCAAATTGCCAATGAAATTGCAAGCAATATTGCCGCGGGTGACGGTACCTTAAGATCAGCATTTAAATCTTTGGTTTCTGATTAAGCTAATTAGCAGTAGTCATAGTGGCATGTATTTCTGCTGGACAGTCCTCACCAGCTCACACCATGCCCATAGAGGCACAGTTATGGTCCCTGTGTAAGTCTCTGCCAATCCCACACCATCAAAGACACTGGTTTCTAGAAACAAAATGTGAATTTTGTTGATATTTGCATTGACATTCACTCTCGCCTGTGACTACAGCCCCACACCACCCCTACATCATCTGGTGTAGTAAGCAGGATCATCCCGTATGTCATCCAAAGCATTAAGCCACCTGTGAGACCCCTGTGAAATGGGGAGTTGCAGCTAAAGTGTAACAGGTGGAGAAGCCCTGCATGGCGCAGTCTGGAAAATGGAGACTCCCTCATTAGAGTGGACCATGGCCATTTTTGACTGAGATTATTGAAGACATGGAGAGCAAAGCAGATAAGGAGAAAGCACAGGATTAGTGCATGTGCAGTCCAAATGGGAGTATGGCTGTTTCTGGTAAAACAATCAAGAAGACACTTCCATTTATTTTAGGGTTTGGTGTGGTCCCAATATTGCAGGGGGCTGTGGCCTTTGTCTGTAGGATAGGCGTAAGGGGCGGACTGGCCCAGGTGACAGGGAAGCATTTGCCCCCGAGGCCAGTGGTCTAGCCCTAGATTAGGGCATGGACTGGAGCAGCCAGCTGGCAGGCGAGCGCCAGCACCCCCTCCCCCCGCTCTTCACTTAGCCTCTGGAGCGCTAGCACCCCCCACAGTTTTCACTTGGCTGCTGGCTGGAAAAGGTGGACTCTGCCAGCCCTGATAGGCGTGGACCCATTGCCAGGATCCAGATGATCTAAAAGCCAGCCCAGAGAGTGGACCCACAGCAAGGAAAGAAGAGAAAACCATGGAGCTGTCAATCAAAGAAGAAAATGAGACATGGAGAGTGAAGAAAGAGTAATGCAAACAAGACAGTTGAAAGAGGCATCTTCAGTAACAAATTAAATAAAGAGTAAGGTTCAAAGGGGTGCATCTGTTTGTGTGTGTGTGTGTTGGGTGCCTCGGATCTGGAACTCTTCTGTTGTCAGCCAAAAGGACATGGCCAAAGAAAGGTTATTTGTTATCCTCCCCTTGTTTTCTTGCGCCTCTTGTGCCATCTCCTGCTGGGGATGGTGCCTCAGAGCTTAGCACTTAGTCTTGAGCTCTGAGGTCTTGGGTTCAAATCCCACCAAGGACAGAATCTGCAAGGAGTTTGTATGTTCTCCCTGTGTTTGCATGGGTTCCTTCAGGTACTCCTGTTTCCTCCCACTCTCCTTAGACTTACAGTGGGTATGGATGGTATTCAGACCCCTTTGTATTTTTCACTCTTTGTTTCATTGTAGCCATTTGGTAAATTCAATAAAGTTAATTTTTTTTCATTAGTGTACACTATGCACCCCATCTTGACTGAAAAAAAAACAACAGATGTACAGATTTTTGCAAATTTATTAAAAGAGAAAAGGTGAAACATCACATGGTCATAAGTATTCAGACCCTTTGGGCAGACACTCATATTTAAGTCACATGCTATTTCCTTGGGATACTCCTTGAGATGATTCTACTTCTTCATTGGAGTCCAGCTGTGTTTAATTCAACTGATAGAACTTGATTTGGAAAGGCACACACCTGTCTATATAAGACCTCACAGTTCATGTCTGACCAAATGAGAATCGAGATCAAAGGAACTGCCCAAGGAGTTCAGAGACAGAATTGTGGCAAGCCACATATAAGTCCAATGGTCATAGCATCCTGTGGGTAAAAGCTAAACTGATTATTCCTCCAGTCAGCCAGCTGGACGCAAGTCCAACCCAGAGAGTCCAATCCGGGTAATGACCTGCAAACATGAGATAAATGCGCATAGGGTCTTATCTTTTTTTAAAAGTTATATCGGTGTAAATTAAGAACTGCTCACCTGGCTCGGTTGTGTCACCCACAACCAGTATAATCGCCTGTAAGATGGCTTATAAGATGGCTGCTGCAGGGCCGCACCTTCACGATAAACGTGGAAACAGGAATGCTGTAATAGGACCAAATGCCGGAATGCCAGCGCTGCCACCAAGAATCACCAGGAAACGAAGAGTTAACTGGGCAGCGCGGGCATTCCGGCATTTGGTCCTATTACAGCAATCCGGGTAATGCACACTTACTCACACAAGAAAGGACAGCGCCACAGACACGGATGGTGCAGATAAACTTCTGGTCTTTATTCCAGCCTCTTTCAGCTCTTCCTCATCAGTAATTTCTACCAACTGTGCTCTAGTATCATCCAATTTCTTTTTTAGCTCCTGTATTTCCTTTTTCAAATATTCGATATTAAGGAGTATAATATCGAAGGCATATTTATTACTAATACCCTCGAATCTTGCACAGAATAGAGCATTGTTGGGTAAAAGAGTAGGCTGTAAGTTGGGTCTCAATCCCGTCAGGATTCTATGTGCTTTATGGTATTCAATTAGGGTACCAGCATGCAATTCCAGAGAGATGAGTCTCTTATGTTCATTCTCCCACTTTGTTTTTAACATCTTAGTAGTAGGTTGACACAAGTAGGTGTTGTCAATGTCAGTGTCTGCAAGTATCCTCGCTGCTTCTTCCTCTGTGTATGAGTATAGACCCACCATCTCTAGGGTCCGCATCATCCATATATCTTCCACAGATACAATTTGACCTGAACTCGCAATACACATATAAGTCAAATGGTCACAGCACCCTGTGGGTAAAAGCTGAACTGACTATTCCTCCAGTCAGCCACCTGGACGCAAGTCCAACCCAGAGAGTCCAATCTGGGTAATGCACACTTACTCACACAAGAAAGGAGAGCGCCACAGACACGGATGGTGGCGATAAACTTCTGGTTTTTATTCCAGGGTCATAAAACGCGGTGTTTCGATCACAGCGTGATCTTTATCAAGCTCAAGATTACAGGAACACTTTACTTACTGATCCCCATGAGTACCTTTGTGATATATGTGGTTGTCCTTAAATAGTGACGCTTTTTAGGCTCCTGCATGAGAAAGCTTCTAGTGTGAGGCTGTAGCTTGTATGATACTCTATGAACAGCTGGTGAGTGTGACATTATTGTGTGGATGTGTATGCTCTCAATCATCTTGCTTGTTGTTGTGCTTGCCTGGCAGAGCAATAAAGTTTGCTGGTATGGCAACGGAGATAGCTTAACTTTGATTCGTCACTATGGTTAACTAGTTGTGCACCATTTCCTTCTGTATTAATGCGATGTTTATGTGGATAAGGACTCTAAAAATGAATATGATATATATGGGCTCATGGGGGTGACCCTTTAAAACACCTGATTTGGTTTTTAATGTTTTTTAAGGGATGTTTTGATATAAATTGCATTAATTTGTTTTTGTTTATTGTGATTGGTTAGCACTGTATGGGGGTGGAGTATAGCACTATATGAAGAGGTCATGTGTATTACATCTTGAGCTTGATAGAGATCACGCTGTGATCGAAACGTCGCCTGTTATGACCCTGGAATAAAGACCAGAAGTTTATCTGCACCATCCGTGTTTGTGGCAAGGCACAGATCTGGCCAAGGTTACAAAAGAATTTCTGCAGTACTTAAGGTTCCTAAGAGCACAGTGGCCTCCATAATCCTTAAATGGAAGAAGTTTGGAACCACCAGAAGTCTTCCTAGAACTGGTCATCCAGCCAAACTGAGCAATCGTGGGAGAAGAGCCTTGATGTCAGAGGTAAAGAAGAACCCCAAGATCACTGTGGCTGAGCTTCAGAGATGCAGTAGGGAGATGGGAGAAAGTTTCACAAAGTCAACTATTACTGCAGCCCTCCATCAGTCGGGCCTTTATGGCAGAGTGACCCGACAGAAGCCTCTCCTCAGTGCAAGACATATGAAAGGCTGCATAGAGTTTGCTAAAAAACACATGAATGACTCCCAGACTATGAGAAATAAGATTTCCTGGTCTGATAAGACGAAGATAGAACTTTTTGGTAATAATTCTAAGTGGTATGTGTGGAGAAAACCAGGCACTGCTCATCACTTGCCCAATACAATCCCAACAGTGAATGAAGGGGGTGGCCGCACCATGCTATAGGGGTGTTTTTCAGCTTCAGGGACAGGATGACTGGTTGCAATTGAAGGAATACAGCCAAGTATAAAGATATTCTATAAGAAATGCTCTTCCAGAGTGCTCTGGACCTAAGACTTGGCCGCAGGTTCACCTTCCAACAAGACAATCACGCACAATAAGCACACATTTAAAATAAAAAAAGGTGTGGCATCAGAACAACTCTGTGACCTTTTCTGACTGGCCCAGCCAAAGCCCTGACCTAAGCCCTATATTGCAATTTTTTTTTGAACCAAGTGGCTTCTGGAATGGAATGCTAAGGAAGAGAACTCACAATATGTGTGTTCGGCCATGGTTGCGTGATGTTAACAGTAAATGTTTGTTGAAGTATAAAGGAATATCTGTGACTGTGTCTTGCCTCACGAAATCTGACAATGTCAGTATCCCTTTGTGGCACCCCAGAGTCAGTCTACCACAATGTCATTATCTTCCCCAGGGGGTAGTGTAATACCTGAGAGCAACAGATGGTATTCTCACCAGGCAAAACCCGAAGCACAAAACACCTTTCTGCCTCCAGGCCTGAAGGGGGAGATCTAAACCTGGGTTCAGGATAAGCTCCTCTATAAATTCTGGTCTGGGGTGGAGTTAGTCAGTTCAGTTCCTGGGAGGGCTCTGAAGAAGACCTGTGGACTTGAGCAGAGCCAAGCTCATCCCAGATATAGCAGAATTCAAGAACGAAGCAGTACTGAGGAAGACATCCTGTTGACTGGAGCAGTGCTAAGCTCATCCCAGGAGAGCTAGACTTAGCTTGAGTGACCTGTAGGCAAGGGGCTGAAGAAGTTGAGGAGAGCCTGGGGAGTGGAGTGGTGTTCAGCTTACCCCAGAGGAGTAAGCGCCAAGAAATGGACACTGGAGTCCGAGGCTGTGCAGGGCCTAACGTCCCGGCAGGGTGGAGGATTCCAAGTCCCCCATCCACACCAAAGTGCCGTGAGGCAAAGCAGCATGAAGAGCCCAGGAGCAGCCACCTGAGAAGTGGGACTGGAGAAGGACTCGAGCTGCCTCTCATACGGCACACAGCAGGAGAGAGAGAAAGGGCTGCACTAAGCTTAAGCAGCAGCAGGGCCCTACTAAGAAAGCGCAGCAGGGAGGTCTCAGAACTTGCCGGGTGAGGAGAATCCTGAGTTGCTCCCAGGTTGCTGGATTCCAGCCATAACATCTGTCCTTGTGCCAGTATCACCATTAAAGGACTTGAGGAACCAACAAACCATGAGTCTGTCAGATACTTTGTGCCCTTTCTTCCTGCACCCTACACATTTTCAACATCCACTGCCCTGGGGATCCGCTCCACCTGTTGTGAGCCACTACATCCTAGCTGCCCATCCATCGTCCCTAGAGGTTCTGCAGCAGCGGTGGCCACTTAAAGCCACAACCCATGGGTGGCATTACAAATAACTTTCCTTTTAAACCACCCTAGTCCCCAAAAACTCTTTAACAACTGAACCCAGGGTCACGGAGCCGGGTTTTGACCCCTGTGACTCCCCAGTAACAGTACAGCTCAGATCTGAGTAACCCACGGCCCTGGGGCACATCTCCTTGTTGAACTGTGATGGTGGCTGGGGCATGAAATGACCATGCAGGGCTGTGCAGCATCTGGGGCTCACCCTCACCAATATCTTCAGCCCTGTGCCACCATTACACCTGTAGTGCCTCTTTGTATCCTCCCAACATCCAATGCCACAAATATTTCTGGGACCTCGGGTATGCACAGTAATCTGACTGTGCCATTATTATGGCATTACTCTGACACTGCACGCGCAAATTCTGACTCACCAAACACTTCCCTCTGCAGTCTGTTACCATGCTGGGCTTGGAGGTAGTGCCTTATACAGTGAACATTTTCCTATATGCCAATACATGCCAATTCAGTGCAATACACAGCAGCATAGCATATCTGCCTTGAGAAGAGCTGGGTTCTAGTCTGTATTGTGATCTTCTCACTAAGTGCCCCTTCAGTATCATATAATAACAATCCGGCATTTACTTACAGACAGAGAGATGGTTGGCAAGGTCTTTTCACAGCAGAAACGCTACGCTGCTGTGTATTATACTGAGCTGATAAGTATGGCCAGTCAGAATTCAGGTCATAGGGGCTGTCAGGGATTTGTTTGACATAGGATGTTGGGAGGAAACAGAGGAGCACTAAAGGGACCATAACCGCACCTCTATGGGTGTGATATCAGCTGTTTGGGCTGGATTGCTCAGCAGAAGTACACCCCACTACGACTAGTCAAACTAATTTGCATACACATAAACAAAAGATTAAATGCTGATCTTATGTTTATACAAACAACTTTCCCTTAACATTAGGGTTTCTTGAAACGAGTGTTTAATGATAAATACAGGACTGTAATTAGTTAATAAAGGTAAATCCTGCTGATAGGTTCCCTTGAAAAATATGTCATTGGTAATAAAAATTTTCACGTATCTCATTCATTCCTAGAGGGTTAATGGTATTTTATATGAGTATCCACAACATTTCTCTTCTCTTTTGATATTCAGTCCTATCAAGGAATTGCTCTGGGATTTGTTCAATTAGTAATACTCATTAAAATTTTGAATTTGTTAAATTAGAAAACTCATTAAAATTGCAATTATGGCTGCGGAATGCACGCTGAGACAATTTTTTTTTCAAAAAATCTTTACCTACATTGAATCAATATTTACTTTTTCTTGACCTTAGACTCAAGGGGGGAAGCCCACATATTGTAGACCACAGGTGCAGTCAAGTACTTAAATTATGTATGCTATCACTCTTAAGCCGGGCTCACACTGGCATATAGCATCCAATAATTTTCTCATGTGAGAAAATCAAATGCTATATTCAAATGACACTCAGCTCAAACTCTGCTGTGAGCGTGAGTCAAGCATTATTCCTTGTGCTCCGATTCTCTTGCATTTGAGAATCAGATCACAGATGCAGAGAAGATGGAAAACTTAATTTTTTCATCTTCTTCTTCGGCTGACTCAGCATGTCTCAGATATCATCCGGGCGCAGTACAAGGTTTCACATGCACCCACAGACTTGTATAGATGTGGATGATGCAAGCACCGGAGCCAACTGCAGCAATCAACAATTGTTTTCTCATGCTGAATCGGCATGAGAAAAAAAGTGCCCCATTATATAACACTGGTCAAAATGATATCTGATAAAACATTGGATAGCACTTGGCAATTTTATACGCTCGTGTGAGTGAGTCTTTAACCCTGTCACAACCAAGGACGTATATGTATATATATATATACTAGATGGTGGCCCGATTCTAAAGAATCGGGTAGTCTAGAATCTATATAGAGTTTATTTAGTAATAGGGGAGTGCTGTGAAATTAATTGTGTGTATACAGTCGGCTCAGTGGTTGGCACTGTATACGGTGGCTCAGTGGTATCACTGTATATGGTGGCTCAGTGGTTAGCACTGTATATGGTGGCTCAGTGGTTAGCACTGTATATGGCGGCTCAGTGGTTAGCAGAGTATACGGCGGCTCAGTGGTTAGCACTGTATATGGTGGCTCAGTGGTTAGCAGTGAGTGCGGTGGCTCAGTGGTTAGCAGTGAGTGCGGTGGCTCAGTGGTTAGCAGTGAGTGCGGTGGCTCAGTGGTTAGCACTGTATATGGTGGCTCAGTGGTTAGCACTGTATATGGTGGCTCAGTGGTTAGCACTGTATACGGTGGCTCAGTGGTTAGCACTGTATATGGTGGCTCAGTGGTTAGCACTGTATATGGTGGCTCAGTGGTTAGCACTGTATATGGTGGCTCAGTGGTTAGCACTGTATATGGTGGCTCAGTGGTTAGCACTGTATATGGTGGCTCAGTGGTTAGCACTGTATATGGTGGCTCAGTGGTTAGCACTGTATACGGTGGCTCAGTGGTATCACTGTATATGGTGGCTCAGTGGTTAGCACTGTATATGGTGGCTCAGTGGTTAGCACTGTATATGGCGGCTCAGTGGTTAGCAGAGTATACGGCGGCTCAGTGGTTAGCACTGTATATGGTGGCTCAGTGGTTAGCAGTGAGTGCGGTGGCTCAGTGGTTAGCAGTGAGTGCGGTGGCTCAGTGGTTAGCAGTGAGTGGGGTGCTCAGTGGTCAGCAGTGAGTGCGGTGGCTCAGTGGTTAGCAGTGAGTGCGGTGGCTCAGTGGTCAGCAGTGAGTGGGTTGGCTCAGTGGTCAGCAGTGAGTGGGGTGGCTCAGTGGTCAGCAGTGAGTGGGGTGGCTCAGTGGTCAGCAGTGAGTGGGGTGGCTCAGTGGTCAGCAGTGAGTGGGGTGGCTGAGTGGTCAGCAGTGAGTGGGGTGGCTGAGTGGTCAGCAGTGAGTGGGGTGGCTGAGTGGTCAGCAGTGAGTGGGGTGGCTCAGTGGTCAGCAGTGAGTGGGGTGGCTCAGTGGTCAGCAGTGAGTGGGGTGGCTCAGTGGTCAGCAGTGAGTGGGGTGGCTCAGTGGTCAGCAGTGAGTGGGGTGGCTCAGTGGTCAGCAGTGAGTGGGGTGGCTCAGTGGTCAGCAGTGAGTGCGGTGGCTCAGTGGTCAGCAGTGAGTGCGGTGGCTCAGTGGTCAGCAGTGAGTGCGGTGGCTCAGTGGTCAGCAGAGAGTGCGGTGGCTGAGTGGTCAGCAGAGAGTGCGTTGGCTCAGTGGTCAGCAGTGAGTGCAGCACAGGCTGGAGGGGGCAGAGGCTGGAGGGGGCAGAGGAGGAGGAGGCAGAGGACGGAGGAGGCAGAAACTGGAGGGGTTAGAGGAGGGAGGGGTCAGAGGAGGGAGGGGTCAGAGGAGGGAGGGGTCAGAGGCTGGGGGGCAGAGGAGAGCGGAGGCTGGGGGCAGAGGAGAGCGGAGGCTGGGGGGCAGAGGAGAGCGGAGGCTGGGGGGGCAGAGGAGAGCGGAGGCTGGGGGGGCAGAGGAGAATGGAGGCTGGAGGGCTGAACACTCACTGGGCTGTCGGCGGTTCCGGAGGCCGGCCCGGAGTGCGGGCGGGGCTAGCTCCGTGATGGAGGAGAGTCACCGGGTGTGTGGAGAGAGCGGCAGGACTGGGAGCGGTGGCGGCGGAGGCCGCACACCGGAGTGTGGGCCGGTCCGGGCCGGTTCCCGCATGTTGGTGGGCACACACCAGGCTGTGTGCGGAGCCAGTGGCGGGATGGCGGTCCCTGATGGAGAGTGGGCGGTGAGCTGCAGGGCTGTGGGCCGGATGTGGGTGGGCGCAGACGGGGCTCTGTGCAGGGACTGTGGCGGGATAAGGGGGAGTGGTGGCGCTTTACCGCCCACCGCGAGGCGCTGTGCCATTTTGACAGCGGCTCACGGTGAGCGCTATGCGCTCACCGCTCGTGAGTCTGGTACTTCCGGTTCCGGTCTTTGACACAGGGCGCAAGCCATCACGGAAGTTGAGCGGATTGGCGGGAAGTGGCCTTCGGGTTTTATATATAAGATATATATATAGCAGTACGATGGTATATGGTGGTAATGAGAGCACATGTATAGCAGCACTATGGTATATGGCGGTACATTACAGTACATGTATAGCAGCACTATAGTATATGGCGGTAAATTATAGTAAATGTATAGCAGCACTATAGTATATGGCGGTACATTACAGTACATGTATAGCAGCACTATGGTATATGGCTGTACATTATAGCACATGTATAGCAGCACTATGGTATATGGCAATACTGCGGTGACCGCGGTCCCCCACTCCTCCTGGCCCCCGGTCGTCCACAGTAAAAATAAAAAAATCCTCAGTGAGGATACTCACCTGTCCGGCGGCTCGCTCCACCTCGGCCTTGTAGGTCCTACAGGCCTTTAGGACCTGTAGTTGCCTGGGCAAGCGATCAGCTAAGGAGGGGAGGGGGGGGCAGGATTGTGTTGGGGGGGCAGAATGGAGCGAGTGGGGCAGGATGGAGCGAGCGGGTCAGGATGTAGCGGGAAGGGGGGACAGGATGGAGACGGCAGGGCAGGATGGAGACGGCAGGGCAGGATGGTGGTGGGGGAGGGGTAGGATGTAGGCGGCGGGGCAGGATGTTGGCGGGGGGTGAGAATGGTGATGGGGTGCGGGATGGAGTCGGGGGGGCAGGATGGTGTTGGGGGTGTCAGGATGGTGTTGGGGGTGTCAGGATGGTGTTGGGGGTGGCAGGATGGATAGGGGGGCAGGATGGATAGGGGGGGCAGGATGGATAGGGGGGGCAGGATGGATAGGGGGGGCAGGATGGATAGGGGGTGCAGGATGGAGGCGCTCCTCCTGACCCCCTCCGCTCCGCGCAGCACCTGTCCCTCTGGGCCTCCAGTCTCTGTGGGCCCCCCCCCCCTCCCTTCCTCTGGGGCTGCACACCCCCCGCCCCCGCTCCTTCATGGTGATAATAAAAATAAAAAAAACCTCAGTGAGGATACTTACCCTGCGGCGGCTCGCTCCACCCGTCTTGTAGGTGGCAGGACAGGACCTGTCGTTGGCTGGGAAACCGATCTGCTGGGGGTGAGTGGGCAAAGCGGGGTAAGTGGGCAGAGTGGGGGATGAGTGGGAAGAGCAGGGGTTAGTGGGCAGAGTCATTGGGCAGAGCAGGGGTGAGTGGGCATAATCAGTAGTCAGAGCAGGGTCAATAGTCAGAGCTGGGTCTGTGGGCAGAGCTGGGGTCAGTGGGCATGGTCAGTAGCCAGAGGGGGGGGGTAAGTAGGCAGAGCAGGGTCAGTGGGCAGAGCGGGGGTGAGTGGGCAGAGTGGTGGGTGAATGGGCAGAGCAGGGTCAGTGAGCAGGATTGGGGCGTCAGTGGTCAGAGCAGGGTAATAGCGGGGGTCAGTGGTCAGAGCAGGGGTTAGTGGGCAGAGTGATTGGGCAGAGCAGGGGTCAGTGGGCACAGTCAGTAGGCACCGCAGGGGTTAGTGGGAAAAATCAGTGGGCAGAGCAGGGGTGAGTGGGCACAGTCAGTGAGCAGAGCAGGGGTCAGCGGGCAGAGCGGGGGTGAGTGGGCAGAGCAGGGTTTAGTGGCATAGCAAGGGTTATTGGGCACAGTCAGTGGGCAGAGCAGGGGTCAGTGGGCAGAGTGAGTGGGCAGAGAAGGGTCAGTGGGTAGAGCATGGGTGAGTGGGCACGGTCAGTGGGCAGAGCAGGGGTCAGTGGGCATGGTGAAAGGGCAGAGCGGGGGGTGAGTGAACAGAGGGTGGTCAGTGGGCAGGGTGAGTGGTAAAAGCAGGGGCGAGTGGGCAGAGCGGGGGTGAGTGGGCAGAGCGGGAGTAAATGAGCAGAGCAGGGTCAGTAGGCAGTGTGAGGGGTCAGTGGGCAAAGCATGGTCAGTGGGCAGTGTGAGGGGTAAGTGGGTATAGCATGTTCAGTGGGCAGTGTGAGGCGTGAGTGGGCAGTGTGAGGGGTCAGTGGGCAGAGCAGGGTCAGTGTGAGGGGTGAGAGGGCAGAGCAGGGTCAGTGGGGCATGTGAGTGGGCAGTGTGAGTGGTCAGTGAGCAGAGCAGGGTCAATGGGGCGTGTGAGGGGTCAGTGGGCAGAGCAGGGTGAGTGGGCAGTGTGAGTGGTCAGTGAGCAGAGCAGGGTCAGTGGGCAGAGCAGGGTGAGTGGGCATTGAGGGGTCAGTGGGCAGAGCATGTTCAGTGTGCAGAGGAGGGTCAGTGGGCAGTGTGAGGGGTCAGTGGGCTGAGCAGGGCGAGTGGGCAGAGCAGGGTCAGTGAGGGGTCAGTGGGGAGAGGATGGTCAGTGGGCAGAGCAGGGTCAGTGTGAGGGGTCAGTGGGCAGTGAGGGGTGAGTGGGCAGAGCAGGATGAGTGGCCAGTGTGAGGGGTCAATGGGCCGAGCAGGGTGAGTGGGCAGAGCATGGTCAGTGGGCATAGTGGGGGTGAGTGGGCAGAGAGGGGTGAGTGGGGGTGAGTGGGCAGAGCAGGGTGAGTGGGCAGAGTGGGTGAGGGGGCAGAGTTTGGGGGTGAGTGGGCAGAGTGGGGGTCAGTGGTCAGAGTGGGGGTGAGTGGGCAGAGCAGGGTCAGAGAGAGGGTCAGTGTGCAGAGTGGGGGTGAGGGGGCAGAGAGGGGTTCAGGGGGAAGAGTAGGGGGGTGAGTGGTCAGAGTGGTGGTGAGTGGTCAGAGTGGGGGTCAGTGGTCAGAGTGGGGGTCAGTGGTCAGAGTGGGGGGTCAGTGGGCAGAGCAGGGACAGAGTGGGGGTCAGTGTGCAGAGTGGGGGTGAGTGGGCAGAGTTGGGGGGTGAGTGGGCAGAGTTGGGGGGTGAGTGGGCAGAGTTGGGGGGTGAGTGGGCAGAGTGAGGGTCAGTGGTCAGAGTGGGGGTGAGTGGGCAGAGTGAGGGTCAGCGGTTAGAGTGGGGGTGAGTGGGCAGGGTCAGAGTGTGGGTCAGTGGTCAGAGTGGGGGTGGGTGGGCAGAGCAGGGTCAGAGTGGGGGTCAGTGGTCAGAGTGGGGGTGAGTGGGCAGAGCAGGGTCAGGGTCAGAGTGGGGGTCAGTGGTCAGAGTGGGGGTGAGTGGGCAGAGCAGGGTCAGAGAGAGGGTCAGTGTGCAGAGTGGGGGTGAGGGGGCAGAGAGGGGTTCAGGGAGAAGAGTAGGGGGGTGAGTGGGCAGAGTTTGGGGGTCAGTGGTCAGAGTGGGGGTCAGTGGTCAGAGTGGGGGTCAGTGGTCAGAGTGGGGGGTCAGTGGGCAGAGCAGGGACAGAGCGGGGGTCAGTGTGCAGAGTGGAGTTGAGGGGGGCAGAGAGGGGGTGAGGGGGGCAGAGTTGGGGGGTGAGTGGGCAGAGTTGGGGGGTGAGTGGGCAGAGTGAGGGTCAGTGGTCAGAGTGGGGGTGAGTGGGCAGGGTCAGAGTGTGGGTCAGTGGTCAGAGTGGGGGTGGGTGGGCAGAGCAGGGTCAGAGTGGGGGTCAGTGGTCAGAGTGGGGGTGAGTGGGCAGAGCAGGGTCAGGGTCAGAGTGGGGGTCAGTGGTCAGAGTGGGGGTGAGTGGGCAGAGCAGGGTCAGGGTCAGAGTGGGGGTCAGTGGGCAGATCGTGGGTCAGTGTGCAGCGCAGGGGGATGAATAGGCAAAGGAAGTTAGATCGGGACAGGACCTTTGATGACGTCACGGTCATGTGATCTGTGACTCCACCCATCATCGTGACGTCATCAAAGGTCCTCAAGCAGGATGAAGAGAGATCGCGTGTGGTTGGAGGGAGCTGTGGTAAGGGGGGGGGGTGACCGGACAGTGGAGGGGGTCTGTGCTGAGAGGCGGGGGGTGACCGGAGAGTGGAGGGGGGCGATCGGGTAGCGGAGGGGCAGTGGTGATAGGCTGGGGGTGACCGGACAGTGGAGGGCGGCTATGGTGACAGGCAGGGGGCTGATGGGGCAGCGGGGGAAGGCAGTGGAGGATGGCTATGGTGACAGGCAGGGGGTGATGGGGCAGCGGGGGCTGTGTGCAGGGCCGGTGACGGGATAACGGCGAGTGGTGGCGCTTTAGCGCCCACTGCGAGGCGCTGTGCCATTTTGACAGCGGCTCGCGGTGAGCGCTACGCGCTCACCGCTCGTGGGTCTGCTACTTCCGTTTCCGGTCTTTGTCACAGGAGGGAGGCCGTCACGGAAGTTGAGCGGATAGACCGGAAGTGGCCTTCGGGTTTTATATATAAGATATCCTTGGCCGTGCCTCGCCCCCTGAAGCGAGCTTACGCTGTGAACTTGCATTCTCCGACATACATATGAACTGATCTCATCAGCTAAGATGTATACCTAACACTACCGATCAGATCAGTGATCCATTCGGCGATGTTAACTCTTTGGATCATGCTGTCATTGACTGGCAATGTGATCCAAAGCCCCACGGCGGGGATTACGCTGTTCCCGATCCAATCGGCAGTATTAACCCTTTGAATTGTACTGTCAGTGACTGGCAGTGTGATCCAAAGCCCCTCGGCGAAGATCGCGCTGTTCCCTGCCTTGATCAAAGGTTCCATGAAGCAATCACATGATCTCTGCTGTCACCTGCACAGGCCAGGGTCCTGTAATGACCCCGGAAGCTTAATGGAATCACTTCCTGCTGGCGATGACCCAGTGATATCATCAGCAGAAAGTAATGCCTTCTCATGTGTTCAGATAGGCTGTAGCCCATCAGAACACAAGGGAAGCAATCAGACAACTGAGGCCCTATACAGGTCAAAGTAAAATACTGAAAAAAGAAATAAGTTATTAAAAATATGAAAAAAATAAATAAAAGTTTAAATCACCCCCTTTTGCCCCATTGAAAATAAAACTTAAAAAAAATACACACATTTGGTATTGCCACGTTCAAAAATGCCTGATCTATCAAAATATAAGATCAATTAGATCTGTAAACTGCGTAACGGAAAAAAAGTCCAAATGCCAAAATTACGATCTCTTTGGTCACCGCAACATTGCATTAAAATGCAATAACGAGCGATCAAAGCAACATATCTATCCAAATATGGTATCATTAGAAAATTCAGCTCAAGACATAAAAAATAAGCCATCACACAGTCCCAGATCCCGAAAAAGAATAACGCTACGGGTCATGGAAAATGGTGCTAAAACGCAATTCTTTTTTTTAAAAACTTTGACATTTTTTCACCACTTATATAACAGTAAAAGCATACATGTTTAGTATCTATGAACTCATACTGACCTCAGGAATTATACACCAACATGTCAGTTTTACCATATAGTGAACTTGGTAAATAAAAGCCCTAAAAACAAATGTTTGCACTTTTTTTTGCAATTTCACCGCACTTACAATTGTTTCCCATTTTTCTGTACACTATATGGGAAATAAATTATTTCATTCAAAAGTACAACTCATTCCGCAAAAAACAAGCCCTCATATGTTTATATTGACAGAAAAATCAAAAAGTTATGGCTTTTGGAAGAAGGGGAGGGAAAAATGAAAAACGGAAAACGGAAAATCACCCGGGATGAAGGGGTTTTTCAAAGATCCACATAAAGCAAATTTAAAACTATTAATATATTATAAATATATGTGTGGCACATATGTACTAGAAGCAGTTACAGAAGCAAGAGCAATTGTGGATATGACAAAAAAAGCATGTGGCATCTTCGAGGGGACATTGAGCAGGAAAGTTGTGCACATGATGTACAAAAAAAAATAATAGTAGAATAAAGGCATAATGGTAGTATTGAAGGGCTTTTTAATAAAGTCCAAACTACTATTGCCAAGGCCTGTAAAATAACTATAATTACATTTTTATAAAAACTTGTGATTAAATGTAGGTAAAAATTAGTAAGTGAAAGAAAGTAGTGTATACAGTACAAATAACCAGAACCTGAATATTTTGGTATTTGCCCATCACTGCTTATAGTGAAGCATTTTCTTCTCTATCAGGCATATTCAATTTCTCATGATAACTTTGTATGACCTTGGCAGTTTTATTTCTAAGATAGAGGGTGTTATAAATATGTAGTTTATCGGTATAGGTGTACATATTTATATGGATCTGAAGAATGGAGTCTGTACATTGAAATACAATATTTAAATGGCAATAAACAATACTTGTTGCTTTTAAAAATCTAATATTTGGTCTTTGGTGAAAATGAAGCATCTTGGGAAATTTTTTAATGGTTAATAATCATTTTGTAATTCTATGGCTATAGGCTAATTTTTTTCATTTGGAAGCATCCCCTTATCAATATAGAGCTGGATATTGACGGAAAGGGCCACCATATGGTTATGGTGGTCTCCTCAAGGAGCCACCCCATGGCTAGGTCCTTCCCTGGAGGAATATCTGGCTAGTACCTTGTTTGAGACTCCTAAACGAGTCTCCATGGACTCTATTTGCATATTCTTATCTATATAGAGTTTTTTGTGTGGTTGACTGTAAACAGTGTTTATATTTTCCAGATACCCTGACATCACTTTTGTGTTTCCAAGCCATGACCATATAAAGACTTGTCTTTTTTGTGGGTTGAGTTATAGTTTTCAATAACAGTATTCATTTTATAATTTAATGTGCTGAAAATGGAAAATAAAATGCCAAATGAAGTGCAATTAAAAAACACCACTTATTGTTTTATTTGCTTTGTTTTGAAGCTTGTTAATTTTTAAGTAAAAATTAACTGGTAACACAATTCTCAATTTAGAATGATTATGCCAAAACCAAATGTGTACATTTTTTTCCCCTTTACCTACTCTAAAACTATCTAATAAGTTTGTACCTTTTTTTTCATATTTTTGCTTCAATAGTGCTGTGTAAGAAACTTTACAACCCATGACACTGTAGCTAACCTCCCTGGACATGGACGGCAGAGAAAAATGATTAAAAGGTTGACATGCAGTATAGTCCAGATGATGGATAAGCAAAAAGTCCCCAAAAAGTTCCAAACAAACTTAAGCTGTCCTGCAGACTCAGAGTGCATCAATGTCAGTGCAATCTATCTGTTGACATTTAAACACAATGAAACACTATGGCAGGAGACCCAGGAGGACCCCACTGTTGGCACAGAGACTTAGAAAAGCTGAACTGTGGTTTGCCAAAATGTTGACGAGTAAGATAAAAACCTTATAGGAAAACATCTTGTGGACACATGAGACCCTGATAAAGCTTTTTCGTAAAGCACATCATTCTACTGTTTATCAAGAATAGAATGAGACCTACAAAGAAGAAAAAAAAAACAGTACCTTCAGTCAAGTATAGTGGAGTTTCAATCGTGTTTTGAAGTTGTTTTGCTGCCTCTGTCCCAGAACGCCTTGACTGTGTGCACAGCATCATAAAATCTGAAAGTTACTAAAGAATTTTGAGTCATAATGTAATGTCTAGTGTCAGAAAGCTGGATTTGTATCCTAGGTCATGTGTTTTCCAGCAGGATATTGACGCCAAACATATTTCAAGAAACACCCAGGAATTAATGAAAACAAAGACCTGGAGTGTTCTGAAGTGGCCAGCCATGTGTGGATCTAAATCTCATTGAACACATTTGGAGAGATCTTAAAATAACTGTTAGGAGAATACACTCTTCAAATATGAGAGACCTGGAGCAGTTGCAAAAGGCATTTTCTCATATTGGTCTCATTTATTGCAATACATGAATATCACAATGCATGAGAAAAATGATCAGAATAAAAGTTAAATATATTCGGTCCAGCACCACATGATATATAGTATAAGATCAACACATACATACATAAGTACATAACTATAACACCACATAACCCCTATATTTCACACCAGAAAAAAAATAATAAAAAAACTGGAAAAAAAAAAAAGACTATGCTTTTTCATCATACCTCCAAAATAAAAGTGGAATAAAACACGGTCACAAAGTCAAATATGAATAAAAATTGCATCACTGAAAATGTAATCTTGTCCCACAAAAACAAGTCACCATACAGCTCCATTAGTGGAAAAAAAGTTACAGCTCTCAGAATACAGTGATGTAAAAACAAAACTTGTTCTATAAAATTATTTTTATTGTGTAAAAGTGGTAAAACATAAAAAAAATTATATAAATATGGTATAGTTTCAGTTGTACTGAAGAATAGCTGCCTTGATGTGATCGTGAGTTGTCAGCAATGGGAAGAAAGCTGAAGTATTTTCCTGTATGCCAGTGGTACTTTGGATGCCATGGTCCAGGCTGAGAAGAGATGTTTAAGGCTGTAGCATAGTGCCATAGCCAGTGCGAGTGGATCTGTGTGGCAAAGCGCTCACAACCAGCTGTATTTCTCAGTCATGTGCACTAGCTATTGCGCACTTAACGTAAATAAAAGTTGGGTATTTGCACTGTGTGCTAGGTTTGCTTGGTTTAATCTATCTAACATATCAAAAAATACCCTATTTAGATAATAAAACTAATTACTTTATTAAATCTGCAGGATACCCAAGCCATGACTTTGAAAATAAAAAACAAAAAATGTGCAACAAAACCGTGAAAAGAAATATAAAAAAGAAAATAACAAAAGTGTGTACTATGTACATGATAATGAGCTGTAACCACTAGTAAGCCCTGACAAGTAACCTCACTATCTGTCACCTACCAACCAAGCAGAGGTCGGTACCCTCTTATGCCTGTGGTGCCTCCGCTCACCGGTGGCTCTCCCTCATTGTCCCTATACTGTGCTCCTTTATTGGACTTAATAGAAGTAACATATAACAATCTGCACAGTCTATCAAGCTAGGTAAAAAAAAACTTATAGCGTAACAGACAGGATGCACTATAATATTTGTTAGCTCATAGAATCAGAATTAAACCAACAATAATCATCCTCAAGTATACTTGATAACAGTTTTTAAGGGCAAGGGGGAACTAAAACAAGATATGCTGTATTAATGTTTCAGAGCCGTCAGAAGCACTTCTTGCTTCACCAGTGTTTGAATGGAATAGGGAATCTCTGTGATAGATCCACTGTACTTGTCCTTATCTCCAGAGCCTCATCTTAGTCCTTGTGAAAGAAACTACTATCACCAGGACAGCGAGGCTGGAGTTAACCACATCACCAACCTGGTGCTCCAGGCTTCCTACACTCACCAGTATATAGGATTCTTTTTGACCGGAATGATGTGGCATTGGCTATGGCTGGTTTCACACTGCAGTTTTTTCTTGATCAGGTTCGTTCGATCAGGTTTGTGTGTCAAAGCCAGGAGTGTCTCCAAAACTCAGAACAGGTGTCAATCTTTCAATTATACTTTTTCTATGCAAGTTCCTCTCCTGGTTCCTCTCCTGGTTTTGTCACACAAACTGAATGGAACCTGATCAGGCAAAAAACTGCAATGTGAAGCCAGCCTAAGTTCTTAAAGTTCTATTGTGAACAGTCTTAGGAGAAGTGAGATCAGGCTAAGAAGTTTCTGAAGTTCCAGAACAAACATAAAGGAAGAATTGTTATTCAATATATCAAGAAACCTAAAGCCGATTAATGGGGAAATGGCACCAATGCTATGGAGAATGCCATGAAGCTTGAAAAGAGCTTTAGGGTATGTGCACACTGGTGGGCGGGTTTGTGTCGGCGGCGGCTGGGCGGACCCGCCAGGAAGCTCTGGAGCCGTCCACCGGCATCCTGGCGGGTATGTGCCGCGGCTGTGCCTCGGGTTTGCGGCGGGTGCACAGCGGGTTAGCGGCGGCAGTTCTGCAGCGGCTGGAAGCAGCACATGATTCTGCTTGCAGCCGCTGCAGAACCGGCCGGTTTATAGAACATGCTCATTCGTTGCTAACCCGCTGGGAACCCAGCGGGTTAGCAACAGATGAGCATGTGTAAACCGCCGGTGTGTGCACACCGGGTGTCGGTTTACATAGGTTTTAATGTTAATCCAAACGCCGGTTTGGATTAACATAAATTTACATAAAATTTATGTAAACCGACCGGCGGTTTACACAGCTAAACCGACCCTAACCCGGCCAATGTGCACATAGCCTAAATCAGGCTTTGTTGGACCTCCACAAGATCACTACTGACCATGCAGACTCTTATATGTGCGACTTCCTGGAGGATGAATATCTGGAGAAGGAAGTGGAGCTCATCAAGAAACTGGGAGATCACGTCACTAACCTGAAACGCTTGAAGGCAGCAGAAGTTGTCATGGGAGAATATCTGCTTGACAAGCTGACCTTGGACAACTAATGTACGATCTGTGTAATGCAACAATAATTATCCTCAAGTATACTTGATAACAGTTTCCAAGAGCAAGGGGGAACTAAAACAAGACATCCCGTAATAATGTTCCATATTATGTAGGTAAATGAAAGAGAAACTAATCATATATAAAGTGGTAGAAAATGACTCAACGCGTTTCCCCTGTTGTTCATTAGGAGGCCCAATACATTTTTCTCTCCATCCATATGGTGACAGAATGAAAATAACATGTCTAATTGTTAATATTACAAGGGTAATTTAAAGTCCTCGCATATGTTGTGGGCAGTCCCAGTATTTCCAAAGTAATCTTACAATGACAAAAACCATTCTCCCCTGCAATGTCCAGGTCATACAAATGAATGTGTGCCACTGACATTCAATAAAAGAAGTTATTTTTTGTTTAAACAGCCATCTCCTCTTGTGTCACCGCCATTTCCATATGTGGTCCAGCGTGAACCGCACGCAATAACTACTTTGCATGTGCCCGCTGCGGGCATATAACAGGGAATTAATTTCTTGCTAGCATCCTTATGACTTCCATATGTAATGCGTTTTTTCTCAGCAACTATTCGTCTACAAACATTTACAGGATCACTTACAGTGTTCTGTCTTTCAGATTGGTAATATGTCTGCAAAAAAAGGATTCCACTATGATGGTCTGTGTGCAGTCAGTTTATTATTGCAGCCATTGACTTGAATTGGCGAGTCTGGTCCTACGCATTCACTCGCAGCATTTGGCAAATTTTCTCTCATACAGAATCTGGATAAGAAATAAATCGATGACCCGCTCTGCCTCAGTGACTAACATTGGTCCGATGCAGTGTGAGATTTTCATGCATTGCACTCATCCGATTCATCTGATCATGTGAGTGCGGCCTTAAAATACAAACCTGATTGCAATATGAAAAGTGTCCACAAGATGGTGATGACACTGTCAAAAGTACACTGCAGATATGTGAACAATGAAATCTGAAATCCTCTATGAAATAATGAGGTGGGCGCAGAAAGAAGAGGGAAATATTGAAGACATGATGTAGACATACAAGTGCAACTCAATGAATTTGAATATCATCGAAAAGATCATTTATTTCAGTAATTCAATTCAGAAAGTGAAACTCAAATATTATATAGAGTCATTACAGACATAGTGATGTATTTCAAGTGTTTTTTTCTGTTATTGTTGATGATTATGGCTTACAGAAAATAAAAACCCAAAAATCATTATCTCACACAATTTGAATAATGAACCTATTGCAAAGGCTTAGTAAGCGTTTAAAATGGTCCCGTACTCTGGTTCAGTAGGCTACACAATCATGAGGAAGACTGTTGACTTGACAGATGTCCAGAAGGCAGTCATTGACACGCTCCACAAGGAGAGTAAGCCACATTGGAAATCAAGGTCTCAGAGTCTGGAAGAAGAATGGAGAGGCAAACAATCCAAGCTGCTTGTGTAACGCAATCAGTGATGGTTTGAGGAGCCATGTCATCTGCTGGTGTAGGTCCACTGTGTTTTATCAAGACCAGATGCCGTGAACGCAATACCGGTCACACACATTTTTTAAAAAAATGTGTGCAGAATACCGCACTGCAGTAACCGGATTGCTCAGGATGTGTAATCCTGAGCAATGCGGCTACTGCACAGTTTGCTGATCCCAGCTGTTGCCGGCATGAGCAAACTGTATTATCAATTGTAAAGTGTTTAATTTAAAATAAATAGCTATAGCCCCGCCCCTTTCATGACACGGCCGCCCTCTCAACACAGAAGCCAAGCCAGAGGGGGTGGCCATAATTAATTAGCGGGCGGAGGCATCAGCCCACAGCCTCGCCTATGCCACAATAATGAAACTCAAGGCGAGACACGTAACTATAAGCATCTTTATTAACTTTACTACATAGGTTTTGCAAAAAAAAACAAAACCTGCAAAGAGGGGTGCAGGGACCCCTAAATATAGATAGGGAGGAGGGTTTGGGGGTCTTGTGCCAGCTATGGGGACAGTGGCGCATTTGAACTTTGCAAACAAAGCCCACCTAAGTGGGCGGCCGGTCTCTAGGGGGACTAAGCCCCCCCTAGAGACCTCAAGCATTCTTTTATTTTTTAAATTAAACACTTTACAATTGATAATACAGTTTGCTCATGCCGGCAACAGCCAGGATCAGCAAACTATGCAGTAGCCGCATTGCTCAGGATTACACATCCTGATTACACATCCTGAGCAATCCGGTTACTGCAGAGCGGATCATAGACCCGCTCCGAAAACTGCAACCTGCATGATTTTTAACGCAGGCTGCAGTGCCGGAGACGGACACCGGATTGCTTGTGAAGCAATCCGGTGTTTAGCATAGGCTCCTATGAGGAGCGTTTCCTGGTCCGGTTTTGAGCTTTTTGAAAGCTCAAAACGGGATCAGGATTTAAAAAAAAAACGGAGATGTGACCCTAGCCGCTGATCATGTTCATGTACTGCATATGTTTTGACATGCTATCAATGACATTATTAATGTCTGAGCAAATATCTGTCATTACGTATCAGTGGCATATCTTTATCATTGAGTAGGAAAAACATTTGCTCCAGGGGTGCAGTAGGCCACATAATATGGTGATTCGAGGTTTCTTTCAGAGCCAGTTGCAAGTATGAAAGCCAGCAAGGAAAACATGCTGAGCACTGCCACCCTGCTTTCAATAGTACGGCTAGGGTCACACATGCCAATAAGTTTTTTCCACTGCTTTTCAATAACAAATCCATTTTTTAGGCTGTTTTTTGAGCCTCCTGTGCAGCTATGCATTTTTCGGACTTTTCCATTTTTTGCCAAAAAATGCTAGCAAAAACAAATCCGTTTTTTTACTGCACAAAAAAACGGATCCGTTTTTCCATAGGGCCCCATGTTAAAAAAACAGATCCGTTTTTTTAGTGCATCCAAAAACGTTGCTTGCAGTGTTTTTTGGGTCCAGTAACAAAACAAATAGCTTTTGTTAACAATGCAGTCCCACTTGATCCCAGGATCCGTTTTTAGCATAAGTTTTAGGGAAAAAAAAGTTGAAAAATTGATGCCAATAATGGATCCAGGGCTTATGTGTGACCCTAGCCTACTTGAGACTTTTAGACATAAGTAAAAATGCTAGCCTCTATTCTAGATGAGAACGATGTCGACAGCATGATCACCTGATTACACTACTGACATCAGTCTTGAGTCACAGAAAAGGTGGTTGGCAATAAGGTAAAACCTCTATTAGAGTAGAAGTAGGTGGGAGAAGACAGTGTGGAGAAGAAAGCCGGGAAGTGTGGGACGACATTATGAAGAGGTGGAGAATGTGTGAGCAGAAAATATGGGGGTAATGTGTAAGATAAGAAATCACTTTGGGAAGGAGTGAGGAGACAGAATGGGGGTGGGTATGAAGGGACAATATGGGGAGAAATGTGTGGCGCCCCACTGATCGGTGCACCACTAAGGGGTACTGCACCCAGACCAGCGTGTATGGTATCACTGTGGTCAGCGAAAGGGGATATTGATATGTGGGTTTTACCCTGCATCCACACACACTTAGCTCAGAGGACCAATTGGTTCAACCTGTTACCAAGGTAACCGGTCCCAGGGGGAGGTTATAAGAGTGATAATGGAAGACGGGAAGGGAGAGAACGAAAAAAGAGAGGAAGAGCTGAGTCGAGGAGGACCCTTCAGGGGGCGTACAGGGAGGGCACCCAGAAAGAGCAGTGACCCAGATGAGGAAAGTGGAGTCTGAGGGTGTAATGACTGACATCCACCTACCGGTCTGGGAGGATCCTGGTCCATAGAGCGGAGAACCGGCTCCGGGAGCGGTACAGGCAAGTTTAACTCTGAGCCACCAACACCAGTTGGACCCAGGAGACTTCAGTCTCTGGGCCACCTGCAAAACAACTACACTAAGAGCCAGGACCCGCATAAAGTCCTAGGGGTAGTGGCAATCTAGAGAGGGTTCTTACCTGAGTTCAACACTGCAGGAGAAGTAAAAGAGGCCAGGCCAGATTTCAAGCCAGCCAGTGCTTCAAACACAGAAAGGACAGAGAGCAAAGCTAAAAGGGACACGCTCAAAAACCACATAGAGACACCCCATTCCTTTGTCACTACCCAGGCCAGCTACCCGTGACTGTGTGACAGTGTACCTGTGAGAACTGTTTTTACCGAGTGACCAGTAAATACCTGTACAGAGAAGAGAAAGTCTCTTGTGTCTTATTACTGTTGATTTACAGGGCTGCTACCACGACAGCCAGGACAGCAGCCACACTGCCCTGGGGATTCCATTCCTCCTGCAGGGAGTAAGACCAACTGGCTGCAGTAACATCATCCCCAGACGTCTGAAACAGTGCTGGTGTCATCATCAGAATCTGCAGGTGGCATCACAAACAATCCATTTTATTATTTTACTTCCCACACATTTTAGCGACCACCAGGGCCACAGACTCGGGCATCGACCACCAGTGACAGTACCCCAAATCCATGTCCGAGATCTGAGTACCTGCCCCTGGGTGAGTCAAGTGTGTGAGGGGACACCAGGATGGGCATCATATGTGGTAAGATGAGGATAATATATATCATGATGGGGGCCATATACCAGGATGGAGGACATATTCCAGGATCATATACACCTGGGTGGGGAATCATATATCATATGATGTAATCATATATCTGGACTGTGGACATATGCCTAGTTGGAGGATCATATACTAGAATAGAGAGCATACCAGGATGGAGGGCATATATATCAGGATCGGGAACATATACCAGGATGGGAGACATATATACCTGGAAGGGACTCGGGATTGAGGACATTAGTACAGAATGTGGGGACATCACCCCCATAATAGTGTCAGCAGCAGATCCCTCCCTTCATAACAGTGCGTCATGACATAATTTTTTGCTTCAAATTTTTTTTTCCCTATTTTACTCCTCCTAAACCTGGGTGTGTCTTATATTCCGAAAAATACGGTACATATAAAAATCCAAAAATGGTTAGCTAAGTAGCCTGTAATAAAGGGTGTATATTGAAATAGATGGCTTTAGTATATAAAACACTAATTAATAAGTCTAAATATTTTATTAATAAGTGCATACTGTAAATAAAATAAAGTAAATACAAATATGTATGCAAAAACTATTTAAAAAAAAACAAAAACTAATAAAAACATATTTAAAACATGTCAAAAGTTGGCTTTTCATCAAACCGCTGGAAAAAAATGGAATAAAAAACATACAATATGTTTTCCTTGAAAAGGTTATCTTGTCCTGCAAAAACCAAGTCCCTACTATGTCAGCGTGACATTAAAAAACGATAGCTAAAATTATATCTCTCAGAATGTAGTCATGAAAAAACGACTATTTTTTTCTACTAAATTGATTCTACAGTCATGGCCAAAAGTTTTAAGAATGATACAAATATTAATTTTAACAAAGTCTACTACTTCAGTTTTCTAATGGCAATTTGCATATACTCCAGAATGTCATAAAGAGTGATCAGCTTAACAGCAATTACTTGCTAACGCTACCTTCACATTTGCGTTTGTGTCTGCATGCTGATGGCATGCAGACACAAACGCTGTCAAAAGCAGTGTGGAATGATGTGTCTGCAGCGGATAATGTCCGCCTGCGGACACATCACTAGGGAGCCCGGCCAGCCAATCGGCGCTGTCCGGGGGCGGGCCGGGGGCGGAGATCAGCGCCGGAGATCTCCGCCCCCCGGCCGCCGGTAAGCACCGGGACTGTCGGCGGGGAGAACAGCTGATTTGACAGCTATTTGAATCTTCCCGCGCCGACACCGAGAGGAGATGTCGGGGCGGGAAGATTCAAACAGCTGTCAAATCAGCTGTTCTCCCCGCCGACATCGCTAGGAGATTACCACCGGCGGGGAAGAAGACAAGAAGAAGGGAAGAAGAAGAGAAGAAGCAGAGGCTGAGCTGATCTCCCGGTGGCCGTCGGTGAGCTCCTGTGACATCACCGGCGGCCACCGGGAGATTTTTCAATGGGTCGGCAGCGTTCTCCTGCGCTGTCAAGCGCTGAACACTGCGGACCCATTGAAGACAATGCATGTTTTGTGCGCTTGGGGACGCTTGCTGATCTTCCAAGGTCCCCGAGCGCCCAAAAAATGCAACATGCTGCGTCCCGGGTGCGGACGCTGGAACCTGGAGAGAGCAGATATCATCCGCATCTGCACCCGAACGCAGCAAACGCTGCCAAACGCAGGCACTATGCGTTCCTATGTTAAACATAGGAACGCAGTGCGCATGCGTTTGGATGCGTATGGGAACGCAGCATACGCTGCGTTCCCATACGCAAATGTGAAGGCACCCTAAGTCAATATTTGCCTAGAAAATGAACTTTAACCCCCAAAACACATTTCAACATCATTGCAGTCCTGCTTTAAGAGGAGCAGCTAACATCGTTTTAGTGATTGTTCCATTAACACAGGTGTGGGTGTTGATGAGGACAGGACTGGCGAACCATCAGACAAGATTAAGTAAGAATGACACCACTGGACACTTTAAAAGGAGGCTGGTGCTTGGTATCATTGTTTCTCTTCAGTTAACCATGGTTATCTCTAAAGAAACATGTGCAGCCATCATTGCACTGCACAAAAATGGCCTAACAGGGAAGAGTATCGCAGCTAGAAAGATTGCACCTCAGTCAACAATCTATCGCATCATCAAGAACTTCAAGGAGAGAGCTTCCATTGTTGTCAAAAAGGCTCCAGGGCGCCCAAGAAAGACCAGCAAGCCCCAGGACCATATCTTAAAACTGTTTCAGCTGCGGGATTGGACTACCAGCAGTGCCGAGCTTGCTCAGGAATGGCGGCAGGCTGGTGTGAGTGCTTCTGCACGCACTGTGAGGCGGAGACTCTTTGAGCAAGGCCTGGTTTCAAGAAGGGCAGCAAAGAAGCCACTTCTCTCCAGAAAAAACATCAGGGACTGACTGATATTCTGCAAAAGGTACAGGGAGTGGACTGCTGAGGACTGGGGTAAAGTCATTTTCTCTGATGAATCCCCTTTTCGATTGTTTGGGACATCTGGAAAACAGCTTATTCGGAGAAGAAGAGGTGAGCGCTACCACCAGTCATGTCTCATGTCAACTGTAAAGCATCCTGAAACCATTCATGTGTGGGGTTGCTTCTCAGCCAAGGGAATCGGCTCACTCACAGTCTTGCCTAAAAACACAGCCATGAATAAAGAATGGTACCAGAATGTCCTCCAAGAGCAAATTCTCCCAACCGTCCAAGAGCAGTTTGGCACCCAACAATGCCTTTTCCGGTGTAACAGGCCAGATTAACCCCCCGACCAGAATATACCCGGGGTTAAAGTGGCCTAGCCCAGATTATACCCCGGGTATATTCTGGCCTAGCCCAAACTATACCCCGGGGTATAAACTGGGCTAGGCCAGATTATACCCCTCCATATACCACAGCAGCTGTAGATCAGGGGCCCAAGCCGTGCACAGGGCCCCAAGCAATGCATGGGGGCCCGAGGCTGCACAAAGGGGCCTCAGGCAGTGCTAGGGCCCCAGGCAGTGTTAGGGGCCCTAGGCAGTGCATGGGGGCCTGGGGCAGCATACAGGGGCCCCAGGCTACACACAGGATCCCAGGCTACACACAGGGGCCCGAGCCAGCATACAAGGGCCCCAGGCAGTGCACGGGGCCCCAGGCGGTGCACAAGGCCCCAGGCAGCACAAAGTGGCCCCAGGCAACATACAGGGGCACCAGGCAGTACTAGTGGCCCCAGGCTACACACAGGATCCCAGGCTACACACAAGGGCCAAATGCAGCATACAGGGGCCCCAGGCAGCACAATGTGGTCCCAGGCAGCACAATGTGGCCCCAGGCAACATACAGGGGACCCAGGCTACACACAGGATCCCAGGCTACACACAGGGGCCCCAGGCAACATACAGGGGCCCCAGGCAGTACTAGGGGCCCCAGGCTACACACAGGATCCCAGGCTACACACAGGGGCCCCATGCAGCATACAAGAGCCCCAGGCTACACACAGGGGCCCCAGGCAACATACAGGGGCCCCAGGCAGTACTAGGGGCCCCAGGCTACACACAGGATCCCAGGCTACACACAGGGGCCCCATGCAGCATACAAGAGCCCCAGGCAGCACAAAGGGGCCCCAGGCAACATACAGGGGCCCCAGGCAGTACTAGGGGCCCCAGGCTACACACAGGATCCCAGGCTACACACAGGGGCCCCATGCAGCATACAAGAGCCCCAGGCAGCACAAAGGGGCCCCAGGCAACATACAGGGGCCCCAGGCAGTACTAGGGGCCCCAGGCTACACAAAGGATGCCAGGCTACACACAGGGGCCCCAGCCAGCATACAAGGGCCCCAGGCAGTGCACGGGGCCCCAGGCGGTGCACAAGGCCCCAGGCAGCACAAAGTGGCCCCAGGCAACATACAGGGGACCCAGGTAGTACTAGGGGCCCCAGGCTACACACCAGATCCCAGGCTACACACAGGGGCCCCATGCAGCATCCAAGGGCCCCAAGTAGCACAAAGGAGCCCCAGGCAACATACAGGGGCCCCTGGCAGTACTAGGGGCCCCAGGCTACACACAGGATCCCAGGCTACACACAGGGGCCACATGCAGCATACAGGGGCCCCAGGCTACACACAGGATCCCAGGCTACACAGAGGGGCCCCATGCAGCATACAAGAGCCTCAGGCAGCACAAAGGGGCCCCAGGCAACATACAGGGGGCCCAGGCAGTACTAGGGGCCCCAGGCTACACACAGGATTCCAGGCTACACACAGGGGCCCCAGCCAGCATACAAGAGCCCCAGGCCATGCACAAGGCCCCAGGCAACATACAGGGGCCCCAGGCATCACACAGGATTCCAGGCTACACACAGAGGCCCCAGCCAGCATACAAGAGCTCCTGGCAGCACAAAGGGGCCCCAGGCAGCACAAAGTAGCCCCAGGCAACTTACAGGGGCCCCAGGTAGTACTAGGGGCCCCAGGCTACACACAGGATCCCAGGCTACACAAGGGCCCCATGCAGCATACAAGAGCCCCTGGCAGCACAAAGGGGCCCCAGGCAGCACAATGTGGCCCCAGGCAACATACAGGGGCCCTAGGCAGTACTAGGGGCCCCAGGCTACACACAGGATTCCAGGCTACACACAGGGGCCCCAGCCAGCATACAAGGGCCCCAGGCAGTGCACGGGGCCCCAGGTGGTGCACAAGGCCCCAGGCAGCACAAGGTGGCCCCAGGCAACATACAGGGGCCCCAGGCAGTACTAGGGGCCCCAGGCTACACACAGGATCCCAGGCTACACACAGGGTCCACATGCAGCATGCAGGGGCCCCAGGCAGCACAAAGTGGCCCCAGGCTACACACAGGGGCCCCATGCAGCATAAAAGAGCCCCAGGCAACACAAAGGGGCCCCAGGCAGCACAATGTGGCCCCAGGCAACATAAAGGGGCCCCAGGCAGTACTAGGGGCCCTAGGCTACACACAGGATCCCAGGCTACACACAGGGGCCCCAGCCAGCATGCAAGGGCCCCAGGCAGCACAAAGTGGCCCCAGGCAACATACAGGGGCCCCAGGCAGTGCTAGGGGCCCAACGTTACACACAAGATCCCAGGCTACACACAGGGGCCCCATGCTGCATACAAGGGCCTCAGGTAGCACAAAGTGGCCCCAGGCAACATACAGGGGCCCCATGCAGTAGTAGGGGCCTCAGGCTACACACAGGATCCCAGGCTACACACAGGGGCCCCATGCATCATACAAGGGCCCCAGGCAGCACAAAGGGGCCCCAGGCAGCACAAAGTGGACCCAGGCAACATACAGGGGCCCCAGGCAGTACTAGGGGCCCCAGGCTACACACAGGATCCCAGGCTACACAGAGGGGCCCCAGCCAGCATATAAGGGCCCCAGGCAGCACAAAGTGACTCCACGCAGTACAAAAGGGCTCCAGGCCACATACAGAGTCCCCAGCCAGTATACAATGACCCCAGGCAGTGTTAGGGGCCCCAGGCAGCACAAATTGGCCTCAGGCAGCACAAAGGTGCCCCTGGCAGCACACAGGGGCCCCAAGCTATGCACAGGATCACAGGCAGCACAAAGGGGCCCTGAACGCTGTCTCTTGCCCCCTTGCGCGCTGTTCTCTCCCCACCCTTGTGCTGCCTCTGACCCCGTGTGCTTCCTGGGTCCCCTGTGTGCTGCCTGGGGCCACTTTCTGCTGACTGGGGCCACTTTCTGTTGCCTGGGGACACTTTGTGTTGTCTGGGGCCACTTTGTACTGCCTAGGGCCCTGTGCACTGCCTGGGCCCCTTGTATGCTGCCTGGGGCCCCTGTGTGTAGCCTGGGATCCTGTGTGTAGCCTGGGATCCTGTGTGTAACCTGGGATCCTGTGTGTAGCCTGGGGCCCCTGTGTGCTGCCTGGGGTCCCTGTGTGCTGCCTGGGGCCACTTTGTGCTGCCTGTGGCCCCTGTATGCTGCATGTGGCCCCTGTGTGTAGCCTGGGGTCCTGTGTGTAGCCTGGGGCCCCTAGTACTGCCTGGGGCCCCTGTATGTTGCCTGGGGCCACATTATGCTGCCTGGGGCCCCTTTGTGCTGCCAGGGGCTCTTGTATGCTGCATGGGGCCCTTGTGTAGCCTGGGATCCTGTGTGTAGCCTGGGGCCAAGAGTACTACCTGGGGCCCCTGTATGTTGCCTGGGGCCACTTTGTGCTGCCTGGGGCCCTTGTATGCTGGCTGGGGCCCCTGTGTGTAGCCTGGGATCCTGTGTGTAGCCTGGGGCCCCTGTATGTTGCCTGGGGCAACATTGTGCTGCCTGGGGCTCTTGTATGCTGCATGGGGCCCCTGTGTGTAGCCTGGGGCCCCTAGTACTGCCTGGGGCCCCTGTATGTTGCCTGGGGCCACATTGTGCTGCCTGGGGCCCCTAGTACTGCCCCCTAGTACTGCCTGGGGCCACTTTGTGCTGCCTGGGGCCACTTTGTGCTGCCTGGGGCCCCTGTATGCTGCATGTGGACCCTGTGTGTAGCCTGGGATCCTGTGTGTAGCCTGGGGCCCCTAGTACTGCCTGGGGCCCCTGTATGTTGCCTGGGGCTACTTTGTGCTGCCTGGGGCCCCTTTGTGCTGCCTGGGGCTCTTGTATGCTGCATGGGGCCCCTGTGTGTAGCCTGGGATCCTGTGTGTAGCCTGGGGCCCCTAGTACTGCCTGGGGCCCCTGTATGTTGCCTGGGGCCACTTTGTGCTGCCTGGGGCCACTTTGTGCTGCCTGGGGCCCCTGCATGCTGCATGTGGACCCTGTGTGTAGCCTGGGATCCTGTGTGTAGCCTGGGGCCCCTAGTACTGCCTGGGGCCCCTGTATTTTGCCTGGGGCCACCTTGTGCTGCCTGGGGCCCCTGTATGCTGCATGTGGCCCTTGTGTGTAGCCTGGGATCCTGTGTGTAGCCTGGGGCCCCTAGTACTGCCTGGGGCCCCTGTATGTTGCCTGGGGCCCCTTTGTGCTGCCTGGGGCTCTTGTATGCTGCATGGGGCCCCTGTGTGTAGCCTGGGATCCTGTGTGTAGCCTGGGGCCCCTAATACTGCCTGGGGCCCCTGTAAGTTGCCTGGGGCCACATTGTGCTGCCTGGGGCCACTTTGTGCTGCCTGGGGCCCCTGTATGCTGCATGTGGCCCTTGTGTGTAGCCTGGGATCCTGTGTGTAGCCTGGGGCCCCTAGTACTGCCTGGGGCCCCTGTATGTTGCCTGGGGCCCCTGTGTGTAGCCTGGGATCCTGTGTGTAGCCTGGGGCCCCTAGTACTGCCTGAGGCCCCTGTATGTTGCCTGGGGCCCCTGTGTGTAGCCTGGGATCCTGTGTGTAGCCTGGGGCCCCTAGTACTGCCTGGGGCCCCTGTATGTTGCATGGGGCCACATTGTGCTGCCTGGGACCACATTGTGCTGCCTGGGGCCCCTGTATGCTGCATTTGGCCCTTGTGTGTAGCCTGGGATCCTGTGTGTAGCCTGGGGCCCCTAGTACTGCCTGGGGCCCCTGTATGTTGCCTGGGGCCCCTGTGTGTAGCCTGGGATCCTGTGTGTAGCCTGGGTCCCCTGTATGTTGCCTGGGGCCACATTGTGCTGCCTGGGACCACATTGTGCTGCCTGGGGCCCCTGTATGCTGCATTTGGCCCTTGTGTGTAGCCTGGGATCCTGTGTGTAGCCTGGGGCCACTAGTACTGCCTGGTGCCCCTGTATGTTGCCTGGGGCCACTTTGTGCTGCCTGGGGCCTTGTGCACCGCCTGGGGCCCCGTGCACTGCCTGGGGCCCTTGTATGCTGGCTCGGGCCCCTGTGTGTAGCCTGGGATCCTGTGTGTAGCCTGGGGCCCCTGTATGCTGCCCCAGGCCCCCATGCACTGCCTAGGGCCTCTAACACTGCCTGGGGCCCTAGCACTGCCTGAGGCCCCTTTGTGCAGCCTCGGGCCCCCATGCATTGCTTGGGGCCCTGTGCACGGCTTGGGCCCCTGATCTACAGCTGCTGTGGTATATGGAGGGGTATAATCTGGCCTAGCCCAGTTTATACCCCGGGGTATAGTTTGGGCTAGGCCAGAATATACCTGGGGTATATTCTGGCCCAGGGGGGTATATTCTGGCCTAGCCCAAACTATACCCCGGGGTATAAACTGGGCTAGGCCAGAATATACCCGGGGTATAATCTGGGCTAGGCCACTTTAACCCCGGGTATATTCTGGTCGGGGGGTTAATCTGGCCTGTTACACCGGCATGATGGAGCACCTTGCCATAAAGCAAAGGTGATAACTAAATGGCTCAGGGAACAAAACATAGAGATTTTGGGTCCATGGCCTGGAAACTCCTCATATCTTAATCCCATTGAGAACTTGTGGTCAATCATCAAGAGACGTGTGGACAAACAAAAACCAACAAATTCTGCCAAAATACAAGCATTGATTATGCAAGAATGGAAGAATCAGTCAGGATTTGGCCCAGAAGTTGATTGAGAGCATGCCAGGGAGAATTGCAGAGGTCCTGAAGAAGGGGCAACACTGCAAATATTGACTTGCTGCATTAACTCATTCTAACTGTCAATATAACCTTTTGGTACTCATAATATGATTGCAATTATATTTCTGTATGTGATATAAACATCAGACAAACACAAATAAAAACCAGAGGGCAGCAGATCATGGGAAAATAGAATTGTGGTGTCATTCTCAAAACCTTTGGCCATGACTGTACTGTGTGAAATAGGCAAAATATATAAATGTGGTATCTCTGTAATCATACTGACCCAGGGAATAATGCCATTTTATCACTTTTACCAAACAGTGACCGCCATAAAACAATATTCCTGAATTGCTGTTTTATGTTCATTCTGCTTCCCAAAAATCAGAATAAAAAGTTGTGTGTCTGAGAATGCTACTGATACAAGCAGAAGCTCATCTTGCAAAAAACAAAACCTCAAATGAATTTGTCGGCAGAAAAATGAGAAAATAATAGCTCTCAAAATAGGGTAATGCAAAAAATAAAATCCATGCATGAAAACCTAATATAAATCTAATATCCTTCTAATCGCACTGACCTGTAGAATAAAGTTGTCTTGTCACTTATACCACACGGTGAACAGCGTCAAAATTAATTAGGGTTGTCCAGTCTAAACTGACAATTCTGCAGTCACTCTATGTGACTGCAGGTTAATCAATCCTCCTAACGCATGCACTTCTAAGGCAGGGACGGACTGCAGTTATGCGGTATGCATGTTCCCTGCCAGAGCGCCCGACTAGTGGGCGCAGCCTTGCTCAATACAAGTGTATGAATAAAGGCCACACCCACTAGTTGGATTTGCTTACTCCGTACACTTGTATTGACCGAGGCCATGTCCACTAGTCGTGTTGTCACCAGGAACATGGATACCACATAATTAAAGTCCATTCCCGGCTTAGAAACTGGTGAATCCGTAGAGCACACAGTGTGTGCACTCGGAAGATTAACAAGTCTGCAGTCACATTGAGTGACTGCAGAATTATTATTTTTAGACAGGACAACCTCTTTTAAGTGAAACCGATTCTTAAACTGCTGTTATTTATTCATTCTACCTCCCAAAGCTTGCATTAAGGCTAAGTTCACATCTAAGGCTGGGGTTACACATAGAAATCCGTTTTTGGAAGTCCTTTTCATCACCAATCCGTTTTTTATAGGGTGCTTTTTGAGCCTCCTGCACTTCTGAACGTTTTTGGGACTTAGTCATTTTTTCATGAAAAACGCATATGCGTTTCCCATAGGGCCCCATGTTAAAAAAACGCATGCGTTAACGCATGCGTTTTTTAACTGATGCCAAAAACGCTGTTTACTGCGTTTTTGGCTCAAAAACGGACAGGGCAATGTTTTGAGCTCCAGAGAAAAACGCACAGGGTGTTTATTACACCCAATGCGTTTTTCTGTCAGTTTTTGGACTTAGAAAAAAAAAATGACAAAACTGAAGCCAAAAACGGACTGAGGGCTTATGTGTAACCCCAGCCTAAGGGGGTTGCATCTGTGTTCCTATGTGTTTTTGCACTGCAAAAATGCATAGAAATGCAAAGAAATGCATCCAAAAACGCACCCATTGATTTCAATGGAAAACGCAATAAAAATGTATATCATTTTCAGAAAACGTAAAACACATACATTTTTGCAAATGCTGCCCAAAACATTAGAGGACATGTTTTGGGCTGCGTTTGCAAAAACACATGCATTTTGCGTTTTCTGAAAACGACATGCGTTTTTACATGCGTTTTCATTGCATTTGCCATTGAAATCAATGGCTGTGTTTTTGGATGCGTTTGCAATGTGTTTTTGGCACACATGCTGTCAAAAACAGATTGCAAGCCAAATGGAACAGTAATGCAAATGTGAAAAGGCCCTAAGGCTGGGGTTAGGCTGGGGTTACACATAAGCCCTCAGTCAGTTTTTGGCTTCAGTTTTGTCATTTTTTTTTTCTAAGTCCAAAAACTGACAGAAAAACGCATTGGGTGTAATAAACACCCTGTGCGTTTTTCTCTGGAGCTCAAAACATTGCCCTGTCCGTTTTTGAGCCAAAAACGCAGTAAACAGCGTTTTTGGCATCAGTTAAAAAACGCATGCGTTTTTATGCGTTTTTTTTAACATGGGGCCCTATGGGAAACGCATGCGCGAACGCATGCCATATTTGGCACTTGCGTTTGCGCATGCGTTCGCGCATGCGTTTTTTTAATGAAAAGTCCAAAAACGTTCAGGAGTGCAGGAGACACAAAAAGCACCCTATAAAAAACGGATTGGTGATGAAAATGACTTCCAAAAACAGATTTCTATGTGTAACCCCAGCCTAAGGCTGGGCTAACATTTATCCTGTGCCTAATGCTGGATACACTAACGCCTAGTTGACATCTAAGTGCCCTGCATTTGTCTGCACTGCGCTGGCACAATTGCAAGGGCAGGTACATGCACAGCCCAGTGCAGGCAGATGCACAGCCACATAAATGCACACCCCTTGCGCTCGCCTACATTCCCGCCGCCATTACCTGCTATGGCCGAGCGCAGGAGACTGCAGAAGCCCTTCCGGGTATCAAGCTCCTGCGGACTCCTGAGCTCGGCCATAGCATGTAATGGCGGCGGGAGCGCTGGCGAGTGCAAGGGGTGTTCATCTACGTGCCTATGCACCTGCCTGCACTGGGCTGTGCATCCAAATGTGCTTGCAATTGCACCAGTGCAGTGCAGGCAAATGCAGGGCACATAGATGTGAAACGCCCCTTATTCTTCATCGAGGTTTATATGTAAATCTCTGAATTACGTGATTCAGATGGAACTCCAAAGAATCACTTTTGACTTACTCTGGCCTATGATCCAGCTTTATACGTTGTTTTAAGCATGTATAAAAGTGTTAAGCAGCCCTGGTTTTGCAGCAGGCACCCTGGCAGGCTTCCCAGTGCAAACGTTCAATTCTGGAATACCCTAAGTGAGGGCCAAAGCACACACAATTCAAGTCAATTGAGCTTTTCACGCCATCCCAGTGTCTCCAGGCTCTCACCCACTACATTCAGCATCACAGTATCCTGCTGAAAATTTATGAAGTCTCTATTGGCTCCCGCCCAATTCTTCCCATAGGGATTCACTCCTTAGGAACAGCGAGGGACATCTTCTAGAAAAAAAGTTATTTTCCTGTCACTAGTAAGCTCACCACACACATATCGCAGGGATTATTCGCTTCCCGAGAAGCCGCTAAGAGAGAGGGTTGAGTATCAGTACTGGGTGAGTAATTCTCGCCTGCATCCATTGTCCTATTAAGTCTGGTAAAATGTAAAATCTGAGGATAAAACAACATCAATAGTAAAAATGTATTTAATTTTTTTTCCCCGCCCAATGGTATTACACTCTGTGAAGCACCTGTGGTGTTACTGTACACATTGCATTCTTAGATGAATTCATTGAGGGGTTTATTTTGTCAAATGGCATAAAAACAACAATCTTTATTTATATTAGACCAACATATTCCGCGACGCTTTACAATTCAGAGGTTCATACACAAACAGTCATAAGTAATAGTTATCAAAGAATACAATAAATAAAGCGAAATAATGATGGCCCTGCTCATAAGGGTACCGTCACACCTGGAGACATCGCCGGCAATTTCGCAGGCGATGCAGGGCATGGCCTATCGCCGGCGAGTTGCCCCATGTAATGCGGCAATTTTGCCGTCTGAAGGTCATTGGTCCCTTTGATGAGGGCAGTTTCTGTAGAATGTGTAAGGGGCGGAAGCCAGACTCTAATGGATCTAGAGGAGAGTGAGTGGAGAAATAACAGGTGAGGCGATAGTAGACCAGGCGCTCCAAGAGTTTAGAGATGAAAGGGAGGTGGAGACTGGTCTGTGGTTATTAGTGCAGGATGGGTAAAGAAAAGTTTAATTTAATAATGGAGTAATGATAGACTGTTTGAAGGAGAAAGGGAAGATGCCAGAAGAGAGAGAGAGAGATTGAAGATTTTGGTTAGGTGTGGTGACCACTAGAGAGAGTGAACTGGCGTAGGTGTGAGGGAATGGGGTCAATGTGCATGTAGTGGGACGAGAGGAAGAGAGGGCCTGGAGACTAGGGATGGGCGAATCTACTCGCTAGGACTCGTTACTCGGCGAGTAGTAAGGGACTTGCAGGACTCGGTACTCTGCGAGTTTCCCAGTGATTACTTGCACGAGTCCAATGCAAATCAATATCAATCCTAGTTTTGTCAGAAACGCTGACAAAACTTGGATTGCCATTGTTTGCATTAGACTCGGCTACTGTGCCAGTGATAGCAGGAAAACTCGCAAAGTAACTGCTGTTTCTTTGCGAGCCGAGTCCAGCTGTCTTCTCTGTGCAGCTCCAGGGTCCTAGAGCCCGCCTGCTCACAGAGATGATGTAGCAGTACTGAGATTGTTCTCAGTCTGCTCATTCCCTGTGCATAGACATCTATATTTATGCACAGGGGATGTAGCAGAGAGGACATTGCGTTTTGGACTACGTCGGACAGAAGAGGATTTTTTTAATTAAAGATGGAGTCCCTAATGGCTTTTTTTTTATTTCAAATAAAAAATTTTCTCTGTGTTGTGTTTTTTTAACCCTTTATTGGAGATTCTTAGTGGCTGGGTCAAACGTGTCCTGACATTAAGAATCTCGGGCTTAATACCAGCTTGTATAACAAAGCTGGTATTAACCCCTTTATTACCCAGCGTGCCACTGCCACCAGGGCCGCTGGAAGAGCGGGGTTCAGCGCCAGAGGATGGCGCTTCAATGAACGCGCCATCTTCTGGGGCGGCTGCGGGCTGCAATTTGCAGCGGGGGGTGCCCAGAAAGCTTGGGCATCCCTGCGCTGCGGATTCCAGCCCCCAGCTGCTTAGCTGTACCTGGCTAGACATAGAAATTGCGCGGAGCCCCACGCATTTTTTTTATTATTTAATGAATTTCAGAGTCAGAGTCTCGGAGTCAGAGTCGTCTCAGAGTCAGAGTCGTCTCGGAGTCGGAGTCGGAGTCGCCTCAGAGTCGGAGTCTCCTCAGAGTCAGAGTCTCCTCAGAGTCGGAGTCGCCTCAGAGTCGGAGTCGCCTCAGAGTCGGAGTCGCCTCAGAGTCGGAGTCGCCTCAGAGTCGGAGTCGCCTCAGAGTCGGAGTCGCCTCAGAGTCGGAGTCGCCTCAGAGTCGGAGTCGCCTCGGAGTCGGAGTCGTCTCGGAGTCGGAGTCGTCTCAGAGTCGAGTCGGAGTCGGAGTCGTCTCGGAGTCGGAGTCGTCTCGGAGTCGGAGTCGGAGTCGTCTCGGAGTCGGAGTCGTCTCGGAGTCGGAGTCGTCTCGGAGTCGGAGTCGTCTCGGAGTCGGAGTCGTCTCGGAGTCTAGTCGGAGTCGGAGTCGTCTCGGAGTCTAGTCGGAGTCGGAGTCGTCTCGGAGTCGGAGTCGTCTCGGAGTCTCAGAGTCGGAGTCGGAGTCGGAGTCGGAGTCGTCTCGGAGTCTAGTCGGAGTCGGAGTCGTCTCGGAGTCGGAGTCGTCTCGGAGTCGGAGTCGGAGTCGTCTCGGAGTCGGAGTCGTCTCGGAGTCGGAGACGTCTCGGAGTCTAGTCGGAGTCGGAGTCGTCTCGGAGTCTAGTCGGAGTCGGAGTCGTCTCGGAGTCGGAGTCGTCTCGGAGTCGGAGTCGTCTCGGAGTCGAGTCGGAGTCGGAGTCGAGTCGGAGTCGTCTCGGAGTCGGAGTCGTCTCGGAGTCGAGTCGGAGTCGGTGTCGTCTCGGAGTCGGAGTCGGAGTCGTCTCGGAGTCGGAGTCGGAGTCGGAGTCGTCTCGGAGTCGGAGTTGTCTCGGAGTCGGAGTCGGAGTCGTCTCGGAGTCGGAGTCGTCTCAGAGTCGAGTCGGAGTCGGAGTCGGAGTCGTCTCGGAGTCGGAGTCGTCTCGGAGTCGGAGTCGTCTCGGAGTCGGAGTCGTCTCGGAGTCGGAGTCGTCTCGGAGTCGGAGTCGTCTCGGAGTCGGAGTCGTCTCGGAGTCGGAGTCGTCTCGGAGTCGGAGTCGTCTCGGAGTCGGAGTCGTCTCGGAGTCGAGTCGGAGTCGGAGTCGTCTCGGAGTCGGAGTCGTCTCGGAGTCGGAGTCGTCTCGGAGTCGGAGTCGTCTCGGAGTCGGAGTCGTCTCGGAGTCGAGTCGGAGTCGGAGTCGAGTCGGAGTCGGAGTCGTCTCGGAGTCGGAGTCGTCTCGGAGTCGGAGTCGGAGTCGGAGTCGTCTCGGAGTCGGAGTCGTCTCGGAGTCGGAGTCGTCTCGGAGTCGGAGTCGTCTCGGAGTCGGAGTCGGAGTCGGAGTCGGAGTCGGAGTCGGAGTCGGAGTCGGAGTCGTCTCGGAGTCGGAGTCGTCTCGGAGTCGGAGTCGTCTCGGAGTCGGAGTCGGAGTCAGAGTCGTCTCGGAGTCGAGTCGGAGTCGGAGTCGTCTCGGAGTCGGAGTCGTCTCGGAGTCGGAGTCGTCTCGGAGTCGAGTCGGAGTCGAGTCGTCTCGGAGTTGGAGTCGCTCGAGTCGAGTCGGAGTCGTCTCGGAGTCGAGTCGGAGTCGTCTCGGAGTCGGAGTCGTCTCGGAGTCGGAGTCAAAAAAATGCGTGGGGCTCAGCGCAATTTCTATGTCTAGCCAGGTACAGCTAAGCAGCTGGGGGCTGGAATCCGCAGCGCAGGGATGCCCAAGCTTTCTGGGCACCCCCCGCTGCAAATTGCAGCCCGCAGCCGCCCCAGAAGATGGCGCGTTCATTGAAGCGCCATCCTCTGGCGCTGAACTCCGCTCTTCCAGCGGCCCTGGTGGCGGTGGCACGCTGGGTGATAGAGGTTAGGGCCAGCTTTGTATCATCAGCTGGCCCTAAGCCCGAAATTTATGGCGGTCACGCCAATATTAGACATGACCGCCATGAATTTCTATTAAATTGTTTTAAAAAAAAACACAACACAGAGAAATTTTTTTATTAGAAATAAAAAAAAAAAAGCCATTAGAGACTCCATCTTTAATTAAAAAAATCCTCTTCCGTCCGACGCAGTCCAAAACGCGATGTCCTCTCTGCTCATCCCTGTGCATAGATATAGATGTATATGCACAGGGAATGAGCAGACTGAGAACAATCTCAGCTCTGCTACATCATCTCTGTGCACAGACATTCATGTCTGTACACAGGGAATGAGCAGACTGAGAACAATCCCAGCACTGCTACATCAGGCAGCAGGCAGGCTCTAGGACCCTGGAGCTGGCAGCCAGCACACAGAGCAGACAGGACTCTTATCTGTGCGAGTTTCCCAGCGATTACAGTTGCAAAGTAAACGAGTCCAATGCAAATCAATGACAAAACTAGGATTGCTTCAGGCTGAAGCTTCCGAGACACATCTGCGATTTGTAAATCTCACACTACTCGCTATTACTCGCTTCCCCATTCATTAACATTGGACTCGCTAGACTCGCAACGAGTAGCGAGTCCTGGGCTCGGACTCGCTAGAGTCAAGCGATTCCGAGTAATTTAGGATTCGCCCATCACTACTGGAGACCTCTTCTTCTGTGACTGGATCAAATGTGGAGAGTGAGCCAGAGGAGATGCAGGGGGAAATGGGAGTAGCAGCGTTTGGAGGCTGGGAGCCAATTTCCTGACAGATGTTTTCTATTTTATTAATGAAGTAAGAGGCCAGATCATCAACACAGAGGTCAGTTATGGGGGACAGCACTTTAGGACTGAGGAGAGAGTGAAAGGTGTCAAACAGTTTCTTTGGGTTGTTGGATAGTGAGGTGATCAGGGTAGTGAAGTAGATCTGTTTGGCGAGTTGAAGGGCAGAATTGTAAGTTCTTAATATGAATTTATAGTGAATGAAGTTTTTTGGACTGTGAGTTTTCCTCAATAGGCGTTCAGCAATTCTAGAGCGTTTGTGATGTAAGGCAGGGCTGTTTAACTCTGTGTTTGGAGGTTCTGAGGGTGAGGGGCACTACTTGGTCCAGGGTGCTTCTGAGAGAGTCATTGTAGTGAGTCACAGCCAGATCAGGACAGAAGAAGGAAGAGATTGGGGACAGTGAAATGTGTAGAGAGTTTGTGAGTGTATGAGTGTTAATGGTCTGTAGATTTGTAAATATGTGATAGGTAGGAGTGTGCTGTGGTGGGCGAGGGTTTGTGATAGTGAATGAAAGAATGTTGTGGTCAGAGAGAGGAAGAGGAGAGTTACCTGAGGAGGTTGAACAGAGCCGGACAAAGACCAGGTTGAGGGTGTTACCGACTTTGTGTGTCTCAGAGTTTGAGAGCTTTGAGAGGCCAAGAAAGATGGTTAGGTGCTGTGATGCCGATGGGGAGGCGGGGTTGTTTATGGGGATGTTGAAGTCTACCAGAATAAGGGTTGGTAACTCTGAAGACATGAAGTGCGGCAGCCATGTGAAGAAATGGTCGAGGAACTGGGTGGGTGACCCAGGGGAGTGGAATACCACCCCTACTCTGAGGAGGAGGGGATGGAAGAGCCTGATAGTGTGGACCTCAAATGAAGGGAATGAGAGTGATGGAGCTGGGGGGATGACTTGGAAAGAACATAGCGGGGACAGGAGTAAGCCAACTCTACCAGCATGTCTGTTCCCAGGTCTCAGAGAATGGAAGAAATGTAAACCACCAAAATAGCAGAGGGAGTTATGCGGTTACGGCACCTCACAAGCTCTGCCAATGTGAAATGGCTCCTGCAAACAATTCTAGCAAAATCTGCACTCCAATATGGTGCTCATTCCCATTTGAGCTTTGCACTGTGCCTCAAATGTAGTTTTCAACAACATATGGTGTATTGAGACAATGGATTGTACCATTCATTTTCTCCAATTACCCCTTTTGAAAATCCAAAAATTGGGGCTAAAGCAAACTTTAATTACAGTAATTACTTACTGTAATGTATTGTATATTTTCTATATTTGAACCACTGTATTGTAAAGCGCTGCGCAATATGTTGGCGCTATATAAAGATTTATTATTATAAAATTGTAATTTTTAATTTACTCATCCCAATGTTATACAGTTCTGTGAATACTACATATGAGGAGGTATTAGCATACTCAGGACTATTTGCACAACAAATTGTATAGTCCATTTTCTCCTGTTGTCCTTGTGAAAGGCTAGGGTCACACTTGCGCTTTTATTTTAACATCCTGATACGGTTTTGAGCTTTCAAAAAGCTCAAAACCGGAGCAGGAAACACTCCTCATAGGAGCCCATTATGGTAACCGGATTGCTTTACAAGCAATCCGGTTACTGGCTCCGGATCTACAGCCTGCGTGAAAAATCATGCAGGCTGCAGTTTTCTGAGCAGTTCTAGCATCCGCAATATGGTAACCGCATTGCTCAGGATGTGTAATCCTGAGCAATGCGGTTACAGTATAGGTTGTTCATCCCTGCTGCCGCAGGGATGAACATACTGTAAAAAAAAGATTAAATAATAATAATTGTGGGCAACAAGTCTCTAGGGGGTGCCCACTCCCCCTAGATATGAATCAGGTTATGACGGCATCACCACTTTAAGCGTAGGTGCAGGCAGAAAATAATGTACTTACAATTACGGTCATCTGCCGCGACACTACTATATATGATAAATGAAATAAATGAAATAATGAGTGGCACTGGAAACATGAGGATCAAGTGAATGTATGAATTGCAGAAACTGCTCTAAGGTAAATAGGATAAAACGGAGATCTTAGTTCCCGTTAATGGCCACTAGCGGTTAAGCTTGGCATCCACTTACAAGGAGCTCTCCACTGCCAAGTCCTAACACTATGCCCTAGTGAATTGTGAGTGTGAATAGGTTTATATGCCAAAGGTTTAATTGGGAATGATGAAAAGGTGTGTGTAGGGCTCTGACAGTGTTGTCCATGTGTGGACACCAAACTAGGGAAAGGGGGGAAGGGAAAATAATATAGTGGGAGCTCAGTCAAAAATAAGCAATATATGAATCAGGTTATGACAGCATCACCACTTTAAGCGTAGGTGCAGGCAGAAAATAATGTACTTACAATTACGGTCATCTGCCGCGACACTACTATATATGATAAATGAAATAAATGAAATAATGAGTGGCACTGGAAACATGAGGATCAAGTGAATGTATGAATTGCAGAAACTGCTCTAAGGTAAATAGGATAAAATGGAGATCTTAGTTCCCGTTAATGGCCACTAGCGGTTAAGCTTGGCATCCACTTACAAGGAGCTCTCCACTGCTAAGTCCTAACACTATGCCCTAGTGAATTGTGAGTGTGAATAGGTTTATATGCCAAAGGTTTAATTGGGAATGATGAAAAGGTGTGTGTAGGGCTCTGACAGTGTTGTCCATGTGTGGACACCAAACTAGGGAAAGGGGGGGAAGGGAAAATAATATAGTGGGAGCTCAGTCAAAAATAAGCAATATATGAATCAGGTTATGACGGCATCACCACTTTAAGCGTAGGTGCAGGCAGAAAATAATGTACTTACAATTACGGTCATCTGCCGCGACACTACTATATATGATAAATGAAATAAATGAAATAATGAGTGGCACTGGAAACATGAGGATCAAGTGAATGTATGAATTGCAGAAACTGCTCTAAGGTAAATAGGATAAAATGGAGATCTTAGTTCCCGTTAATGGCCACTAGCGGTTAAGCTTGGCATCCACTTACAAGGAGCTCTCCACTGCCAAGTCCTAACACTATGCCCTAGTGAATTGTGAGTGTGAATAGGTTTATATGCCAAAGGTTTAATTGGGAATGATGAAAAGGTGTGTGTAGGGCTCTGACAGTGTTGTCCATGTGTGGACACCAAACTAGGGAAAGGGGGGGGAAGGGAAAATAATATAGTGGGAGCTCAGTCAAAAATAAGCAATATATGAATCAGGTTATGACGGCATCACCACTTTAAGCGTAGGTGCAGGCAGAAAATAATGTACTTACAATTACGGTCATCTGCCGCGACACTACTATATATGATAAATGAAATAAATGAAATAATGAGTGGCACTGGAAACATGAGGATCAAGTGAATGTATGAATTGCAGAAACTGCTCTAAGGTAAATAGGATAAAATGGAGATCTTAGTTCCCGTTAATGGCCACTAGCGGTTAAGCTTGGCATCCACTTACAAGGAGCTCTCCTCTGCCAAGTCCTAACACTATGCCCTAGTGAATTGTGAGTGTGAATAGGTTTATATGCCAAAGGTTTAATTGGGAATGATGAAAAGGTGTGTGTAGGGCTCTGACAGTGTTGTCCATGTGTGGACACCAAACTAGGGAAAGGGGGGAAGGGAAAATAATGTAGTGGGAGCTCAGTCAAAAATAAGCAATATATGAATCAGGTTATGACGGCATCACCACTTTAAGCGTAGGTGCAGGCAGAAAATAATGTACTTACAATTACGGTCATCTGCCGCGACACTACTATATATGATAAATGAAATAAATGAAATAATGAGTGGCACTGGAAACATGAGGATCAAGTGAATGTATGAATTGCAGAAACTGCTCTAAGGTAAATAGGATAAAATGGAGATCTTAGTTCCCGTTAATGGCCACTAGCGGTTAAGCTTGGCATCCACTCCCCCTAGAGACATGCTGCCCACTCAGGACAGCATGTCATGGGTTATTAACCCCTGTACAGTAAGCCGGCTATTGTCAGCTCTGTACAATTTTCTCAATGAAGCCACGGCTCCCCTGTCAGCAGCGCACATACTATACATAATGTACGTATAGTATGTGCCGCTGTCCAAGGTCCTGTAGGCATTTACAGTACATCTATGGCGCTGCGCTGCCCATAGGTCTACTGTAAAAGTCTACAGGACCTCGGACAGAGGCACATACTATACGTACGTTACGTATAGTATGTGCGCAGCTGACAGGGGAGCCACGGCTTCATTGAGAAAATTGTACAGAGCTGACAATAGCCGGCTTACTGTACAGGGGTTATTAACCCATGACATGTCGTCCTGAGTGGGCAGCAAGTCTCTAGGGGGTGTGGGCACCCCCTAGAGACATGTTGCACACAATTATTATTAATATTTAATCTTTTATGACAGTGTTAACAGTTTGCTCATTGCAGGAATGAGCAAACTGTACGATAACCGCATTGCTCCGCATTACACATCCGGAGCAATCCGGTTACCGCAGTGCGGCTTCATCCACACATTTTGCCTGCAAAATGTGTGTGATGGCAATTGCGGTTACCGCATCCAAATCAGGATGCGGTAACCGCAATTGCAATACGAAATGTGACGCTAGCATAAATGAAAAAATGTGGGACTGAAGAAACATATTTATGGGAAAAATGAAAATGTTATTTTTTCCTTTCCACATTGCTTTAATTCTTGTGAAGCACCTAAATGGTTAATAAAGTTCTTGAATGTGGTGTTGAGCACTTCAAGGGACCCATATGATTAAATAACCAAATGTGACTCCATTTTAAATAGTGCATCCCACAAAGTCACTTCATATGTGATGTGGTCCCTAAAAATACGTTTTTTTTTAAATTTTGTTTGAAAAATGAAACATCTACTATATAAATTATCTAAGGCGTCTGTCTAAAGACGAAATTGTGCGCCAGACAGAGGCCGCTCATGAACGCAGTCTATGCAAATAGGCACGCGCATTGAAAACCTGGCGACAGCGACAGACAGTGCTTTTCTTGCGACGGTACGGTGAACCGGAAAATATGAGCTGGGGGAGGCTGAGGGAGGCTGCAGGAGGGAGCGGGAGATCTCCTACTCCCACTCATATAATATGCATAGCCGCTCTCGATCACCGTGGTGTTGAAACCGCACCACGGTGATGGGCTAGGGTAGCGGCCCATAATATATGGTCCTGCGCCCCCACCTTCCTGTGATGGTACATGCCCCCCCTATGTTAAATACGGCCCCATGCTGCTGCCATAGTAAAATAATAAACTCTACACTTACCTCCTGGGTCCTCGTGCAGCGCTGATCTCTGGTGTCTCTCCGGTCTCCCGGCTGCTGCTGTGATCGCACGCAGAGATGATGTTGCTCTCTGCCGATCAAATGACCGCACGGAACCAGGAAGTGGAGGAGCTCTGCAGCATCATCTTTGCCCGATCACAGCAGCACGGAGGGAGACCGGGAGATCAGTGCTGGAGGAGGGAAGAATAGAGCAGCATGGGGGCCATATCTAACACAGGGGGGCATGTGCCACACATAGGGGATGTGTGCCTTGCATAGGGGACGTGTGCCACGCATAGGGGACGTGTGCCACGCATAGGGGACAAGTGCCATGCATAGGGGATGTGTGACACGCTTAGGGGATGTGTGCCATGTATAATGGACATGTGCCATGCATAGGGAACGTGTGCCATGTATAGGGGACGTGTGCCATGCATAGGGGACGTGTGCCATGCATTGGGGATGTGTGCCATGCATAGGGGACGTGTGCCATGCATAGGGGACGTGTGCCATGCATAGGGGATGTGTGACACGCTTAGGGGACGTGTGCCATGTATAATGGACGTGTGCCATGCATAGGGGACGTGTGCCATGCATAGGGGACGTGTGCCATGCATAATGGACGTGTGCCATGCATAGGGGATGTGTGCCAAACATAGGGAATGTGTGCCAAGCATAGGGGGCATGTTCCATGCATAGGGGACGTGTACCATGCATAGGGGACGTGTGCCATGCATAGGGGACGTGTGCCATGCATAGGGGACGTGTGCCATGCATAGGCAGGGCCGCACTGTCCAATGGTCAATATGAGCCTTTAGGCTCAGGCGGCAAGGAGGCAGGGGGAGCCGCAGAGCAGAAGGGGGTGGCGCCTGCACCATGCAAGAAAATCTTGCATTGAACTCATCCCGATGTTAGATCATGATGCTGTTCAGATATGTGATATTTTTCCTCAGTCCAAATTAGACTGAGTAAAAAAATCATAGCATGCTGCTATTGTCAGCGAGTCTCACATCATGCACACCTTTACAAGTCTATAGGAATGATTGAAAAATTGAACTGTACTTGGATGTCATCCAAATGCAGTGCAATATATGCAGAAGCAAGCAATGGAGAAGATGGAGAGAATAATCTCTTCCTCCTCTATGCACCTGTGATACGATGAGTGGATTGGATCACAGGTGCGTGACACTCGGTTCCGACTCACAGTAGAGCCTGAACCCAATGTCATTAGCATATCACATCTGATGCTCTCACATCGAATGCCAGATGCTAATGTGACCTTGGCCTATGAGTGAGTCAGGATAAGGTGGCTGGTTTCAGACGACTAAATAAAATGGCCAATCAACTGAGCAATTATAGACATAACTGGCTCTGTGTACAGCTCAGTGTACCTATCATAATCTGTTTACATTTACATGCATTAGGGCTTATTCAGGTGTCTATGGTCATTGGTCTGATCTTCGTTCACAATGCAAAGCCATTAGCTTTCCTGGAATATATGAAGCTGTCATGCTCCAGTCAAGAGACCCAAGACCAGTCTGAGCATTGCTTACTAGTACATGGAGCAGTTAAAAACACAAATCACCCTGTCTGCACTTGCACCTAGATTACTGCAAGGACATCATAAATGTTACATAGGTTTCCATGTCCTGGCTAATTAACACGTGTAGGTAGGGTTCACAGAAGAGTTATTGTAGCAAACATTTGGAATGGACAAGCAACTGTTAGGCCCCTTTCACATCAGCGGTTTTCGCTGATCGCGGCAGTTGCGGTGAAAAAACCGCAACTGCCGCGATTACAGCATAACAGCTGTACTTGTGGTTCACTTGCGGCAAGCCCCATACAATGTCTATGGGGCTTGCGGTAAGTGTGCGGCAGGTGCGCAAGTGCGGTTTCGGCACTTGCGGCAGGTGCGGCAGCGAAAAAAAACGCAGCATACCGCGGTTTTTTCGCGGCCGCACCTGCCGCAAGTGCCGATACCGCACTTGCCGCACCTGCCGCAAGCCCCCATAAACATTCTATGGGGCTTGCTGCAAATAAACCGCAAGTGCAGCCATTATGTGGTAATCGCGGCAGTTGTGGTTTTTTCACCGCAACTGCCGCGATCAGCGAAAACCGCTGATGTGAAATTACCCTTAGGTGAATTTATAACTGCCTGAGTGATCGAACCCTAGGATTGGTCATAAATGTCTGCACATCCAATTGGAAGAATGTCTCAAGTAAGAGCCACATGGCTGATGTCACAAAATTAGAAGGGATCGTTAATACTAAAGAAGACAGATAGGATTCATGAAGATCTAAACAAACTTGAACAGTGGGCGACAACTGACAAAATGTTTTTTAACGGGGAAAAATGTAAAGCCCTACATCTAAGCAAGAACAATGAATAAAGCATATAAATAATGGGATGAATAGGGCTAAGCAACAGCACGCGTGAAAAAGACTTTGGTATACTAATAGATCAAAGACTGAACATGAGTCAACAGTGTCATGCAGTAGCAAAAAAAGACAAACAAAATTCTGGGATGTATTAACAGAAGCATACAGTCTAGATCATGTGATGTAATTTTTCCCCTCTACTCCTCTTTCTTCAGATCTCATCTGGAATACTGTGTCCAGTTCTGGGCACCCATTATAAAAAAGACATCAACAGACTGGAGCAAGTTCAGAGAAGAGAGACCAGAATGGTGACCGGTCTGCAAACCATGTCCTATAAGGAAAGGTTACAACGATTTATGAATGTTTAGCTTGCCAAAAAGAAGACTGAGAGGAAACTTAATAGCTGTGTACAAATATCTCAAGGGCTGTCACACTGTAGAGAATCAGCATTATTTGCACAAGGAAAAATTAGAAGCAATGAGATTAATCTGAATGAGAGGAGACACAGATTATTTATTAGGCTGCTTTCACATCAGCATTTTTGCTGAATCGCAGTAGATCCGGCATATTCACCACATCTACGGCATCTGCCGCGTAACGGACGACTTGTGTCAAGCCCCCATTCATTCTTTATTCATTCATTCTCTATGGGACTTGTGGCAGGTGCGGAAAGTGCAGTATTGCCACTATCTGGCAAATCCGGGACTGCGGCAAGTCAAAAAACTGCAGTTAGCTGGTAACCACAGGATACAGACCAGAGGAGGCAGTGCAGTGCAGTGATGTCCACTGCATCAATATTCATTCCTGGGGAGTGTGCTATAGAGAATGAAGTGATCACTCACTGTGATTGACAGATGGAATCAATCTTTTATTTGCAGTTTATAGAGAATAGGGGGCAGTATAAATAAAAGAAATACATGACTAGAAATTACTTTGCCAGAGGAATTAGAAAATGATATCAGTTACATATGGATTTTCGACATGACAGATTCCTTTTAACATCAATTCACACAATACGAGGGGTCCTACAAAATATTATAAAGCTGGTTATAATATGGCTAATCCGTTACACATAATGGAACTTTTACCACAAGCGGGATTGCTACAGTTCCGAAAGGAAGAGAGCCATGCCAGATTCTCAGAGACATAGGCAAACAAAAGCATTGGAACCTAATTAAATGTTAACAAATAGTTGGGTTACGGAAACATCCATATCTGGTAGAGTCATTTATTAATAGTAGGCAGATATCTTTCATCCAGAATTTTCTTCTTTGTCATGTCCTGGAGATGTGTTAAATGACACATATTACTGTTATTTACAATTCAATAAAATAACTATGATGGAAAATAAAGCCTACATCCTACAATGCAGCTATTTTAGGATGAAAAAGTATTTATTGTCAAACAGATCATCGATTATTTAAACTATATAGCGAGGTCATTTCAATATTTCTGCAGACTTAAGTTCCCCACATTACGTCGAAAGTGATATGCATCAACCACAAAGCAGTAATGATGTGAAGACTTCTATTTGCAGCAGTGATTCAATGGGTTCTTGAAAAAATGCTGACACTTCTTGAAGATATTTTCCCGTAAAAGGTTGAAGTCCTTAAGCAGCAAAAAAAAAAAAAAAAACACCGATGTCCATCATCTTTAAACCATATTGATTTCTGGTGAGGATTTAAAAGGCTGTTTACTTATTTCCCATCATTTCTGTCAGAGAGTAACAGTTCTCTTTCCACTGAATAAACCTCTCATGATCCTCCTGGTGATTAAGGTCAGACAAAATGTCAAACTCCTAATGCTAAGTGCTTTTGCATTAAAAATTAATAATAAAAAAAACCCACCAAATAAAAATCCAAACAAGAAGTCAAACATGTAAACATATATAAAAGAGGCAGCGCTGACCATTATGGAAATCAGTTTAATATGTATATAAAAGATAAAGCAACCTTAAGATGCGCATGAAACAGTCTTCCTGCACTAAACTTTGCCATGGCCTGTCATTTTTACAACAAGCTTCATTCATTTGGTTATAGCAAAAGGTAAATGGAAGCATTATCGTTTGTACTACCTGCCCCAAACTGACTGTGCGAAGGTGAATATTTAGTGTGCTTAAACCGAAAACAATTCTATCATGTGCAATATGCAAATAGCTCTCCTCCACAAAGATGAAAGAAGGATTTTTTTTTAAATATATTTTTCACTATACTTGCGTGTGGCTATATTACAGCAGTATTTTGTATACAGCTTTGATATCGCATCATACAAGTGGGCAGCACGGTTGCTCAGTGGTTACTACTACAGTTTTGCCATGCTGAGTTCTTGGGTTTCAATCCCAAGGACAACATCTAAGGCTGGGGTTACACATAGAAATCCGTTTTTGGAAGTCCTTTTCATCACCAATTAGTTTTTTATAGGGTGCTTTTTGTGTCTCCTGCACTCCTGTACTTTTTGGACTTAGTCATTTATTCATTAAAGACGCATGTGCGTTAACGCATGCGCAAACGCAAGTGCCTATATATGCCATGCGTTAACGCATGCGTTTCCCATAGGGCCCCATGTTAAAAAAAACGCATAAAAACGCATGCGTTTTTTAACTGATGCCAAAAACGCTGTTTACTGCGTTTTTGGCTCAAAAACGGACAGGGCAATGTTTTGAGCTCCAGAGAAAAACGCACAGGGTGTTTATTACACCCAATGCGTTTTTCTGTCAGTTTTTGGACTTAGAAAAAAAAAATGACAAAACTGAAGCCAAAAACTGACTGAGGGCTTATGTGTAACCCCAGCCTAAGAAACACTCCAATTACTTATAGAAATAAGGGAATCCACTCAGGAGTTAAGGTTTCTACAATAATTTATAACTTTTCTTTTAATGTTCTTTTTATTGAAATTAAATATTAACATACAAACGAATGACATTTACATACAGAAAGATGCGAAAATACATAGTAGTAAGAGGCCAATACAAAATACAGTAATTGTAGATAAAACGGGTAGAAATTGGAAGGTCTGGATCACGGTTCCACAGGTAATACTTGTCTTATCAAAAGTAAATGCTTTCCTGATCCAGAACGGTAAGTGTAAGAGAGTAAACTAATAAGCTGCTAAAACCAAGCAGACTGCCATTTTGTAGTGGCCCAGGAAAGTGGGAAACACAGTCTCTGGTTGCCATGGTGACTGCTTTGTGTCTAGGAAAGTGAAAGCAAAGTCTCTGGTTGCCTTGGTGACGGCTCTGTCATTTGCTCCTGTTGTTGTTGATCTCTCTGTGCGGTGGCCATTACTAATGTAAGGATTACAGTAAAGCCAGTGCCAGCTATATGGGCCTTTAAAGTTGTTTGCAAGCCCTGTTGTGTGGACTAAAGACTTTATTTTGAACTGAGCAAGTGTCCAGCATCTGAGGAGAGGCTGAGGAGATGTTCCCCCTGATGGAGCGAGTGATTGGCGTTCAGGAAGGCCGTGAGTGACTGCGAAAGGATAGCCGGAGTCCGGTGCCATCCACATTGGGTGGATCCTGACAAGGAGGCTGAGGAGATGTTCCCCCTGATGGAGCGAGTGATTGGCGCCCAGGAAGGCCTTGAGTGACTGCAAAAGGAGAGCCGGCGTCCGGTGCCATCCACATTGGGAGGATCCTGACAAGGTCCTGACAAGCCCTGGAAAAGAGTGCTCCACAGATTGCACCCCAAGCTTACAGAACTAAAGTACTGGACATGTGAATCTGGCATTGGCTGGTAAGCTGCTAAATTTTGCTGTTTTTTTACAATACGTTTTTTTTTTGGCGCAAAAGGTTTTTTTTTTTCTTTTCTTTTTCTGGACTTGCTGCAGCCCACGTGGAATATACACCGGTGTAAAGCTACATTTGAGGTTGATGGTACCATAGTTTTGAGATACCCGGGTATCCCTGTGCTAAGTGTATAGCCAGCATTGATATAGTGTAATGTATTGTTATTAGTTGTGATAAGTTATACTCAGTGAGCCATCTCAGAGGTCCCATCAGACCGCCCACAGTTGATGTACATAGCCTTTAGTTAAGTTAAATCCTTGATAAGTCTAACGTGTAGGTAAATTTGCTCCTGGTTCTGAGTGTGATTTACATACCCTGGGAACTCTGAGATCGGTGCATTGATGTCGGCTAATGCCGAGTGCGTGAAACTGTTATTGGTAATATTTTAAGGGGATTTGAGACTTATACATTCCATACTGAACCATACTTTGATCCCCATATCAGTAAAAATACTGTTGTTTATTTCTGCCTCTGTCTCAGTCTGTGACTCACTGGTTCTTAATAGGACCTCCGGTCATTACATAAGCACTGTATCAAGATATATTATATTAGAGGAAGTTAAAGGGGGGGGGGGGGGGAGGGTCAGGGGGAACAAAGAGGGATTAGAGAAGGGGATATAAGAGGGGAAGCCTGAGTCATTTCTATTGCTCCAAATTAAGCGGGGTGCTATTACAAGGTCATCTTTCAAGGTATGCTAGATCCAAAGTCGGGTGTTTATAGCATTTATAATTTAGGCGTTAATTTATCATTGGGAAAGAGTGAGCATTTTGGCAAACCTCTACATCTCTCTCCAACACCTCATAGATCACCTTTGATACCATTCCCCAGTATTTTTGAATCACAGGGCAACTCCACCAAAGGTGTAGATACGTGCCCTTTTCCATGTTGCATCTCCAACATGCTTCCGATACCGAGGGGTTCCAAGCGTGTAATTGAAGTGGCGTACGATACCATCGGGTGATCACCTTAAGCGAGTTTTCTTGTAACTTCACACATGGTGAAGAGCCGTGTGATCTGTTATAGATCTGAGCGATCTGCGGCTCTGTGAAAGAAATAGCTACATTTTTTTCCCATATGCCCAGATAGGCTTGCTTAATGTGAGCAGTTTCCTGTATCAAAAGCTGGTATAATTTAGATAAGGTTCGCATGGGTGGTTGGGTTTGTGTACACATTTGTTCAAAGCAGGTGAGGGATCTAGATAGGTCCAAGGTCCATATATGTTTGATGAGATAGCTTTTCAAGCTATTGTATTGCATAAAGGAGATATTCATTAGAGGGCCTTCAGACTTAATTTCAGTAAGAGTTAGTAAGGCTCAATTTATAACTTTATTAATTCATTAAAAGTTCATACACATAAAGACAATACAAGGAAGTAACCACAGACTCACCTACAACACAAATGGGTTTCCACAGTGGGTACACAGACACATAAAACACCTTCCACCCAAGCACAGTAGGGGGAGCCCAACTTGCTGCCCTTAGGCAAAATCCCCTATAAATACTGGTGCTGGGGGCAGAGTGAGGCTGAAGGCACACTGATCCCTCCAAAACGGCGCGTTTTTGAAGTGCGATATTGATGCGAGTTTGATGCGTGTAGTAGTGCGAGTGTGTGCTAGTGTGGTGCTAGTGTGGTGCTAGTGTGGTGCGATTGAGATTTTTTCATTTCTACTGCGATCCGACAGACTAGCACCCTTCTCCTGGTGTCAAGACTGCACTGATTTGCTGCCACTCATTTGTCAATCAATGGGGTCACTTGTGGGGGAGCTCCAATGCTGAGGCACACAGGGGCTCTCCAAACGCGACATGGTGTCAGCTAACAATTTGAGCTGATTTCCATTCAAATTGTTAGCGGACACCATGTCACGTTTGGAGAGCCCCTGTGTGCCTCAACATTGAAGCTCCCCCACAAGTGACCCCATTTTGGAAACTAGACCCCCTCAAGGAACAAATCCAGATGCATAATGGGGTCACTTCTGGGGGAGCTCCAATGTTTAGGCACACAGGGGCTCTCCATACGCAACATGGTGTCCGCTAACAATTGGTAGCGGACACCATGTCGCGTATGGAGAGCCCCTGTGTGCCACCAGCATTGCCACCAGTGCAAGGGCAACTGGAAGAGTTAGGGTACAGCACCAGAAAATGGCACATCAATGAATGCGCTATTTTCTGGGGTGGCTGTGGGTTGCAATTTGCAGCGTGGGGGGGCCCACAACATTTGGATCTCTCCACGATGAGGATTGCAGCCCCCCAACTGCCAAGTTGTACCTGGCTGGCAACCAAGAATATGGCAAAGCTCCATGTCATTTTATTGGTAGAAGTAATAAAAAAAAATGACGTGGGGCTTCGCCATATTTTTGGTCCAGCCAGGTACAACTTGGCAGCTACGGACTGCCACCAACCCCCAGCTGCCTCATTGTACCTGGCTGGAAACCAAAAATACAGCGAAACGCATTTTATTTTTATTTCTAGAACAAATTCTAGAAAAAAAGTGACGTGGGGCTCCGCCATATTTCTGGTCCAGCCAGGTACAACTAGACAGCTGGGGGCTGCAATCCGCAGCATGGAGAGGCCCAAGCGTTCTGGGCCCCCCATGCTGCAAATTGCAGCCTGCAGCCGCCCCAGAAAATGGTGCATTCATTGAAGCGCCATTTTCTGGCGCTGTACCCATGCTCTTCCAGTTGCCCTGGTGCCGGTGGCAAACTGGGTATTAAAGGTGTTAATGCCAGCTTTTTATTGGAAGCTGGCACTAAGCCCGAGATTCATAATATTGGGCCAATGTTAGACCCGCCATTAGGAAACTCTGGTAAGTAGTCAATAAATACACACAAAGAAAAGTAATTTTATTTGAAAAAAAAAACAAACAAAATTCAGACTCCATCTTTATTAGAAAGATCCGACGTAGTCGATAACGAACGTCCCACGATGCTCGATCGCCTCCGACGTAGTCCACAATGAAGGTCTCACGATGCTCGATCACCTCTGCTCCAGAGATTGCAGCAAGGGATCAAGTGTCCTCTTCCTACAGTCTCTGTGGTCAGAGTTATGGTGCACTGTATGGCAATGATCTGTCATACAGTGCACCATTACTATGATCCCTGAGACTAGAAGAGGACACTTGATCCCTTGTTGCATCCATCCATCCACCCATCATCCACGCATGTACACATCCATTCGTGCACACATCCACACATGCAGTCACACATACGCACACATCCATCTATGCATGCATCCTCACACGCACACATCCATGCACCCACACACACACACGAACAATCCACGCACCCAACACATTCACGCACCAACACATTCACGCACCAACACATTCACGCACCAACACATTCACGCACCAACACATTCACGCACCAACACATTCACGCACCAACACATTCACGCACCAACACATTCACGCACCAACACATTCACGCACCAACATCATACACATCCACGCACCAACACATCCACGCACCACACACATCCCCCACATCACCCACACATCCACACATCCATGCACCCACGCATCCACACATCCACGCACCCATGTACCCACACATCCACGCATCTACGCACCCACGCATCCATGCATCCATGCACCCACACATCCACGCACCCACACATCCACGCACCCACACATCCACGCACCCACGGGTTCACGCACCCATGCATCCACACATCCACGCATCCATACACCCACACATCCACGCACCCACACATCCACGCATCTACGCACCCACGCATCCATGCATCCATGCACCCACACATCCACGCACCCACACATCCACGCACCCCACTCCACGCACCCAGTGCACCACACCCACGCATCCACACACCACACATCCATGCACCCACACATCCATGCACCCACATATCCACACATCCACGTACCCACACATCCACGCACCCACGCATCCACACATCCATGCACCCACACGACCCCACCACGTCCACGCACCACACGTCCACGCACCACACGCACACCACAGTCCACGCACCCACACGTCCACGCACCCACACGTCCACGCACCCACACATCCACGCACCCACCATCCATGCACCCACACATCCACACATCCATGCACCCACACATCCATGCACCCACACATCCACGCATCCACACACCCACGCATCCACGCACCCACGCACCATGCATCCACACATCACGCACCCACACATCCATGCATCACGCTCCACGCACCCACGCATCCATGCACCCACGCATCCATGCACCCACACATCCATGCACCCACACATCCATGCACCCACACATCCACGCATCCACACACTCACACATCCGTGCACCCACACATCCACGCATCTATGCACCCACGCATCCACACATCCATGCATCCACGCACCCACACATCCACACACCCACACATCCACGCATCTACGCACCCACACAACCACGCGTGCACACATACATCCTTCCATTCATTCACACTCATCCATCCATGAACCCATCCATCCATCCATGAACCCATCCATCCATCCATGAACCCACTCACATTCATTCATTCATTCATACGGTACTTACCTCTGGGCGGAGCTGCACTGGAGGAGGGGCGTTCCAGCAAGGAGAGGAGGCAGAGCGGCGGCTACACTGGCGGGATCGAGGAGCGGTGAGATCGGACACGGGGATCGGGGGTTGAGGGGTGGAGGGCAGTGACAAGTGGGGGCCATCCAGAGGAGGGGGAGGCCTGAGGAGGGGGAGGGTATCCGCCTCCGCCGCCAGCAGCGCGGCGGGTAACCGCAAACAGTTCCCGGCGTCGAGGGTGGGGGGCAGTGACATGTGGGGGCCATCTGGAGAAGGGGGAGACCTGAGGAGGGGGAGGGCATCCGCCCCCGCCGCCAGCAGCGCGGCGGGTGAAGCCGCACACGGTCCCGGCTGTCACAGAGATCACAGCCGGGATCACAGAGACTCGCACTATGTGATTGCACGGTATGTTTTTTTAACGCACCCATTGTTTTCTATTGATAGCTGGTGCGTACAACTCACATGCAGTCGCAGCATGCCGCAACTGAAACTCGCTTTGCGAGTTCAGGGCTTCAAATGCGCATCAGTGTGCCCGAGATTATAGAAAAACACTTGTCCTAGTGCAATGCGAGTTTATCTCGCATTGCACTCGTGCGAGGCACTGGGATCATGTCGGATGATGTGCCTTCAGCCTTAGAGAGAGTGTGCAGACGCTACAAGAGCTGTGAAGACGTACTGGTGGTCGGTGCTGCGTTAGGCCCAAGCCAGTGACCCTGAACAGCCTTCCAGTAGTCCTGCAAGGCCCAAGAGTAGGGTCAGAAGGCGAGAAGAGAGAGGAAAGAACAGAGTGGGAACCAAGGAGCTAGCGTTAGGTTCACCCAAACAGCACACTGAACACCGGAGTACGAGTCTACTGGAGAGCACCTGGCCCAGTAGAGAATACCAGTCTGCTGTGAAAACTTCAGTCTCCCGGGCACCTGCGCAGTCACCAACCAGGGAGCCAGGCTCCACAGAGAGAGGAACAGCGGTAGCCATCGAGGGTTTCCCGATGGCAGCACAGGTAATCAGAGTGCAGAGAAGTCAGCCAAGTTACACATGAGGCAGGGGCTTCACACACACAGGGAAAGAGACAAGGAGGCCTAATACCCACTCGCTGTGGAGACCCAGAAGTGCATCCTGAACACCCGGCAGTGCCCTGGACGTTTACCTGCAACTACACTAGTAGAAGGTATAGAAACGACCACCAGTGTGTGTGTCAGTTCCTCACCTGGGCCCCTGCCATCCACAGAGACTGTCCCGTTATCCAACAGCCTGGCCAAATCCCTGCTCCATCCCTCATCATTATCACTAAACACCCCAGGGATCCAGCTCCGCCTGTGGGGAGCTTTAACACCTAGCTGCTCATCCATCATCCCTGGAAGCCCCACGCAACACTGGGGCAGTCACCAGATACCACAGGTGGCATCACGATAAACTTATAAACATTTATTCCCATTTCAACTACTCCTTTTAGTTGACCACCAGGGCCACGGGTCTGGGCAGGCCACCAGTGACATCCCTACCACAGCGGAGGGCCCAGATACCCGAGTCCCCATACCCTGGGCTAGTCATTTGGTAAAAAATACAAGTTGGTACCACAATCAGGCTGTAACACATGGACTAAGCATAGAATCAAATTGTTTATATCACAAGGTAATACACCAACACACTCTCAGCTATGGGATGACATAGATATCCACATGGAAGTGCACCATTCACTCCTCTCCATTACACTCACCCATACAGCTAAAGTGACAGGTTCCAGATCCACACTGTGCCCACGTGTCCTGACTTGTGGTGACTGGTGACCCCTATACCAACGTACATGTCACTAACGCTTTGTCATGGGGTGTGGACACCACAAGTCAGGACACGTGTGCACAGTGTGAATCTGGAACCTGCCACCTTAGGCAGGGGTCACACATAGAAATCCGTTTTTGGAAGTGATTTCCATGACCAATCCGTTTTTTTTGGGGTGCTTTTTGAGCCTCCTGCACCCCTGAACGTTTTTGGACCAAAATTCAAGAAAAAATGGATCCGTTTTTTAAGACACCCCAAAAAAACGGATCCGTTTTTCCATAGGGCCCATGTTAAAAAATTTTTTTTTTGAAAAACGGACTCAAAAACGTACCTAGCAATGTTTTTAGGTGCAGAAAAAAACGGACAGGTTGTTTATTACATCCAATCCGTTTTTCTATCAGTTTTTGGACTTAGAAAAAAAAAATGCCGAAAATGAAGCCAAAAATGGACCAAGGGCTTATGTGTGACCCCAGCCTCAGACATATGTGTGAGTTTCTTTATCTGTTCTTTCCATCTATCTACAGGGTGGGCCATTTATATGATGCACCTACATAAAATGGGAATGTTTGGTGATATCAACATCCTGTTTGTGGCACATTAGTATATGGGAAGGGGAAAACGTTTCCAGATGGGTGGTGACCATGGCGGCCATTTTGAAGTTGGCAATTTTGGATCCAACTTTATTTTTTTCAATGGGAAAAGGGTCATGTGACACATCAAACATATTGAGAATTTCATAAGAAAAACAATGGTATGCTTGGTTTTAATGTAACTATATGCTTTCATGAGTTATTTACAAGTTTATGACCACTTATAAAATGTGTTCAAAGTGCTGACCATTGTGTTGGATTGTCAATGCAACCCTCTTCTCCCACTCTTGACACACTGATAGCAACAGCGCAGAAGAAATGCTAGCACAGGCTTCCAGTATCCGTTGTTTCAGATGCTGCACATCTCGTATCTTCACAGCATAGACAATTGCCTTCAGATGAGGGATGAGGAAAACTTTTTTGTGAATGGTGAAGTTAACAAACAAAACCACCGTTATTGGTCTGACACTAACCCACAGTGGATAGATCCCTCCAAGTTGGAACAAAAAAAATGATGGTATGGTGTGGTATATGGGGTACAAAGATAGTGGGGCCATTCTTCATCAATGAAAACCTCAATGCCACTGGATATCTGAAATTGCTACATGACAGCACTTATAAATACATACAGTTGGGTGCAAAAAAATCCCACAAGGTTTTGTCCACAACCAGATATATGTAGTCAAAAGCAGGCAGCACTCCAAAAATAAAGGTGAAACTGTGGACTTTAATCCTTGTGGCAACGTTTCTGCAACATGGCCATGCTTGAGAAAGGTGGCCATGCCATTGAAACATTGCCACATGGATTAAAATCCACAGTTTCACCTTTATTTTTGGAGTGCTGCCTGCTTTTTCTTTATATCTGTTTATTTAGGAGAGAACAATTGGGAACAGCACCTGTACAAACAATACAAAAAAGCGGATGCACAGCCTTCAAATAACCAAACTTCAATAGTAAATAATATTAAAGAAAAAAGAAAGCAGCACTCCTAAATAAATAGAGCAAAAGTGGACTTTAATCCTAACTTATTGTCTAGAAGAAGATACTAAGTTATATTGGGACATTTATATAAATAAGTTGTTATTCTTGTTGACATACTTGACTCTTGTCAGCAAGAGCACCATTTGGAACATTTTGTCTGGAAAGGCATTGTTGTCCTTTAATTTGCACCCATTTGGACTTAGATCTTTCTATTGGGAGAGGCGTGGCCTGCGGCTCCATGTGAAGTCGCACTCACAAGGAGCTCCCGGTGCTTACTAAAAAGCGACGGAGTTAATGTCCTTTTAGGTCATTTTCTACCACATAGAAGCTGTCAACCTGATCACTATTACTCAGAGGAAAAGCGAGGCGAGTTTGGTTGATTTTCACCCAGGAGGAACGCTTACATCGAAGGTGATCCCATCTCCCTCACAGCTCTAAGGGACCGGCGCCATCTTGGCCCCACATGTCATCACTGCTGCAGAAAATCAAGCTGGCCTGAGTGAAGGGTACTGGCAACAGCTGGCACATTGAAGCATAACCCGGCGGGGACTTGAAGCTGCAGCACATTACCGGAGCTGTGACCTGCATAACGGTAGGGACCCGTACCAGTCTGCCCCGTCCCGCTCCACCCTGTTCTGCCTACCACAACAGCCGTGAGGGGGGTTAAGAGACTTACTTGAGTCCTGCCACATCGATCGTAGGTGTGGTGTGTGCAGGTGAACCCACGGTGCACATAATCCCCAGTGGAAGAGAGGAACTACTTTATTAACAGCAGGTATGAGGGGGGAGTGATCTCTGGAGCAGAAAGAGGTCCCCACTGCTGAAACAAAGCCCCATACTGTGACACAGCCTCATAAAGCTATTAGCTAACAAGCTGAAGTTGCTGTGAAGTAAATCTATCTGTATTAACTGTCAGAAGTCACAAATCTGTTGGCACTCAAGTGCTATAACACTAGAAGCTGACACCATTCGCCATAAGAAAGTCTGCAGAGCACAAAAGAACAGTGATAATCTGAGGCTCCTTTGTTGACACATTATACTTATTTACCTCACAGATAAGCCCACTACAAGGGTATCCTGCAGATAAGGGATTTACAGACATTTAAAGACTAGTTGACATACTATATGTAGGAAGTCCTTGCTACAGAGGCGAACCACTGAGTTCAGGAGACAAAGATACAGACTTAGTGCCTGAAGCCCTTTCTAGTTCTCTCCTACACAGACAGAGAGGCAGATGTCGAGCAGAGCATAAAAGTGTGACACCTTCAGACTAAAAATTGTGTATGAACAGCAGTCTCTATATTGTAGAGCTGAACTGAACTGTCTCCGGGCAGGCAAGGGATCTTACCAATCAGAGATCTCTTACAAAAAAAAATAAATAAATAAATCGTAGCCCTGCAGCACACAAAAATCTGTATAAGGACATAAACTACTCACTGAGATCTACATTAGAAGGACTAGTGCAGACAGTCACAAAAGCTGCTGTATGACAAATAAGTAACAGCACGTCATAAGGACCAGAGGGATCATTACTGCTTACAGTGGGGTTCTCTTGCCACCAAAGCACTTCAGCGACATTGACCCAAGATACTGAGGGCAGCAATATAAGACTGTTCTGAAGTCCTAGATACGTACTTTCTCCACCCCTTGAACTCCAGAAGTAGCGACTCCACCCAGAGTCATTGAACTTGTGAACAACCTAGTACCTCAAGGTCAGTGAAATTAAACCCAACTAAACATCAGACCTCTCTGTTACACCTTAGTTTCCAGAAATCTAATGCCCTCCAAAACCAGACCCTCTTCCACCATTCCATCTAACGAAAAAACAATGGATGCACATCAATTAAGCTCTAAGAGCAAGATACCAACTATGGCACATTGTCTCTTCCTTTCGGGTTTTTACCTGGACTAACACACGAAAAGTTCATCTACACCTGAAACCCATGAGTCCAGCGACGACTCAATTATATACGAATCCACTCATCATAGTTCCAAAAGAAAAGAGATGGATTCACCCCTACGCCAAAATCCTAATCCTCCTCCACAAGATGAGATTCAATTGCAATGTAGAAGTCCTGCGAGGCAGAGGATTAAGGTCACACAAGCTAATAATGACCCCAACTTTATCCTGGACCAAACTCAAATTCCAGACAAGAACTTCCTTCTCCAACTTTTCTCTTCCCTTAAGGAAGAAATGAGGGAGCAATTTGCAGAAATTAAATCTTCGATCAACACCATTAATTCACGACTAGATCAAACCGAAACAGATGTAGGAAATCTAAAGAAAGAACTTAAAACATGCTGCTCAGAGCTAACAAAAGCTAAAGATGAAATTAAGCACCTTACAGATAGGATTATAGATAGGGAGTACAGTGACCGTAGATCCAACTTAAAAATTAGAGGAATATCAGAACAAACAAAAACACATGAGCTAATTCCCTCTGTCAAAAATCTGACCAGAAAGCTGATCCCGTCCTTACCGGATATAGAATTATCAATTGAGAGGGCTCACAGACTCCCCAAACCCCTACGCATACCTGAAGACACCCCTCGTGATGTTATTGTTAAATTTACGTTTTTCCAGACGAAAGATAAAATAAATAACTACACTAGGCAACATGCTTGCCTACCGGCTCCTTATGAATCTTTAAAAATCTTCTCTGACATCTCAAAAGAAACTGCCACTAAAAGGAGACTTCTAAGGCCAGTCACAGAGGTTCTAAGAAAACAACAGATTACCTATAGATGGGGCCGACCAACCACCTCTGTCATATTTCATCACAAACAGAAGCAAATCACCATTGAGGATCCCATGGAAGGCTTGAAACTCCTCAAACACCTACATATAAAAGAATAACTCTGCCAAATGATTTAGGTTAGAAATATTGCACCATAGGCCCTACCGTTAGCCCAAGAGGAAGACCTACAGTAGTTCCTTGGAACTCTTCCTCCACAACACGACCGTTGGTCGAACTTATATATTTATTCTTTTTCTTCTAAAGTTTGTTGAACCCACCTTAACTACCCCTCCCCCTCTGTTTTCCCTCCTAATTTCTCCTCCTCACCCCCCCTTCTTGACCAGCATCTCAATTTAACTGCTTAACTGACGCCGTAATGATGAAACTCCTGTCCCTAAACACAAATGGTCTAAATTCACCACAAAAACGATTTAGTGTATGGAAGGAGCTAAACTCAAACCACGTTGACATAGCTGGAATTCAGGAGACTAGATTCCCTCTACATAATCCTCCTAAATTTAGTAATAAAAGATTCCCCCATGTATACTTTTCATCTAATTCCAAAAAGAAAGCGGGAGTAGCAATAATCATAAAAGGAACGCTGAAGTTTGAGGAAATTGAGCTGATCAAAGACGACGAGGGCAGGTACATAATCCTGATCTGTAAGGTTAACGAAGTAATCCACACTCTTGTAAACGTTTACACCCCTAACAATGGCCAAATTACCTTCCTTAAACGTCTCTTTACCCTAATACATGAAAAACAGAAAGGGATGCTTCTGATATTTGGCGACTTCAATTCTGTCCCGAACCCCCTATTAGATTCGTCTAATAAATCAAGGAATCTGAATACGAAATTGGACCCACTTTTACAAAAGGAGGAGCTCTTTGACGTATTTAGATGTTTACATACCTCCTCTTTAGAGTTTACTCACTATTCTAACGTCCATAAATCATTTTCCAGAATCGATTTGGTACTAACAAACATACACTCACTGTCAAAATTTAAAACTATATCCATTCTACCAAGAACGTGGTCGGACCACTCTCCCATCCTCTTTGAGATTTCTAACAGCCCTCCTTTCAACTCTCTTTCTCCATGGAGAGCTAATTCATATCTATTTACCCACCCACAATATAAATCTGAAATCCAAGATTCACTTAAATTATATTTTCAAGAAAACGATACTACAGACATTTCCTTGTCCACCCTATGGACTGCCCACAAAGCGACCATAAGAAGTAATCTGATATATCTGAACATGAAACATAAAAAAGCTCAATTAGCTAATACTAAAAAACTTACTCGACAAATTGCCTTGTTGGAGGAGGAAATGGTAACTAACCCCTCTGAAAGCAAACATAAAGATCTACTTGAGCTTCGGGTACAACTTAAATCCCTCCTCTTATCTGACTATGATAAATTGGCCCGCATATCCAAATCAAATTTCTACTCAAATATGAATAAACCATCTAAAACCTTCGCAAATTTGATCAAAATCCATAGATCAAAAACCAGTATATATCAAATCAAAAACAACCAAAACCACATTAAAAAAACCCCATTAGAAATATCTAATGCCTTTGTTGAATATTATAAAGGCCTATACAACCTCAAAGATGATCGCTCAGAACCTCAACCCACAACACAAAATATCAAATCCTTCCTAGACTCAGTCACGCTTCCTACGATCTCAGAGGAGGATCTAAACAAACTCAACCAACCTTATACTGAGCAGGAAATAAAAGATATTATACGTAAACTTAAAAAGAACAAATCCCCAGGACCCGATGGTCTTCAGAACGAATATTTTTTAGCGTGCGAACATTTACTCACCCCTTACATCACTAAACTAATTAACTCTTTTTCTGATGGTAGCCAGCCGATCCCACATGAGATGCTCCAAGCGCTTATAACAGTTATTCCCAAAAATAAAGGGGACAAAGACTTAGTTTCTAATTATAGACCCATCTCCCTCCTGAACACAGATATTAAAATTATATCAAAAGCGATTAATTCTAGAATGCAAAAAGTGATCCCAACCTTGATCCACAAAGATCAGACTGGATTCACTCAAAAAAGGAATTCAACAGATGCGACAAGAAGACTCTTAAACTTGACAGCGTATGCTGAGCTCTCGAAAGCCCCTATGATAGTGGTCTCTGTCGACGCAGAAAAAGCGTTCGACAGAGTCCACTGGGGATACCTGTTTGAGGTTTTGCATAAATTTGGACTTTCAGGACCCATATTCAATTCCATTCAAGCTTTATACACCACACCATCAGCAAGGCTCCTTACTAATAATCATATGTCCGCCCCTTTCTTGTTGACAAATGGCACAAGACAAGGCTGCCCCCTCTCGCCCTCCCTTTTCAATTTATTTATTGAGCCATTAGCAGAAAAGGTAAGATCTAGCCCGTCAATTTCTGGTATTTCCCTGAATCGAGAATCATATAAAATCAGTTTGTTCGCTGACGATATAATACTAACCCTCACAAATCCGGCGACGTCTATGCGGGACCTTCTCTTACTCATGAATGAATTTGCTGCGATTTCCCATTACAAAATCAACATTGCCAAAACACAAGTACTCAGCTATAACCTCACAGATCAGATGATTTCCTCCCTCCAACAGGGCAATGAGCTGGATTGGGATAAAAAGTATCTAGACTACTTAGGAATCATAGTCACTAAACCCACTTCCAAAATATATGATGCAAATCTAGGAAAGCTGTATAAAGCTCTTCAAATGGACCTAGCTAACATTTCCAAAACTGAACTAACGTGGTTAGGCAAAATAGAGGCGTACAAATTATTTATACTGCCCAAAATACTTTACATTTTTCGTTCAGTCCCCCTTCAGCTTAACTCAGCTTGGTGCAAAAAAATTCAAGCTCAATTATCTAACTTTATTTGGGGGGGAAAAAAACCCAGAACCTCTCTCTCTATTCTAGAAAAAAGTAAACTACACGGAGGTCTAGCAGTGCCTAACATCTCAGCTTACTATAATTCAGCGCTTATCAGACTTAGCCAAAATTGGTGGGGAGGAGAAGAAGAGAAGCCGAGATGGATGGAGATAGAGAAAGCACTTAATCACTCGAGAGATCTCCAATGGACACTACTCGCTTATTTATGCGACAAGACCAAGAAATTACCTAAAGAACCAACGTTAAAGGCTACCATACGCTCGTGGAGAACTCTCACCACGAAATTATACGCAACAAATCATAAACCTTCTCCACGTTGGATCTCAGTTTACCTCCTACCAGCTCTATCGGCAGATATAGATGTAAGTGTATGGACCAATTGTGGAATCCATACTCTCTCAGACTTACTTGATGACAATATGCAACTCAAATCCTTTGCAAGTCTTAGAACCAAGTTTAATTTGCCAAGCGAAGAGGTTGGGAACTGGAACAAAATAAAACGTACACTCAATAAAAATAATCTGAGTCTCCATCTCCCGCTAAACATAACTCAACTTTTCCGTTTTAACCAATCGAACATCTTTTGGTCTTTCAAGTCTATTTACAAAGAATGGAACCTTGATTCTTCATTTTCCAGCGCTTCTAACATAGGTGCATGGAGTAAGGAACTCCAAATCTCTCTCCCTGCTGATCTAATTGAAGATACACTCAAAATAGTTTACAAAAGTCTCTCATCTTCAGTTCTTTTGGAATCTTACTACAAAACCTTGACTAGGTGGTATTTCACCCCTACAAGACTCCATAAATTTTCAGAAACTATATCACCATTGTGCTGGAGGAACTGCGGAAAACCTGGCACAATGTCTCACATATTCTGGGACTGTCCCATCCTGCGCCCATTTTGGGGGAAAATACAACTACTAATCTCCGACATAACAGGGATCGACTTGGACCTCTCGCCAGAACTCGCGCTGCTCCTGATAGGATGCAGTACCACCTGAGCTCAGAGCGCTCATCATACACATTTTGATTGCCTCAAAAAATGGTGTAGCGGCTCGATGGAAAGACCCAGATCCACCAACGTTTGAAACAATACTGGGGACTATTGCAGCTCACAATGTGTATGAATACACGTTCGCTCTGAGGAACAATCTTCAAGGAAAGTACAGTAACAAGTGGTTAACATGGAACCAGTTTTTCTTTCAACAGGATGCCCCCATAATATAAACTTGATCGAATTAGCTTTCAATATGCTATGAGCGAAGTTTAGTTGAGCATAACTTTAAAGTATTTTTCCCTCCTTCCCTCCCTTCTTCCCCCCCCCTTCCTTTCCCACCACCCACCCTCCAACCGCATGTGTTTATAAGAATGACACAATTGGTTATGGTTTATTGTTAGTTGTTAACTTGACTCTTGTCTTCTAATGTGTGATTATCTTAATGTATTGCTACTTGTTATGACCTCCTTGTAAGTTTATATCTAATTCAATAAAAAAAAACGTTGAACAAGATCTTTCTATTGGTGGAGGTGGAACTGATGTCCTTGTCATAATGTGGTCCTGAGCCAATGTAAATCTAATACATTCAAAATAAAGTTCTGTCCCCTTTAAATAATATAACTTATGTATGTGTTAAACATAAATGGAGTTAAAAATTATTAACTACCATTACTTAAATTATATTAGAAGAGGCAAAATGCCTTTTTTGTATATAAATATCTTCTCCTTAATAAGATTTGTAAATATAAAAACATACATTTTATTTCTAAAGATATAGATAGATAGATAGATAGATAGATAGATAGATAGATAGATAGATAGATAGATAGATAGATAGATAGGTCTTGAATCAGTGAAGATGGTGGCCGCAGCCATAAAACATACTTTGCGTTTGAGTGGAAGGCTCTCTTTACCTATTTGTTCTTCCCTGAACTGAAATGGTGATATCTGCAACCAGAGTGTCGCTGCACATGCGCGGTTGACACACTAGATTAGTGTGTATGTGATTAGTCCAATCAACTTGCTCCAATTATATACATGTGCTGTTAATCATTAAGAACACAAAGTGTACGGCACGCTACTGGAGATATCATTATATGCTCTTCATGGGTTAGCCATCATATTTATAAATTAATACACCTGTTATATCTTTTATCATGTAAACCTTTTTATACTATATCATGCACTCTATAAATTGTACAATGGATTTTGTAATCTGAATACACTGTGAACACTGTAATCTATGAAAGGACATTATGAACTTTAAATAAAATAAGCATACTCTATGCACATTGTAATGTATTATTTTAATTATGTACCGTATATACTCGTGTATAAGCCGACCCGTGTATAAGCCGACCCACTACTTTTGCCCCCAAAACCTGGGAAAACCTATTGACTCGTGTATAAGCAATGACGTCATTGCCCGCGACCACAGGAAGCCGCCGGAAGACGCTGAATGAAGCCCGGGATCGTCATGTCGGCAGCGGCGGGACAGTGCGACAGGACAGTGATAAGTATGATTTTACTTTACAGGTTTGCCGCGCAAGGGGGGGGGCCCTGGATCTTGATGGGGGGGCCTGTATACCTCCGGGGGTTCTGTATACTCGCGTATAAGCCGAGGGGGGACTTTTCAGCCCAAATTTTGGGCTGAAAAACTCGGCTTATACGCGAGTATATACGGTATATTAGTAACTGATCATGTGACTGATCCTATATACAGTTGTGCTCAAAAGTTTACATATCCCGGCAGATTTTTTGCTTTCTTGTTTTTTTTTCAGAGAATATGAATGATAACACAAAAACGTTTTTTTCCACTCATGGTTAGTGGATGGGTGAAAACATTTATTGTCAAACTACTGTGTTTTCTCCTTTTAAATCCTAATGACAACCAAAAACATCCAAATGACCGTGATCAAAATTTTACATACCCTGGTGATTTTGGCCTGATAACATGCGCAGAAGTTGACACAAATGGGTTTGAATGGCTAATAATAGTGACATCCTCACCGGTGACCTGTTTGCTGGTAATCATTTTGTGTGCATAAAATCTGAGTGAGTTTCTGGGATCCGGACAGACTCTTATATCTTTAATCCAGCCACTGACGTTTCTGTATTGTGAGTCATAGGGAACGCATAAGAATTGTCAACAGATAGATAAGAAAAGATAGTTGAACTGTATAAAGCAGGAAAGGGATGCAAAAAGATATCCAAGGAATGGATAATACCAGTCAGCAGTTTTCAAACTGTGATTAACAAATGGAAAATCAGGGGCTCTGTAAAAACCAAACCACAATCAGGTAGGCCAACAAAAATGTTGCCACGAGATGCCAGAAGAAAACCATTACTGTGCAAATACCATAAAGTATCTCACCTACAATTCACCAAACAGCACAAAGACAAGCCTCCAAACATCTGGAACAAGGTCATTTGGAGTGATGAGACCAAAATCGAAGTTTTTGGCCACAACCATTAACGTTACATTTGGAGAGGTGTCAACAAGGCCTACGATGAAAGGAACACCATTCCTACTTTAAAGAACAGAGATTGATCGCTGATGATGTGGAGATGTGTGAGCTACAAAGGCACAGGAAACATGGTGTAAGTTAAAGGAAAGATGAATGCAGCATGTTATCAGCAACTGCTGGAAGCAAATTTGTACTCATCAACTCGGAAGCGTACGTGGACGTTCCAGCATGACAACAATCCAAAACACAAGGCCAAGTCGACCTGCCATTGGCTACAGCAGAACAAAGTAAAGGTTCTGGAGTGGCCATGTCAGTCTCTTGATCTCAATATCATTGAGCCACCATGGAGTGAACTCAAACATGCAGTTCATGCAAGAAGCCAAGGAATTTACAGGAAATGGAGGCTTTTTGCCAAAAAGAATAGGCATCTTTACCATCTGAGAAAATAAAGAGCCTCATCCACAACTAAAAGACTTCAAGCTATGCTATGGGTGTGACAGAAGTACAGTAGAGAAAAGTGAACCTTTTGAAGTTCATGGTCGGTTCAGTTCACTGAACAGGCATATGTTCACCGAATAGATTGGAGAACAGCTCACCAAACTTCTGAACCCCATTCAAATCAATGGAAGGCAAAATCAAGAGCCTAGAAAACACCTTCAAAGGGGCCCAAAAGTTGTGAAAGGCCCCTTTCACATAGGCATTTTTGCCGGAATCCGGAAAAAAAAACATATCTGCCGCAAGTGCCGCCTTATGGCCGCACTTGCGGCACACTTGCACCAAGCCCCATGCATTGTCTATGGGGCTTGTGGTATGGTGCGGCAGGTTCGGCAAGTGTTTTTCGCATCTGCAACTGCTCCATCTGCCGCAACTACACTTGCCGCACCTTACCACAAGCCCCATAGACAATGCATGGGGCTTGCCGCAATTGTGCCACAAGTGTGGCCGTTAGGCGGCAGATGCGGCAGATGCAGTAAATCTGCCGCATTTTGGCGAAAACGCCAGTGTGAAAGCAGCCAAACCAAGCTCAAACCATTTTACAGTGAAGCCCTGCTGTTTTGGCACTGACGTTATCTTCCTATACTATACTTAGCAAGCTTCAGCGGCTCTGTCACCTTGCTTCCAGGCCCCCACATGAATCTCCGACATCTTTATGATATCCCTGAGTTTGTCTTAGGTTATACAGCGGGTATCACGCAGCAGAGAATCTGTGTGACTTGAGAGAACCTCAGTGGTGTCAGTGCTCATAACACTAGCTGTCTCGAATGTCCCACAGGTATCAGCAGACTTCATCACAATGGTGCAAAGTTCATTAATGATTTTAAGATGTAGTATGAGGGCTGCAGTCTATTCCAGCAGAGGGGAGAACAACTGGTGCTAAACTTGTTAATGGGATCCTGTCACCTCAAAAAGGCACCTAAGCTTAAACAAAATGTCCCTGCATCATCCTATGAGCATTCTCACACTCCATTTGTCTCCAAACGGGCGTGCTTGAAGCAGAACGAGCAGCGTGGGTGTACTGACATCACCCGACCAGAAATGACGTGATTCGCATCACTTCATGTCCAGCAAGCACCGTGGAAAGCAGGGAGGGCCTGCAGAGAACATGAATAAAAGATCACACCCATTAGGGCGTGATCTTATGATTAGGAGGCACCAAACATACACGCCCTAGGGGCTAAAGAATATAGCCCCTACTAGTTATCATGGCTAATGAGTATTAAAACGTTTTTATGAATTTTTACAGGAAGCATTTTGGAGACAAAAGGAGTGTGAGAATGGTCATAGGATGCTGCAGGGACATGTTTTTGAAGCTTAGGTGCCTTTTTGGAGGTGACAGGATCCCTTTAAAGGGAAAAATCTAATTAACAAAAAACAGGCCTCGCTCATTGAAAAAAAGGAAAAACAACTATAATAAGTTCTTTCTTCAAACAAAATGGCAATTAAGTAATGATGAGCGAGTACTGAAATATTCGTAATCACTATACTCAGAACAAGTACCGTATATACTCGCGTATAAGCTGAGTTTTTCAGCCCAAAAATTGGGCTGAAAAGTGCCCCCCTCGGCTTATACGCGAGTCAGTGACAGCAGCCCTAGCAGCCCCAGCAGCCCCAGCATCCCCAGTAATGCAGGGCCCCCCCAGCCTGACTCCGGTCACCTGTAAAGCAAATTATACTTATCACTGTCCCGCTGTCCACGCCCGCTCGCCGATGCCGTCCGCGATCCTCTATCTTCATGCGTCTTCTTCCTGTTACCTGTGCTTGTCGCAGGCAATGACGTCATTGCCTGCGACGAGCACAGGAAACAGGAAGAAGACGCATGAAGATGGAGGATCGCGGATGTCGGCAGGGGCGGGCGCGGACGGCAGCGGGACAGTGATAAGTATAATTTGCTTTACAGGTGACCGGAGTCAGGCTGGGGGGGCCCTGCATTACTGGGGCTGCCTGTATACTACCACTGGGGCTGTATATACTACTGGGGCTGCCTGTAAACTACCAGTGGGGCTGTATATAATACTGGGGCTGCCTGTATACTACCACTGGGGCTGTATATAATACTGGGGCTGCCTGTATACTACCACTGGGGCTGTATATAATACTGGGGCTGCCTGTATACTACCACTGGGGCTGTATATAATACTGGGGCTGCCTGTATACTACCACTGGGGCTGTATATAATACTGGGGCTGCTTGTATGCTACCACTGGGGCTGTATATACTACTGGGGCTACGTGTATACTACCACTGGGGCTGTATATACTACTAGGGCTGTATATACTACTGGGGTTGCGTGTATACTACCACTGGGGCTGTATATACCACTGGGGCTGCTGCTGTATATACCACTGGGGCTGCTGCTGTATACTACCACTGGGGCTGCTGTATATACCTCTGGGGCTGCTGTATACCACACTGCTGGGGGCTGTATACCTGTGCTGGGGTCCACCCTCGGCTTATACACGAGTCAATAGATTTTCCCAGGTTTTGGGGGCAAAAGTAGGGGGGTCGGCTTATACACGGGTCGGCTTATACACGAGTATATACGGTACTTTGTAATAATCGTGCATTCCATCCGAATAGCAAGTACAATGTAAGTCATTAGGAAACATGAGTCATTTTCTGCTTGACCCTACAATGAGGTCTGGGAGGGTTCTAAAACGGTAGAGATGGCTGAGAACATGCTCAAACTGCATGGAAACAGTAGGCATACATAATGTAGACTTTCTGCATACTGTTCTGCCATACAGCTGTCTGCTCTTAGTGACAGGACCTAGTGAAGATAGACAGATAGAAGAACAGGTTGATTGGGCCTACCAGACCTCTGCTGCTGCTCACGGATCAGCTCCGTCTCCCGCGCTCCTTCTGAATCACTTCCAGGTCAGCTCAGAATCCCACTGAATCACTTCTGAGGCTGCCCATTAAGCTACATACATATTCACTGCACTGACCAGAAACAGCCAATCACAGATGCTCACACTCTGTGAGCGCCTCTGTGATTTGCTGTTGCAGTGTACATCATATCTGTATACTGTTCCCATGAAGTTTGAGCACAGTCTCATCCATCTCTGCCTTTTTAAAGCCCTCCACAGACCTTATTGTTATTTGGTTTGAGTGTCTTTTTTTTCTTTGGTATCGAAGATGAATATGGCATTACTATGACTAGCAAGCAATCCCAGTATGTTTATTGGCTGAAAACCAGGAAACATGATTTTCAACTCCCTTGAATATCACAAGTAAAATCCAAAACAGTCGCAGAGTAACGAGTATCGCTAATACCATACTACTCGTGAGAGTAGCGATTAGTAAAGAGCATAATCGCTCATCACTACAACTAAGGGACAGGTCAGCAACCCAATAACATGCCTTTTTTCGGTCAGTTCTCTGTTCCTTCAGAGTAGAAAGATTTAGCAGCTTTTTGAATGCTGCCCAGGATAAAGGGGGTTGCAGGGGCTACTCCTCCAGGGGCATCATCTGCCACCACCTGCCCTCCAGCACACCTCATCATGATCACTGCTCTAGGAAAGATGGGACCAACTTGGGCAGCACCGACAGGCCCTTCAGGATCAATGGACCCTGTAGTTCTGGTTGCAGCTGGCTGGCTAACCAAGAAATGCCTGGCCTCCATCTGACACATGATTCTCTCCTGATTGGCCTCCTGCTACCACTTTTCAAAGTCATTAGCAATGGCAAGCCAACTTAAGGCAACTGCGAACCAACCTGTAAGGGACCTCATTCCCAACATAGATTATGCAGAGTCTTTTGGGAAGATGATCACGCTGCAGGGTGTATCGATTGACAATGCACCAATGTCCAGTACTTTCTTTGGCTATGAAACCAAACCCCCTCTGCTGGATGTGTCGCACCTCGGGGCAGGGGCCCTCTCTTCAGTCTGCAGGGGGAATGTGACCCGGCTCCGTATGCCAAGGTGCGACAATAAAAAGGGGGTTAAAGAAAAAGGGGATAAAGTTTATAAAAGTAGTTTGTGATGCTACCTGTAGTGTGTGGCTATATGAGGCCACTTGCTGCAATTGGGACTGCTTGGGTGATGGTGGGTGCAGCCGGATGGTGAGCCCTCTACGGGTAAGGCTGATCCCCAGGGCATCCGCAGGTGTAGTGTAGTATAAGTGTGTAAAGTTTCCTGTACCTTCAGGCAGTATTCACAGTCTCTGCGCAGTTGCGGCTTCTCCTCTTTCCTGTAAATAAACAACGGAGTCCACACTGTACTGGCTTTTACCGGGCTTTTAACTCTTCTCACTTAACAGTTTCTCAGTTTTTTCACAGAAGTTACAACAGACTCGGGCTCACACAGCAGCTCTGTACAGTTCTTTACAGGCTTAAGTTCTCACTGCAGCTCATCTGCGTCACTCTCCCCTTAGTGTACCTCTCGGGCCCTTTTGTTCTCCTCTCCGCGTGTGGTTACGGTCTGGCCGTCATGGGCTCTTTAGTGATTAATCCAACCCTTTGGATCCCTAGCCCTAGTACGATGACTTTCTCCTTCATCACACGGGTTGTTAGGTTCCGGGTCATAGAGTTCCCATACCCCGCCAGGGTTTCTTGGTTGGGGCTTAAATCTACCCGGCCACATCTACATAGCCAGCACTCTGGTTCTTTGGCCCAGCCACCAGTGTCCCACGTCAGTCGGGCACACCTGGCTCCTTCTGCCTTTCCTCAGTTTCACCTGGTCCCCGGCCGGCCATCAGCAAGCTACCGGGCCCCACTTTTCTCAGTGTGGTCTCTTTCACTGGTTAGCTGATGGGTGTTTCGGCTAAGACATCTCGTTCTGCCTCTCTCCAGAACTACCACCAACTTCCTTCTCTCCAACTTCTTTCTCCTTGTCTAACTTAGTGTTCCTGGGTTGTATTCCAGTTCCTCCACCCCTTCCCGGGTGCTGTACTGCGTTCCACCCTCCACTTAGCTCCTCCCACCATCCCTTGCCTGACATAAAGTGACTTAGACTCAGGATCAGAGTGTGTGTGGGGTGTTGGTGCGAGGTGACCGTCCTACCAAACCCAGCTGCAGTTCTCCTCTGTGGCCACCCGGTTGCAGGGGCACCACAGATGAATGCCACCACCTTGCCTCAGTTACATTAGTAATCAAAGTCATTGACCTTAGGCACATAAAACATCTCTTGGATGATGGCATTCGCGAGCCGTTTCTCCTAAAGAAAGGAGACCAAGCATGGTGGTTCATGCCATATCGGATAGTTGCTTGGATGGGTAGGGGTCCCCACATGGCAGTCTTCCAGTGAAAGACCACTGGTGGGGTTGCTACATGAGGCTGGGAAACAGGGCCTTCTGCCTCTACTACCTTCTCCTCTTTCTCATCCTCCTTGGCCTTCTCATCCTCCTAATCATGGCCCAGGTAATGAAATTTCCAATCCAGCAACTGCAGGTGCAATAATGTCAGGCATGCTACAAGATCCTCCTGATTGTGACATCTGCTACTCCTGGGTGGCATGGGGAACGGCTCATCTCCTGATTGTGAGCTCCTCAGATCCTCCTTTGGCATCAGAGCCCAGCACTGGATCCTAACCTTGCTCCATATGAGGCCTAATGTGGCTAGCACGGTGGAGCTCAAGGTGACATATGTGTCCTGTGCGGGCTGCTCTGGTTCTGGTGCTGAAGCACCCTCTGGCCCTGTGGTGGTGTGGAAGCATCCTCCAGAGCTGGCATATCTTGCCATAGATACATCATTACTATCACTGTGTACTGCAAGCACACAGTGGCAATGTGTAGCACAGTGTAGCTGTGTTGAACTGCAGTGCCAAGATGGTGCTGGGCTCCGTGGTGACACCTCTTGCTTTGCCTAGGGAACCGCCTCTTCCAGTGCAAGGCCACAATCACTTACAGGGTATTATTTTTTGCACAATCTTGTTCCTTAGCACCTCATTAACCCCTCCATGGGGTGGGCTGCAGAAGGCAACTGGGCTTGCAGTTGGGTGGAGTGGTTATTGAAGAAGGATATATTTGGAGGAGAAACAAATAAGTTTATTCAGCTCACCACCAATTCATCTGGAATTCTGAATAATGATAGTGGGCAGCAATGTATGTACAAGTTTAATATTAATGATACATATAACACACTTGTGCACATGCCAAAAATCAGTATTTCAAATGTATGGAAACAAAAGAAATAAAGTGATTGCACTTTTTCAAAATGCAGTATCAGTAGTATAGTGTTTCATGAAATGTTTCCCAAACAAATCCACGTTTGCCAACTTTATTAAAAACTAGCTGTAGAATCCAGCGTTGCCTGGGCATAGTAACTAACTGTTCTTAGTTATAAGCTGAGTGTATGTCTGTGTTTGTGTATGTATGTCCACTATACGTATCAATCCTACTCACACACATCTTCTCCTAACCTGTCCCATCCACCCACGCTCCCCTCAAATCTACCCTTCACCCGCCACCCCAAAACTTCTCCTACCCTTTGCCCTGCCCCCCTGCACTCTCCCCAAACCTGCACCCCACCCCCCTAAAAAATGCCCCCCCACCCCCCAAACTTCGAGCCAAATGGTGTGTGTGTGGAAAATTTTGTGATTGTAGATGCAATGGTGTGAATCTTAATGGACATACATACATACATACGCAAAATTTGTGATTGTAGATACAACGTGCAAATCCTTATGACATACATACATACAATTCATTCATTTCTGTAATTCGTACCTCACATGGCCCTTGGGAAAGCAGCTCTTGCCTCACTTTCTTCCATTTCTGAACTCATTTCTGTAATTCTTGCCTCTCTTACTTGCATTTCTGTAAGTCTTGCTCCATGAGGCAAAATACAGTTTTTTCTCTTAGCATGTGATGACAATCATCAAGTCATATTCTTTTTCTTATGAGTCATCATAAAAAGACCAGAGATCAGGCAGTGGCATGACATGGAATTTTATATGCTAACATTCTACATTCTATTGTGACATCACAATGGAGGGGTGTGGCTATATGTAGTGGGCATGGCTATGCAGAGTGGTGGAGCTATGTGGAGCAAGTATGGCAGTGAAAAGTGGGCGTGGTCATGTGAAGTGGGCGTGGTCATTGGGGAGTGGGCATGGTCATGCAGAGTGGGCAGGACTTACCACATACACACACACACACTAAACTTTATATATTAGATTGCTCGGGTTTCCGATCGTGAACCGAATCTGCAATGTTCTTGCCAAAATTGAAACTGGCAAACACGTATGGGGAAAGTTCACTCATCTCTAGTCACGGGTTGACTGCTCTGCAGTCTGTATATTAAATGTTGTTTATTTCCTTTGAAATATTAAAGGTTGTGAGGTAGCAACCGGGGAACCCGCTTGCAAAACGACAAGAACACTTGTTTATAAGGTTAACCAATGTCTACCCGTTTATTTTCACATATTAATCACATAACCCGGGTAGCATGTTTGACACATATCACATTGATTAACAACACTTTACATAAATACACCATACATTTACATTTAACATCACATAACACTTATATTGCACATAACGTTTTATAGTAACCCGGGACCTGTAACCATCTCTGTCCCCATTGGAGCTCTACTAACAGCTCCCATGGTGGCTACGGCCTCCGGCCTACTTACACTATACATAAGTTACAGTACGATGATGACCCTTCCGGGTTCATAACAGGGATTGGCAAACCCTAGTAACCCGTGGCTGCGGCCTCCGGCCTAACCACGCGTTACCCAGTACGGGAGCCCTTCTAACCCCTGCTTTTGACCTTCGTTACATACGCCTCAACGGGCCCTGTGGGTCCCAATGGCGGTACCTGCCGCCTGGCTTTAGTCACCCCAGCATGATGATATACATTCACCCGTAGTCAGGAATCCTGCCTGACCAGGACCTTACACACCGTATGTGATCCATCATTCAAACGTCCATGGATCACACACCTGCTCACAGCCCACATCCATGGACTGTGGCCCCTCCATGGCCCATTACAGGGACTGGCAAACCATAGTGCACGGGAACCTCTACATCCGTTACCTACTAGGAGCCCTATTACCCCTGTCTCTGGCACCACAGGCACACCCACACCATTAGAGGTCGTGGTTGAGGGACGGGTACCCTCTGCAAGCAGCAGGGCAAGCCTCCCTCTCGTCCCCAGGACGGAACGCCTCCAACATCATCCATACTCGCTGGGTCACTCTCTCCCCACATCATTATACATGGGTCTTACATAGGTCATCATCTCTCATTCAGGGCCATTACCTAAGCCCTCATACACATAGTTCATCGGGTCCCTTAACTGAGTACTCTGACTCGGACCCAAAGGCGGTCTATGCCCGCCTGGCACACTACATACATTTGCCTCCAAGGGCTACATACATTCCGGTTCATCAGGACCTTTAACGGACTCCACTGAGTCGGTCCCAAGGGCGGTCTATACTCGCCTAACATGACAAGGTGCACAGTTCACACTATCGCTCGGGAACTGCTTTCTTACCGGGCACGGATCCGGGTCTCGTTACCTGTGTCACAGGTTCCACCAGGCATCCCCACAGGCTCCTTTCCCGGGCGTGTTTCGCCCCACGCTCGGACCAGTATCCACCAGGTTCAGCCACGGCTTCCCCCTCCAGGTGCGGACACGACCACGGACCTCGGCACCGGCATGAAGCTAGCATGCTCCCATCATGTACTCAGAGCCTCCAGACTGCTCTGCACTTGGCTGGTCTCAGCTTCCATCTGAATCAATCTCAGCCTCCAGAATCAATCTCTCAATCACTCAGGTGGCCGGCTCTTATCGTGCCAGCCACTCCCACATGGACACACCCCCTCAGCTGCTGTTAATCAGCCTGTCACACAGCTCAGGTTAACTCCCTGTGTTCCGGGTTGTCAGCACTCACTCATTACATCCTATTCCTCATGGACTCCTTGATCTCATCTCACTCTCACTGCCGCTCATTAGGCTCTTGAAACCTCATTGTGTTCAGGTTGGTTCACACAGTATTATCATCACAGGAAAACCGGCCAGTGTGCACAGGATCATCCTTGATCCTACATGTGATGTACCCCGGCCATGCGGATCATGCCGGCGGTGCCTCACAAGGTTAATATCAGTTTTTTCCTTGTTGCTGCTCAAGTCTTTCATCAGGATATTATCCTCCTCTACCTTTTAAATAGTCACCTGACCCATCACCTGATGTTGTTGTTAGAGTTCATTCTCTGTCAGACCATCCTGCTGTGTGGTAGTAGTTCTCTGTGACTGAAGCTTTCCTGCAGATCCCCTTACATTAACAATACACTGCTATATTTCTGAGTCATTATGACTCAAGCAGCAGCAGCTGATGCTTTTGCATGTATGATGCAGACTGTCTCGCGCCAAGGTCTTTGGGTACTCGGATCTCGGGCGTACTGGTATGAGGATGTCATGAGTGCTCGGTGCCCGAGTCCGTGCCCCTGGTGACAAAATAAAAAGGGGATTAAAGTTATTGTCAGCCGTGACTCCACCTGTAGGTCCAGTAATGGCATGGCGCTGCTGGGACCTACGCGATGATGGGTAGCGGCAAGGTGTTGCGGCTCTCTACAGGAAGAGTGGGTTCCCCGAGGCTGTAGGGTATGATGGTGGAATAGGGCAGCATGGTAGGAATGGGGCAGCATAGTCATTGTGGTGTGGGACAGGTTGAAGAAGGGACACACACACAATAAAGTTTTTAACTGTACCTTTTGCTGATGGTTTTCCAGGTACACGTCCAGGGTTGAAGGGTGCACTTTGAGATTTCCACACCAAGTAAACTATAGGCTTCCTTGTCCTGCTCCCTTGTCTTGAGTCTGGCATGTATGAAACCAGGCCTGACCTTTCCTGTTCCTCCACACCCGTGTTGTTGCACTGAGGGCTCTCGCTTGGCTACCGCTATCTCTCCTGCGGCTCCTAGCTCTCAAATGTGGGTGCTGTGGGTGTCCTGGAAGCTAAGACTCCATGGTGTACTGGGATTCTCTGCTGGGCTAACCTCTCTCCCCTGCAGACTCAGACTCTAGTGACTGGTGTTCTCCTGGTGTGAGCCGGAATGGCTCCTCTGCCTCCACTGTAGTGTTCCTCGCCTCTGCTTTTCATCCTCACTCTCTCTGGATCTCACACTGGCTCTGGCGGTGCACTGATCTCGGTCCTAGCACGGCTCCGGTAACCAGTTTTGCTCACTAGGCACTGAGCTGAACTTCACAGTTCTTCTAGTGACAGCACACTCTGGCTAACTCCACCCCCAGCACCTGTATTTATAGGGGATCTGGCTTAACATCAACCAGTGGGGCTCCCCCTATAGGACTGAAGCGGAAGGTGTTAGGTTTATGTGAGTACCAGATGTGGAAACCCCTTAGTGAACTAATTGGTTCTGTGGCTTACCTGGCACAGGACACCACACAGACCATCTCTGAGGAGGTTACTGATTTACGTACTCAGGTGATGCAGCAGACATAAATTTCTGGTGTTTAGAGAAGCCTGTAAGTTGTATTTCAGGCTGTGCCCTCGTTCATCAGGGAGTGAGGACAAGCGAGTGGGGTTTGTTACCTTCCTTCTTAAAGAGATCTCCAGACCTGGGCCTTCTCCCTGCTTACCGATTCCACATCTTTGCCATTGGTGGACAAGTGTGGCGCCCCTGCATCCAGGAGGCCACAAAGGGAACTGCAGCCAGGCAGGTAGGACATTGTTGCACAACAACACCCTCACAGCCCACACAACCCACGTGTAAGAGGAGGTTAACATCCAGCCCTGAGATTAGATGCTCTATGAGATCGAGGGGTGGTGGATCAGAGGAGTGGGTTGGGCACACCAGAAGTCAGGTGACTGACAGTATATAGTGAGGAGGAGGAGTGAAGGAAGTCAGTAAGGAGTAGGCCGAGGTAGGCTGAGCTGTAAAGACTGAAGGAGAATCACACGTCTGTGAGTGCAAGGCTAGGAGCGCCGAATCCGTACTGCAAACTACCTGTGAACTGTTGGAACAACTAAGAGTAAAGCTTTGGAAAACCCTGGAACAGTTTCCCTTGTGTCTCTGCGTGCAAGCTATTCCCTCCATACAGGACACAGCCTGTCTGTCACGCTGGGAGTGGGGAAGACACCCAGCGTAGGATAACGACGGGGGGGGGAATCAGGAGTCCCTAATGCTAAGGGCACAAGAAGGAGACGGTGACCCCTAGACTTCCTAGAGCTGACCCTGTCTGCCCTAACGTCCCTATACAGTCTCCTCAACTGTCGCCGACCACGAACCTCGTCCCTCTCTGATCCTAGATCTATCTTATCTAAGGATCAGATGGAGAGGTTCACTAGACCCCTCCACTATCAACTAAAGACAAACACCAGGGAAGACAGACATTTGGGAAAAGGAAACACTTATCTGACAGCAGAACACAGCAACCTCCAGAATCTCAGCTTCTGCTGGAGCAAGGATAATGAGTGCACAAGGAACTATCACCTGCACCGAGGAAGGGTAATGAACCTCCTTATAAAGGTGGAAGGAGTCTGCTGGGTCCTAGAGACCTACAACATTGGTGGATAAAACCAGACCGAGCGCAAGACCTCCACAGCCGTCTCCCCATAATAGAGAGATCTCATCACACCTTCTCTCCATCAACACAGAAGGTAAATGCCCCTGAAAGAGACGGACCATCCTCCACCATTATGGCTGGTGGGCCAAACGCTGGGATCGTCTGCGCGTGGCCTCCACCCTGTCATCCGTGCCACCCGTGACAGTACCCCCCCTCCTACGAGTGGCCCCCGGACACTCAGGACCCGGCTTATCCGGATGGGAACGGTGAAAAGCGCGGACCAGCCTTGCGGCGGACACCTCCGACGCCGGCACCCACATCCGCTCCTCAGGACCGTACCCCCTCCAGTGCACCAAATACTGAAGAGAACGGCACAAAAAGCCTCCCAGAAGGGCAGGAGGCAGGGGCGCCCCCCTGAACCTTCAACACCTCCCCCTCCAGATCAGGGCAAAGAGCAGAAACAACCACCCCCTCCTGCAAGATGGGGACGGGACTCTCATGAGTACTACCACCCGGAAAACTACGCGATAATGCATCCGCCTTCACATTCTGAACCCCCGGACGGTAGGTGACGGTAAAATTAAATCTCGTGAAAAACAAAGACCACCTGGCCTGCCGGGGATTGAGACGCCTGGCGGACTCAAGGTAAGACAGGTTCTTATGGTCGGTAATAACCGTGACGGGATGGACAGCCCCCTCCAGCCAGTGCCGCCATTCCTCAAAAGCCAACTTAATAGCCAACAGCTCCCTATTACCCACATCATAATTCCTCTCGGCCGAAGACAACTTCTTGGAGAAGAACGCACAGGGCACCCATCTCCCAGGCGAAGGGCCCTGCGACAACACAGCCCCCACCCCCACCTCAGACGCATCCACTTCCACAATGAAGGGCTGAGAAAGATCGGGCTGACAAAGAACAGGCGCGGAAGCAAAACAACGCTTCAGGGAGGAAAAAGCCTGGCGAGCAGAATCAGACCACTCAGAAAAATCCGTCCCCTTCCTAGTCATGTCCGTAAGAGGCGTCACCAGTACCGAATAGTTCTTAATAAATTTACGGTAAAAATTGGTAAACCCCAAAAAGCGTTGCAATGCCCGTAGATTGTCCGGCTGTTCCCAATCTAGCACCGCCCGGACCTTTTCCGGATCCATCCGGAAACCCAACGGCGACAAGAGGTACCCCAAAAAACGAACCTCCTGAACGGCGAAAACACATTTCTCGAGTTTAGCATACAGTTTGTTGTCCCGTAAGACCTGCAACACCTGTTTGACATGGGACTGATGCGTCTCCATATCGGGAGAATAGATCAAGATATCGTCCAAGTAAACAACTACAAATCTACCCACCAAATGATGGAAAATATCATTGACAAAATGTTGGAAAACCGCCGGGGCGTTAGTGAGCCCGAACGGCATTACGAGACTTTCAAAATGGCCGTCCGGGGTATTAAACGCAGTTTTCCATTCATCCCCCTCTCTGACCCTAATCAGGTTGTAGGCCCCCCTCAAATCCAACTTGGAGAACCATTTGGCACCCACAACCTGACTAAATAAATCAGGGATCAGAGGGAGGGGGTATGGATCACGGACAGTAATCCGATTCAATTCCCGAAAATCCAAACAAGGACGGAGGCCCCCATCTTTTTTTTTCACAAAAAAGAAACCAGCCGCAACCGGCGACGTGGAGGGCCTAATGTGTCCCGTCTTCAGACTTTCAGAAATGAAATCCTTCATTGCTTGTCTTTCGGGACCAGATATAGTAAACATCCTAGCTTTGGGCAGTTTAGCTCCGGGAACGAGGTTGATAGGGCAATCATATGCCCGATGAGGGGGCAAGTCTCGGCACCCCTTCTCTGAGAACACATCCTCATACTCCGATAGGAATGGGGGCAGAGATTCAGCAGATACCACCGAAAGGGATGTAGCCAAACAATTCTCCGAACAAAAATCACTCCATTCCACAATGTCCCTGGACTGCCAATCCACTACGGGATTATGTTTAATCAACCATGGCAAGCCCAGGACAATGGGAGCGGGGAGACCGTCTAAGACATAGCAAGATAACGTCTCCTGATGTTGGGATCCAACCGTTAACTTAATGTTATGTACGATATGTGTGAGACTACCCTGAGCAAGAGGGGCTGAGTCGATGGCATAGATACGGATGGGGTGAGACAATAAACAGCGGTTAAGCCCATGAGCGTGTACAAAACGAGCATCCACCATGCAGATCCCCGCACCACTATCCACAAACACAGAAATGCCTTCTGTTTTGCTCTCTAGCGCCACCTCTGCACTCAGGAGAAAATGGGAAGTACAAACGGAGGATACACACACCTCCCGCTCGACCACCTCCACACCCCCCATAGTCACATGAGATCCCGGCACCCTAGTCCGTTTAGGAGCGTAGGGACAGGCCCCGATAAAATGGTCTCCTTTCCCACAGAAAAAACAGACCCCCTTCCCCCTGCCCCGGGAGGCACCGGAGGAGAGCCTCGAGGCCGCCGCTCCTCCAAGCTGCATAGGTTCCTCCCCCCTCGGGAGAAATGACTCGCCCTCCGAGTGACCACCCGGCAACAAGGAACCACCATGAGAAGGGCTCCCAGTTGCAGGAGGTCTACCCCTCCGCTCCTGGAGGCGTCTATCCATGCGAATAGCCAACGACATAGCTGCCTCCAGGGACGGAGGGGTCTCATACACTGCCAAGGCATCCTTCAGTCTTTCTGAAAGACCCTGGCAAAAATGACTCCTGAGAGCCGGATCGTTCCACTTTGTGTCCATAGCCCACCTGCGGAACTCAGAACAATATGATTCCGCCGACCGAGTCCCCTGGTGGAGATGGCGCAATTTGGATTCAGCCAAAGAGACACGGTCAGGGTCATCATATATGAGGCCTAAGGCGTCAAAAAATCCATCCACAGACTGGAGACAAGTAGAGTCCTGTGGCAGAGAGAAGGCCCAGGATTGGGGATCCCCCTGCAGCAATGATATAATAATTCCTACCCGCTGCTGCTCATCACCAGTGGAATACGGCTTAAGCCTAAAGTATAATTTACAGGCCTCTTTGAACACAGTAAATTTGTCTCTGCCTCCTGAAAACCTGTCAGGGAGGGCAACCTTAGGTTCCGGTCTGGCCGGACCCACTGCTTGATTCCCCAAGACACCATTTTGCGGTTGTGGTCCCTGCAGAGCCGACCGAAGGTCCGCAACCTCTAAAGACAAGGTCTGCAGCTGCTGGGCCAAAGCAGACACAGGATCCATAAGGAAAGGAAGGAAAATCAAATCCTCCCCTTCCTTCACTTACAGTTATGGCAGGTGATAATGTCACGCTGGGAGTGGGGAAGACACCCAGCGTAGGATAACGACGGGGGGGGAATCAGGAGTCCCTAATGCTAAGGGCACAAGAAGGAGACGGTGACCCCTAGACTTCCTAGAGCTGACCCTGTCTGCCCTAACGTCCCTATACAGTCTCCTCAACTGTCGCCGACCACGAACCTCGTCCCTCTCTGATCCTAGATCTATCTTATCTAAGGATCAGATGGAGAGGTTCACTAGACCCCTCCACTATCAACTAAAGACAAACACCAGGGAAGACAGACATTTGGGAAAAGGAAACACTTATCTGACAGCAGAACACAGCAACCTCCAGAATCTCAGCTTCTGCTGGAGCAAGGATAATGAGTGCACAAGGAACTATCACCTGCACCGAGGAAGGGTAATGAACCTCCTTATAAAGGTGGAAGGAGTCTGCTGGGTCCTAGAGACCTACAACATTGGTGGATAAAACCAGACCGAGCGCAAGACCTCCACAGCCGTCTCCCCATAATAGAGAGATCTCATCACACCTTCTCTCCATCAACACAGAAGGTAAATGCCCCTGAAAGAGACGGACCATCCTCCACCATTATGGCTGGTGGGCCAAACGCTGGGATCGTCTGCGCGTGGCCTCCACCCTGTCATCCGTGCCACCCGTGACACTGTCAGCACCAGCCAGGAGGAGAGATCCCTGCAGCCTGCAAAGTAAGTGTCCTGGACAATTCCACAACCCTTAACCCTTACTGCCCCGGGGGATACAGTTCTTCCCACTGGAACTACACCATCTCCGCTGCCACTCCATCACCCCCAGAGGTTCTGCAGCAGCGGCGGCCCCCATCACTGGCCGCATCAAGTGGGTGGCGTCACAGTGACATTTCCCCTGTAAATATTCCCCTTTATTCTGCCGAGCCAGGGACACGGTCCGGACCAAGCCACCCACGACTTCCCCGGCATCGCCCGGTCCGGTACCGAGTGCCCCCGTCCCGTGGGGCCCGACACAAGTATTTTGTAGCTTAAACTCAGGTGTATGGTGAACCTGATAGGGTGTCTCTTGCCCAGTTTAATCTCCGTAAGCACAAGCAGAGGACATGGCCTGCTGAAGAGTATTGCTCGGTGTTCTGAAGATGGGCTACTGACACACAGTAGAATGGCCTTGCCTTCAGGAATCTGTTTTGTCAGGGTCTGTCAGCTAGGTTTCAGTGTCCTCTGGTCCAACATGTTACTCTGGAGTCAGTGGTTGTGATGTCCCTTGCCATCAGGGTACACAGAAGCCTCAGTCACAGTCCCAGACCAACCTTGCACCTTGTGGTCCTCCCTGCTGAGGAGGTTTCACAGGCAGTATTTGATGAACCAATTCAGTTGGCACGAGTTACCTCTCTTACTAGACCTCCTGCAGTTCATCAGGTTAGGGGGGTATGTTTCTATTATTGCTATACTGATCATTATATTAAAGTCTGTCCGCATTGCTCCAAATTGGCCACTTAGCCGTAAAAAATCATGTTCCTCAGTCTGACCAACTGGGATTCTAACTTGTGTGACCTGATTTTTGAGCTATTGGGGTTCATTTTAACCCACAATGTCTTCGTCTTTGGGGACCACTTCTTTTTGCAATAACACAGTACCGCAATGGGGGCAGCTTGTGCCCCGTCTTATGCAAATCTATTTTTGGGTGGATGGGAGTGGTCCCTATTTTTGGACGATGGCGTTGTGGGGAATGAACGAATCCCCAGATGGTTCAGGTACATAGATGGCAGGGGACAAGGATAGAATTAGATGAATTCATGGGTGAACTCAATAAAAACAATTTGAACATTAAGCTGACATATCAAGCGCACAAAAAACGAGCTGAATTTCTAGATATAGCAAAAGAGGTGGGAGATGACGGAATAATTCACACTGATGTGTACCACAAAAAACTGCCATGAACTCCCTCATCCATGCCTCATCTGAGTACAATCAAGGCAATCCCAGTTGGTCTATTCTTGAGGGTAATACGAATCTGCTCGAATGATGACCGATTTGAAATGCAAGCATGAGATTTGCAGGAGAGATTCAAATCCAGATGATACAGCAACAGTAGTATTAAGCAGGGTTATGTGAGGGCTGAAAACACCAATAGGGAACATTTACGTTTCCAACAAAAACCTAGGCAGCCTGATTCGGGGTGAATTAGATTCATTTCCACATATCATTCACAATGGTCTAAGTTACAAGATATCTTGTATAAACATTGGCCACTCTGGGCATATGTTTAGTAAAAAAAACGCTAATACTCCATGCAGAGGTAAAATCCTTAGGGATATATTGTTGTCATTACATACCTAAGGAAGTCATTACATACCTAAGGAAAGTAATTTTTTGGAGAGAGGCTAACACAACCATTAGTAGGATGCAGGGCCAGCCTTAGGCTGAATGCTGCCCTGTGTGAATTTGCCTTATGGTGCACTCATGCCATTACGTACTTAGAACACCTTATGGCGGCAGGTAGATTCCTTTCCATAAGCTAGTTCCCCAGACCTCAGAACACATGAGAATACATGTTTGTACATGTTTGTACATAGATATTCATAGTCTTCAAGGAGAGCAGGGAGGGGTGTTGCTATGCTAGGGTCAGAAAAAATCAGGGGCCCAAGCCACAAGACCTATATCCCTCCCACCTGTCATTACCAACACCATATATAGAGGTGTTACCTGTCATCATACAGGAGGAGAAGGTGAGCTGTGATATCACCTATTGTGAATGGTGGATCCTGTGTTATCTACTGTATATAGAGGTGTTATCAGTCATTGTGCATGTATGTGTGTGCCTGCTTCCCCGCCGCCACCTGCAACGCTCACAGCATAACCGTAACTACTACTTCACTCATCCACCCCGCCGCCCTGAGGTAAAGCTCCACCTGTAGGGAGCTGTACTACCAAAGCTGCATTTCCATCATCTCAGCGGCCGGCCGCAACGCTGGTAACCCTATTACCAGGTACCACAGGTGGTGTCACGTTATCATTCCCCATCATCATCACCCCCATCCCTGCCACTAAGGGTCCAGGGCACAGAACCAGGAACGGACCAGCTGTGATTCCCCACCGAAGTAACCCCCTGTCCCAGTATCCGAGTACCCCCTACCCTGTCGACCGGATTACTATGATATAACCTATTGTGAATGGTGGATCCTGTGTTATCTACTGTACATAGAGGTGTTATCAGTCATTGTACAGGACGAGTAGGTGAGCTGTGATATCGCCTATTGTGAATGGTGGATCCTATGTTATCTAATGTATATAGAGGTGTTATCAGTCATTGTACAGGAGGAGTAGGTGAGCTGTGATATCGCCTATTGTGAATGGTGGATCCTGTGTTATCTACTGTATATAGAGGTGTTATCAGTCATTGTACAGCAGGAGGTGAGCTGTGATATCACCTATTGTGAATGGTGGATCCTGTGTTATCTGCTGTATATAGAGGTGTTATCAGTCATTGTACAGCAGGAGGTGAGCTGTGATATCATCTATTGTGAATGGTGGATCCTGTGTTATCTGCTGTATATAGAGGTGTTATCAGTCATTGTACTGGAGGAGGAGGTGAGCTGTGATATCATCTATTATGAATGGTGGATCATGTGTTATCTACTGTATATAGAGGTGTTATCAGTCATTGTACAGGAGGAGTGAGCTGTGATATCATCTATTGTGAATGGTGTATCCTGTGTTATCTACTGTATTTAGAGGTGTTATCAGTCATTGTACAGGGGGAGGAGTGAGCTGTGATATCACCTATTATGAATGGTGGATCATGTGTTATCTACTGTATATAGGTGTCATCAGTCATTGTACAGGGGAGGAGGTGAGCTGTGATATCATCTATTGTGAATGGTGGAGCCTGTGTTATCTACTGTATATGGAGGTTTGACTCTTAAACAATGCAGCATTTCAAATAAGAACATACTCCAAAAGCTTCTGGGACCGAGACAGATAGGAGAGTAGCAGGAAAGGCTAGTCCCTGACGAATTCACCTCATTTGTATGTATACGGAGAAACCGGTCACTCAGGGCAGTGGGTAGGGAGAAGCCATCAGGGAACAGACTTTCTGACTAGTCTCCAGCAAGACTTGATCCCTGACAGCTTTCAACCACTTCACGACCTTCGACTACTAGTACATCAAAGTTTGTGTTTCCTCGCCTTTCATCTGGGCTCAAAGGCCTAGCCCGCATCATTACCCACATGACGGCTGATTTAAACAGTCATCAATTGCCTCTGATAAACATGAGAGAGCTGCACTAGCGGCTGTGAATAAGTCAAATACCACTGTCAATCTCTGACAGCGACAGACAGCGGGTGGGGGAGGGGTGTGTCATTTCTACTGCCCCATGATCACAGGGTGCCAATGGTTTGCTATGACATCCAGGTTATGCTGAAGACCCCCTTGTCTGTCTTAAGCCAATGTTCATAGGAGATCGTGACTTCTGCTAAACATAGCTGTGCTGATGATGCACTGGTATACATGGCATAGGTGATGAGACAAACTCAGCTTCAACTACCCTAACAAGACTATTAAGTTTTTAAAAGTATGAAACATTTTCTAAAAAAGGAACTAAAGTTCAAATCATGCCTTTTTTTGCCCCATTAAAAAAAATACAGAAACTGGTATTGCTGCATTCATAAAAGTGATCAAAATATAAATTCAATTACGGTAATCACATCAGTAAATATTGTAGTGAAATAAAAAATAAAGCTGCAGAATAGTTTTTTTTGGCAAATGTAACGTTGCAATAAAATGCACTAAGATGCGAACAAAACATCGTATCTACCCGAAATTGATATCAGTAAAAACCTCAGCCCAGGGAGCAAAAAAACAAGCCCTCACATAGCCCCAGATCCTAAAAAATGAAAGCATTATGGCTAAGTTGCCATGCTGTGGTCTCTCTCTCCCCTCTGTGTGCGGTCTTTCTCTCTCCCCTCTGTGTGCGGTCTCTCTCCCCCCTCTCTGTGCGTTCTCTCTCTTCCCTCTGTGCGCGGTCTCACTCTCCCCTCTGTGTGCGGTCTCTCTATCTCCCCTCTTGTGTGTGGTCTCTCTCTCTCTGGTCTGTGTACAGTCTTTCTCTCTCCCCTCTGTGTGCTTTTTTTCTCTGTCCCCTCTATGTGCGGTCTTTCTCTATCTCCACTGTGTGCGGTCTTTCTCTACCCCCCACTGGGTGCAGTCTCTTTCCCACCCCCCACTCTGCGTGGTCTCTCTCCCCTCTCTGTGTGCAGTCTCTCTCCCCCTTGTGTGCAGTCTCACTCTCCCCTCTGTGAGCGGTCTTTCTCTCTCCCCTCTGTGTGCGGTCTCTCTCTCTCCCCTCTGTTTGCGGTCTCTTTCTCTGCCCTTTGTGTGCAGTCTTTCTCTCTCCCCTCTGTGTGTGGTCTTTCTATCTCCCCTCTGTGTGCAGTCTTTCTCTCTCACCTCTGTGTGTGGTCTTTCTCTCTCCCCTCTATGTGTGGTCTCTCTCTCTCTGGTCTGTGTGCAGTCTTTCTCTCTCCCCTCTGTGTGCAGTCTTTCTCTCCCCCCTCTGTGTGCGTTTTTTCTCTGTCCCCTCTGTGTGCGGTCTTTCTCTCTCTCCACTGTGTGCGGTTTTTCTCTACCCCCCACTGAGTGCAGTCTCTTTCCCACCCCCCACTGTGTGCGGTCTCTCTCCCCTCTCTGTGTGTGGTCTCTCTCTCCCTCTGTGTGCAGTCTCTCTCTCCCCTCTGTATGCGGTCTCTCTCCCCCCTCCGTTTGCGGTCTTTCTCTCTCCTCTCTGTGTGCGGTCTTTCTCTCTCCCCTCTAAGTGCGGTCTTTCTCTCTTCCTCTGTGTGCGGTCTTTCTCCCTCACCTCTGTGTGCAGTCTTTCTCTCTCCCCTCTGTGTACTGTCTCTCTCTACCCTCTGTGTATGGTCTTTCTCTATAATATAATACGCAGGTACAATATGTATATTACAGGTGCAGTATTTCTAATGCACAGACTCCAGTACATTGGGGGTTGGGTTCAGGGGACAGTCCCAGGCTGGATTCGTGAGTGCAGCAGTAACAGGAGTCTTCCCTGTCACATATTAGGATCAGTGATATGGAGGCCTTGTGCTCGAAGCTCGGTGCTGTGTGTGGCTGAGAAACCTGATCCTGATGCGACAACACAGCACAGAGCTCCGAGAGAATCTCAAGACCGGCAGCCATTACTAATGTGAAGCTGACAGGCAGCAGTGAACTCCTCACTTCCATCATAGAGGAGTCCTCGGGTGTGAGGAGGCGCCGCTCTGCACTGGCTGGAGGCCGGGAGGGAACCTGTGGTGCCGAATGAGGAGAGCTGGGAGGAGAAGGGGAAGCCTGCTGCAAGGACCAACCAAAACCTGCTCTCCTGAGATATCTGCGGTGGTCACAGCCCCAGAGAATTAGGGCTTTCAGCTTATGATTCAGGGTTTAGATCTAGTGACACCCCAGGGAGTGGGAGCAGGAGCAGCAAATAAAAGTTACAGCTGTCTCCCTGCAGCACCCCCTGGAGTGAGGAGCCCTGTGCGGCCGCTCCACTCACTCATGCATACGGCTGGCCCTAGTAGGATGTTATCCATGTGGTGACTGCCTGGCATGTACCCAGTGAAATATTATACGAGCAAAGAATTTTACTCCTATGATGGTGGAATGCTGCACAAGATTCAAAAATACATATCGTGTAGCACAACTCATGTGATCTACTACGCAGCATGTCCTCGTAATAATATTTACATAAGACTGAGAACACGTCAGCTGCATATTAGAATCCGTAAAACGTACCTGACATTGTGAATGCCTCATCTGTTGTTGATGTAACATTATTGAAAACCTTGCCAAGACATTTTAAGTCTTTACATGGGCGCAAATTACGTACTGTAGCCACCGCTATCCATGGTGCTGAAGCCTTAAACATCAATTCTATGGCCAGCGCACTGGAGTTTCAATGTGCGCTGGCCATAGAGGTGATGTTTAAGGCTTCAGCACCATGGATAGTGGCGAGAACAGTACGCAATTTGCATAAGCAGCAGGATCAGCTCCTTATTGAGGATGCTGCCCTGCAATGTGCTTACGCACATTACGTACTGTAACTCCTGCTTACAGCGAGGAGCCTCCAGCTTCCATTCACAATATTTAACAGCCGACAAATAGCTGCGATGTAGTAATAAAAGGTATTAACCCTTCACATGCCACTCTATTTGGACAACATGTCTCTAGAGAGGGTGGACACTCCCTTGAGACATGTTGCCCACATATAATAATAACATTAACCCTTTGTTCATCCCTGCAGCTGCAGGGATGAACAAAGCATACGGCAACCGGATTGCACATTATGAGCAATACGTTTACCGGATGTGGGTTTAGGAACACATTTTGAATACAAAATGTGTCTAATGGCACATGAGATTGCGGTAATCGCAATGTGCCTTCCAAGTGTGACCCTAGCCTTTATCAGTAAGACTGTGTCTCACTGAGTTGCCTCACCTGTCTTACTTTATGATTGAAGATTTGGTATGTGACCGCAAACCTGAGCAATTTACCAAAAAAGTGGTGTACATGGCTATTGTTTGTTAACTAATCGGATAAATAAAAAGCATAACTACATTTTGCTTTTCTTCTATCTTCTGAAAGTGTAAGATAGCAGGTGGGATATGTTTAATAAGGGGAGGGGGAGGAGTGAGGTTAGAGCAGTATCGGACTCCATTTTTATTTCCCGACATTTTCTGTGTGAATGTTCCTGGTCGGCAGACAATCCTAAAACATCCACAAGTTGAAGACACAAGGGATTGTTCCATTGGCTACCAAAGTCACATGTCCCTTGGGATATAAGAAGCGTCCATTTGCTGTCATTGCCAATTTCAGTGTTACTTGTTAGGGACAGTGCTGCTACCACTCCGTGCTGCTCTGTGCTGTTCCCTCTTTGTTACACAAATAGATACCTAGATACGCAATTACTTTTTTGAACATTGGTATTTTTTGCATAAAGCAAGTAATTGGCAAATCTTGTTTTTTCCCCTAAAAAAAGCTGTGTTTGATCGCTAACCAGTGATTGTGAAATCTTTTAGTTTATTGTTTATACTAAAAAGGCGGTGTTTGGCCTCAAAAAGTGCTCTCCAAATTTGTGTTTCATAAAACATGAGTGGAAAATCCTGAGGTTGTTGTGGAAAGGCATTTTGTTTCCCACAAATCAGTGATTGCCAAATCCTTCAGGTTGTACTAAACAGGCATTTTTGCCTCAAAGCAATGATTGCAATTTCAGTTTTCTACAAAAAGATTATGTTTGGCATTCATGCAGCGATTGACAAATCTTTCATTTCCCCTAAAAAGGCATTTTTTGCCACAAAAGAGTATATCCCAAATCCTTCAGTTTTTACTAAAAAGGCTTTTTTGCCTCAAGGCAGTGATTGCGAAATGCTTCAGTTTTCCATAAAAAGGCAGTGTTTGGCCTCTAACCAGTGATTGACAAATCTTTCAGTTTCCCCTAAACTCTCTGTGCTTGGCATCTATCCAGTAAATTTCCTCTTGCTTTGCAAGAGATGAGATCCCCGCCCCTCATTTGGGCTCTGCACACAAAGAGCTGCCTCCAACCTCAGTCCATATCGGACATTGGACCTGTTTGGACCCTGTTCACTTGGTACATTTTTACTAGATCAGGTTTTTAATACAACAGATAGGACTGCCTCGTTATGGGTACACCGTGGAGAGGTGAGGCGGCTTGAAGTATATTTTTTGCGCAAAAAACGTATGGACCAAGTACCCTGTTTATTTATGTCTTTTTACTGCACTTGCATTTTTACCTTTTTTACTGCAGAGTACTATATACGTTGATGGACAAGGTTTTTTGCATTAGATTTTTGGCGGTGTGAACGTGACCATACAGACACGTTCGTTGTGTGTGGGGCTCATTAGTTTTTGTTAAATTTCCTCTTGCTTTGCAAGAGATGAGATCCCCGCCCCTCATTTGGGCTCTGCACACAAAGAGCTGCCTCCAACCTCAGTCCATATCGGACATTGGACCTGTTTGGACCCTGTTCACTTGATACATTTTTACTAGATCAGGTTTTTAATACAACAGATAGGACTGCCTCGTTATGGGTACACCGTGGAGAGGTGAGGCGGCTTGAAGTATATTTTTTTGCGCAAAAAACGTATGGACCAAGTACCCTGTTTATTTATGTCTTTTTACTGCACTTGCATTTTTACCTTTTTTACTGCAGAGTACTATATACGTTGATGGACAAGGGTTTTTGCATTAGATTTTTGGCGGTGTGAACGTGACCATACAGACACGTTCGTTGTGTGTGGGGCTCATTAGTTTTTGTTAAATTTCCTCTTGCTTTGCAAGAGATGAGATCCCCGCCCCTCATTTGGGCTCTGCACACAAAGAGCTGCCTCCAACCTCAGTCCATATCGGACATTGGACCTGTTTGGACCCTGTTCACTTGGTACATTTTTACTAGATCAGGTTTTTAATACAACAGATAGGACTGCCTCGTTATGGGTACACCGTGGAGAGGTGAGGCGGCTTGAAGTATATTTTTTGCGCAAAAAACGTATGGACCAAGTACCCTGTTTATTTATGTCTTTTTACTGCACTTGCATTTTTACCTTTTTTACTGCAGAGTACTATATACGTTGATGGACAAGGTTTTTTGCATTAGATTTTTGGCGGTGTGAACGTGACCATACAGACACGTTCGTTGTGTGTGGGGCTCATTAGTTTTTGTTAAATTTCCTCTTGCTTTGCAAGAGATGAGATCCCCGCCCCTCATTTGGGCTCTGCACACAAAGAGCTGCCTCCAACCTCAGTCCATATCGGACATTGGACCTGTTTGGACCCTGTTCACTTGGTACATTTTTACTAGATCAGGTTTTTAATACAACAGATAGGACTGCCTCATTATGGGTACACCGTGGAGAGGTGAGGCGGCTTGAAGTATATTTTTTGCGCAAAAAACGTATGGACCAAGTACCCTGTTTATTTATGTCTTTTTACTGCACTTGCATTTTTACCTTTTTTACTGCAGAGTACTATATACGTTGATGGACAAGGTTTTTTGCATTAGATTTTTGGCGGTGTGAACGTGACCATACAGACACGTTCGTTGTGTTGGGGCTCATTAGTTTTTGTTAAATTCCTCTTGCTTTGCAAGAGATGAGATCCCCGCCCTCATTTGGGCTCTGCACACAAAGAGCTGCCTCCAACCTCAGTCCATATCGGACATTGGACCTGTTTGGACCCTGTTCACGTTGACATTTTTACAGATAGTGTTTTAATACACAGTAGGTACTGCTTTTTAGTACACCTGAGAGTGACTGGCTTGAATATATTTTTTCGCAAAAAACGTATGGACAATCCCTTTATTTGGCTTTTTACTGCACTTGCATTTTTACTTTTTTACTGCAGATGTACTATAATTGATACAAGTTTGCTAGATTTTGGCGGTTTTATGCCATCAAGCTGTGTTGGCTCATTAGATTTGTTTCTTTCAGGATGAATCCTCATTTCTTAAAAAGGCATTTTTTCCTCAAAACCTGATGACTTGCTTTACAATCTTTTTCAACGATTACTCCTCTAAAAAGGATTTTTTGCCAAACAGGACCAATCCTGTTTATTAGCTACTGCAACTCCTTTAGCTTTTCTAAAAGTGCTATTTTTGTTGCCTCAATATTGCATTAGATTTTGGCCTAAACTACCTTCAGCAGTTCTGTTTGCTCCTTATAAAGTTTTTGTTCAATTTCTTTGCTTGTCAACATGATTGCCAATCTTATTTATAAAGCTTTTGCTCAACCTCTTCCATATCCTTTGCTAAAACAGTTGATCACCTGTAAGGAATCTCAGTTTTTCCTAGAAGGCAGTAGATTGCAATATGTTCGGTTTCATGAAATGCAGCATTAGGCTCTGAAGTGATAAATGTTTTGTTCCCCTAAAAAGCTGTGTGGACTTCAATGAATTGTCAACCTTGTGTATAAACATTTTTGTCCTAGTATTGTAATACTGCCTAAAAAGGCATTTTGTACCCTTGATTTCCAAATCCTTAGTTTCTACTAAAAGGCATTTTTTTGGCCTCTATGCAGTAATGTGACAAATCCTTCAGTTTCCCCTAAAAAGGATTTGTTTGGACTCTAACCAGTGATTGTCAAATCCTTCATTTGAAGTAACAAAGCATTTTTTGGCCTCAACCAGTGATTGCCAAATTCTTCAGTTTCCATAAATAGGCTGTGTTGGCTCAAACACATCCCTTCCATATCTGGTGCATTAAACATGTATGGAATCCCAAGGTCATGGTGAAAAGGGGAGGGAAACAGGTTATAAAAAGGGTAGTATGGCTTGGTGTTCGATGGGTATGTATACATTGTTCTGTGGGTTTAGCATGAATTCTCATGGTAGGCTTCTGACTGATTAGTTGTCCCTGTTCTTGTGGAGTGGTGCTAAGTGCTGACATTGCATTCACCACACCCTTTGAATCACATGTTTTGGAGGTATTGTATGATCTGCTGGGTGGGTTATTTAAGTTTAAGGCTCCATTTTGATTACTCCTGTGATCATGATTATCCTGACCTATGCCTCCTGGCTCTATGAATTTGGATTTGATTTCCTTCCTGGTTTTGGACCTTAGTTTTTTTTACTTCCCCTCTGGTGCCTTTCCTCTACTGAGTGTTTGTGTCTGCATTGTCATAGTTACTTTAATCCACTTTATCTTTTCCTGTAGCTCCCTGTACTTAAAAGAGCAGAGACCATCACCCAGTTGTGGACCACAGCTTAAGTCGGGTCATGCAAGTAGGCAAGGACAGACAGTGGTTGTAGACAAGTGGGTGCACTTTTCCCAGACCGTGACATTTGACCAACTGTGGTTACATTAATGATGTTAGTAAACTGGACTGACTCTGATAAAGAGTTAATAAAATTCTATACATTATATCCCTCGAAAAACCTGATATTAGCCATACATATACAAAAGTTAACTTTTTAAGGCTGCTTTCACATCAGCGGATTTTGCCGATCGCGGCAGATGCGGTGAAAAAACTGCATCTGCCGCGATTACCGCATAACCGCTGCACTTGCGGCACAGTTGCGGCAAGCCCCATGCAATGTCTATGGGGCTTGCGGTAAGTGTGCGGCAGGTGCGGCAAGTGTGGTTTCAGCTGTGTTTTTTTTGCGGCCGCACCTGCCGCAAGTGCCGATACCGCACTTGCCGCACCTGCCGCAAGCCCCATAGACTTTGTATGGGGCTTGCCGCAACTGTGCCGCAAGTGAAGCGGTTATGCGTTAATCGCGGCAGATGCGTTTTTTTCAACGCATCTGCCGCAATCGGCAAAAACCGCTGATGTGAAAGTACCCTAAAATATCATAAAAGTTTCATAGTTTTTAAGGTTGAATAAAGATATAGGTCTATCAAATTCAGCCTGTAATGATGCCCTTAAGAAATGTAGTGTTTTCTTTAACAAATTTGCTGTTATGGCGCTTTCAGTTATCTTCTTCTGTTTGGAGTTTCCTTTTCAACTGGTGTCACTTTCTCACTGTTTTCCCACACTGCTTCATAAAAATGTTTGGCACAAGAAGGGATCTTTGTCTCATCAGACAATAAGTCTCTCATATTTTATAAAGTACTGTACTAACTATCAAAAATAATTAAAAAAGGTCCCTTTTACGCTTCCATAATTAGTTAGATCATTTATAAACATTTATTACAATAAGTTCTGGTGTTATTATTCCATAGGTAGTTACACAAAAGCATTTGGAAAGAACAAATAATAAAAAAAACCTTTAGTATCCAGTGCTTACCAATTAAGATGAAGACTCCCTGAGTAATTTCAATCTAGAATAAACTAATTAGGTTTGGTTTGATATCCATTCATTTCTTCTATTGCCTAAGAGCAAATTGTTTATTAGAGAAAGGTATCTCTCACAAATCAAATCAAACTGAGTAGACCATTATATTTAAGAGAAACTTTAGCCATCAGTCAATTAATGCATCATTTTCTCAAGACACTTTTATTTAACAGACATATCAAATTATTCACAATTTAGACATCATGCGATTCTATTAGAAAGTACAATTTATTGACAGCTTTTTTAATTCTCTTGTTACAAATAAAATTTTATTTGAGTAAGTGTGAAATAAATCCATCTATTTTTATTTATTTCATAACATAAAAAGTATGAGATCAATTACTATAGTTAGATATATTACGATAGAAATGCTTTTTTCAAAACAAATGTGCCTTTTTTATTGCTTTTTGTTCCAACTTGAATAAAGATTTTTCCATGTCTTTCCAGTAGTAATCTGCTAAATGAACAATTGCAAACTCTTTGGATTTGTTTGCAAAAAAAGTGGTCTTTTTTTATTAGTGTAGCAACAGGGAACCAACGTTTCGGTCCAACCTTGGACCTTGATCACGGTAGTTGCTGTAATTCATAGAAATATAAAAATCAATATATATACAGTGAACGATAAAAGAAAGAAAAGATATTTACATACATCACAATTCGCATAGACACTAATCCGACAGGTATCAATAAATACCTGTTACTTTGTTTCACACATGAATATAGATTATTTCTTATGAGAGTGAATAGCATGAGGAATGATATTCAAAAAGGAGACAGGGTCTGTTTCTGCTCGTCTTATTAAAAACTAGAGCAATGTTCATAGAGGTAGAGCTATAGGTATCAATTATTATCTAGATTTGTCAGATATGCCCAATACCCATAATAATCGGTGAATCCCTTAGTGAAATATTATATAGTCATTAATATTTATAAAGTGCTCTCATATGGGTAGTGGTGTTACTTGTTTCATTACCCTATGTTTGCTGCTTTCTTTCATGTATGGGGGCATGAATACCCCTTTCGGTATTGTAATCCTCCTGTGATATATATAGAGTAATGCATTAGTAAGATATAGGTACTGTATCAAAATATCTAGTTAATTAACTCTTATCAATTACCTGTATGCTCTATATAGGATCCTTGGATCCTGCGTTAGGGATACCTGTAAATAAGGAGGTACACATTAGGGGGCAGGATACCAAAGAGACAAGTCAATACATTATAGGAACATATTTGACATATAACCAACATGTAATACATAGTCTATCTCCAAAAACATACACTCTAAATATGTAAGTTACCAATGTACTAACAAACTCTATGGTCTCTTACCCTCCACTCGGTATACCAGCTCAGATACCAAATAATCGAGCAGGTGACAAGACCTCGAAGGGGTGGTAATCATACTCAATTACTTAGAAACAGAGAGAGCTATTGGATATACACATTGCAGACGTTACATCCGAATGGATAAAATAGGGAAATCGACTGGCCTTCTTGATCTGAGACTAATGTATTCTTTATAACCCCACCTTCTAGATATACTAAGGAGAGGGGAATTCCTCATCACCATTTTTAATAAAAATAGAAGAAGGAGCAAGCGACTATAGGGTGTGCTTTAACATATAATACTTTATTAAAGACGTGCTTGAATAGGTATAAAAAGGGGGGACATACAATATAAAACCAAACCACTTATACAGGCTTTAGTTCCAGGAATATTCACATATATTAGGAAGAGGACCTAAAATGCAGGTGCATATATATCCATATTTTAACCTTGCAGAGTAGGTATCCCATGGGATCATAAATATAACAGACTCCCTTACTCCACCTTGCATAGGACAGCTATAGATAGATGTTTATATTTGGGGAGATATATATGGGGGTAAGACCTTATATATAATTATCATAGGCCATGCAGTTATATCTGTACCCCCTAGAAATATTTCCCCTGTGCATAAGCTCAATTTGCATTTGCATTAGGCAAATATACAGGGGGCACAGACTTTATGCATAGATGTCAAGGGACCTGCGATTATATCTAAACCCCTTGCAAATCTTTCCCATATAGCAGAACTCTATGTGCATACACTAGGTGGATACAGAGGCAACCCCACTAGTCATATTTACAACAGATTGTGCCAAGAAAGACTTTCCAATAATAGACACCCACTCAGGGGAATCCCTATTTAGCAAGGTTCAAACAAGCACATGTATGTTTAGGTCTGAGATTCCATTACCTTATTTTGCCTGGATTAAGCCGGCAGCGCTCCGATGCGCATTTCGGTGTGTATACCTTTGTTAGGGGGCGTGGTAAGGGAAGAGAAAGGGGAGTTTTTAAAATCAGTACCGCCCAATCAGCATCCAGCATTATATGATACCATGGCGACGGGCACTAGCTCCGAATCATGTCAGCGGCGCGTCATAGCGTCGCGTCATGGGGAGGTGGAGCCAGGTCACGTGGTCCTAGACTTCCACCTCTCCATGGAGACAACGACGCCATGAACGCATGTCAGAGACGGCGGAAGCGCTTGTACAGATATACATATGCCTATGCTGACCAGCAATCATGAAATGTAGTAGTATACACTGATTAGTTATATTGTTATCTATAGTCGTGCACCTCGGAGAGTAAGAGACAATAGAGTTTGTTAGTACATTGGTAACTTACATATTTAGAGTGTATGTTTTTGGAGATAGACTATGTATTATATGTTAGAACTATAGAATTCGGGTTGGGACCCCCTGTGGATATGACCCTTTTTTTCAACAGCTTATATACAATCAACTGTTTCTTGGTGGGGTTTGTATACCCACCTAGGACAAATGAATACGATTATACAAGGATAACACTTCTCCTTTTGGAATATGGGCGACCTCATTTGTGTCACCCAGGAAGAAGATTGTACTATGTAATAATATGTAAGAACATAACTCTATCACTGTGAAAATATAATCATTTTACCATGTCATCCACAAGAAGATTGTTCATATGGACTCATATGTGACACCATTCTATGTACATATTGTGTTTCCACAACATGCAGGAAAACCTCCACTATCTTTGCTTATTATCTATCAAATCTAACACATATATCTCTCAAATTTAAGTCAATTTGATAACGAGGTCCATAATTTACTTATATCGCTGTAATGATACATATATAAGGAGCGCAACATTGAGAGATCACATGATGATCTCCCTGGTAACACGCTAATAAACAAGTGCGGTCACTTCCGGTGACACACTTTTGGTCCTACTGCGCATGCGCCGGCGTCTTCCAGCATTTCCATCCAGCTCTTGTAAAGGTGGGTGGTGTTTTTAACATGTATTTAATGAATGTGGTCACTATTGTGTTTTATGCTGCGGAAGAAGGACGTTGTCCGAAACATGTCCAGCGGGGACTGCGTTCCCATTCCATAGGTTTGATTTTATACTCACCTGAAACATGAAATAAAGGCTTAAAAATAAGGAGATACGTCTGGTGCTGGATTTCTATCATCAATTATCGTGGACTTGCAGTACGTCCTTTCCAGGCACCACCGGCCATAAAGAGAACTTGGTGAGCACCTTCCCTTACCCTTTCCCACATAAACTGATATATAAGGAGCGCAACATTGAGAGATCACATGATGATCTCCCTGGTAACGCGCTAATAAACAAGTGCGGTCACTTCCGGTGACGCACTTTTGGTCCTACTGCGCATGCGCTGGCGTCTTCCAGCATTTCCGGCCAGCTCCTGTAAAGAGCAGCTGCAGATCGCAATCACTGCACAAGCACACCCACCCGGACCAGGGACCTACCAAAAATGAAATAAGCTAAGCATAATACTTGAGATCCACTTATATTACAGCGCTATGCTGGACATAGATAGTAACTACTGTGTGGTGATTAGACACCAACATAGAGAACAATTAATACTGATCACAGCTAATCTGTTCATCAAATATGTTATCATAATGTATTGACTTGTCTCTTTTGTATACTAACCCCTAATGTGCACCTCCATATTTACAGGTATCCCTAACGCAGGATCCAAGGATCCTATATATAGCATACAGGTAATAGATAAGAGTTAATTAACTAGATATTTTGATACGGTGCCTATATCTTACTATTGGATTACTCTATATATATCACAGGAGGATTGAAATACCGAAAGGAGTATTCATGCCCCCATACATGAAAGAAAGCAACAGACATAGGGTAATGAAACAAGTAACACCACTACCCATATGAGAGCACTTTATAAATATTAATGACTATATAATATATTACTAAGGGATTCACCATTTATTATGGGATTGGGCATATCTGTACAAATCTATATAATAATTGATACCTATAGCTCTACCTCTATGAACATTGCTCTAGTTTTTAATAAGACGAGCAGAAACAGACCCTGTCTCCTTTTTGAATATCATTCCTCATGCTATTCACTCTCATAAGAAATAATCTATATTCATGTGTGAAACAAAGTAACAGGTATTTATTGATACCTGTCGGATTAGTGTCTATGCGAATTGTGATATATGTAAATATCTTTTCTTTCTTTTATCGTTCACTGTATATATATTGATTTTTGTATTTCTATGAATTACAGCAACTACCATGATCAAGGTCCAAGATTGGACCGAAATGTTGGTTCCCTGTTGCTACACTAATAAAAAAAGACCACTTTTTTTGCAAACAAATCCAAAGAGTGTGCAATTGTTCATTTACCAGATTTGCATTGTGGGTTCACCGGACCTCTCAATTGGCACCTCTACCTATGAAATAAAGCTCAGAGTGCACGCCTTCTACTATATTACAGTTTCCAGGAGTAATGACATGAACACCAAAATGTAGAATATTAAGTAACTAGATGTGGGCCCGATCCTATCATATCAAGAGGGCAGTGCTATCACTATGGGGGGCCCTATGGCACTGGGGGCAGCAACCATCTCTCCCCCCTGTGCGGTCTCTTTCCCCTGTGCTCTCTCCCAATGCATGTAAATAAATATATTTTTAGTTAAAATCCTGTTAGTTTTTTTTAATAATTTCTATTGCCAGCCAAGGTATCCTAGTCAGCTGGAATTCTCAACATGGTGAGGTCCAAGTGCTCTGGGCCCCCCTACACTAAAAATTGCAGCCAGCAGCTGCCCCAGAATTGGCACCTCCATGAGAGATTCCAAAACTGGTGGTTACCCTGCTCTTCCAGCTGCCGTGTAGTGGTGGTAGACTGGGTATTAAGGGGTTAATATCAGCTTTTTTTTGGCAGCTGATGTCAAGCCCTATTGCTAATGATAGCTGTCAGTATGACAGCTGACCATTTGCAATACTTTCAGTAAAGTTTAAAAAAAAACACAACACCAAGAGAAATCCTTTATTACATACAAAATAAACAGAGATGCCTCATTATCCATTTTATTAGCTCCCATCAATTTCCTCTCCGACATAATCTTGTAATTATTGTAATCTTGCATTGGGACGGTGTGATGTGTCACGCCGCCACCATCTTTGTATACTTAAGTGTCCAAAGAGGGCAGCCATGTGTTTATGTCTGTGCATGTGTATGGTGTGTGCGTATGTGCATATAATAATAATAATAAAGCTTTATTTATATAGCGCCAACATATTCCGCAGCGCTTTACAATGTATATGTGTGTGTGCTAGGGATGGGCGAATCTACTTGTTACTACTCGGTACTCGCCGAGTAGTAAGGGATTAGCCCGACTCGTTACTGTGCGAGTAATCGCAGGGATTACTCGCACAGTAACGAGTCCGGTCCCCCCCCCCCCCCCGTCCTAAGTTAGGACTGGGCTGGGGGGAGCATGGAGTGAAGGAAGGGAGGGGGGAGAAATTCTCCTTACCTCTCTTCCGGCTGTCTGCTTTCTGCTGGGCTCCGGGTCCTGCGGGCTGCGGCAGCTCTGGGATCCTAGAGCCCGCCTGCTCTCCCTGTGTACAGACATCTATGTCTGTACACAGAGATGTAGTAGAGCTGAGATTGTTCTCAGTCTGCTCACTCCCTGTGCATAGACATATATATCTATGCACAGTAGTGATGGGCGAATCCTAAATTACTCGGAATCGCTTGACTCTAGCGAGTCCGAGCCCAGGACTCGCTACTCGTTGCGAGTCTAGCGAGTCCAATGTTAATGAATGGGGAAGCGAGTAATAGCGAGTAGTGTGAGATTTACAACTCGCAGATGTGTCTCGGAAGCTTCAGCCTGAAGCAATCCTAGTTTTGTCATTTATTTGCATTGCTCGTTTACTTTGTAAGTAATCGCTGACTCGCACAGATAAGATCCTGTCTCCTCTGTGTTGGCTGCCAGCTCCAGGGTCCTAGAGCCCGCCTGCTGCCTGATGTAGCAGAGCTGAAATTGTTCTCAGTCTGCTCATTCCCTGTGTACAGACATGAATGTCTGTGCACAGAGATGATGTAGCAGAGCTGAGATTGTTCTCAGTCTGCTCATTCCCTGTGCATAGAGATCTATATCTATACACAGGGGATGTAGCAGAGAGGACATCGCGTTTTGGACTGCGTCGGACGGAAGAGGATTTTTTTAATTAAAGATGGAGTCCCTAATGGCTTTTTTTTTTATTTCTAATAAAAAATTTTCTTTGTGTTGTGTTTTTTTTAAAACAATTTAATAGAAATTCATGGCGGTCATGTCTAATATTGGCGTGACCACCATAAATTTCGGGCTTAGGGCCAGCTGATAATACAAAGCTGGCCCTAACCTCTTTATTACCCAGCGTGCCACCGCTACCAGGGCCGCTGGAAGAGCGGGGTTCAGCGTCAGAGGATGGCACTTCAATGAACGCGCCATCTTCTGGGGCGGCTGCGGGCTGCAATTTGCTTGGGCATCCCTGCGCTGCGGATTCCAGCCCCCAGCTGCTTAGCTGTACCTGGCTAGACATAGAAATTGCGCGGAGCCCCACGCATTTTTTTTAAATTATTTCATGAAATTCTGAGATTCTGACTCTGAGACTCTGACTCTGAAATTCATTAAATAATTTTAAAAAAATGCGTGGGGCTCCGCGCAATTTCTATGTCTAGCCAGGTACAGCTAAGCAGCTGAGGGCTGGAATCCGCAGCGCAGGGATGCCCAAGCTTTCTGGGCACCCCCCGCTGCAAATTGCAGCCCGCAGCCGCCCCAGAAGATGGCGCGTTCATTGAAGCGCCATCCTCTAGCGCTGAACCCCGCTCTTCCAGCGGCCCTGGTGGCGGTAGCACGCTGGGTAATAAAGGGGTTAATACCAGCTTTGTTATACAAGCTGGTATTAAGCCCGAGATTCTTAATGTCAGGCCACGTTTGACCCAGCCACTAAGAATCTCCAATAAAGGGTTAAAAAAACACAGAGAAAATTTTTTATTTGAAATAAAAAAAAAAGCCATTAGGGACTCCATCTTTAATTAAAAAAATCCTCTTCCGTCCGACGTAGTCCAAAACGCGATGTCCTCTCTGCTACATGCACAGGGAATGAGCAGACTGAGAATAATCTCAGCACTGCTACATCATCTCTGTGAGCAGGCAGGTTCTAGGACCCTGGAGCTGCACAGAGAAGACAGCTGGACTCAGCTCGCAAAGAAACAGCAGTTACTTTGCGAGTTTCCCTGCTATCACTGGCACAGTAGCCAGTGATGACTCGCACGAGTCCAATGCAAACAATGGCAATCCTAGTTTTGTCAGCGTTTCTGACAAAACTAGGATTGATATTGATTTGCATTGGACTCGTGCGAGTCATCACTGGGAAACTCGCCGAGTACCGAGTCCTGCGAGTCCCTTACTACTCGCCGAGTAACGAGTCCTAGCGAGTAGATTCGCCCATCCCTAATGCACAGGGATGTAGCAGAGTGGACATCGCGTTTTGGACTACGTCGGACGGAAGAGGATTTTTTAAAATAAAGATGGAGTCCCTAATGGCTTTTTTTTTATTTCTAATAAAATAAAATTTCTCTGTGTTGTGTTTTTTTTAAAACAATTTAATAGAAATTCATGGCGGTCATGTCTAATATTGGCGTGACCGCCATAAATTTCGGGCTTAGGGCCAGCTGATAATACAAAGCTGGCCCTAACCCCTTTATTACCCAGTGAGCCGGAAGAGCGGGGTTCAGCGCCAGAGGATGGCGCTTCAATGAACGCGCCATCTTCTGGGGCGGCTGCGGGCTGCAATTTGCAGCAGGGGGTGCCCAGAAAGCTTGGGCCTCCCTGCGCTGCGGATTCCAGCCCCCAGCTGCTTAGCTGTACCTGGCTAGACATAGAAATTGCACGGAGCCCCACGCATTTTTTTTATATTATTTCATGAAATTCATGAAATAATAAAAAAAAAGGGCTCCCCTATATTCTTGTGTCTGACCAGGTACAAATAGGCACCTGGGGGTTGGGGGCAGCCCGTCGCTGCCTGCTGGATCCGGCTGGTTCCATTAATATGGCGAAGCCCACGTCATTTTTTTTCTGAAAAATCAATAAAACAATCCTAAAAAATGGACTGCATCTTTATTAACCCCTCGCCCATGGTCCAGGGGTTAATAAAGATGCAGTCCGTTTTATTTATATTGTTTTATGGATTTGTGCATGTGTGTATGTGCGTGTATGCACATGTGTGTGCATGTGCTTGTTGTGAGGCAGTGACCGGTGTCATCTATGAAGGTTGGTATGTATCTCCCAGAACGTGCTCTGAAACCTTATAAGATCTGCTGGAGTCTTTCTCCATTCTGTGTCTTCCATCATTCTCATGTCCAGGAATGTGTTTAAAACTGGGCTTGCAGCACAGGGCGGGGTTCTCAGTTGGAGCCAGGTAGACAGAGCAAGAGAAGCTCTGTCTGCTTGCTGTGTGCCGTTTAAATTCTTATTGAAACTTGTCAATTATTAAATGACTAATGAGAAACAGTTTATTTTCAGTTAATTACAATAAATAATATTTGTCCTCTGATTCTGTTTGCAAATCGGGTCTGAGGCTGTCAGGTTCACCCTGGACAGCCCCAGACCTGATGCTACCATGATGTGAAGGCAGCCTTAGACTTCTAGCTTAGTGAAAATTTAATTAAATTGAATGATCCTAAATCCACAATTAGATCATATAAACTGCATGATGTGAACACAGTAGCAGTGAGACACCAAAGATGATCGTATCTCACACAAAGCAAAACTTTGAGAATTACAGTATATCTAGTATATCTACAGTATAACTAGGTCAACATAACATCAATGAACTTTAATGGTAGGTATTAGAGGAGATAAATAAAATTCAGGATATGCCAACCAATTAGAAAAAAATTGTTGACATGCTAAATATGTTGGATGGTTCAACTTTATAACATGCAACTGAAAGGGTTAGGTTACATTCACATGGTGCGCTAGTGCACCGCTAGTGTCCCATTTTTTTATGGATGCTGTGAAATTCAATGAAATGCAGTGATGTTGGCTGTCCTAGCCAAGTCAATGCATTTCACAATTTTGCATTCAGATGATTTGCTTTGTGTGGATTTGCTTTTGGGCTCAAAAGCGGATCCGCACAAAGAATGAGCATGTCAAGTTTTTTTGACAATTTATGCTGCGGTAATTACTCACCTCCCATGGTAATCTTCAGCAATGTTCTCATTCTGGGAGGCTGCAGGACCTGTGAGTAATCTGGTGCTCGAGGACCTGTCACTGCACCATGCGACTTAGTGACGCCACTCAGTCACATGCACAGGGTCCTAGAACCACGGAACACTGCAGCCTCCGAGAATGAGAATATCCCTGGACCTCACCATGGGAGCGCGTGGAGGGTAAGTACCGTATATACTCGTGTATAAGCCGACCCGTGTATAAAGCCGAACCCCCTATTTTTGCCCCAAAAATCTGGAAAAACCTATTGACTCGTGTATAAGCCGAGGGTGGACCCCAGCACAGGTACACAGCCCCCAGCAGTGTGGTATACAGGCCCCCCCCCAGTGGTAGTATATAGCAGCCCCAGTGGTAGTATACAGCAGCCCCAGTGGTAGTATACAGCAGCCCCAGTGGTAGTATACAGCAGCCCCAGTGGTAGTAAACAGCAGCGCCAGTGGTAGTAAACAGCAGCCCCAATGGTAGTATACAGCAGCCCCAGTGGTAGTAAACAGCAGCCCCAGTGGTAGTAAACAGCAGCCCCAATGGTAGTATACAGCAGCCCAAGTGGTAGTATACAGCAGCCCCAGTGGTAGTATACAGCAGCCCCAGTGGTAGAAAAACAGCAGCCCCAGTGGTAGTAAACAGCAGCCCCAGTGGTAGTATACAGCAGCCCCAGTGGTAGTATACAGCAGCCCCAGTGGTAGTATACAGCAGCCCCAGTGGTAGTATACAGCAGCCCCAGTGGTAGTAAACAGCAGCCCAAGTGTATGTAACAGCGAATGTGTTTAAACCAGTGGTTGCATCACAGGCCGGGTATTCAGCTAGCCCAGTGGTAGACAGAGCACAGTGCTTGCTGCTTGCAGTCCGTGGTTAAAATCAGAACTGCAGTTATTAAATAGACTCCAGTGGAGTAAACAGCTAGTCCCAGTGTAATTACAATAAACATTGTCCTCTGATTCAGTTTGCAAGTGGTGTTCAGGCAGTAGTTCACCGGACAGCCCCAGACTGTATTGCTACCCATGATGTGAAGCGCACCTTAGACTTCTAGCCTGTAGTATAAAATTGTAATTAAATGATGTATCTAAATCCACAATTAGATCATATACACTGCCATGATGTGAATAACAGTAGCAGTGGTACACCAAAGAGATCGTATCCCACAGCAGTAACTTGAGAATTACAGTAATCCTAGTATATCACAGTATAACTAGGTCAACATAACATCAAGAACTTAATGGTAGGTACTAGAGAGCCTAGGGTAAAAGTCAGGAGGTATCCACACCCATCAGGGTAAAACAATTGTTGACATGCTAATCCTGTGGAGGTCCAACCTAGTAACATGCACTCGCACAGGGTGTAGAGTGTACATTCACATGTGCTGCTAGTGCCACCGCTTGAAGGGTGCCCATTTTTTTATGGATCTGTGAATCTGAATGCAGTGATGTGGCTGCTCCTGCCAGTCCATGCATTTCACAATCTCGCATCAGATGATCTTGCCTTGGTGTGGATTGCGGGATCCAAAAGCGGATCGCGCACGAAAGAATGAGCATGTCAAGTTTGACAATTATATAACCTGCGGTGACTTACCACCTCCCATTGGGAACTTAGCACTGTTCTCACTGGCGAGATTGCAGGGACCTGCAGTGCATATTTGGTGCTCAGGACCGTCACTGCATCATGCGACTAGGACGCCACTCCAGCTCACTGCAGGCTCCAGAACACCGGACACTGCACCTCCGATGACTATATGCCTGGGGAGCTCACCAATTGGCTGAGCTCGTGTACAGGTATAAGTAATTAGCGCAGCAGATAATGCAACACATTCACACACAAGGCTGCAGTTTTGTGAAGATCTATTTTTGGTGTAGTTTCTGCACTAAAAACAGATTCTCACAAAAAGCAGCCAAAATGCTGTGTGGAATGTAGCCTTAAATGAAAGTTGTAGTGTTAATGTATTTTTGTGATATGTTTTTGTATTGCTAGAATCTACAGGGTGGGCCGGCCATTTATATGGATCACCTAAATAAAATGGGAATGGTTTGTGATATCAACTTCCTGTTTGTGGCACATTAGTATATGGGAGGGGGAAAACTTTTCCAGATGGGTGGTGACCATGGCGGCCATTTTGAAGTTGGCCATTTTGGATCCAACTTTATTTTTTTCAATGGGAAGAGAGTCATGTGACACATCAAACATATTGAGAATTTCATAAGAAAAACTATGGTGTGTTTGGTTTTACCGTAAGTTTATTCTTTCATAAGTTATTCAAAAGTTTATAACCACTTATAAAATGTTTTCAAAGTTCTGCCCATTGTGTTGGATTGTCAATGCAACCCTTTTCTCCCACTCTTGACACACTGCACACAGAAGAAATGCTAGCACAGGCTTCCAGTATCCGTTGTTTCAGAGCTGCACATTTCGTATCTTCACAGCATAGACAATTGCCTTCAGATGAGTGATAAAGGCAAAATTTTTGTGAATGGTAAAGTTAACAAACAAAACCACGTTATTGGTCTGATACTAACCCAAGAAAATGAGGATTAATGAGACCCAGACTACAGTGTCGGTGCTAATGGGAGCAAACTGACAGATAAAAGAATATTGTGGTCAGACAGAGCGCTTCACTGGGACACTCTAGTGGAGTTGCATTCAAGGTTGTGCAGGCAAATCGTCCTTTAGGAGGAGGATCAGACAGAGCTGAGGACGATTTGCTCATACAAGCTCTGATAAAACTACGCAAGAGCATCCCAGTGAAGTGCTCTGTCTGACCACAATATTTTTCTGTCTATCACTTCCCCTTCTTGAGTGTTGTGGGTAGAGGAGCATGGGCACCTTGAACTGTTAGCTATATGACCTTTGTCAGGCATGCGCGATACTTCTGGTTCACATGGGCTGGCCTTGGATTACCAGGCCCCAGCACAGAACCAGGATGCTACACCTTACACCTTTTGATGTTCAATCTCTTGTCCTTGGGTTGTGCATGCAATGATGTGCACCAACCTGGATAGGTGTAAGCCTATCACCACTTTCCTCTGCACATGCCACTAGAACACCAGATTTAGCTCTATGAGCGCCCCTTGTTTCCTTTTTGCTATTACAATGGGGGCAAACTGGGCAGTTATCCAGACCCCGCAATCTCTTGGGGGCCCCATGGTGTGTAGCTGGAGTTCTACTGATAAAAGCTTAAAACAAAATTGAAAAATCATACAAAATACACATATTTGGTAATGATGCATTTGTAAGAGTCTGATCTATCAAAATATAAAGTAAATTGATCTGATCGGTAAATGGCGTAATTTAGAAAAAAAAATCAACCCCCCAAATTTATGATTTTTTTAGCGGCTGCAACTTTTTACAATAAAAAGCATTAAGAGACTATGAAAACTTCAAATCTTCCCAAAAAAGGATATCAGTAAAAACATCAGTTTATGGAGCAAAAAATAGGCCCAGATTAAAAAATACAAACATTACAAGTTTCGAAAAATGGTGACAAAAGCTAAATTTTTCTATTTTTTTTTTAAAATTGTAAAGAATTATTTTCACCACTTATATAAAGACTAAAATTCTCTAAAAGACTAAAAACTCTATTGCTTGAAAAATATATATGGTCAGCGGTCTGTTTGCACTCTTTACTGGGGGAGGAGGCAGGGGAAATTAGTCAAAGTTTGTGTTGATTGCTAATTAAAATATCTTCTGTTCTGACTAGGGATTAAGGGTTTTTTTTTTCAGAAAATATTGTTTATTTAAGTTTAGCATAACAAGTATCAAACAGTAAAGAAGGGTAAGACATAATAAAGTAAAAAGAAAATAAAAATAATACATGAGAATATCCTACAATAGTAGAGCCAGAATACATGAAGGCACACAATAGAGATGGCGAGCGACCCCCCCTTTGAGGATAATGAAGGGGCAGACATCAGAGCATGCCGGGGCCACTGGTAGTGTAATCCCGTGAGCCTCCCAGTACTCTGGCAGGCAGAATAATCAGAATAATGCTAGATTGAGATGTAGAAAAGAGAAAGGACCAAGAGGGCAGGAGGGAGTAGCAGGGGATCAAAGGAGGAGGAGGAGGAGGGATAAGCGGGGGAGCAGCATTCAAAATGTCCAGGTCATGTCTGCGCATTTCGCAGAAGAGACTCAAGTAGAGGGCCATCCCGGTAATACCACCAAGGAGACCAAAGCTGCTTGTGCTTTTCCCAGGTCTCATGGTCGTGGTCCATAAGTCCCTCGATGCGGCATATCCTGTCTATTTCCTTTACCCATTCTCCAATGGAGGGGGCGACTGTTGATTTCCAGTGTCGCGGGATCAAGACCCTGGCCGCCATCAGGCAGAAACGAAACTGACCACGTTTGCACGATTTGAGTGAACCTGGGATAAGGGACAGAAGCGCGATTTGTGAAGAAGGTGGATGACATATTCCTGAGATAGACTCATAAATCGAGAATATTGAAAGCCAATAGGCTTGAATGGGGCCACATTGCCACCAAATGTGTAGCATAGTACCCGGCCCTTCGCCACACCTCCAGCACAGGTCGGGTACTGAGGGAAACATTTTATGAAGGAGCGCTGGGCACCTATACCACCTAGTTAAGATCTTATAATTCGTCTCCTGAAAGCTGCAGGACACCGACAACTTATGCGTCAGTGCAAAAATCTTAGCCCGGTCAAAGTCAGAGAACGTCATCCGCAGGTCAGATTGCCAGGCCCCTACAAATGAGGGATGGCAGATGGGCCCGCATCTGAGAGCACACCATATAAAAGGGAGATGACGTGAGCAGGAGGCTCAGTTAAGAGAAACAATGCTTCTAAGCCTGAGAGTGACTTCCCCCGCAGAGATTGGAGAAACGCGTCCAACTGAGAGACCTCCAACCAGGACCCCTGCCCTCCAACGACCCTCTTTCCCCCCCCCGCATACCCCCTGCGCTGCTCCGCCACTCGAGCCAGACAAAGTTCGTCGCTAACACGCCAAGCCAGAAAGACCCGTCTCCCAGACATCGGGGGAAAGTCAGGATTATTAAACAAGGGCGCAAGTAGGGATGGATGATCGCCATCACGTCCCCCCCCTCACCACAAATCCCAATAGTCCAGCACCACACGTGTTAGTTGGGGAAACAACGAAACCAGGGGACGGGAACTCCTCTGGATCCATGGTAGCCACTGCAGCGGGAAGGGCGAAAGGAGGTTCTCGACTCTCACCCATTGCTTGTGACATTGATTATACTTCCAGTCTAAAATTCGGGATAAGAGAAAGGAATGGTAAAAGCGTTGAAAGTTAGGTAAGCCCGCCCCACCCCTCCGCTTCGAATCGGTCAGGGTCGAGAAGCGAACCCGGGGTCTCGCCGAATTCCATATAAATTTGCGTAATGCAGAGTGCAGGCAGCGAAAGAAAGTGGGAGGGACGTCCGTAGGGACCGTCTGAAACAAATAGAGGAATTTAGGCAGAATGTCCATTTTTATGGCATTAATACGGCCAAACCAGGATAACTGGGTACTGCGAAGTCTCTTGAGTTCAAGAAGTGTGGAGTGCAAGAGTGGGGAATAGTTAAGAGCAAATAAGTCCCTGGGGTCTCCAGGAATAGAGATACCTAAGTATTTCAAGCCCCTGTCTACCCATCGGAAAGAAAAGGAAGACTGAAGCTGGGCGACTAATGGGCCTGGAAGCGTTAGGTTCATCACTTCTGTCTTGGAATAATAACTTTGAAATTAGAAACCTCACCAAACCTCGTAAATTCCCGCATGAGCACCGGGAATGCGACCAAGGGATTAGCAATATAGACCAAATGGTCGTCTGCATAGAGGGCCAAATTGAAATGTTCCCCGTGTATCTGGACTCCTCTAATATCCGCGGATCCTCAGTGCACACGCCAGGTGCTCCATCGCGATGGCAATACAACAGGGGTGACAAAGGGCACCCTGTCGCGTCCCGTTAGAGACCCCAAAGGCCGAGGAAAGGAGCCCATTGACCCTCAACCGAGCAGTGGGGCCGTGATAGAGTGCCTGTATCTTCCCCATGATAACCGGTCCTAAGCCCAATTGCCTCAAAGAAGCAAAAAGAAACTCCGAGCCCAGGCGGTCAAATGCCTTTTCGGCATCAACCGAGAGGAAGCATGCAGGAATCTTATTGTCATGAACGTAGTCTGAGATGAGTAACGTCTTAATGGTGTTATCTCTAGCCTCGCAGCGCAGGATAAACCCAGTCTGGTCATAATGGATAGAAGCCGGCAATAGTGGGCCAAGTCTGAAGGCAAGAATTTTGGCAAGGATCTTTACGTCAAGATTTAATAGGGAGATAGGACGATAACTAGCTCAGGATAGGGGGTCCTTCCCTGGCTTTGGTATGACCGTTATCGTGGCCGCCAGTGTCTGGGGAGCGAAAGGGCATGAGTCAGAAAAAGAATTATAAAGGGAGGTTAGTTGCGGGGCCAGTTCACGCGCAAATAATTTATAAAAGTTTGTTGAGAAACCGTCAGGGCCTGGGCTCTTCCCGTTAGGAAGTGCAGCGATAGTATCAGACACCTCCTGATCCGTAAAGGGCAATTCTAAAGTCTCCGAGTCTCCCTCAATGATGGGTGGCAGCGGCGTGTCTCAATATAGTCTGACACCCGGCGTCGGAAGTCATCGGTGGGCATGTCCGCTAAGGACCTCTAAGATTGTATAAAGATTTATAGTAGTCCCCAAACGCCTCCACTATGTCGCGTGGCCCGTGGAGAAGACCTCCCAGTCTCGACTTAATAGAAGGAATGAAAGTGGAGGGAGTCGGGGGTTCAAGAATCTAGCCAACCCTCTCCCCGGCTTGTTTGAGAACTCATACAAATATTTACGGAAGCGGTCTTGTTGGCGACTAGACGTCGTGTCCATGATTGTACGTAGGTCCGATCGAGCTTTAGTGAGGTCCGCAAGAAGCTGTGGAGATTGTGACTGTTTATGTCTGGTCTCCAACTGGTGTATAGACGTCATCAGATCTGAGACCTCACGCGTTTCCTCGCGTTTCAATCTAGCCCCCTGCTGAATGAGAATCCCCCGAATGACACTCTTTAGAGCTTCCCCACCACAAGGGGAGGGCTGTAGGGTCTGCCTCGTGATCACTAAGAAGTTCGTGATTGCAGAGCGGACCGCCAACAGCAAGACAGTTGCCTCAGTAGTCCGGGATTGAGTGACCAAGTCCACTCCGTCGGCGCCAAACCCGAAAGGCCAAGGGACAGAAAAATTGGAGCGTGATCCGACCAGATCATGGAACCAATGTCCACGACAGGGTCAGCTAGTAAAGTTTGTGGCTGATCAGAAAAAGATCAAGTCGACTGTACATATCATGCACAGCCGAGTAGTAAGTGTAATCCCTGACCCTCGGGTTCAGAAGCCGCCAGACATCAACCATTCTAATCTCAAGGAGCCTAGTCTTCAAAGATTCCAGGTGAGAAACAGGCACAGAGGATCTACGAGTAGAGGAGTCCAGGTCACGATCAAAAACAAAATTAAGGTCACCTCCCAGTATCACCGAACCCTCTGCGAAGTCCGCCAGGGTACGTAGGTAAGACAGAAGTCTACGGGCCGGGTCCTGATTTGGGAGGTATAGGTTGGCGATTGTGAGGATGTCATTCGCAATCTGCAGCTTCAGGAGGACGAATCTACCCTGCGGGTCTATTCTGGAGTCAAGGACCCGTGCCTGTAAGGATCTATGAAGAGCCACACTGACCCCTTTGGACTTAGCATCCGGGTTTGAACTGTGGTACCATCTGTTGTACTGTTTATGTTTTATCAAGGGGATTTTTCTGCTCTGAAATGCGTTTCTTGTAAAAGGAGAATATGTACATGTTTTTTGTGCATGATGAGAGAGAACCTGGGAACGCTTTTCAGGGATGTTAAAGCCCCTAATGTTCAAAGAACACGTGTTGAGCCTGGACATGATGAAGCCTGGGGAGGGTGAGGAGGTGGGTTCAAGAGAGGGAAGGGAAGAAGAGAGGAGAGCTGACTAGCAGCAAAGCAGAAAGGGAGAAAAGGAAACGGATTAAAAGAAGGTGAAAAAGAAAAGAGAGAAGAGAAACAGAACGAAATAGGTGAATCGGACCAGGAATCTGATTCCGGTCCCAGAGGTCTGAGAGTGAAGGACCGTCAGACCAAGAAAGTAAACAGTAAACTCTGTAAAGTGTGTCAGAGACACTCCCTATATGTGGGGTAACCAGAACGCGGCAAAGATCCCGCGCACCCGAGTCCCAACCACAGCCCTTACTAAATGCGGTGTCCCTAACAGGTAAAAGGCGGGTATAAGAACTCAGCAAGTAAACACAGCAATAATAAAACACAAAAAGCAAATAACAATAATAAACAAGATGGCGAGTTAGTGCAGCCGAGTATCCCAAAATTGTAACTTATAAAACCTCAGGGGGAAGGGAGGTTGGGGGTCAAAAGGAGAGAAAAGGGAGGGTAAGGTGAGGTGGGGAGGGTAGGAAAGGGTTGGCAGGGAGGGAGGGGGAAGGGAAGGGAGGGGCGGGGGTGAGGGAAAGGGGGGAGGGAGGTACTGAGGGTATGAGGGGAGGGGAGGTCAGATTTGGGAGGCACATATAAGGTGGGACGTCACAACTGTCCTCTAAGCGGGACAGTCTGGTCAGCAAGGACCACCTCCCAGGAACAACAGCGACCAAGGGGAAGGCCTCCGCCGGAGGACAATAGTCTTCAAGAACAAAATACCTCAGCAAAGATGCAAGATCCACCAGGAGGCCCCCGACAGGACCCCATCTAGGAAGAAAAAAAGAGCAAGAAAGGTCCCAATGCAGAAGTTCAGGTGGTAGCTACAGGAGACGCCGATTGATGTTTAGGGCCTCTCTTCCTCTTCCGGGCCTCAGTGGAGGGCAACCGCAGTGCAGGTATAGGGCCACCCGCGGAGGAAGGTGGACAGTTGAGGCCAATTGAGGATGGGCACCAGGGGCAACCCAGCGCTGAGCAGAACTCAGGGGCGTCAGTTGGAGATCTGAGGACATGCATCCCAGAGTCCCTGCGAACTTGGAGCTGAAAGGGAAAGCCCCACGAATAAGGAATCGCCTGTTCCCGGAGAATGTCCAGCAGGGCGAGGGCCGTAGGGCCAACGTGATGGGTGAGAGATCTGCCAAAGGCTGGATAGATTCACCATTAAAGTCAATGGATTCAGACTCTCTCGCTCTCCTCATGATGTCATCTTTCAGTTGATAGAAATGTATTCTGCAAATAATGTCCCTGGGGTGGGATGAGTCAGCTCGCTTAGGGCCCAAGGACCTATGAGCCCTGTCCATCTCAATATGGTCGTCTCGGGGTCTGTCTAGCAGGGAATTGAACACACGTAGCAAAACTGGGGTGATATCACGGGGTGCCACTGACTCAGGGATACCTCGGAGCTGTATATTATTCCGTCTATTACGGTTTTCGGAATCTTCCAACATATCCAGCACCGTGTGGAAGTTTTGTTCATGCAGGTCAAGGCGTTGTTGTTGTTGTTTCACTAAGAAGGAGAGATCAGCAACTTCCGGGTTACTGTCTGGACCGAGCCTGAAGCTTAGTAGTATCCTCTCTGAGTGACCCGATCTCTGACCTACAGACAGCTTCTAGTCTTCTTATGTACACCTCCATATCATCTTTAGTAGGCAGACACTGCATCCCAGATCTAATGTCATGTAGGTCATCTGCCTGGGAGGGAGGGGGGTCATTGAGCTGAGGCCCTGCAGGGGAGCCAGGGAAGGAAGCGTCTGCAGGCCGAGGGTCACAGGAGCTATGAGGAGAGGCTTGACCATATTCTGAGGCAAGGGCAGAGGGTCCATGTAGAGGCTGGAGACGGGCTAGATGTATGAGTACTGGCACCAGATTGTCCCGGGCATGTTTTCCTGTGTTAAATGTTTGAGCTGCAGCAGCGTCTCTCCCTCTGGTAGGAGGGAGGGGGAGTGAGACGCTCGTCCATCTTGCCCTCTGTCTCCAGTAATGGCGGCGTTCGCGCCTTTTCCTGCGCCCCCCTCTCCCCCGTTCGGTACCTTAAGTGCTGATGTGTGGAATCCGACACACTCCTGGTGTTCCACCGGGTTGTACGGAGTTGATGTCTGCTTTGAACTGGGTGTCGGATTCCCGGAGCGTCTAGCCCCTGCTGCAGTGCTGGAAGCCATTGCAGTGGGGCTGGATGAGTGGTGGCAGGCACCCGGCGGGATAAAAAACTGGGTTATGTCTCGTTTACCGGGCATCTGACGAAATGCAGCTGTCCACCCCGGGTCCAGAGACTGTAGCTGTACAAGGGTCCACCGAGCAGGCTTATAATTGCAAATGCAGGCTGTGTAAAAGGATCAGGCACAGGAGCTCTCCTCAAGTGCGACTTGTCCCCGCCATGTCCAGGTCACGCCCCCGGGATTAAGGGTTTAATCCATTATGTGCTGCTTTAGGATGATCAAGAAAAAAAAAACTATATTTGGTATCTGCATACTCATACTGACCTGAGTAATTATATTGCGAGTTTTACCATATATTTAACATTGTATTTAAAAAAAATCAAAAAACCACTGTGGAATTGCACTTTTTTTTAAATGTTTTTCCTATTTTTTCAATACCTTTTAATATAAAGATAAACAAAATTATGGCTCTTGGAAGAAGGGAAGAAAAGAACAAAATGAAAAAATGGAAACTCGAGAGTGAAAGGGTTAAAATCATTGTAATAACCACATAAAAGTAGCAGGAGCACCCCCTGTAGGTTGATTTTTTGGATGTTCATGATTGGTTTACTAACAAACTATAAAAATCATATTCATAAAATGTAATTAGGGTTAGCGTACCTCCTTAATTGCTAAATTTGTATGAGGCAGTAAATTAAACTTTTCCACTAGTGACCACTTAGTGACGCATAACAACACAAGACAGGAAAATTGTCATAGAGATTAAGCTAAATAATAAAATGTAACTTTTTTGTGGAAAGATACACTTTATTATGAAGTATATAGGAGCTCTTTGTTAAAAAGTGAATACAAGTGCATCTCAATAAATTAGAATATCATCAAAGAGATCATTTATTTCAGTGTTTAAATACAAAAAGTGAAACACATATAGCTTCTGGCGTACTTCCTGTCAGAGCAGTGGATTGTGGGATTCGGCCTCATCCTAACAGAAGTGGTTGACATATCCCACCAGGTAAGTATATAATAGAAGATGCTTCACAATTGTTGTTTTATGATTAATCTATCAAAACTATTTTTGGTGGGCAATCCAGAATTTTCAAAGTAGACTTTGAATCTTTTATACAGGACAAATAAACTTCAAACATGTAAAATAACTCTTTGCTGTGAACCATTTCTAATGACATAGACCTGGGAAATTGCCGCGGTCAAAGTTATGACAATACAATGAGTGGAAAATACAATGGCCTGCAAGCCAAAGAGAGAGAGAAGAACAATCTTGCTCCTGGATTCCTTGTATGGCACACTCTTTAAATCTGGTTGCTAAAAATGCTGTAGAATGCTTGCTGTGGAAGACAGTAGTGTACTGTTGAAACGTGTCATGGCAGCACAAGGGGCCAATAAAGGTCTGATTTAATCCATATCCTTGTCTTATTCACCCTAGTGCTCCACTAGCCGATAAATTTAGTTTCCTTTGTATGCTATTACTCCCTTTAGGGAGATCGGCAGGAGCTGCTCTGGCTGGAATGAATATCATAACAAGTGGCAAGGAGATGCTTTTTCCTTGGTGATTATCCACTTCATCGTAGGACTGCAGTGACGTGTATCTGGTTTCCGTGGTCACGTGACGCGGAAATCTGGACAAACAACACCGAGGAGCCACAGCAATACCATACGAAGGCCACCGCATCCAGAGGGCAATTGTACCCAAAGGAGGCATTACCCGGAGTTGGCGGGGGCGCACAACCCCTAAAGGTGAGCGACCAATTGGCCTTCCATATTGGTAGTGTTCCCAGAAGGTTCTTTAACAGGTGCACTCTCTTTCTTTTTTACGTTGCTTCTCCGCTTGACATCCAGAATGGCCTTGACCTTGAAGACCTCACCAGCAGAAACGGGAGAAGGATGTGAACTTGGATCCCGGGAGTAGTGTCAGAGAACGACTGGCTTAAGGATAGACACTTGTAATGAGTTGTGGATCCGCAAGGAAGATGGCAGTCTCAACTGGTAGCATACCTTGTTGATCCTCCAGAGAACCTCAAAGGGACTGATGTACTAAGGAGTGAACTTGTAGGAGGGAACCTTGAGATGGATGAACCTGGAAGAGAGCCATACCTTGCCCCCGGGCTGGAATGGAGGAGGGTCCAGTCATCTCTTATCGGCATGGTTCTTCATCCGCTTGGATGCCCTTTCCAGGGATGCCTTCGTCTCGGACCAGATTTTAGAGAAGTCTCTAGCTAGCATCTCGGCTGCTGTGTTGTCGGTTGTGATGTACAAGGGAGTTGGGATCCTAGGGTGGTACCCATACACGATAAAAAACTGAGTGTTAGAAGAGGACTCACCGACATGGTTGTTATAGGAGAATTCCGTCCAAGTCAATAAGGTTACCCAGTCGTCATGGTGTGCATTGACAAAGTTGCCCGGTAGTTGGTCAATACCTGATTCATCAGATGGTATGCTGAAGAGAAATCCCAGGAGGCATCCAACGTCTTGCAGAGGGAACGCCAGAACCAGGACATGAACTGGGCTCCCCTGTCAGACACAATATGAAGAGGCAACCCGTTAAGACGGAGAACATGCTGGACAAACAGATCCGCCAGCTTGGGCGCAGAGGGAAGCCCAGACAAAGGAATGAAATTACCCATCTTGGAAAACCGGTCTACCACGACCCATATGATGGTACAGCCGGAGGACATTGATAAGTCGGTGATGAAATCCAGAGCGATATGCTTCCATGGTACAGACGATACTGGTAGGGGCAGGAGATGAGCCAAGGGTAACCGCTTGGGTGTCTTGTTACGGGCACAGGATGGGCAGGCAGAGACAAAGTCGGTGATCTCCTGGTGCATCTTGGGCCACCAATAATGTTGTGCTACAAATTGTAGGGTTTTCGTCAGTCCCGCATGGGCAGCTGGCTTAGACCAACGACCTGACTGAAGTACGTCTCCTGTTAGGATCGGGAACAAATGTCTTACCCGGAGCTGGCTGCATCAGCTGGACTGGTGCTACCGTGACAATCTTGGATGGATAGATGATGGGACGTGGTTCCTCCTCTTGGTCATTAGAGACGACCTTGATGTTCTTCTCGGCTGGACGGAAATAGAGACGGAAGTCGAACTGAGCAAAGAACAGAGACCACCGAGCTTGACGAGTGTTGAGCCTCTGAGCAGACTGCAGATAGAACATGTTCTTATGATCGGTGTAGATCACCACTGGATGAACCACACCCTCAAGGAGGTAGCACAACTCCTCTAAGGCCAACATGATGGCCAACAACTCTCTGTCGCCAATCGAGTAAATGTACTCACAGGGTGAAAACGCCTTAGAGAAGAACCCACAGGTCACCATTCTTCCAGAGGGAAGCTTCTGCGTGAGTACGGCTCCAGACCCCAGAAGAAGACGCGTCCACTTCCATGATGAATTCTTTATTCACCGTAGGTTTATGGAGAGCAGGAGCGGTGGAGAAGGCTAGTTTGAGGGACTCAAAGAAAGGCTCCGCTTCCATGGTCCATTCCTTGGGGTCAGATCCCTTTCGAGTCAAGTGGTTTGGTCAGATCCGAAAAGGGATAAACTGCCGGTAGTAATTGGCAAATCCTAGGAACACTGGATAGCCTTGACTCCAACAGGACGTGGCCACTTGATTACGGCAGACACCTTCTCAGGATCCATTTCAAGACCTGCATCTGAGATGACATACCACAGGAAGGACAGAGAGTTCTGCTTGAATAGACACTTTTCGAACTTGGCATATAAACGATTCTCTCGTGACATTCCTTCTATGTGTAGGGAGGTCCGGGTAGAATACCAAGGTATCGTCCAGGTACCCGACTACACATACATAGAGCAGGTCACAAAAGACATCGTTGACAAACTCCTAAAATACTGCAGGTGCGTTACTTAAACCAAAAGGCATTACCTGGTACTCGTAGTGACCATCTCGGGTGTTGAAGGAGGTCTTCCACTCGTCTCCGGGACGAATCCTGACAATGTTGTAAGCCCCACGAAGGTCTAGTTTGGTGAAGATTCGGGATCTGTGAAGACATTCAAAGAGCTCTGGAATGAGAGGCAAAGGATACTTTTTCTTTACTGTGACCGCGTTGAGACCTCAGTAGTCGATGCAGGGACACAATATTCTGTCCTATTTCTCGAAGAAGAAACCAGCGCCTGCAGGGGAGGTAGACGTCTGGATAAAGCCCTGAGCCAGGCTCTCTTTGATGTAGTCGTACATTGCTTGGGTCTCGGCTGGCGACAGAGAGTAAATCCAACCTCTGGGAGGAGATGCACCTGGAATTAGATCGATGGGACAATCATACAATCTGTGTGGTGGTAGAGTTTCCAACTCCTGCTTGTTGAACATATCTGCGTAGGACCAGTAGGCTGATTGTAAACCAGGCAAGGCTGATGGTGGTTATAGCATGCGACCCAGCCAAACTGACAGGATGCAGTGGCTATGGCAAGCATGACCCCAATGAAGAATGTCCCCTGTCCGCCAATCCAGAACCAGTTTGTGGGTGCGAAGCCATGATAGACCAAGCAGAAACGGAGGGGAGAGGTTAGGTAGGACGTAGAAGGCAATCCTCTGTTTGTGGAGAGCACCGATCTGCAGTTCCACCTCCTCAGTGATGGCCAAGATAGATTAGATACAATGGGGTAGTTCCTCTCCAGGAGTGGATTAAACCAAGCCAGGGTCTCTCCCTCCAAATGTGAGGCAAGGAATGCCATTTTGGCTACGTCTGTGGGATACTGGTGATGCAACAACCAGAAAGGCAGCTGGCATTGATTAAGAAACCCCCTGCAAAATTAAGGATCCCCAGAGTACCGTGGGGCGAGACGAGGGGAGGGTCCTGGAACTGCTGCGACCACAAGCTCGAGCACTGGGACCTGTACAGGTGGAGCGGCCGTCATCTACATGTTGGTTAACCGTTTGTCCACTGACGTCATGTAGTTTAACATCTGGGTCTGCATCTCAAGTTCCTGGTGTAATCCTGCGAGTTGATTGGCATTAGTGGGTTCAGCCACCTGGAGAGAGTTGATACGGGCATCCAGGGTCTGCAACAATGTAACGAGCTGATCCTGACTCTATCGGAGGCCAACTAGCTCTCTTTGAGTGGAGAATCTGGTATCAGTGGGGTCCATGGCCTGGGCAAAATCTGTCAAACCATCACAGGTGGAGCTGACTAGTGGGCCCACTAGACCACGGAGATACTGTGGAGGCTGATACCAGAAACGAGCCTGACAAGAGAGTCAGATAATGAACAGAGTTTATTTAGAACAATAAGGGATTGATCCTCAAGGGAAATCTACAGGGCTAGAGCACCGGGGTCTCCCTAGGGAAGCACAAGAAGACTTACCCCTATACAGGGATTCCTTCAAGCACAACCAGAGAGGGTCCAATGAACCAGTCAAACCTGTACGTCCGACCCAAGGTGGAACAGGACAAGGAAACCTGGGAACCTGAGGAGAAGGCATTCCCCGGGAAACCAGGAAGTGAGGAGGCAGGAAAGAGACTGAAATTGGAGACTGGATTGTAAGTCTATGTCCGTATTTAGCTGGGTTGTAAGGGGGTACATGATAACATTTCCTTGATGTCTATATCATCTCCGCCCCAGGAGATTCTGGAGTTTGTCGGATTTTCAGAATGTTTTTGCTAAGCCTAAGTCCAGTTTTCTTCCGCCACATCGGGCATGCGATTGTGCAATTAATTTGGTGCCAGGTTGTAAGTTTCCTAAGGGTCGACTTTTCAACTTGTCTGTGCCTGAACATGCTGCCATGCGGAGTTATATTAAGGATTCTTTGGAGAAGGGCCATATTTACCCTTCCTCTTCACCGTTTTGGGTGGGGTTCTTTTTTGTTACCAAAAAAGATGGTTCCCTGAGACCCTGTATTGATTTGGGTTGGCTAATGGGTTGGCTAATGCTCCTTCCGTTTTTCAGTCCTTTATACATGACGTATTTTGGGAGTTGATTGACAAGTTCTTGATTGTATATTTGGATGATATCCTGATTTTTTCTGATCATTGGGATTCTCTCCTGATTTTTTCTGATCATTGGGATTCTCATGTGGATCAGGTCAGGACAGTCTTTCAGATTCTGCGTGACAATGCTTTGAATATTAAAGGGTCTAAGTGTTGCTTTGGTGTCCAGAAGGTTTCTTTTTTGGACTTCATTTTGTCTCCTTCTTCTATTGAGATGGATCCTGTTAAGGTTCAGGCTATTCATGATTGGGTTCAGCCCATGTCCATGAAGGGTCTTCAGTAGAGATGAGCGAGTCTACTTGCTACTATTTGGCTACTGGGCGAATAGTAGCGGTATTTGGGTACTCGCTACTCGCCGAGTAAATTCGTATTACTCGGGAGTAGCAAGTATCGAGTACTTTTGCAGTGTATCAATATATACACTGCAAAAGTCCTGTAAAAGAGAAGAAAAGTGGCTACAAAATAAAAAATCGGATACTCACCTTAACCGACGCATGCACCGGGACCGGCCAATGGACATCTATGCATGGAAAAGGAGCTTTCACTCTCCCAGCCAATCAGATGGCTGAGAGAGATCTGGCCAATCAGATGCCGCCACATCACAATCACGTGATCGCTAGCGGCCACCTGATTGGCCAGATGGAAATGTCCGCGGTGTACCTGAGAGGACCTTGCCATCTGGCCAATCAGGTGGCCGCTAGCAATCACGTGATTGTGACGTGGCAGCATCTGATTGGCCAGATCTCTCCCAGCCATCTCTTTTACAGGATTTTTGCAGTAGTACTCGGAATCGCTATACTCGCAACGAGTACCGGGACCTACTCGTTGCGGGTATAGTGATTCCGAATACTACGGTACTCACTCATCCCTAGTCTTCAGAAATTTTTGGGCTTTGCTAATTTTTATTGTCGGTTCATTGCCAATTTTTCCAACGTGATGAAGCTGTTGACCGATTTGACTAAGAAGGGTGCTGATGTGGAGCATTGGTCTCCTGCAGCCATTTTTGCCTTTCAGGAGCTTAAAAGACGGTTTACCTCTGCTCCAGTGTTGCGCCAACCGGATATTTCTCTTCCGTTTCAGGTGGAAATTGATGCCTCTGAGATTGGTACGGGGGCCGTCTTGTCTCAGAGGGATCCTGTTGGTTCTGCGATGCACCCTTGTTCCTTCTTTTCCCGTAAATTTTCGCCGGCGGAACGCAATTATGTTGTCGGCCATCGGGAGTTGCTGGCCATGAAGTTGGCATTTGAAGAGTGGTGTCATTGGCTGGAGGGGGCTAAACATTGTATGGTTGTCTTGACTGATCACAAGAATCTGGTTTATCTCGAGTCTGCCAAGAGGCTGACTCCTAGGCAGGATTGGAGGTCCTTGTTTTTTGCTCGTTTTGACTTTGTGGTTTCCTATCTTCCTGGTTCTAAGACTGTTAAGGCTGATGCTCTCTCTGGCAGTTTTTTACCTGATTCTCTTGAACCTTAGAAGGCGGTCGGCATTCTGAAGGAGGGGGTTGTTCTTTCCGCTGTATCCCCCGATTTACGGTTTGCTCTTCAGGAATTTAAGGCGGGTAAGTCGGAGCGCTGGCCTGTGGGGAAATTGTTTGTTCCTGCCCTGTGGACTACTAGAGTGATTTCAGAGGTTCATTGTTCTGTGTTGGCTGGTCATCCTGGCATTTTTGGTATCCGTGATTTGGTTAACCGATCTTTTTGGTGGCCCTCTTTGTCCCAGGATGTGTGTTCCTTTGTGCAGGCCTGTGGGACTTGTGCTCAGGCCAAGCCTTGTTGTTCTCATCCTAGTGGGTTGCTTTTGCCCTTACCTGTATCTGAGCAGACGCATATTTCTATGGATTTTGTTTCAGACCTTCCTGTTTCCCAGGGGATGATGGTTATCTGGGTTGTTTGTGACAGGTTTTCTAAGTTGGTTCATTTAGTTCCTTTAGCTAAATTGCCTTCTTCTTCGGACTTGGTTCCGTTGTTTTTTCAGCATGTTGTTCATTTGCATGGTATTCCGGAAAATATTGTGTCTGACAGGTTTGCCCAGTTTGTTTCTCGGCTTTGGAAGTCTTTCTGTGCTAAGCTGGGTGTGGCTTTGTCTTTTTCTTCTGCGTTTCATCTGCAGTCTAATGGTCAGACGGAGAGGACTAATCAGACTTTGGAGTCTTATTTGAGATGCTTTGTGTCTGCGGATCAGGATGACTGGGTTGCCTTTTTGCCTTTGGCCGAGTTTGCGCTTAATAATCGGGTGAGTTCGGCTACGTTGGTTTCGCCCTTTTTCTGTAATTTTGGTTTTCATCCTCGTTTTTCTTCAGGGCAGGTTGCGCCTTCTGCTTGTCCGGGTGTGGATTCTGTGGTTGAGCGGTTGCAGCAGGTTTGGGATTGTGCAGTTGCCAACTTACATCTTTCTCAGGAAGCTGCTCAGCATTTTGCTAACTGTCATCGGTGTGTTGGTTCTCGGCTTTGTGTTGGTGATTTGGTTTGGTTGTCCTCCCGCCATGTTCCTTTGAAAGTTTCTTCTACTAAATTTACGCCTCGGTTCATTGGTCCGTACAGTATTTCTGAAGTTATTAATCCTGTCTCCTTCCGGTTGGCGCTTCTGAGCTCTTTTGCGATTCATGATGTTTTTCATAAGTCCTTGTTGAGGCGTTTTGTCGTGCCCATGGTTCCTGCTGTGGCCCCTTCGGCCCCGGTCCTGATTGATGGTGAGTTGGAGTATGAGGTTGAGAAGATTTTAGATTCTCGTCTTTCGAGACGGAGGCTCCAGTACCTTGTTAAGTGGCGGGGTTATGGCCAGGAGGATAATTCTTGGATTTCGGCCTCAGATGTTCATGCCCTTGACTTGGTTCGTGCTTTACATCTGGCTCATCCTGATAAGCCTGGGGCCTCTGTTGAGAGTTCAGTGACCCCTCCTCAAGGGGAAGTAATGTTGTGAATTCATTGGAGCTCCCTCTGGTGGTTGTTGCTGGTGATGCAGCTGACTGTGTGGGCTTCACAGGTGATGGTGATGATTGGCAATCTGGTTCTTGGAACATATAATGGTTTGAAGTGGATCAATCCTTGCCAGTCATCTTTGGTTTCTGGAGGAGTTCACATCTCCCTAGTTTCTTCTGCTCTGTGGAATTATTTGCAAGATAAGTGGATGGTTTTTTGATATTTTGGGGCACACTTTTGTGTGTTTAAGGTTCTGCTTATGTTTTGTCTTATTCTGAGTTGTGGCTTTGCAATTTAGTCTGTATATTTGCTTATCTGCTCTCAGATAGGAAGTTTTCTTCATATGAATCTTAGCATTCACTATTATCTGTTATTTCCAGTTCTGCTGGCATTTGATTTATAGAAGGCTGCAGATATAGAGGGTGCCGAGTCTTAGTGACTCAGGGTAATTTTTCTACTATCTGCTGTTGGTGGTTTTTTGATAGTGTTTTATACTGACCACAATAGTATTCTATCCTGTCTTTCCTATATAGCTAGCTTGGCCTCTTTTGCTAAACCTTTTACTCTGCCTGTGTTTGTTTTTCTTTCTCTTATTTCCCAGTTAATATCTGTGGGGGCTGGCTATTCTTTTGTGGTTCTGGTCTGAGGCAAAATAGATTTTCCTACATCCATTATTAGGATCATGTGATGAGAGCTGTCACGTGATTCGCAGCGCCGGAAAGGGGGAGGAGCATGAGGGACGCTCATCACGGAGTGCAGTCGCCATTATGCTTTTAGACATCGGTATAAAAGGCTGCAGCAACAGGTTGAGGCTGGCAGCTGGTACAATCTATACCCCCCTGAGGAAGGTCATTGGACCGTACCGTGTAGGGGCCACTGGGGCTACGGACGAGCACTCTTCACACTGCATTAATGTAGGTATCACTTTACTACTAGATTCTAGATTGTCAGCCTATTTCTACAAGGGTACAGGGGCACTATTGGGCGGACTGAACTTATAAACCTCCCTAACTGCTTTATGTGCTGTCTTATCTCAACAAGGGACCAACTTTAGGCACCTTGACTTATGATATGCCTAATTAAATGCAGATTAAGGTGTAGGACTGAGGGTTGAGTTTGCACAGGTTTTCCTGTAAATCTTAGTGTGGATATAATATAAGTGTGGGCGATTTGGACATTTGAGATAGGAGTTTGAAGGCTACATACTCTCATAGTTTGGATCATATTATATGCCCAATACTTGAGAGTGTCTGTTAACAATCTCATTATGTCTAGAATGGTGTAACTGCATTGCAGATTTGTGAGTGTTGCTCTCCGGCCCCTTCACCATGCTGTGAGGCACTGTTCTCTTGGTAAAAATATGGTAATTTATCCCTCCATACTCATACCATTCTTTGTTGTCTCTATTTTTGTTGAACTTTATGAAACTATTGAGCTATTACCTTGGTTTTAAAGCTTGATAATAAAAACTGTGATTTTAAAGATACCCTTGATTCCGTTTGGAATTTGCTTGATTATGACTGAGTTTGGGTGGACTATATCCATGGATATTTGATTAATCCATTATTAGGAGCAGTTAGTTCTCCGGCTGTGCAGAGGTGTCTAGGTCTGGTTAGTTACATCCCACGGCTACTTCTAGTTGCAGTATGTAGTCAGGGATTGCGGTCAGTATAATCACCAACGACTTCTGTGGAATCTAAATGTTACTCCTGAGTCATCGGTTCATAACAGTGGACCAGATAAGTATCTCTGTGGTGCACAAGGGGGTGCCGGAGGCCAGCTGGGACCCGATCCCCCTGCACCCTGAGGACAGGTTCCGCTGGCCTCAAGGTAACCACTTTTTATTATTATTTCTTGAAATAAAAAAAAGACATTGGGGTATGCTGTATTTTTGGTTGCTATCAGGGGCATAATTACAATAGGGGCAAGGGTTGTGATCGCACCCGGGCCCTGCAGCCTAGGGGGGCCCAAAAAGTTCCTTTGACCTCCAGAAAAAGGCTAATACTCTTAAAGATTTGCAATAATTGGGGGCCCTGTTGGAACCTACACATAGGGGCCCCTGGGCCTGAAGTAAAGCCACTGGTTGCTAATCAGGTACAATTAGACAGCTGGTGGCTGGAATCCTCAGCATGCGGAGGCCCAAATATTCTGAGCCCCCCACACTGCAAAATGCAACCAAAATGAAGCCACACGTAAACACTAAGATATGTTATCATGAATGTAGAACATTACAGCTAAGGAAATATGAAAAAATGAGACACTTAGCTTAAAAATATGGCCATATCGATAACCGCCCAGTAGCCACATTGAGACGTGTCTCTTTTATTGGGTCCTAATCTTCTTTTGTACCTGCAATTTCAATCACAGCCTCTCTCTGGATTAAAAACCTTGCATCCTGCAGCCACCCCAGAAAATTGCGCATTCATAGAAGCACCATTTCTGGCGCTGTACCTGACTCCTCCAGTTGCCATTGGCAGTCGCAGACGGGGTAATAAAGGGGTTGATGCCAGCTGAATATTGCCAGCTGGCACTAAGCCTGAGGTTCCTAATGTCGGTCCAATAATAGACCTAGCGATTAGCAACCTGACAGTAAATAGTTAATAATACACAAGACAGTGGAAAATCATTTTTTTGGAAAAGGAACACTAAAACAAGCCTCATTCCTAACTTTAATACTCCCTTAAAAACCCTCTACGATTAGTGGTCTGCGAACCCTCTGATGTTCAAGTTCGATTGACTCACTCAGACTTTTTATAAAGTCCATGTTTGGGGCCGAAAGAGACTCCCATTTTTGTCCAAACCCTGAACTAGGACTTTAAAGTTATGGGATGGGGGCTGGAGGCCTGTAAAAAGAAGTAAAATAGTTATTACACGGCAGTAACATCTAAGTTTACAGCTGAGTTCAGTCAGTGGTGAACTTTGGTGACCCATGAACTGCATCATGGCACAGGGATCCCAGCCGTAAGTGAGTGAGAGACGTGCTCACTTACAGCTGGGATCCGCATGCAGTGATGCAGTTCATGGGGTCACCAAAGTTCACCACTCATCTCAGCTGTGAACTTGGTTGCCCTTTCTCAGGGCACCCACTTCTCAGCCTGCTAGTCACTGTGAGCAGAGCCCCATCAAGACAAAGTAATGGGCATATGCTATTTTTGTCTGAATTGATAGTAAATAAGTGTAGAAGAGGTGGTATCGCATGCTCATGACCCTCTGCAATAATAAAGGTTTGCTCTCCGCCCAAAAAAATAATAATTAAAAAAAAAAATAATAATAATAATAATAATAATAATAAAATAAATATTCAAATAACTTCCCCCAAAAATATTAAGCTTTCATAAATGGATGTTTTAAGAAAATTGTAAGCTTCCTGAACTTCACAGCTGCTACCACATCTGGCACTGTTTTCAAAATTCACATTCTGAAGGTGTCAAAAACAACTGCAAACTCCAGGAAGCTTAAAAAAACTCAGTTAGGGTACTTTCACACTAGCGTTTTTTTTTTTTAAATCGCGGCAGATGCGGTGATTACCGCATACCGGCTGCACTTGCGGCACAATGTATATGCGGGCTTGCGGCAGGTGCGGAAAGTGCGGTTTTGGCACTTGCGGCAGGTGCGGCAGCGAAAAAAATGCTATTTATATTAATATTTTAATATAAATAAATTTTAATCAATAAAGGTATTTTTTTTTTTGCCATAAATAGTTGATGTGCTTATTCATGGGAAAATATCAATATAGATCTTATATCTATGGCGATACGTTCACACATTTGCGTATTTTGTTGCGCTTTTTTGCGCGCGCTTTTCGCTGTGATTTTCATCCGCGCAAAAATGCACGGCAAAATATGCCGGGGCTTTCACACACTGCGCTTTCTTCACCCCACAAAGTGCAGGTGATGTCACAGAGGGGAGGAAGAATCCTGGTTCCTCCTCCCCTGTGTGACATGTGTGACAGCCCCATTAGATTTCGCAGTGTATTAATATACACTGCGAAATCTAAATTAAATAAAGTCTAATGCATGAAAAATAATGAAGAATCAAATACTTACCCTCCGACGCCTTTTCTCCGATCTCCGGTGCAGAGGCAGGCGATGTATCGTCCTGCCAGGGCCTGCCGTGATGTCAGATTGATGTCATGGCCGCTGATTGGCTGCTCGTGGTCATGTGATACATATCACATGAACGGAAAGCCCTCTGACATCACCACAGGTCCTAGCAGGGCAATTCCAGCGGCGGCTCCTGGCTCCCTGACACCGGAACACCTGTCTGAGGGTAAGTATTTCATTCTTTATTATTTTTAATGCATTTGTCCTTATTTAACCTTGATTTCGCAGTGTATATTAATACACTGCGAAATCAAATGGGCGGTCACAGGCGTCACACAGGGGTGGATGAAGCAGGATTCTTCATCCCTATCTGTCACATCAGATCAAGCATGGAGAAAACGCAGGCGCTGCTGCGTAAAGAATTGACATGTCAATTCTTTACGCAGCTGCATTTTCTCCCATAAAAGCACAGCGTATTTTTACGCACTGTCTGCACGGCAAAGTGAATTTCCCAGTCACTTTGCTGGTAGACAAAAAGCCCATTGCGTATTTTGAAATGTGCGCGCAAAAAAGCGCGCAAAAATATGCAATGTGCACGCAGCCTCAGGGTGAGTTTTTTTCTTTTTAATGCTTTTTGCTTTATAATTGGTCAATGCCATATATGGAAAACATTACCTGCCCTCAGAAAAAAAATCTCTGCAAATGCCTGCTTGGTCTTTCGCAAAATTAGAATCTAAACTTTACAAGCTAGTAACTTTGCTATGCAAATAAGAAATTAGTATATAAAACTATATTTTATTAAGCTCTGAAGCAACTTTTGCATTGTGGCCAGTTTGAGATGATAAAACTGAGAAAAAGTCAAATTTAAAAGGCAGAGAAATTGTCACACTGGAAATAGTAATTAAAACTATGTACTATCCTTACAGTAGTCCTTTAATAGAAAATTCCTTGAAATAAGCACGTTTTTGTACCCAACTATGCTCCAAAAACATATTTATATTCTACTAGCCATAGAGCCCAGCGTTGGCCGGAGAATTGCCCAATATATGGTCATAATGCTCATATATGGTTATGGCAATACATGGTTGTAATGCCTATATACGACATTATTGCCCGGTGGCCCTGCCCCTTCATAGCCCTGCCCCTTCCACATAGCCCGAGCCCATCATAGCTCCACCTCTCCACATAGCCCTGAGGGTGTGGCTATATTGAGGGGTGGGGCATTAAAGGGTGGGGCTATGATACATATTTACACATACTCTCAGCTTTATGTATTAGATTTATGGGGTTGAAATATCACAATAGAGTGATATCATAATAGAATGTAGCCTATAACATTCTGAGTCATGTCATTGTATTTGTGCGGTATTTGTGTGTCCTGAGTTCAACTTGTGGATTTGCATTTGATTCATTCTATTCTGACATACACATAAACCATGTTCCAAATTATTATGCAAATTGGTTTTAAGTGTCAGGGTTTTTTTTGTTTTTTTTCAATGAAACCCATTGATGGTATTGTGTCTCGGGTTCTTTGGATCATTGAAATCAATCTCAGATATCTGTGATAATTAGTTTGGCACGTGAGCCCAATAAACGGAAAACTGGATGTTCCACAATATTGAGCAGGCCACAGTTTCCAAGTAACATGGGAAAGAAAAAAGATCTCTCTGCTGCCGAAAAGCAACAAATAGTGCAATGCCTTGGACAAGGGTTGAAAACATTAGATATTGCATGAAAACTTAAGCGTGATCATCGTACTTTGAAGAGATTTGTGGCTGATTTTGAGCACAGATGTGTTAGTGCAGATAAAGGCAGAATGAGGAAGGTTTCTGCCAGGCAAGTTCATCAGATTGAGAGCAGCTGCTGAAAAGGCCTTACAAACCAGCAAACAGATATTTGAAGCTGCTGGTGCCTCTGGAGTCCCTCGAACCTCAAGATGTAGGATCCTTCAAAGGCTTGCTGTGGTGCAGAAGCTTACTATTCAGCCACCTCTAAACAGTGCTCACAAGCAGAAACGGTTGCAGTGGGCCCAGGCATACATAAAGACTAATTTTCAAACAGTCTTGCTTACTGATGAGTGCCGAGCAACCCTGGATGGTCAAGATGGATGGAGTACTGGATGGCTGTTGGATGGCCACCATATCCCAACAAGGCTGCGACGTCAGCAAGGAGGTGGAGGAGTGATGTTTTGGGCCAGAATTGTTGAGAAACAGCTGGTTGGCCTCTTTAAGGTTCCTTAAGGTGTGAAAATGACCTCTGCAAAGTATATAGAGTTTCTGACTGAGAACTTTCTTCCATGGTACAAAAAGCAAAAATGTGCCTTTAGAAGCAAAATCATCTTCATGCATGACAATGCACCATTTCATGCAGCAAATACCTCTGTGTCATTGGCTGCTATGGGCATAAAAGGAGATAAACTCATGGTGTGGCCACCATCTTTCCCTGACCTCAACCCTATAGAGAACCTTTGGAGTATAATCAAGCAAAAGATCTATGAGGGTGGGAGCTAATTCACATCATAACAGCAGCTCTCGGAGGCTATTCTGACACCATGCAAAGAAATATAAGCAGAAACTCTCCAGAAACTCACAAGTTCAATGGATGCAAGAAGTGTCAAGGTGATATCAAAGAAGGGTTCCTATGTTAACATGTAATTGGCCTGTTAGAATGTTTTGGAGTTAAATTGCTTTTTATATCAGTGAATGTGACCTCCTAATGGGGCAAAGTCAACAAATGAGCATTTTCAGTTCCTTTTAACATATCAAATGTTTAGAAACTCTACTGTGCCTAATAATTTGGAACAGTGCATTTAGAGTTTTTTTTAAATTTTGAAGATTATACTGTTATCATTGGGAGGCTTCTTCAACAAAATTCAATGTATACTCTAAGGGTATGTGCCTACAGGACGGTTCTTGCATCATTCTGACCGTCAGAAAACGGTGGTGAACTTCTGGAGCCTACAGTCCTGAGCTCTGAAGAGTCCAGCAGTTTTCCAGCGGTTTTCCAGCGGTTTTCCACGGGTTGTGTATAGCGGTTTTTTTGTCGTGATTCTTGGCCACTTTCCTTGCTCTGACCGCTTTAAAAACGCACCTGAAAATTGACATGCTCAATCTTCACAAACCGCCTGAAAACCGGTGAACTGGATGAAGATGAGCATAATATAACTGGCATAGTGGGCACAGCGGTTTCCAATTGCCATAGGTTTCAATGTTAATCCAAACGCTGGTTTGGATTAACATAAATTTAAATAAAACCAACGTTAAAACGTCGGCTGAAACCGCTGGAAAACCGCACTAAAACCGTCCTGTGGGTACATACCCTAACAGGTGATGACTTTTATTACACTGTCGTTTGCACTGACCATTTAGGAAAATCATAGAAAAAGAATATTTGCATAATAATTTGGAACATGGTGTACATACACAACAAAGTACATACATCATGGTAGACCATCCGGTATGCCCCATATTTTATGCTTTTCCAAAAACCCACAAGGGTTTATTCCCTCCACCGCTCAGACCCATTGTTTTGGCTATCGGCTCATTGAGTGAGTGATTATCTGAGTGGGTGGACCAGAAGCTACAACGCTTATGGTACCTTTACACGCCGCTACAACATGGTGGAAACAACTGGGTAGATGAGAGAAATGTATCTTGCACCGCCAAATCAACCCGAGGTAGCGGCGTGTAAAGACGGTGGTTTCCACCCGTCACTTGCGGCACCTGTTCAGAGCAGTGCTCTAAAACAGGTTGATTTCAAGCCGATGGTAGCGGCCTGTATCAGCGTGTAAATAAGGAACAGGAGGGTTGTTTCGACACCTTGCTATCTACCTGGGGCGTGACACAGGCTCCGGGAAACCACCCCCCCTTCAGCGATCATTGGAGGAAGCTTCTGCATTACGATTGGTAGTCGCTGCATAGGGCGGCATATTTAAGGAGCTGACCAGTCACACTACACAATTGCTCGAGTGTCATGTATTAGTCAGCCTCCTGCGCTGGCTGGCCAATCATGATGCTATTGCGTTGTCCTATCAGCGTACGAAATTCTCGTAATCCACAATTCTGGCCCGCCTATGTGTTGTTCCTGCTGCACCAGGTCCTCCCATATTACCCTCTGTAGTGGCGTGTAAATGAGGGACGGTGCTCTACAGAGGGTAACTTGAGCACCCGGCAGTGCATCCAGAGATAGATTCAACCTTCTGTAAAGCACCTTATAGCGGCGTGTAAAGACGGTGCGGGTACCGTTTTCAACCGTTTGTGCGTGCTCGTGCACGTGAAGCACCCGGATGTTTCCACCATCCTGTAGCGGCGTGTAAAGGTTCCTTTAGTGTTGAATATATCGGGATACATTAGAGACACCAAACATTTATTATACACAGTGAACAAACTTGATTAGAAAACATCATATAGTTGGATTACTTTAGATGTAACTTCTCTTTATTCATGCATCCCCCAAAGATTAGCTATGGAATGTCTTGCCCTGTTCCTGAACAAATCTGCATATTCTTGTGATCTAACTAGATTTATACTAATGTCTGTACATTTTCTGCTCAGGAATAATTTCTTCAGATTTGAGAATTCTTTCTTTTTCCAAATTTGTGGCTGCCCTGATGGGAGCAAATTTTTCCCCATCATTAGCTAATATTTACATGTCGATATGGGAGAATAGGTTCCTATTCAATTTTTCCTGTCCTTTCGCGTCAAGGCTTCAGTGGTACTGAAGATACATAGATGACCTCATCCTTATTTGGGATGGGTCGTCTAATGTGTCTCCTGACCTCGAGGTCATGGCTTTTTTTTTTTTTCCATTCTTTATTTAAATTTTTCAAAAGTAACAAGATATGGTACAAAATATTATCTTTTCATACATGTTACTTATCTATATTAGCATCCATGTCATCCTTATATGATATTTTATCAAAAGAAGCATATTCTAAATCTACAACATGTGGTTTCTCATTCTGTTGCATAGATATTTTAACGATACAGAATCTATATTGCTTTTTATAGAAATATAGGAGTGTGGAAAACATGAAAATTTGAAAATGTAGAAATATATAGCTGTATAACTCCCACGGCTGCGACCCACGGAATATTATCCTCTCCTCCAAGGACCCTCTCATGAATTCTCAGATGATGGGCAAATGATGAAATGGGTGTGTGGGGGGGATCAATGTCGGTCATAGCGCCTCACCATCAATTGTCTTTGTCACCGTTTCGCACCCTTTCCCTCCACGGTTGCCATGTCCTGAGGAAGGTATCGTGGGAATGTGTTTCCCAACTAGAAAGTTCTTCCAGTCTATGCAGTTCTGAAATTTTGTTCAGCCAGTCCTTCACTGTGGGTGCGTGCTGTTGCTTCCATTTCTGAACTATTAGATGTTTTGCAGCTCCCACCATCACTGGTGCTAGCCCATGTTTTTTGGGATTAAAGTTGTCTGATGGGAGTGATAGGAGTGCCTCCACTGCAGTCAGATCAGATTTTATGAGATTCATGGATTGTAGTATTGTATTGATTTCTGTCCAGAATTCTTTCAATTTCTGGCATGTCCAAAATATGTGGGTCAGATTGCCTCTCGATACCCCGCGCCTCCAACATTTCGGGGATTCTGTTAACCCCAAGTGATATAGTCTCTCAGAAGTGTAATACCATCTTGAGAAGAGCTTATAAGACGTCTCCTGTAGTAGTACACATCTGGAGAAGCCATGTGAATTCTGACAGAGTTTTGTTTTATCATCTTGGGATAGCGTGATACCGAGCTCAATCTCCCAAGAGTGTACGGCAAGTGGAAGGGTAATTAATGTGCTATCAAGTAAATTATTATATATCTAGGAAATGAGTTTAGGGCCCGGTGGTTTCACGTTCACTAGTATTTCCAGCCATTTCCACCTAGTAGGTTCCCTCAGTGGGCTCCTGATCTTTTTCATATAATGAGCCACATGTAGTTCCTGAAGGAATGTCTGTGGTTGTTTTTTAGCTTCTATCGGCCACACACATATTCCTACATGGAATGTCTCCTTGTAGTGACCTAGAGATGGTTTTGTTTGGGAGTGAAATCCATAGGCCATATGGGTCAGAGAATTCAGCATCTATTAGATATGGTATCATCATTATCGGGATTTTATCTAGGAACCCGCATTCAGAGAAGCGCATCGGGACTAGCGTACGTCTTACAGCTAGAGTAGTGGCTAGAATCTCATCAAAACCATCACTGTCCGGTAGGCTATTTGTCCATAATAGACTATTTATCCTAGGGTGTAAAAGTTGGATTTCAATGTGTTGTTTGCTATCTTTAGAGGCCAACTGAGTAAGTTTCTGCCATCTCGCCAAATGTATGGCTCTGTAGTAGGAGATGAGATCCGGTAGTCCCAGACCCCCTCTCCTCTTAGGAAGCATGAGAATCTTAAATGAAATCCTAGCTCTATTTTGTTTCCTCACGAATTTTGAAATTATTCTATTTAGAGAACGAAAGAATAGGCTGGGTAGGAAAATTGGGACCATATTCATAACGTAGAATATTTTGGGAAGGATATATGATTTTATAATATTGACTCTTCCAAGCCATGAAAGCAGTGGGAGGTCATATGTTCTCAGTACTCAGTAATATTACCAATGAGCGGAATAAAGTTCTGTGCATATAATGATTGGGGGTCATTCATAAGTTGTATGCCTAGATACTTAAGCTTATCTTTGGACCATTTAAAGGGTGTGGAGTCCCGGAGGGCCTGTACCTCTCTCCTGGAGACCGTTATGTTTAGTACTTCTGTCTTATGTAAATTTATTTTGAAATTAGATAACTCCCCAAAAGTGTCTAGGAGGCCAAGGAGCTCCGGCACCCCCACCGACGGGTTGGATATTATCAGTAACAAGTCGTCAGCAAAAGCCGCCGTCTTCACTTGAATGGATCCAATGTTAATTCCTTTTATGTTATCATTTTGACAGATTGCCTGGATTAACATTTCCATAACCACCACAAACAAAGTCGGGGAGAGAGGACATCACTGTCTGGTCCCATTGCTAATTTTAAATTTATTGGATAAAAGGCCATTCACCCTGACCCTTGCCGTGGGGGAAGCATATAAGCCTAAAATCGCTTCTATGAAGGGGGGAGGAACGCGTTGTCCATGAATTGCCAACTTACTCGGTCAAAAGCCTTCTCGGCGGCCGTTGAGAGTACGACGAGAGGCTTCCCCTAGCCTAGCATACAAGACCGCTTATAAAACTAGTTGAATTGTCCTTTCCCTCTCACCCCCTCACAAATCCGGCCTGGTCAGGGTGAATAACGTCTCCCAGGACCAAATTAATTCTGTTAGCTAAAAGTTTTGCCCATAATTTCATATCCGTGTTCGGTAATGAAATTGGTCTGTAATTGTTGCACAAGGTGCCATCTCTCCCCTCCTTTGGTATTACAGTTATATAGGCTTCCAGGGCCTGTGGTGGTGGGATGGAACCCGATAATAAGTTATTGAATAATTGTTCTAAATATGGTTTTAGTGTATCTGCAAATTTCTTATAATAGATTGCAGGGAATCCGTCAGGGCCTGGCGCCTTTCCGTTTGGTGTAGATGCTAGAGTCTCCTCGATCTCCCTTCTTGTTATCTTGGCTTGCAATAATATTTGGCCTTCAGGGGTTATTTCAGGTAATTTGAATGTGTTGAGAAAGGTTTGTATTATGTCGTTAGCCGCATTAGGATCTGACACCAAGTCTGAAGGGTTTAAGTTATATAGGGTGTGATAGTAATGTCTAAATGCTTCTTCCAATTCTATTAGGTCTCCCCCGCCTTTCTTCCGGATTCGCCAAACATAACAGCTCTCTTTTTGTTTTTCAAGCATTTCCGTGGTTAATTTGCTACCTTTATTACCGTGCATGTAGATCTTATGTCTACAGAGAGCAAATATTTTGGCCGTGGTAAAGTTCAGCAAATCCTTCAGTTTATTACGGAGTGACGTCAAATCTGACTGCGTCTCTTTGCTTTGTTTATTCTTATGCAGTCTCTCTATCGTGCTGATCTGATGTAGCGTTGATGAGATTTCCTTCTCTTTTTGCCTCTTGATGTGAGATCCCAAGGCTATCAACTCTCCCTTCAACACCGCCTTATGTGCTATTGGAGTGACCGTGTTATTTGATATATTTTCTCTAAAATATCTTTTCAGGGAGAAATTGATTTGGGCTAGGTGGTCGGGGTTACCTAATAATGTTTCATTCAGTCTCCAGGACAGGGTTTTTCTGCGGAGAGTGGAAACCTCAATCTCCATCAACACAGGAGCATGGTCAGAAATCGTTATATTACCTATCGAAGTGCTGCGGACTAATTTAATTGAATTTTCTTGAAGTAGGAAGTAGTCAACTCTATGATATGTGTTATGTGGGATCGAAAATATGCATAGTCTTTGGTTGTAGGGTGTTCTATTCTCCATGGGTCCACCAAATGCAGGTCTCTCAACCTATTAAGGAAGCTACCCCTTTGTTTTAATAAAGTAGAGGATTTCCCATTTGATGCGTCCATCAGTGGGTGTAAAGTCAAGTTGAAATCGCCCCCTACTATTAGTATTCCCTCTTTGAATAGACTTAACGTATCTAAGGTTTTAAGGAGCCAGCTAACCTGTCCCTGATTTGATGCATAGACGTTGGCTAGTGTAATTTTCGTATTGGCCAAGACCCCTTTAACAAAAATATATCTGCCCTCTGGTCAATAGGTGGTCTTTCACTTCAAATGGGCAGCCTTTTTTAAAAGCAATGCTGACTCCCTTAGACGCTGTATTGGAGCACTTATGTATCCAAGTGGAGTAACGAGAATAAGTAGTATTCGGTGTCCTTCCTTTTTTAAAGTGTGTTTCCTGGAGAAATAGAATTTGTGTGTTGTTTTTGTTTAATAAGTGTAGGATCTGGCTACGTTTTATCGGTGTATTCAAACCTTTCACATTGTAGGAAGCCACGATGACCATTCCCCCGTCCCTCCTTCAGTCGCAGCCATGGGAGTTTGTTGAATGGTATCGTCTGTATCATACATCTGTAAGAGAAAACCGTCAAAATACATACTGAACTATTTACATATAAGTAATTCAAACTCATCTTTTGCAGGGGGGGTATATTTCCCAACTTAGAAGATGAGTATCCTAATAGGACCTCAAGTGGTGGTGGAAGTTTCAATTTTATAAAAGTAACACAATTAAACCAAAAGATACGTGGTAAAGAAGTTTAACACAATCTGTTAACAACGTTTCACTTACTAGTCTTACAAGTATAACTATTTTCTGTGTTGTTAAGGGTAGACTCAGTAACAATTAGGGGGTGCGGCCTAGGTCATTTCTGTTTTCAGTATTTCCGCTGATATTTTATGTCTTACTCTACTTGTTTTGTACCTCATTAACTTTAAGGGTCCATGGAGTAGAGTAAGAGTGAAAGTAGAAGGGAAGGGGATATAGGTAGGGCTGGGTAGTTGAAAAGGGAGATGAACATTAAGTGGGAGTTTGAAGGGGGAAAGAAAGGGAGGGAAACCAAGGAAATGGTATCTCATATTGTAAAGCCATCTAGATCAACGGATCGCCCATTAAATGTCTGTATACTTAAGAATAGTCTAGTCTGGAACATTGAAGCTTCTTAGAAGGAGACAATCATCATCCGTCCTTGTGTCTCCAAAGTAAGACCTATAAGAAAAAAGATAGACAAGCAGAACGTTCTTTCTCTGAGGTCATGGCTTTTGTAACATGTTGTAATAACAACGATATAAATTTAAATTTCACTAATTCGGTACATGGTTCCAGAGTGGAATATTTGGACACTGTCCCTCTGGGGATAAGTTCCACTAATAATAAAAATAAACAATAAAAAGCCTACCTGTGGTGGAATTCACAAGGGCTAAAAGAGCTTGCTGAAATCATTGTGATTATCTGAAAGAATGTGATGCTATTGAACGCAGATTGCGTTTACGAGGTTACAAACAATGGATGATTAATCGAGGAAAAACTGTAGTTGACAGGAAAGACCGTGCATCTCTATTGTCTTATAGAAATACGAACATGGGAGAAATTAAGCATAACAATCAGTTGGTAACTTTTACCACTCCTTTCAGTGCGGATTTTAAGAACATAACATCAATTTTGCATACATATATACCAATGCTTTATCAGGATCCCGACTTACATAGAGTTTTGGAAAATGGTTTTAGATACATTCCAAAGAAAGGGAGAGACATAGCAAGTTATGTGTCACTAGTATGTTTGAAGGGACCATGGTGTAAACAGCACCGAGTTGGTTGAAATATACGGGTAATTACAGATGTGGGCAAACAAGGTGTAACTTGTGCAAATATATAGATCGGACAGATTATTTTCAAAGTAGATCGAACAGGAGCATATAAAATTGGGAGCTATATTAATTGTGCTTCAACACATATCATTTATTATGGCCTCATGTACACTATGTGGCATGGATTATATCGGTTGTACAAGTCGCCCACTTAAAAAGAGACTGTCCGAGCATATTATGGCTGCGGATTTGTCAACAGCTAGTATTAGAAAGACCCTCTCAGGCTTGTCAAAGATATTTTTGGAGAACCACAATGGCAGATTAAACAGCCTAGTGGTTAAAGGTATTGAACATGTGAGTAGACCAGTACGCGGCGGGGGCTATGTTTGAAAACTGCACAATCAGGAAGATTTTTGGATATTGGGTTAAACACAAGATTCCCTTTTGGTCTAAATTACAAAACTGATTTGATGTATTTTTATTAATTTTCACCAATTTGAAGCAGAGTCCGGATTATTCCTCTCAGTTGTGCAGCATTTTGTCCCCATGTTCCATTCCTTCTAGCATTTTATCTCTTTGGTTAGTGATCTACGGTATGTACAATTATTATACTACCACTCATAATATGGTTTCAACAAATTAATTTTGTTTAGTGCTTAATATATGGGAGACTAATTTATATGAATATCATAATTATTAGTGATTTATGTACCATAATGAGTGTTAGTTTCAACTTACTACGTCAAATATTTGAATAGTTTATATACAGTCCTTGGCAAAAGTTATGTCACTTATCCATATTATGTAAATAAAAGGTTATAACCTAACGTTAAATTCATCCATTGGTTTTATAATTTACTCTTTTGAAAGCTGAAACCCTCCCAAATGTGGTTTAGGTTAAGAAAATAAATTGGCATCAATGCTGAAATATTGATGATCTAATGAACACAGAATGGTCAGATTTTGGCAAGACAAATGTTTTGTGCCTGGTCATATAATGCACCCAATCCTAGTTTGCATCCTCACCTGTGCTCGTAGATGATCAGTTAATTAGTTAAGACCTTCACTTAAACTGCAACTTGAGCTCTGACAACATGCCAAAAATCCACCCTGCCACCAAAGCCTTGATTATCAAGAGGCTGGAGACCAGATCCACTGCAGAGGTGGCTGACACCTTAATGTGTCTCAGCGTCAAGTACAAAGAATTAAAAAAAGATTTGAAGACACTGAGATGTTTTTCACAAGCCCAGGTCCGGCAGACCCCGCAAGACAACTGCTCAGGAGGAACGTTTTTTGGTTAGAAAATCCAAAGCAAGCCCCTCTTCCACTGCAGCAGAGCTCCAACAGGCCTAGTAGCCTCAAGCCCCTGTGTCACCTGAACAGTTTGTAGGATTCTGTCTCGAAATGGCCTCCATGGTCGAATAAGTGCCCAGAAGCCAACACAAAACAAAAGGCACATAAAAAAAACCTGTGGCATTTGCAAAGTCCCACAGCCTGCTAAACAGATGGACGCTGGAAAAGTGGCAGAAAGTGGATTTCTCTGATGTATCTTCAGTAGAATTACACTACAGCCGCCGCAAATACTGCAGGAGACCTACTGGAGCCCGTACGGATCCAAAATACACCCAGTTAAATTTGGTGGTGGAAAGATCATGGTCTGGGGTTACATTCAGTATGGGGTTGTGCGAAACATTTACAAGGTGGAAGGCAATATCAATAGCCTAAAATATCAAGACATTAGCTACCTCTTACATTCCAAATCATAAAAGGAGTCAAATTCTGTAGCAGGATGGTGCTCTATCTCATACATTCATCTCTACAACAAAGTTCCTCCAGGCAAAAAAGATGAAGGTGCTTAAGGACTGGCCAGCCCAGTCACCAGACATGAACATCATTGGGCATGTTTGGGGTAGGATGAAAGAGGAGGCTTGGAAGACAAAACCAAAGAATCTAGATGAACTCTGGGAGGCATATAAGACTGCATTCTTTGCTATTCCTGATGACTTCATTAATAAATCGTATGAATCATTATTGAACTGCATGGATGCAGTCCTTCAAGCTCATGGAAGTCACACAAAATATTAAATATGACTCTAATAGCACTACAACTTCATTCACCAATGTTATGTAGCATATATTTGTATTTTAAGTTAATTATTTGTTTGAAAACCACATTACTTTCTGTGGGTGACAAAACTTTTATCTTGCCAAAATCTGACAATTCTGTGTTCATTAAATGATCAATATTTCAGCATTGATGCCAATTTATTTTCTTAACCTAAACCACATTTGGGAGGGTTTCAGCTTTCAAAAGCGTAATTTATAAAATGAATGGATGAATTTAACATCAGGTTATAAGCTTTTATTTACATGACATGGATAAGCGACATAACTTTTGTCAGGGACTGTAAGCTTTTCTTAGTCTTGTCTCTCTGTATTTAATTTGTATATGCACATGTGTTGTTAATTTGCTATCGATGAATTTGTATATATTGGGTGTCTGGTTTTAATTCTTTGTCATTGATAAAGGTTTGCTTTTAAAACCGAAATGCGTCTGACATGGCCTGTGTGCCTAACAAAGATGCATTTTTAATATATTTGTGAGAACCTAATAAAGAAGATTTCATGCAGCATTGGAACAGTGTGCCGGCCTTTTCTGATTTTGTCTGTACATGCACACACATGTATAAATATACTCAGTTTTATATATTAGATATGGAAGGATATGAGGCTGCATTCAGCTTTATACAGGGTTATAAGGCTACATTATACCATATGGAGGACTATAAATCTGCATTTTACTATAAAGATAGCCATGTACTTTAAGGGTGTGGCTATGTGGAGTGGGTATGACTATGTGCAGTGGGAGTGGGAGTGGCTATGCTGTGTGATGGTCTGTGGAGTGGGTGTGGTTATATGGAGTGGGTGTGGCTATATGGAGTGGGTGTTGCTATGCGGTGTAGATGTAGCTATGTGGAGTGGGTGAGGCCTGATACATACGGTACACACATATATACATACACTCAGCTTTATATATTAGATGTTAATTCCTCTCTATATGCATAGAAGCTGTTGCACCTTAGTTAAAGTATTATAGCCCCCTGGGACATCTATGGCATAATCACTCATATCACTCAGTTCCTAATGTGGAGCCCACTGGGACGGGGTACTCGGTGCCGGACCGGGGTTCTGCTGGGGGATGTCACGGCGGTCCTGGTCCGGACCGTGTCCCGGGCTCACACAAGTAAAATGGGGGGTTATTTACAGGGGATTTGTCAGTCGTGACGCCACCCACTATATGCGGTCAGTGATGGGGCCGCCGCTGCTGCAGAACCTCCAGGGATGATGGATAGCAGCTTGGATGAAATAAACATAGTAACATAGTAACATAGTTTTTAAGGTTGAAGGAAGACTTTAAGTCCATCTAGTTCAACCCATAGCCTAACATGTTGATCCAGAGGAAGGCAAAAAAAAACCATGTGGCAACACTAAGCTCACATTGGGGGAAAAAATTCCTTCCTGACTCCAGATACGGCAATCAGACTAATTCCCTGGATCAACGCCCTATCAAAGATCTAGTATGTATAACTGATAATATTATAGTTTTCAAGAAGGCATCCAGGCCCTTCTTAAATGTTAGTAGTGACTCACTCATTACAACAGCATGTGGCAGAGAGTTCCATAGTGGGTAGAACTGGGTTCCCCGGGCAGTGGTGATAGTAGTTAAGTCTGTGAGGATGGTTATTAATGCTGCAGGAGAGTAGGGTAGCAGTACAGATGATGAGAGTAGAGGCAATGGCAGTATATGAGGGCAATTGGGGCTTCAGCATAAGGATCACACACACTCACGGTTTCTGTTGTTTTCCAAGTCTTTACTTGCAGATGGTATAACACAGTATTGTCCACGGAGTCTGTACCGGGTTGCTCCCACCCTTGGCTTCCTACTTATGCGCTGTGTGTGGCCCTGCTGCCGCTTGTAGCTGAACTGCTGGCACTGTCTCTGCTCACGGGTACCAATCTGCTGGGCAACTTGAGTCCTTTGTGTCACTGACCCCTCCGTGTTGCTTTGCTATGGTACAGTGAAGGTGGTGGACCTTCACTATTCCGGTATTTACTGTCCTGTCTGTCTCAGGCACAGCCTCGGATCCGGTATCCGTCTTAAGCGCCTCTCCGGGGTTAAGTTTGGGGTAACTCTTTGTCCCGGGGATGTTCCTCTGTTACTCTGTCTCCTTGCCTCAGACCTGTCAGGACCTCCACTTCTACTTGACTCTGCTCCTGCTCCAGACTCAAACTAAACAACTTTAGCTCCTCCCACTAGTGCAGTTGCCACCTAAGCTCCTCCCACTTTCTAGTGTAGTGTTATGTGGGGAGTAAACCTGTGTTTATGTTTCTGTGGCACTTTAACCCTTGGGGTGCCACACTAAATTTGCAGAGAAAGTAACCATGGGAATTTTTGGATGTCTTATAGAACAATATAGACAAAGCCACATACATGGCCACCCCACTATTTCCAGCAGCATAGTGTGAATCCATGGTCCACAGACATGAAGATTTAGCATGACAATTCCCAGATGGCTTAATGATTTGATAATCAATAACAACAACTTGTGGTTTTTGAATCATTAAAAGAAACAAAGGAACACAAGGAAAGTCACACCTTTTATTATATTGTGTACCAAGTTTTTTATTTTTTACCTAAATTATTGTTAAACATTTTATAAAATCAAAGAAGTAGCTAGTGAAGAAAACAGTAAATTATTGGCAAAGCCTAAAAAACATAGTAGAAGACAATGTCCAAAGTTGGATCAAACAAAATTCTTTACTGAAATCACATGTGACTGCTCTGGCTCATGATTGGCTGCAGAGGTCACAAGTCTGTGCTGATAGAAAAGGTTCTATTCATGTCACATGGACATGTGACTGCTGTAACCAATCACTGAAAGCAGCTGGTTCATGGTATCTCCGACTAGAAGAGGAAGCAAGGAGGTCAGCAGAGAATCAAAGCACTGCTAAGGCTAGCTTCACACCACGGTTTTTGTGTGTCAGAGTGGATCATTTTTTTTTGCAGGATCCACTGGACAAAACCTGACAACACAAATCGTGCACAAAGTGTGGCCAAATATGGTCCGGGATCCTGTTTTTTGCAGGACTAATTTTCTGCTGCTGTCCATGGTCCTGAAGTCTGCATGTGTCTGCTCTGCCGCAGTCCTAGATGCTGAATTCACAGCCTGTGCATGAAATACTGCTGTCCATGGTGCTGAAGTTAGAATGCCAGGATTTTTGAGCATGCTCTGTGCAAAAAAAAATTCAGGAAGCGATCAGATTTTTTCACGGATCCACCGCCCTTGGACTCCCATGTTATGGCGCCAGATTGCATCAGTTCCGGTTCTGTACGGTTTTGTCCAATTTTTGCTTCGGAGACAAAAAATATTGCAGGCTCCGATTCTCGGGACGGTGAAAAACCTGACAAAACCGCATCAGGCCCAGAATACACAAAACCTGATGGCCGAATTGGACCAATCCGACACTATAGGGATACATGGGAGGCAAAACCGGATCAGGTTCTGGCCGGTTCAAACAAAAACCAATGCACAAAACAGTGTTGTGAAGCTAGCCTTAGAGAACAATGGCAACTTTTCAATAAGTGAGTAGGCTGTATTTTTTTTTACTTTTATATCATGCTTGGTCATTTTACACAATAAAAAAATGCTGGATAATTTCTTTAAAATGAGTAGAAAAATTAGTGGAATTGGTGTGATTTGGTTGCAGAGCAGGTAGGATCCTTTGACAGAACCTACTCTTAAACAACTCTACTTCTTAAAACAATTAATTATTAATATTGAAATAATAATAATAATCAGCAAATACCCAAAATAGAATTAATGTTTACATTGCGGCCTTTTGTCCAGCCTGAGCTAGTCCTCTCCCTTCTGCAAGGCGCCCTGGACACACGTTTCATTTCCTTTCTGCTATCTGCATGCCTTTGGAACCTTATAACATCACTGAGGCAGGTGAAACATTTTAGTGCATTTTCAATTAAAAACCTGTATCTTTCACAAGCTCCCAGAACTAACCTAACCAGTGACAGGACCCTGAAAGGAAAACCTCCTCACTCAAACAGATATCAACATCCTGCATTGATATCCAAAGCAAGAATAGTAATAAGGTTATACTTTATCAGCTGTCCTGCTGATTAATCTTTAAAGAGATACACTATTGCCATCATGTGGTCAAATATAACTACTACATTTACCTCTATAAGTGTATGGAAAGAGATTTATTGAGTATTCCTCACACTTCCAATCTTTCAAAGACAAGAAGAATAGAGAAAGTACAAGTGTCAAAACCTGAGGTGTCTCCCCTTGGCCACCAGGGGGACCCCGGTGTGCACAAGATAAAAGCTTCTGCCTGGTCATGCATGCGAGAGAGAGAGAGAGAGAGAGAGAGACAGAGACAGAGAGAGAGAGAGACAGAGACAGAGAGATAGAGAGAGAGAGAGAGAGAGAACCAGACCACAACCAACTGCTTCTATACATCAAATCCACAAACAAATCATCCTCACAAACCGCACAAAAGACTGGCCTCTTTAACTTACCGCCATCTTCAAATGGTCCAAGATGTCGGTCCCAAAATATAAAGATGCCTTCAATAGACCAGAGATCAAGGAGAAGCTCCAACACTTCCATAATCATGTCTATGAGCTTAACCCAGAAGGAGTACAACTGGCAGTAAGGGACCTCAACAATATTCTCTATGTCATGGCGGAAATGTTCAACCTGAAAAAAAGCATCAACAAGAGGCCAAGTAAACCAAATCCCAACAACTGGTTTGATAAATAATGTAAGACCATACGGAAGACCCTAAGAATGGCCTCAAATAAAAAACACAGAGACCCAAACAACCCCCCTTTGAGAGAAGCCTTCCACACCATCCACTGTGTTCCAAATTATTATGCAAATCTTCTTTTTCCCTGATTTTCCTAAATGGTCGGTGCAAATGACAGTCAGTGTAATAAACCTCCCAATGATAACAGTATAATCTTAAAAATTAAAAAAAAACTCTAAATGCCCTGTTCCAAATTATCAGGCACAGTAGAGTTTCCAAACATTTGATATGTTTTAAAGAACTGAAAATGCTCATTTGTTGAATTTGCAGCATTAACAGGTCACATTCACTGAAATAAAAAACTATTTAACTCCAAAACATCCTAACAGGCCAAGTTACATGTTAACATAGGAACCCTTCTCTGATATCACCTTCACCAGGGGCTGACTGGGGATTCAAACTAAACTCTGGGTGGCAGATTGGCAGAATTCCTTTGCCAGCCCTTAGGTGAGGAGCGGGGGAAAGGGGCTGCTGTCAAAGATTTTTGGTGGTACGTGGGGGGGGGGGACGTTTGGGTCCTGCCAGTGATTTTTTTGTGGTTTTTGCTATCAGAGATTTTTGGTGGTCCAGGGGGGAAAGGGTGCGGGTGCTGTCAGACTATCGTCGGCCACTCACTGTGCCGTCTCTGCTGCATGCCGCCGCGTCTCCTGTGCTTTCAAAGCGCCAGCCGAAAAGCGCCGCCGGCCCATTTGTGTCGGGGGGCGGCCCTAGTTGAACCCTATACCACCAGTCCGCCCCTGGCCTTCACAATTCTTGCATCCATTGAACTTGTGAGTTTCTGGAGAGTTTCTGCTTGTATTTCTTTGCAAGATGTCAGAATAGCCTCCCAGAGCTGCTGTTTTGATGTGAACTGCCTCCCACCCTCATAGATCTTTTGCTTGATTATACTCCAAAGGTTCTCTATAGGGTTGAGGTCAGGGGAAGATGGTGACCACTCCATGAGTTTATCTCCTTTTATGCCCATAGCAGCCAATGACACAGAGGTATTCTTTGCAGCACGAGATGGTGCATTGTCATGCATGAAGATGATTTTTCTCCTGAAGGCACGTTTCTGCTTTTTGTACCATGGAAAAAAATTCTCAGTCAGAAACTCTATATACTTTGCAGAGATCATTTTCACACCTTCAGGAACCTTAGCCTACCAGCTGTTTCTCCATAATTCCAACCCAAAACATGACTCCTCTGCCTCCTTGCTGACGTCACAGCCTTGTTGGAACATGGTGGCCATCTGCCAACCATCCACTACTCCATCCATCTGGACCTTCCAGGGTTGCTCGGCACTCATCAGTAAACAAGACTGTGAAGGAAAAGAGAGAAAACATTTTTTTAGTGTTAAATGGGGTCGGTCTTATAATGCCAGTGTCTGTCTTATAATTAGTATATATGTCCTTAATCCTGGTACATAACCCCCCCATCCTGGTATCCCGGTATATATGCCCCCCCATTCTGGTATATGTGTCCCCTCATCCTGGCATATGTGTCCCTCATCCTGGCATACATATCCCCATCCTATATACATGCCCCCATCATGGTATGTACATCGCTCATCCTGGTATAGATGTCCCTCATCCTGGCATACATGTCACCATCCTGTATATATGTCCCCATCCTAGTATATATGCCCCCCCATCCTGGTATATATATCCCTCATTATGGCACACATGTCCCCATCCTGTAAGTTTGTCCCCCCATCCTGTATATATACCCCCATCTTGGCATATACTGTACATTCCCCATCTTATCTATATGTTCCCCATCCTGTATATATGCCCCATCCTGAAAATATGTCCCCCCATCCTGTGTATATGCCCCCATCCCCATCCTGTATATATGCCCCCATCCTGTTTATATGTAAGAGGGTAAACTAATAAGCTGCTAAAACCAAGCAGACTGCCATTTTGTAGTGGCCCAGGAAAGAGAAAACAGTCTCTGGTTGCCATGGTGACTGCTCTGTGTCTAGGAAAGTGAAAGCACGATCGCTGGTTGCCGGGTGACGGTTCTGTCAGTTGCTCCTGTTGTGGTTGATCGCTCTCTGCGGTGGCCATTACTAGTGTAAGGATTACAGCAAAGCCAGTGCAAGCTATATGGGCCTTTAAAGTTGTTTGCAAGCCCTGTTGTGTGGACTAAAGACTTTATCTTAAACTGAGCAAGTGTCCAGCATCTGAGGAGAGGCTGAGGAGATGTTCCCCCTGATGGAGTGAGTGATTGGCGTCCAGGAAGGCCGTGAGTGACTGCGAAAGGAGAGTCAGCGTCTGGTGCCATCCACATTGGGAGGATCCTGACAAGGAGGCTGAGGAGATGTTCCCCCTGATGGAGTGAGTGATTGGCGTCCAGGAAGGCCGTGAGTGACTGCGAAAGGAGAGTCAGCGTCTGGTGCCATCCACATTGGGAGGATCCTGACAAGGAGGCTGAGGAGATGTTCCCCCTGATGGAGCGAGTCATTGGAGTCCAGGAAGGCCGTGAGTGACTGCGAAAGGAGAGTCGGTGTCCGGTGCCATCCACATTGGGAGGATCCAGACAAGGTCCTGGAAAAGATTGCTCCACAGATTGCACCCCAAGCTTACAGAACTAAAGTACTGGACATGTGAATCTGACATTGGCTGGTAAGCTGCCAAATTCTGCTGTTTTACAAAGGTTTTTTTTTCTTTCTTTTTACTTTTTCTGGACTTGCTGCAGCCCACGTGGAATATACACCGGTGTAAAGCTACATTTGAGGTTGATGGTACCATAGTTTTGAGATACCCGGGTATCCCTGTGCTAAGTGTATAGCCAGCATTGATATAGTGTAATGTATTGTTATTAGTTGTGATAAGTTATACTCAGTGTGCCATCTCAGAGGTCCCATCAGACCGCCCACAGTTGATGTACATAGCCTTTAGTTAAGTTAAATCCTTGATAAGTCTAACGTGTAGGTAAATTTGCTCCTGGTTCTGAGTGTGATTTACATACCCTGGGAACTCTGAGATCGGTGCATTGATGTCGGCTAACGCTGAGTGTGTGAAACTGTTATTGGTAATATTTTAAGGGGATTTTGAGATTTTTACATTCCTTACTGAACCATATCTTGATCCCCATATCAGTAAAAATACTGTTGTTTATTTCTGCCTCTGTCTCAGTCTGTGACTCACTGGATCTTAATAGGACCTCCGGTCATTACATTTTTGGCGTAGTCGGCAGGATCCAGTGTTTGTCATGGACGGAGGCGGCGAGGGAAGAAATGACCCCACCACACCAGCAGCCATGCTGCTGGGTGCGGATCCTTTGGCAGCCGCGGCGAATGTGGGAGGGTATGTGCCGGTAGGAGCTTTACTCCAGCACATGCCGAAATACGACGGGCATAACATGGCATTGCAGGATTGGGCTGAGAGGGTCCGGAGTATTCTGCGGATGTGTAATCTGGCTCCCGCAGTACGAGCAGAACTGGCATTAAATGCACTAGAGGGCGATGCTAGACGGATGGTGATGGTACGACCTGAGGCTGAGAGGAGTACGTTAGAGAAAATTTTGGTACTGTTAGAGGGGAGTTTGGGAGGCTGGGCTCGTGTGACCCAGCTTCGATCTTTTTTTTTTAATCGCCCTCAAAATGAAAGTGAGTCTCTGATGCAGTACTCTAATACGCTACAGGAGACATTGAACGAAGTGCAGCGACTAGACCCAGGGGCCATGGGAGCGTTCCGGGAGGTAGACCGCTTGCTCCGGGACCAATTCATCACAGGACTAGCCAATAGGTCCCTTCGGGATAAACTGTTGGAGGTGGCCCGGGCTACCCCAGAAATATCTTTTTGGCAGATTTACCAGGCCGCGGTGGAAAGGGAGGCGGAGTCCACCCTGGTAGTTCAAGGGGCTGTAGACAGTACACGGATGGAAAAAAGCCGAATGCCAGTGTCAGGAGCGGAGGGACTGGTAAACATTGTGCAAGCCCTGCGTGCCGAGTTGAAGGAGCTAAAGCTGGAAGTGTCTAAGATCAGAGCTGGGTCGTCTCCTACTCCCCTGGAGAGGCCACCAGCCACACCCTCTGGGATGGTGGTTGCACTGACAGCCAGACCACCCTCTTTGAATGACTCGAGCCCCCATCCACGAAGAGCAGTCACCTGCTGGAGGTGCGGGCGCCAGGGACACATCTCACGATACTGCCGGATGTCCACAGTCCCCGAGACTCCTTCGCCGATGTTAAACTCCCAGCCGCTGCCTTGAGGGGGCAAATCGCAGCGGCCCACTCCCCACAAAGCCCTCAACGGGATGAGCAAGATTTGTTCGCATGCAGTCCAGTTTTAGAAGCAGAATTTGAAGGGCGGAAGATGAGTTGTTTGGTTGACACGGGATCTGAATGTACCATTATGCCTCTAGAAGTGTTCGAGGAATACTTCAGTCAACTAGTGGTCCCTGAAGATGGCCGAATGATAAGACTTACCGCTGCTAACAATGGCCAGCTGACGGTGAAAGGGATCGTGTGGATGAGGCTGAAAATGTTTGGGCAAGAGCTGGGTCAGAAAGGGGTAGTGCTGGTGGACCACCCCCCTAGGAGAGGGATGGAGGTGACACTTGGAATGAACATTCTGCGAGATCTAAATCATCAGATGTATGCCCGCGAGGGACCCCGATACTGGACTCATGTTACAAGTCATCGACCAACTCAGAGAATGTTACACCGCCTAGTGTTGAACTGTGACCTGCTGAAAAGTGCAGTCCCTGGGGGCCGGGTGGGCCTAGTCCGAGCGCCATCACGGACCACGATTTCACTGGCACCCCGACAGGAGGAACTCTTAATGTTGCCAGTGGGGGCGGCGCAGAGGCTGAATGGACTTGAGGTATTACTTGAGCCAGCCCCAGAGAAGTCCTCTCTTGCCAAGGTGCATGTGGCCCGGTCTTTGGCGATTGTGAAGAATGGACGGGTGCCAGTCAGATGCATTAACGTGTTGGAGGAGGCTGTTACCATTCCTGCTGGGACCATCCTGGCTGAACTGTTCGTGCCAGAGGGGAAGATGCCTGATAAGGCGGTGTTTGAATTGCGGCCAGACCCACAGTCATCCTGGACATATGCGGTCAAAGTAGGGGGGGCTGAATCTCCTACTGAAGACTGGAATGGTCGTGTGATCGTGGATCAGATGGGAGTGGATCGGGAGGAACTGACTTCCGTGCAACTAGAGCAGTTGGAGAGGGTCGTGTGGGAACATGAAGAGGCCTTCTCGAGACATGGAGAAGACTTCGGGTGCTCTCCGACGATTGAGCATGAGATTCCCACGGGGGACACCCCTCCCATTAGAGAACGTTATCGTCAGATTCCCCCGACACTTTATCAAGAGGTGAAGGGCATGGTGGCCAGTATGCTGGACAATCAAGTGATACGAGAGAGCCAAAGTCCCTGGGCTGCCCCCGTGGTCCTGGTGCGAAAGAAGGATGGGACCCTCCGATTTTGTGTGGATTATCGGAAATTAAATGCGCACACGGTGCGAGACGCATACCCGTTGCCTCGGATTGAGGAGTCCCTGTCTGCATTAGGACGGGCCAAATACTTCTCAACGTTGGACTTGGCGAGTGGATATTGGCAGGTACCAATGGCTGAGAAAGATCGGGCAAAGACAGCATTTATTCTGCCAATGGGGCTCTACGAATTCAATCGGATGCCGTTCGGACTCAGTAATGCCCCGGGGACCTTTCAACGCCTTATGGAACACTGCTTAGGCGACATGAATTTCGAATCGGTACTGATATATCTAGATGACATCGTGGTGTTCGGGACATCATTTGAAGATCATCTTGAGAAGTTACGCCAAGTGCTCCAACGGCTCAGCCGCCATGGATTGAAAATAAAACCGAAGAAATGTCAACTGTTCAAGAGTCGCATAGAGTATCTAGGCCATGTGGTGACTCCCGACGGGGTGTTACCCTCAGCCAGTAAGATCTTAGCGGTACAGGAGTGGCCACCTCCCCAGACGCTGCGGGAGGTTCGGGCTTTCTTGGGATTGGCGGGGTACTATCGACGATTTGTGCCCAGATTTTCACAAGTAGTGGGTCCCCTGAATGAACTTTTAAGAGGGACGGCACTTGGTCCTCGCAACCGCCCTATTCAATGGGGGCCTCAGCAGCAAAAGGCTTTTGATGAGGTAAAAACTGCCCTAACGAGTGCCCCGTTGTTGGCATATGCCCGGTTTGATACCCCTTTCCTGTTGTACACTGACGGTAGTTTTCACGGGTTGGGGGCGGTACTGGCCCAAATTCAGGATGGCCGGGAGCGGGTCATCGCCTATGGCAGCAGGTCTTTAAGGGACACTGAGCGCAATCCGGCTAACTATAGTTCGTTTCGCCTAGAGCTGCTGGCCCTGGTGTGGGCAATGACGGAGCGCTTTGCTGAGTATCTAACAGGAGCTGAGGTACTGGTCATGACCGATAATAACCCTCTTGCTCACTTAGAGAATGCGAAACTGGGAGCGTTGGAGCAGCGGTGGGTCGCCCGCCTTGCTAAGTTTAACTATCAGATTAAGTTCCGCTCTGGGCGAGAAAACGGAAATGCGGATGCACTGTCAAGGGTACCCCTTGGGTTTGGGGGAGAAAGCATTGATGACCAGCTCGAGGACACAGAGACCCCTGACTTGGGGCAGATGCCTATCTTCCGCAGTGTGGTACATTCAAGTGGGGTGGCATCAGGGATGCCGTGTGTCCTGGGAAAAACGCCAACAGATTGGGCAAAAGATCAGAACGAGTGCCCTGACATCTCGCGAGTGCGCACCTGGGTACAAAATGGGATTTGGCCGAGTGCAGAGGACAAGGCCCAACTATCCGCAGAAGGAATTAAACTATTGCGACAGTGGGATAAGTTGTGTGTGGAACAGGGTCTTTTGTATCGTAAGGTCTATCTGCCATCTGAGCTGCAGCACCGGTACCAACTGGTAATCCCTGTGGGGATGGGTCCAGTGGTCGCCCGCGAAGCACATGAGAAAGGAGCCCACTTTGGTAGTGAAAAGACACTCCAGTGGCTACAGCGAGTCCTCTATTGCCCTGACCTGGGAGGGATGGTAGCGGAGGCGTGTCGGCAATGTCGGGTCTGTGGGCTCAGTAAGAGCCCTGAGCAGCGGGCCCCTACGCAAACAATTAAAACGTCTGCCCCCTTGGAATTGCTCATGATTGATTATGTCTTGATAGGGTACTCAACGTCGGGGTGCTCCTATTGCTTGGTGATGACAGACCACTTCACTAAATATGCTGTGGCGGTGCCGACGAGAGATCAGACAGCAGAGTCGGCAGCTAAGGCCGTGTGTCGTCATTTTCTCCAAGTGTTTGGGTGTCCGCAAAGAATACACTCAGATCAGGGGGCATGTTTTCAGGGGACGCTAATGGAGGAGCTGCGCGGTTGTATGGTATAGCACACTCGAGAACGACACCTTACCATCCCCAAGGAAATGGGGCCTGTGAGCGTTTCAATCGTACCTTGATACAGATGTTGAGAACATTAGAGGACGGGCAGCAGGCCCGCTGGCCTGAGTACCTCCCTGAACTAATGTGGGCCTATAACAATCGAGTGCACAGCACTACGGGCTATTCGCCACACATGTTGATGTTTGGGAGACCCGGGAGGGATATTGAAGATTTGAATATGCCAGATCCCTCCTCTGATTCCCCTCGGACTGCATCTGAATGGGTTCGAGAACATCGGCGGCGACTGAGAGTGGTGCATCAGGTGGTGGGAAATCGACTCAGTCAGGTGTCTCATAGGGACACGCGGCCTGTGCAGACGGAACCTTTCTCCCCGGGGGATAGAGTGTTGGTGAGGGTTAAACAGCCGACAGGGAAACTGAGCGACCGGTGGGAGGCGACACCATACGTGATAAAGAGACGGGTGAACTCTGATATTCCAGTCTATGAGGTTGAGCCGGTGGGGTCAGGGGGGCCCACTCGTAATCTTCACCGTAACATGCTACAACGGTGCTGGTTTGAGGATGCAGCTCCCATTTCCACAGAACTAGAGGCTGTGTCCCAAGGGGCGGGTACTCCTGGTGCTTTTGTGTTTGATGATGAGCCCTCCTCTGCGCCTGTTTATCTGCCCCCTGTGAATGATCTGCTCCTGTGTGGAGAGAGTGTTGAGCCTGTGGTATGTCCTTCCGAGGGTGGGGGTTTAGATCAGCCAACTGACATGAATGATGGGTCATGGGGTGTCGCACTTCAGGAAGGAGCAGCGTCACGCCTTTCCTCTGATGACACCTCTGAAGGAACTCCTGCCCCCTCGGGGACAGAGTGCGTTGGGGTGGGCCTTCGGAGAACCACTCGAACTACAGCAGGAATACCCCCTCAGCGGTATGCACAGGACGACTTTGAGTGGGGAGATATGTCGAGGACGCCAACCTCTAGTGGGGTGGCATGTAAGAGGGTAAACTAATAAGCTGCTAAAACCAAGCAGACTGCCATTTTGTAGTGGCCCAGGAAAGAGAAAACAGTCTCTGGTTGCCATGGTGACTGCTCTGTGTCTAGAAAAGTGAAAGCACGATCGCTGGTTGCCGGGTGACGGTTCTGTCAGTTGCTCCTGTTGTGGTTGATCGCTCTCTGCGGTGGCCATTACTAGTGTAAGGATTACAGCAAAGCCAGTGCAAGCTATATGGGCCTTTAAAGTTGTTTGCAAGCCCTGTTGTGTGGACTAAAGACTTTATCTTAAACTGAGCAAGTGTCCAGCATCTGAGGAGAGGCTGAGGAGATGTTCCCCCTGATGGAGTGAGTGATTGGCGTCCAGGAAGGCCGTGAGTGACTGCGAAAGGAGAGTCAGCGTCTGGTGCCATCCACATTGGGAGGATCCTGACAAGGAGGCTGAGGAGATGTTCCCCCTGATGGAGTGAGTGATTGGCGTCCAGGAAGGCCGTGAGTGACTGCGAAAGGAGAGTCAGCGTCTGGTGCCATCCACATTGGGAGGATCCTGACAAGGAGGCTGAGGAGATGTTCCCCCTGATGGAGCGAGTCATTGGAGTCCAGGAAGGCCGTGAGTGACTGCGAAAGGAGAGTCGGTGTCCGGTGCCATCCACATTGGGAGGATCCAGACAAGGTCCTGGAAAAGATTGCTCCACAGATTGCACCCCAAGCTTACAGAACTAAAGTACTGGACATGTGAATCTGACATTGGCTGGTAAGCTGCCAAATTCTGCTGTTTTACAAAGGTTTTTTTTCTTTCTTTTTACTTTTTCTGGACTTGCTGCAGCCCACGTGGAATATACACCGGTGTAAAGCTACATTTGAGGTTGATGGTACCATAGTTTTGAGATACCCGGGTATCCCTGTGCTAAGTGTATAGCCAGCATTGATATAGTGTAATGTATTGTTATTAGTTGTGATAAGTTATACTCAGTGTGCCATCTCAGAGGTCCCATCAGACCGCCCACAGTTGATGTACATAGCCTTTAGTTAAGTTAAATCCTTGATAAGTCTAACGTGTAGGTAAATTTGCTCCTGGTTCTGAGTGTGATTTACATACCCTGGGAACTCTGAGATCGGTGCATTGATGTCGGCTAACGCTGAGTGTGTGAAACTGTTATTGGTAATATTTTAAGGGGATTTTGAGATTTTTACATTCCTTACTGAACCATACCTTGATCCCCATATCAGTAAAAATACTGTTGTTTATTTCTGCCTCTGTCTCAGTCTGTGACTCACTGGATCTTAATAGGACCTCCGGTCATTACATATATGCCCCCATCCCCTATATAGGGTCTTACCAATGGGGGAATTGCGGCTGCTGAACGGGGGTGCCGTTGGCAGATTCCGGAGGGTGAGGTGCAGGACCGGAGCAGTGGAGAGGTACCGGTGGCAGCGAGTGCTGGGCGCCGCCATGTTTTTTTGTGGGCGACTGCATTCACTATGAGCAACCGTGGCAGAGACTTCAACAAAATGGCCATAGAGGAGACCCGCGGCCAATTTGAAGTGTCTACCTCTACCGGCCGGCTGCACATACTGAATGCAGCTGCCCACAAAAAAACATGGTGGCGCCCAGCACTCGCTGCCGCCGATACTCCCCCGCATCTTCGGTACTACACCCGTGCCCCTCACCCTCTGGAACCTGCCCTCGGCACCCCCGCTCAGCACCCTACCCCCCTGCCTGGTAATATGTAATTTTTCAGTTTTATTTTTTATTTTTTTACATTGACTTTTTAAGACGCACCCCCGTTTTTCCCCCACTTTGGGGGAAACAAAAGTGCGTCTTAAAGAGCGAAAAATACGGTATATATATATATATGTATATATATATATATATATATATATATATATATATGTGTGTGTGTGCTCAAAAGTTTTTTTCTTTTTATGATCTTTTTTCAAAGAATATGCATGATGACACAAAAGCTTTTTTTTACACTCATGGCTAGTGATTGGGTGAAGCAATTTATTATTAAACTACTGTGTTTTCTCTTTTTAAATCATAATGACAACCAAAAAACATCCAAATGACCTTGATCAAAAGTTCACATATCCCAGTTCTTAATACCGTGTATTGCCCCCTCTAACATCAATGACAGCTTGAAGTCTTTTGTGGTAGTTGTGGATGAGGCTCTTTGTTTTCTCAGATGGTAAATCTGCCCATTCTTCTTGGCAAAATCCTCCAGTTCCTGTAAATTCCTAAATTTGCTTTCTTGCATGAATTGCGCACTTGAATTATCTCCAGAATAGTTCAATGATATTGAGGTCAGGAGACTGAGATGGCCAATACAGAACCATCAGTTTGCTCTTCTGTAGCCAATGACAGGTCGACTTGGCCTTATGTTTTGGATTGTTGTCATGTTGGAAAATCCAAGTACGTCCCATGCGCAGCTTCAGGGCTGATGAGTGCAAATTTGCCTATAGTATTTGCTGATAATGAGCTGCATTCATCTTTCCTTCAACTTTAACCAAGTTTCCTGTGCCTATGTAGTTCACACATCCTCACATCATCAGCGATCCACCTCTGTGTTTTACAGTAGGAATGGTGTTCCTTTCATCATAGGCCTTGTTGACATCTCTTCAAATATAACGTTTATGGTTGTGGCCAAAAAATTTTGATTTTGGTCTCATCACTCCAATTACCTTGTTCCAGAGGTTTGCAAGCTTTTCTTTGTGGCGTTTGGTGTATTGTAGGTGAGATAATTTGTAGCATTTGCGCAGCATTGGCTAACTTCTGGCGGCTCTACCATAAAGCCCAATTTTCTTCAAGTGCCTCCTTATCGTGCATCTTGAAACAGCCACACCACTAGTTTTTAGTGAGTCCTATATTTCAGCTGATGTTATTTGTGGGTTTTATTTGCATCACAAACAATTTTCCTGGCAGTTATGGCCAAAATTTTTATTGGTCTGCCTGATTGTGGTTTGGTTTTTACAGAGCCCCTGATTTTTGATTTGTTAATCACAGTTTGATCACTGCTCACTGGCATTATCAATTTCTTGAATATCTTTCTGTATCCCTTTCCTGTTTTATACAGTTCAACTATCTTTTCCCATAGATTCGTTGATAATTCACCATCCAGAAACATCAGTGGCTGGATTAACCCCTTCCTGACCTATGACGTTATAGAGACGTCATGAAAGTCGGTGCGTTCCCGACCCATGACGTCTCTATATGGGTTGTTTGCGCTACTGCAGCTCCGGTGACAGTGTCAGTGACAAGTCACCGGAGCTGTAGGAGCGCAAGCACCTATACTTTATCCCGGGGGGTGGCTTAGACCCCCCATTGCTAAACTCGTTCTGATTGGAAGTTGAAATTGAGACTGACAATCAGAGCGAGTAACCCCCTCAAGATCTGATTGGAACTCTCCTGCTCCAGGGCCCCCCCCGATCCCTTTTTACCCCCCCAGCCAGTGGTAACAGCACCCGCCTGGCAGCTTCCTCAGCCCTCTCCTGTTGCGATCACGAAGGGGGCTGAGAAGGCTGACACCCCCTGTGCCCCTTTCCCACCCCCCCTTTCACCTCCCAGTGGGCTGCACCCACTGGTGAACCCGCCAAGTCAGCTCCAGTGTGGGCCCCTCCTCCTCTCTCGAGCTCCTCCTCCTGGATGAGGTAAGTATGAATGAATGAGTGAATGAATGGATGGATGGATGGGTGGGTGGGTGCATGGAAAGATGGATGGGTGCATGCATGGATGGATGTGTGGACGTGTGCGTGCATGGATGGATGTGCGCATGGATGTTTCACAAATTGATCCGTAATAATGAAAAAGTATTTTTTTTTTCTTCACAAAAATGTTCTTTTAGCCTAACGTTTTTCATTTTCACATGGGCAAAAGGATAAAATGCATCCTAAAATGTGTTGGGCAATTTCTCCTGAGTACACCGATACCTCATATGTGGTCATAAATCACTGTTTGGGCGCACAGCAGGCCTTAGAAGTGAAGGAGTGCCATTTAACTTTTTGAATGAAAAATTAGCTCCTAAAGTTGAATTGCGCTCCTGTCCTTCTGAGCCCTGCCGTGCGCCCAAACAGTGGTTTATGACCACATATGAGATATTCGTGTACTCAGGAGAAATTGCCCAACAAATTTTAGGATCCTTTTTGTCATGTTGACCATGTGAAAATGAAAGAATTGCGGCTAAAAGAACATTTTTGTTAGAAAAATTAAAATGTCCATTTTTTCCTAGCAAGTTGCTTTAGTTCCTCTGAAGCACCTGAAGGGTTAATAATCTTCTTGAATACAGTTTTGAGTAGCTTAAGGGGTGCACTTTTTGGAATGGTGTCACTTTTGGGTGTTTTTCGTCATATACACCCCTCAAAGGGACTTCAAATGTGATGTGGTCACTAAAAAAAAATAATTTTGTAAATTTTGCTGGAAAAGTGAGAGATTGCTGATGAACTTTGAACTTCCCACCCCAAAATTTTTTTTTTTCCAAAATTGTGCTGATGTAAAGTAGACATGTGGAAAATATTATTTATTAACTATTTTGTGTCACATAACTCTCTGGTTTAGCAGAATAAAGATTCAAAATTTGAAAATTGCGAAATTATCAAAATATTTGCCAAAGTTTAGATTTTTTCACAAATAAACGCAAAAGTTATTGACCTGAATTTACCAATAACATGAAGCCCAATATGTCACAAAAAAATAATCTCAGAATTGCTAGGATCCATTGAAGTGTTCCAGAGTTATTACCTCATAAAGGGATACTGGTCAGAATTGACAAAAATGACAAGGTATTTAGGGTCAAAATAGGCTGGGTCATGAAGAGGTTAAATATGCAAGAGTCAGTCTGGATCCCAGAAACTCACTCAGCTTTTATGCACACACACTGATTATAAGCAAACAGGTCACAGGTGAGGATGTTATCATTATAAGCCATTTGTGTCAACTTCCGTGCATATTATCAGGCCAAAATCACCAGGATTTATGAACTTTTGATCAGGGTCATTTGAAAGAGAAAACACAGCAGATTGACAATAAATGGCTTCACCCAACCACTAAACTTGAGTGGAAAGAACATTTTTGGGTTATCATGCACATTCTCTGAACAAAGGCCAAGATATATATATAAATATGTAGAGCCAGCTAAGGGTGCTATCATGCGGGGTCTTGCAATTGTTGAGGTAGAAAAGACACTTTTCCACTGACTTATATTTTCTTGATATACTTTTATATTTTATATTTTTACTAATACTCTAGGTGAGAAACAATAAGTTTTTCCCTTAACCTAGTACCCAATAGATACAGTTAGGGCCAGAAATATTTGGACAGTGACACAATTTTCGCGAGTTGGGCTCTGCATGCCACCACATTGGATTTGAAATGAAACCTCTACAACAGAATTCAAGTGCAGATTGTAACGTTTAATTTTAAGGGTTGAACAAAAATATCTGATAGAAAATATAGGAATTGTACACATTTCTTTACAAACACTCCACATATTAGGAGGTCAAAAGTAATTGGACAAATAAACATAACCCAAACAAAGTATTTTTATTTTCAATATTTTGTTGCGAATCCTTTGGAGGCAATCACTGCCTTAAGTTTGGAACCCATGGACATCACCAAACGCTGGGTTTCCTCCTTCTTAATGCTTTGCCAGGCCTTTACAGCCGCAGCCTTCAGGTCTTGCTTGTTTGTGGGTCTTTCCGTCTTAAGTCTGGATTTCAGCAAGTGAAATGCATGCTCAATTGGGTTAAGATCTGGTGATTGACTTGGCCATTGCAGAATGTTCCACTTTTTTGCACTCATGAACTCCTGGGTAGCTTTGGCTGTATGCTTGGGGTCATTGTCCATCTGTACTATGAAGCGCCGTCCAATCAACTTTGCAGCATTTGGCTGAATCTGGGCTGAAAGTATATCCCGGTACACTTCAGAATTCATCCGGCTACTCTTGTCTGCTGTTATGTCATCAATAAACACAAGTGACCCAGTGCCATTGAAAGCCATGCATGCCCATGCCATCACGTTGCCTCCACCATGTATTACAGAGGATGTGGTGTGTCTTGGATCATGTGCCGTTCCCTTTCTTCTCCAAACTTTTTTCTTCAAATCATTCTGGTACAGGTTGATCTTTGTCTCATCTGTCCATAGAATACTTTTCCAGAACTGAGCTGGCTTCTTGAGGTGTTTTTCAGCAAATTTAACTCTGGCCTGTCTATTTTTGGAATTGATGAATGGTTTGCATCTAGATGTGAACCCTTTGTATTTACTGTCATGGAGTCTTCTCTTTACTGTTGACTCAGAGACAGATACACCTACTTCACTGAGAGTGTTCTGGACTTCAGTTGATGTTGTGAACGGGTTCTTCTTCACCAAATAAAGTATGCGGCGATCATCCACCACTGTTGTCATCCGAGGACGCCCAGGCCTTTTAGAGTTCCCAAGCTCACCAGTCAATTCCTTTTTTCTCAGATTTTTCTTTTTTTTCAGCCTCAGGATGTTCTGCTTCACCTCAATTGAGAGTTCCTTTGACCGCATGTTGTCTGGTCACAGCAACAGCTTCCAAATGCAAAACCACACACTTGGAATCCACCCCTGACCTTTTAACTACTTCATTGATTACAGGTTAACGAGGGAGACGCCTTCAGAGTTAATTGCAGCCCTTAGAGTCCATTGTCCAATTACTTTTGGTCCCTTGAAAAAGAGGAGGCTATGCATTACAGAGCTATGATTCGTAAACCCTTTCTCCGATTTGGATGTGGAAACTCTCATATTGCAGCTGGGAGTGTGCACTTTCAGCCCATATTATATATATAATTGTATTTCTGAACATGTTTTTGTAAACAGCTAAAATAACAAAACTTGTGTCACTGTCCAAATATTTCTGGCCCTAACTGTATATCTGTCTGCTGAAAAGAAGATACTGTCGTGTTGAGATGGATGAGAACTGAGGAGATAAGCTGTCCTCTGGATGCCTGTGCCAAGGAGTACCAGGAGAAACCTGAGATGTCCTACATACCAGGAGCCCAGAGATGGCACCATGTCAAGAAGAAGGATGGACTCAGCAGAGAAGACAAAGGACTAATTATTATTAACAGAGATAGATATATTAGCCTAACCCCACCTAACCCCCACCTAATCCCACCTTCTCCTGGCCATTTCATGCCTATTCCCTAGAGTATAAAATGCCGTGTAGCCAGAAATAAAAGTTAGTTGCTGTGACCGTTGCTGAGCATGCACTGAGATTGAACCAGATACCTTGTCTGACTCATTCTTACTTGGGTACCCCATGCTCTTAGTTTAATTTGGAGTGACTGGTGAAGGAGTGTATTGTCGCAACGACCCCGACAAGTGGCGCCCAACGTGGGTCTTGTCCAGCGATCCGCGACCCCCCCGGACCCGTGCCTGGATGCCCCTGGATGATACCCATATCGGCTGACCTCAAGGACTGATCACCCTTCATGGCACGGTAAGTGGAGATCACATTCATATGTGTGTCGCCCTTACTGCGTCTCAGCCGTTATTGGTTGATCTGAGGGTGTCTTTTGTGTCCAGGGGGGTGACCGGTCGAGTGGTGAGACCGAGTGTGATCTAGCCCCTTATGCTCCGAACCAGCAACTGTTAGAGACGTCGCCTCCTGCGCGTCCTAATGTGAACACCACGCCTCCTCCACCGGTCATCATTCCTCACTCATTAACCCTACCCGTGACTGTTGTTTACTTGTGAACTAGAGCGAGAAGTTGAAGAGATCTCAGGTTTCATAGATTGGGGACGGCTGAGAGAGAGGAAGAGAGAGAGACAAGAGACGCACATAGCTTTGTAATAACATATTTCCAGGTGATTGTGGTGTCCCGATGGAGGACTGTTTCATCCCTGATGAGGGGTTTCCGTCTGGAGATTGCCTAGAATATCGTGACAGGACAGTCTGTAAGCATTGGTCCAGGGTAGGGACAGGCTATAGTGAGCGTGAGGTTCTGTTTTAGTTCTGTACTACAAGGACGCAGTGTTGATTGTTGCTGTCAGCAAGCCTGATCTGCAGCGGGGTGTAGTATTCTGTAAATTATGTTGCGTCTCTCGAGACAGAAGAAATCCGTGCCCCACACACTAGATAAGGACGCTGTGGAAGTGTAGACATTAGTAGAGTCACGGGAGGGTAAGAAGACAGTTAAGAATGTGAATAGGTTGTACAAGTATGTAGGGTTGCCTTTGTCAGGGAGATTACAGCCATCTATGTGGCATGATCTTATTCAGAAAGAAAAAGGCAGATTGAAAGACAGGATTGTTAGAACAAGCGCAAGCTTATCTGCGAGTTGTGCGGAACCTGAAGAGTGAGGGATAGAAAGAGGTTAATGGAGAGGGAGGATCAGATGATGCAGAGCCCGTATTTGGTTACAAGATGTCTCTGAATATAATCTTGCGGATTGTAAAATGTCTGCCACGCCATTGTTATTGAGCACGCCATCCCAGCCACCACCCTATAATGGCGGCGATATGAGGTCCTCGGATGTGTGGGAGCGTCCTGTTTGTGGCGAGCAGAATCTGGCACAGGGCAGTCTGGGCCTTGACATGCAGACCCTAATGAACACTCCAGCCTTCCGGGCGACACTGTGGGCGAGACGCCAAGCCATAGGTCCCACTGATTTATAGGATGATGATGACGACTGAGCCCCCTCTCCCCCTCCCCCATATTTTTCTCCGGTACCATCCAGCTTGATCTCTAACGCTCCGCTGCCGCCGCCGGACCTGATGCAGGCTCCTCAAATCCCCCCTATGTATGAAGTTCAGGCTAGCCTGTGCTTACTCAACCGTCCTACAAAATGCTGTGCAGAAATAATTACTATATCAGATTTGGATTTAACTAGGCTATATATAGTGTGTTCAGATGCAGAAAATGCCTTAGGTTAAATAAAATGTTTATTGAAATTCTTATAAGTCACGCTAATTAAGCCTCAGCCATTTCACAATATATGTGTTTTTGAGTTTTTATTATTATTTGTATAAGATGTTTTTAGTCTAGTAGAAAGGGTTAAGTGAGGTTTGTAATGTCCAAGAGATATTTTATTGTTTTGTATGCCTGTTATCTGCATGACTCTGCTTGTACTTCTGTGTTTTCAGCTCTGGGAGGGGCTAGGAGCGAGGCTGTGTTCCTTTTTACATGCTGACAGCAGTCACCCAGCTTTCTGTAACATTGAGGTTCTTTCCTTAGATGAATAACTAAAGTTTTTGTTGGAGCCTAGAAGGAGGGGGAGGTGAGCTGCTTCGTAGGCATTAACTTGTAGCTCAAGGTCAAATTGTTTGGCAATATATTGCAGTGAGGAATAAACCACCCCCATATTTCCCTAAGATTTTTCTATCAGAGCAGTCTTTGTTCCTTGCTGTGTGAAAATATTTCTTGTAGTCCATTATCTTTTTTCCATATGGGAGGGGTGAGGAGGCTTTCTGGAGAAAATGCTGGTAGACGAGATTTTGAATTAAAGGTGATGTTACACACGTCTGCTCTGATATATAGCGCCAATATATTCTGTAGTCTTCTACCATTTATTGTCTAGTAATAAAAATATAATAAAATAACTAGTAGAAAATTGCAATTATATTGTTGAATAAGAATTTTCTGACCTCTGAAATTAATTCAAATTTCTTTGAGTTTTTTTATTGCAGATGTGTTTATAGACGAAAGAGATTTTTATGCTGGATAATGGTAGAATCCTCATATGAGGTAATCAGAATATTTGGTTCTGACTTGCACTTTCTGAACAAATGGAGCGATTTCCTGTCGAAGAATTCCTTAACAATACGGTAAGCCTACTAAATGCAGTATTGGTATATTACGGTGATGTTACCAGTCTGGGATGGTATAATGCTGACAATCATCACAGGTGTCCTGTCCTCTCGGAGGTAGAAGGCAAGCTACAACAAAAGGTAGGAAAGGTAATGGTGGGAGGTCATGCATCCCAGCCTTTTTGCTCTAGCTACCTGAGTTTCCCCTCTCGATAATGGACTGCCCTCTAGGGACCGACTGAACAACTGTTAGTAATAAAATGGGAGCCATGTTATGAGAGGGGAAAAGGTAGGCCATGACATATCTGTTTTTCAGCAAAAGTTAGGAAGGTTTTGGCTTGGCCTCACTTAACGCCTCAAATAGGCCACAGAGGTGATCAGGTGAGTACCTCCTAGTTCGCTCCTGGTACAGGTAAGCTGTGTATATCATCCTGCATTATTTTTGCGCACAACACGACTCAGAAAGGTATGAGTTTCGGACGTCAGTCGCTCCGTGGGTCTTGGAAATTGCAAGTAGTGAGCGGACAAGGAAACCAAGAAAACTGTATAAAAATGTCCCAATATGTATAAATCTCTTTTTCCTATCCAAGGTATTATAGAATGTCAAACATACCCTGGTTAAAATGTTTTTAGAGTAAGTACAGGAGTAAATAATATGGTTCTTGTCTGCTCAACTGTATACTAATCATACTATGACAAGTGAATAGCTGTATGTTCTTTTCTATGCTATTTTGTTATTTTCTTTTGATCTGTGTTTTTCAGAAAAACTGAAAGACCGTTGATAAGTATAGTTCTATTGTCTATTATTATTATATCTGTTTGACTCTATCTTGTTATATTGCTTTTATCTGTTCTTTGACTCTGTAAATTTCATGTCTTTGTTCTTATATACTATTCTGGGTGATTATTTTTATACTACAAATCAATGAAATATGATTTTTGTTGTGTATCTCTTCTCTTGTGGATAATTGTGCTTATTTGCAGATACTTCAAAAGTTTTATATCCTTTGGTAATTCTCTTTAATGATAGTGATATATATATATAATACAAGTTATTAAAATGTCCAAGGGGGGTGATTTGTATATTTAACGATATATGTGATATCTATATGTAACAATCTCTGATATACAATTTCTCAGACTGTTTCTAATATGTTTTGAGGTTTTTTTTTCCCTTCAACAGATTGGATTCTGAAAACAGCCAATGAATAGCGAAATTAATTTTTTCTATACTAACTGTAGAATCTAAATGAATCTTTCCTTTTTAGAATAAGCTGTTGATTATTGCAGTGTTTTTATGGGTAAAAATGACACAACCTTTTTCCTTGTAGCAATGTCTGAATATGTTATGTTGACTGTTCTACAATTCCCCCTCTTATTTTCAGATGAAGTCAATGAGATTAAGGGAGTTAATTTAGGGACAGTGGGAGAACTCCATGTGAGGCTAGTGTAGGGTTCAGGTGCCTGGGGGCCCTTTACTAGGAAGGAGTCTCTAAGGTGTCTGGATGAAGAAATCCACTTCCCCTTCCCATCACATGGACAGTCTCGAAGGACCTTTAGGGAAAAACTTTTTGTTTAGGGAGGACTGTTGAGGTAGAAAAGACACTTTTCCACTGACTTATATTTTCTTGATATACTTTTATATTTTTACTAATACTCTAGGTGAGAAACAATAAGTTTTTTCCTTAACCTAGTACCCAATAGATATATCTGTCTGCTGAAAAGAAGATACTGTCATCTTGAGATGGATGAGAACTGAGGAGATAAGCTGTCCTCTGGATGCCTGTGCCAAGAAGTACCAGGAGAAACCTGAGATGTCCTACATACCAGGAGCCCAGAGATGGCACCGTGTCAAGAAGAAGGATGGACTCAGCAGAGAAGACAAAGGACTAATTATTATTAACAGAGATAGATATATTAGCCTAACCCCACCTAACTCCCACCTAATCCCACCTTGTCCTGGCCATTTCACGCCTATTCCCTAGAGTATAAAATGCCGTGTAGCTGGAAATAAAAGTTAGCTGCTGTGACCGTTGCTGAGCATGCACTGAGATTGAACCAGATACCTTGTCTGACTCATTCTTACTTGGGTACCCCATGCTCTTAGTTTAATTTGGAGTGACTGGTGAAGGAGTGTATTGTCACAACGACCCCGACACAATCATGCCAACTGCATAAGTGCTGACTGTACAAGTGCAGTTACAGCGGGCAAGAATCTAATGGTCATCTCTTCTCTCTTCATACAGGTATATGATTCTGTGACTTTCATTTACTTCCATTCACTCAGCTTTCCTGCCTGTCTCTCCTCACAAGAGAGGTATATGATTCTGTGACGTCCATTTACTTCCATTCACTCAGAATTCCTGCCTGTCTCTACTCACAAGAGAGGTATATGATTCTGTGACTTCCATTTACTTCCATTCACTCAGCTTTCCTGCCAGTCTCTCCTCACAAGAGAGGTATATGATTCTGTGACTTGTATTAACAACATACTAGCCTTTTATTAATGTAACTAGCTGTGAGCCCGATGCAAATGCATCGGGATTCTAGAACATGCATACATTTGCTTATAATAGTTATAGCTGGTCTGAGTATTTTTTTTGGGGGGTCCAATACTTTTTGGGGGGGGTCCAATACTTTTTAGGGGGGTCCATATTTTGGGGTCCAATACTTTTTTGGGGGGGTCCAATACTTTTTTTGGGGGGTCCAATACTTTTGGGGGGGGTTCCAATACTTTTTTTGGGGGGTCCAATACTTTTTTGGGGGGGTCGAATACTTTTTTTGGGGGGTCCAATACTTTTGGGGGGGTTCCAATACTTTTTTTGGGGGGTCCAATACTTTTGGGGGGGGTCCAATACTTTTTTTTGGGGGTCCAATACTTTTTTGGGGGGTCCAATACTTTTTTTGGGGGTCCAATACTTTTGGGGGGGGGTCCAATACTTTTTTTGGGGGTTCCAATACTTTTTTTGGGGGGTCAAATACTTTGGAGGGGGAGGTCCAATACTTTTTTTGGGGGGTCCAATACTTTTGGGGGGGTCCAATACTTTTTTTGGGGGGTCCAATACTTTTTTGGGGGGTCCAATACTTTTTTTGGGGGGTCCAATACTTTTGGGGGGGTCCAATACTTTTTTTGGGGGTCCAATACTTTTTTGGGGGGTCAATACTTTTGGGGGGGGTCCAATACTTTTTTTGGGGGGTCCAATACTTTTTTGGGGGGATCCAATACTTTTTGGGGGGGGTCCAATACTTTTTTTGGGGGGGTCCAATACTTTTTTTGGGGGGTCCAATACTTTTTGGGGGGGTCCAATACTTTTTTTGGGGGGTCCAATACTTTTGGGGGGGGTCCAATACTTTTGGGGGGGTCCAATACATTTTTTGGGGGGGTCCAATACTTTTTTTGGGGGGTCCAATACTTTTGGGGGGGTCCAATACTTTTTTTTGGGGGGTCCAATACTTTTGGGGGGGTCCAATACTTTTGGGGGGGTCCAATACTTTTTTTGGGGGTCCAATACTTTTGGGGGGGGTTCCAATACTTTTTTTGGGGGGTCCAATACTTTTTTTGTGGGGTCCAATACTTTTGGGGGGAGGTCCAATACTTTTTTTGGGGGGTCCAATACTTTTTTTGGGGGGTCCAATACTTTTGGGGGGGGGGGGGGGGTCCAATACTTTTTTGGGGGGTCCAATACTTTTTGGGGGGGTCCAATACTTTTTTTGGGGGGTCCAATACTTTTTGGGGGGGTCCAATACTTTTTTTGGGGGGTCCAATACTTTTTTTGGGGGGTCCAATACTTTTTTTAGGGGGGTCCAATACTTTTTTTGGGGGGTCCAATACTTTTTTTGGGGGTCCAATACTTTTGGGGGGGTCCAATACTTTTTTTGGGGGGTCCAATACTTTTGGGGGGGTCCAATACTTTTTTGGGGGGGTCCAATACTTTTGGGGGGGTTCCAATACTTTTTTTGGGGGTCCAATACTTTTTTTGTGGGGTCCAATACTTTTGGGGGAGGTCCAATACTTTTTTTGGGGGGTCCAATACTTTTTTTGGGGGGTCCAATACTTTTGGGGGGAGGGTGTGGTCCAATACTTTTTTGGGGGGGTCCAATACTTTTTTTGGGGGGGTCCAATACTTATATTTTAATTAGTTAATGTAATTAATATCTTAATTTAATATATATATTTTTTTTTTGTTATTATTATTTTTTATTTTATTATTTATTAATATATTTTTTTTACTATTTTTATTATTATTAAATTTATTTATTATTTGTTATTTTAAGTGAATTGGAAGCGGGCATTGCGAGTCGCTGGCCGAAAATAGAACCAGAGGCTCGGCCACAAAGTTAGCGATTTCCCGCTGAGGCTAGCGACTCGCTACCTGAGCGGGAAATCGCTAGCTTTGTGGCCGAGCCTCTGGTTCTATTTTCGGCCAGCGACTCGCAATGGCCGCTTCGCGGCCATTGCTCGCACAAAGCTAGCGACTCGCAATGGCCTCGTGGCCATTGCTCGCGCAGCTAACGACTCGCATTGGCCGCTACGCGGCCAATGCTTCGCCGTGGTGACGTCACAATAGTGACATAGCCACGGCGATTTCGGGGTCCGACACGATTTTGCCTACGGCAATTATATAGTAGATATACTGAAATCATCTTACTGTGTGTGATGTGGGATGTTCAGAGGACATCTTTGATTCAGAAGTGTTTATGACCTATGATGCCCAGGAACTGTGTTTGTCTTGCATTTATTTTCTCCTGCTGTCTTGAGTTTCTTTGATTGATTAACAAGTTTAATAGACCCAGATCTAATTAGAAACTCACTAAATATGTAGAGCCAGCTAAGGGCGGCTTCAGACTGCGGCAGCGTCCGGTCCGGGGCTGTCAGAAGTGACAGCCTGGAGCGGAGTTTTCCTCCATAGAATCCTGTCGGGCTGCACAGAGCTGGATCCCGGCGGGTGTTAATTAGCTGCTATCCGGCTGCTGTGTCGCCGGATGAATCGTGCAGAAGTGGGGATTTTCTGCCGATTCCAAAACCGGTGTATGCACCGTTTTTGGAATCGGCAGAAAATCCCCACTTCTGCACGATTCATCCGGCGACACAGCAGCCGGATAGCAGCTAATTAACACCCGCCGGGATCCAGCTCCGTGCAGCCCGACAGGATTCTATGGAGGAAAACTCCGCTCCAGGCTGTCACTTCTGACAGCCCCGGACCGGACACTGCCGCAGTGTGAAGGCAGCCTAAGGGGTGCAATCATGCGGGGTCTTACAATCATGCCAACAGCATAAGTGCCGACTGTACAAGTGCAGTTACACCAGGCAGGAGACGGGTAAGTCACGCAAGACAAACAAACAGATATGTAATTTGTTCACTTATGCTGCTATTATGTATTCACTATGTAAACCCCAGACTACTCATCAATACTGACCACTCATCCACCACTACAGCTCTCCTTCTCGCTGCATCTGAACCATGCTACTCTCTTCCCCCGCTCACCATCCACAATGTATCCCCTCCTTTGCACTCTCACTCCCATCCTTCTCCACTTCCTGCTACCCCCGATTATCCCTCCACCCAGCAACAAAGTACTTCTCTCACCCTTCATCCTACCTAATCACCTCACCCACTCCCCTGAACTATTCCTTCACTTTCAATCCTCTTTCTCCAATCAGGCACGCCCACCACTTAACTCTCCTGCTCTCACCTGCTAACCCTCTCCCTGCTCCTCCTACTCGCTGGCGACATTTTCCCTAATCCCGGCCCCCCGCCACATCCCCACAGTCACCTACACCCCACCCCCCCCCGTCCCATCACCAACTCTCATAACCTCACCATCACCCACCCTCGCAACCTGACCAACCTTAGACCCATCCCCCCAGCCCCTGCTCCTCTAATCTCCCTGCCAGGTGCACTCTGGAACACCCGCTCAGTCTGTAATAAACTCCCATACTTATAATAATATAATAATAATATTTATTCATTTATATAGCGCTATTAATTCCATTGCACTTTACATACATGAGTAATGCTGTCTCTCTTGGAGCTCACAATCTAAACATCATATCAGTATGTCTTTACAATGTGGGAGGAAACCGGAGTGCCAGGAAGAAACCCACGCAAACACGGGGAGAACATACAAACTCCTTGCTCCATGAACTCTTTATTTCTAATAAATTCTCATTCCTTGGCATCACAGAGACCTGGCTCACCCCCTCTGACACGTCCTCCCATGCTGCACAAATCTTTCCCACACTCCCTGCCCCTCTGACAAACACGGTGGAGGTGTCGGCATACTCCTATCCAACACCTACTCCTTCGTCCCTATTCCATTACCCCCCTCTGCTACTCTCCCATCTTTCGAAGCCCACTCTGTCCGAATCTTCGCCCCCTGTAACCTCCAGCTAGCCATCATCTACCGCCCCCCAGGATCCATCCCCACCTTCCTTGACCATTTCACACCTGGCTACTTCACTTCCTCTCTAATGACATCCCCACCATCATTATGGGTGATTTCAATATTCCTATTGACACTGCCCACTCAACCGCCTCTCAACTTCTTTCCCTGACCTCCTCCTTCGGGCTCTCTCAATGGTCCTCCTCTGCCACCCACAAAGATGGCCACATGCTGGATCTCATGTTTACCCGTCTTTGCTCCCTTACTAAACTCACAAATTCAACCCTCCCCTGTTTGACCACAATCTGCTGACCTTCTCCTCCCTCACCTCCCCTACTACACCACCTCCTCTCCGCAAACTTGATCATCCCCACAGAAACCTAAAACACATTAATCTACACTCACTCTCAGAATCCCTTCTCCCTCTCGCCAACATAACATCTATACGTGACACAGACACTGCCACCACCCTCTACAACACCACATTAACCAAGGCCCTCGACCTCGCCACCCCCCTCACATACCACGCCCCACGCACTAACAGGCAATCCTGGCACACCACCCTCACTAAAGACCTGAGACGGGCATCCAGGGTCGCTGAGAGGTGATGGAAAAAATCAAGTTCCACTCAGTACTTTGCGCTGTTCAAACAGTCCCTCATCGCCTTCAAGACTGCACTTGCCACCGCCAAACAAACCTTCTTTTTATCCCTAATAACCTCCCTGTCCCGCAATCCCAAACCTACTTTTCAAAACCTTCAATTCCTTACTCCTTGCTCCCCCTCCCTCTCCACTTATCTCTGCAGAAGACTTTGCCTCCTTATTCAAAGAAAAGATTGACAGAATCAGAGACAGCTTTGATCCACTGTCCCCACAGCCTCCCCTTTCACCTACACTGCCCTCTCCTTCCATCAACTGCTTACCCCCCATAACTGAAGACCAGCTCTCCTCCCTCCTGTCAAAATCACACCTCACCACCAGCGCCCACGACCCGCTCCAATCCCACCTCATTCCCAACCTCTCCTCCGTTATCATCCCAGCCCTAACTCATCTTTTCAACCTATCACTTACCACTATCTAAAAAAGGTCATTCCCCGAGGAAGGAGCTGGGTGTTTAGCTCCGAAACGCGTCGGAAATAAAACTGAAGATCTTTTATTTAAAACACTCCAGTGTTTCTAATACTTATTGGAGCAGCGGCGCGGACCGAAAGACACTTGGTCCCGGATAGAGTATCACTTACCACTGGCACCTTCCCCTCAGCCTTCAAAGACGCCTTGATCACACCCATCCTCAAAAAACCCTCCCTCGACCCCACAACTGTCTCCAACTACCGCCCTATAGCTCTCCTCCCTATCACGTCTAAACTACTTGAACAGCATGTCCACTCTGAGCTGTCCTCTCACCTCTCCTCCTGCTCCCTCTTTGACCGCCTGCAATCTGGCTTCCGACCCCTCCACTCCACTGAAACAGCCCTGACCAAAGTCACAAATGACCTACTGACTGTCAAAATCAAGCACCACTACTCTGTTCTCCTCCTCCTTGACCTGCCCGCCGCCTTTGACACTGTTGACCACTCCCTTCTACTTCAGATCCTGGAATCTCTTGGCATCACAGACCTCGCCCTCTCTTGGATCTCCTCATACCTAACAGACCGGATCTTCAGCATCACCAACTCCCACACATCCTCCTCGCCCTACCCCTATCTGTCGGGGTCCCCCAGGGCTCGGTTCTTGGACCGTTACTGTTCTCAATCTACACTCTCGGCGTAGGGCAACTCATTGAGTCCCATGGCCTCCAGTACCACCTCTATGCCGACGACACCCAAATTTACCTGTCTGGTCCTGACATCGCCTCCCTTCTATCCAAAATTCCACACTGCCTGTCTGCCATCTCATCCTTCTTCTCTGCTCGCTTCCTTAAGCTGAACATGGACAAAACCGAGTTCATAGTCTTCCCCCCAAGACGCTCCCCCTCACTACCTGACCTATCCATTGTTGTCAATGACTGCTCTCTCTCCCCAGTCCCCCACGCCAAGTGCCTCGGGGTTATCCTTGACTCTTCCCTCTCCTTCAAGCCCCACATCCAGGCTCTCGCCACCTCCTGCAGACTCCAGCTCAAAAACATCTATAGGATCCCACTTTCCTTGACCACGACACTGCTAAAACCCTTATTCACGCTCTCATCATCTCCCTCCTCAACTACTGCAACTTCCTGCTCACCGACCTCTCCAATATCTCCCTTGCACCTCTCCAATCTATCCTGAACTCTGCTGCCCACCTAATCCATCTGTCCCCCCGCTACTCCCCTGCCCCCCCCCTCTGCCAAGCTCTTCACTGGCTCCCTACTTCCCAGAGATCCCGATTTAAAACATTACCTATGACATACAAAGCCATTCATAACCTGTCCCCTCCATACATCTCTGACATGGTCTCCTGATACCTACCCTCATGCAACCTGCGATCCTCCCAAGAGCTCCTCCTCTACTCCCCCCTTATCTCCTCTTCGCACAACCGCATACAGGATTTCTCCCGTGCTTCACCCATACTCTGAAACTCACTGCCCCAACACATCAGACATTCTCCTACCCTGGGAACCTTCAAAAGAAGCCTGAAGACCCACCTGTTCCGCCAAGCCTACCACCTGCAATAAGACCCGGTCCACCACACCGCCTCACGACTGGAACTTCCCCTCCTACTGTATCCCCACCCGCCCCTCATAGATTGTGAGCCCCCGCGGACAGGATTTCTCCCCTCTTGTATCTGTACGACCAAATTGTCCACATTTGTTGTTACTTGTATTGTTACTATGTTACTTGTCCTAGTCTGCCCCTTTTAGCATGTAAAGTGCCATGGAATATAATGGCACTATATAAATAAATTATATATATATATATATATATATATACATATACATATATGTATATATATATATATATATATATATATATATATATATATATATATACATGTATATGTGTGTGTTGGTGAATCTTGGATGGCAATTGTCTATAAATAAACTCCCCATCTATGGTGCTCTTGAGTAAATTCTAAGTGAAAACCATGTGTGTGGCTCAGTCTCTGTTTATTGCTCTCTGTATCCGAATATCAAACTCCTTGGTTCTCACACATGCACATCACATAATAGCAATTTTAATTTTACTCGAAAACACTCCTATAACCCTGCTCAGTTATTTATATGAAATATAATTAACAAATTGTTTCCTTTTCCTTAAAGGCTTTATTGGGCCTAAAAGGAGTGATTACCAAATCCTTCATTTTCTACTAAAAAGGCATTATTTGCCTCAAAGCAGTGATTGCAGAATCCTTCATTTTCTACTAAAATGGCTTGTTTTTTGTTCCAAAGTGGTGATTGCTAAATCATTAATTTTCTACTAAAAAGCAGTGAATGTCAAATCCTTCATTTTGTACTAAAAATGCATTTTCTACCTCAAAGCAGTGATTGCCAATTTTTTTTGTTTATTTGTTTGAGGCCCATTATTGGGCCTCAAACAAGTGGTTTCCAAATCAATGTGCATTAAACTTGAGTGGGAATCCCTAGGTCATGGTGAAAGGGGGAGCAGGCTTGGTGTTGGAGATGTACATCGGATAGGTGCCACTGCTAATGTTACTGAAAGCTGTACTGACCAAACACCTGCTCGTAATATTCCAAGCAAAGTGAAAACTTTTGTTACTGGACGGTCTACTCCAGCCTCTTTGTTTTCCAACAGCAAAACGATACAAGTTATGGATGAGGCCCAGAAAGAGCTTTTAGTATAATGTATTGGTCTGTGGAGCGCTAGGTTTAGAAGTAAAAAAGGGACCAATGTTAACATTAACAGCGGTTTTATTAACCCCTTACAAGGCCACAACACGATTCAGCAGCAAATCACTGCCTTCATCAGGTAATGAAATGTGTTGTGGCCTTGTAAGGGGTTAATAAAACCGCTGGTTTAACATTGGTCCCCTGTTTATTTCTATACCTAGCGCTCCACAGACCGATACATTATACTAATTGCATGCCATTATCCTTTGGTAACTCGGCAGGAGCTGATCTGGGCCTTAGAAATACTTAAAACAGGTCCTAATCTACAGGACCTGGCTGACAATAGATCGCTAAACACCGCTATAGGACCTGCGGTGACTTGTTCCCGATTTGCGCCCAGTCACGTGACTCAACAGGAACTTCCCTGGGAGCAGCAGTGATTACAGCTGGCGGCAACCTAAACACCTCCACGGAGGAGGTTCATCTACAGGCTACATACCAAAGTTGTGCAGGGTGTGCACAACCACCGTGGTGAGTGGCCACTTGGCCCCTGCTAAATAGTCCTTATAAACGGTACTTCACATTGCGCTCCCATCTCTTTTTTTTCTTGCATATCAGAAAGAGCTTTTGGTACACTTCATGGCAAGCATTGCATCAAGTGGCCTGTCCTCCTGTTTCTCCACTTCAACATGACACACAGTACAGTCCTCAGAGGTGGCACCCAAATTACCCCTGTTTCACCCTGTGTCACAACTTTTCAACCGCACAACTGCTTCTGGGGAAACACAGATGGGCGATACTGTAGAAATGTTCACACATTCTAATCTATGGGCATCAGAGGTCTGCTCCAAAGATTCACATACTCCAGAAGTGGAAAGTATCTGCACCGATGCCCTAAATCTTTTAGAGTTGGATTCAGGGACGGACGAAGTAGGGTCCAAGTAGGATCCAGACCTTTGTTACCAGACATTAACGGTTGAGGGTGGAGATGATAAAGATGATGAGACTTAGATACCTGAGAAGCACTCAGACTGTACTGTGACCATTGGAGAAAGTGGAGGATGGTGGCTATTAGGGCAATGAGTGGGACAACAGAGAGGATGATGATGAGGGTCGAGATCCCACTTGGAATCAAACCAGAGTCAAGCACTTGGGTAGGTGGTGAAGGAAGATGAGGAGATTAGGTTACGTCTTCCTGCACAGAGACTGAGGGCTGCAAGCATGACAAGCACTGCATCATCATCCACAATTCTGGCTCTGGACAGCAGCAGTCATGGGTCTGCAGTTGTCAGAGTTGGCAAGGGTTGCCTAGCATCCATATACCAGACCTCTGCCCTTCCCACATAACCTCCCTCTCCAACATCACTGAAGGAAAGCTTACTCATCTCCTCTCCAAATCACACCTCACCACCTGTGCACTTGACCCCATCCCTTCCCACCTCCTCCCCAACCTAACAAACACGCTCATTCCAGCCCTAACCCATCTCTTCAATCTATCGCTATCTTCTGGTACCTTCCCCTCTGCCTTCAAGCATGACACCATCACACCCATCCTCAAAAAGCCAAACCTTGACCCGACTGCTATGCCCAGCTATCGCCCAATATTGCTGTTCCCATTTGCTTCAAAACTCCTCAAGCAGCATGTCTATGCTCAACTTTCCTCCCACCTATCGTCTAACTCTCTCCTTGACAACCTCCAATCTGGCTTCCACCCTAACCATTCCACCGAAACTACCCTGACCAAAATTACTAAAGAGTTACTCACAGCCAAAGCTAACAGACATTTCTCCATCCTCCTCCTTCTAGACCTGTCACCTGCCTTCGACACAGTCAACCACTGCCTACTGCTAGAGATTCTCTCTTCCCTTGGCATCAAAGACCTCGCCCTCTCCTGGATTGCCTCATACCTTTCCGACCGCACAGTTAGCATCTCCCACTACCACACTACCTCCTCATCCTGCCCTCTTTCTGTTGGGGTCCCTAAAGGTTCTGTCCTGGGGCCCCTACTTTTTTCTATCTATACCCTTGGCCTAGGAAAACTCATAAAGTCCCATGGCTTTAGGTATCACCTGTATGTGAACGACACTCAGTTCTACCTCTCTGGCCCAGACTTCACCTCTCTGCGGTCCAGAATCCCAGAGTGTCTGTCAGCCATATCCTCCTTCTTCACCTCTCGCTTCCTAAAACTCAATGTAGACAAAACCAAGCTCACCATCTTTCCTCCATCTCATGTATCTTCCCTACTCGATCTATCTATTATGGTAAATGGCATAACGCTCTCTCCCACACCTGAAATCCACTGCCTCAGAGTACCTCTCGACTCTGCCCTATCCTTCAAACTGCACATCCAAACTCTCGCCATCTCATGCCGCCTCCAGCTTAAAAATATTTCCAGAATCTGCCCTTTCCTCAGCCCTCAATCTATTAAAACTCTTGTACTCCTCATCATCTCCCACCTTGACTACTGCAACAGCCTCCTCTGTGGCCTCCCCGCTAACTTTCTTGCACCACTCCAGTCTGTCCTTAACTCTGCTGCCCAACTAATCTCTCCAGGCTACTCCCCTTTTTCTTCCCTCTGCAAATTTCTTCACTGGCTCCCAATTCCACAATGAATCCAGTTCAAGCTACTAACACTGACCTACAAAGCCGTCCATAACCTGTCCCCTCCCTATATCTCCAAACTAATCTCACAATATCTTCCCTCATGTAATATTCGATCCTCCTAAGACCTCCTCCTCTCCTCCACAATTATTCATTCCTCACACAACCACCTGCAAGATTTCTACCGAATATCCCCCATCCTCTGGAATTCTGCGCACCAACATGTCCGATTATCAACCACACTTGGATCCTTCAGACGGAACCTGAAAACCCATTTCTTCAGGAAAGCTTACAGCCTGCAATGACCATTCTGCCACCTTAACACCACCAGTGCTTCCACCTCACCATTACCAGAGCAGCCGCCTCACCGTCCCCGGAGCTGCCGTCTCACCACCATCAGAGCTGCCGCCTCACCACCAACAGAGCTGCCACATCTCAATCCTTCTGTCTCCTCCCCATTATCCTGTAGAATGTAAGTCTGCAAGGACAGGGTCCTCTCCCTTCTGTACCAGTCTGTCATTGTTAATTTGTTTACTGTAAACTATATTTATAATTTTGTATGTAACCCCTTCTCATGTACAGCACCACGGAATTAATGGTGCTATAAAAATAAATAATAATAATAACAATAGCCTGGGCCTTTTTTGACACAGCAAAAGATGACCCAACTCATTTTATCTGCAAAGCTTGTAAAAAAACATCAGTAGAGGCAAAAAAAAAAACAATTTTACTACTACATACATGACCCACCAAATGGCCTAGCATCATGCATTACTCTGGTATAAATTGCATATGGCTGTCAGTCTGTATTGTGTATACAGCCAGCAGTCTCTAATGTGTATATGGCCGGCAGATTCTATTGTACATATTGCCAGCAGCCGTCTATTGTATATACAGCCCACAGCTGTCTCCACTTTGTATACGGCTCTTAGCCAACTCCATTGTGTATACAGTCATATGAAAAAGTTTGGGCACCCCTCTTAATCTTACTCTTTTTTTTTGTTTAAAATTTATTTTTTGCAACAGCTATTTCAGTGTGATATATGTAATAACTGATGGACACAGTAATATTTCAGGATTGAAATGAGGTTTATTGTACTAACCGAAAATGTGAAATATGCATTATTTCAAAAATTGACAGGTGCAATAGTTTGGGCACCTCAACAGAAAAGTGACATTAATATTTAATAGATCCACCTTTTGCAAAAATAACAGCCTCTAGTCGCTTCCTGTAGCTGTTAATGAGTTCCTGGATCCTGGGTGAAGGTATTTTTGACCACTCCTCTTTACAAAACAATTCCAGTTCAGTTAAGTTTGATGGTCGCCGAGCATGGACAGCCCGCTTCAAAACATCCCACAGATGTTCAATGATATTCAGGTCTGGGGACTGGGATGGCCATTCCAGAACATTGTAATTGTTCCTCTGCATGAATGCCTGAGTAGATTTGTAGCGGTGTTTTGGATCATTGTCTTGCTGAAAGATCCATCCCCGGCGTAACTTCAACTTTGACACTGATTCTTGAACATTATTCTCAAGAGTCTGCTGATACTGAGTGGAATCCATGCGACCCTCAACCTTGACAAGATTCCCGATGCCGTCATTGGCCACACAGCCCCAAAGCATGATGGACCCTCCCCCAAATTTGACACTGGGTAGCAAGTGTTTTTCTTGGAATGCTGTGTTTTTGTGGTGCTATGCGTAACGCCTTGTTGTATGACCAAACAACTCAATCTTTGTTTCATCAGTCCACAGGACCTTCTTCCAAAATGAAACTGGCTTGTCCAAATGTGCTTTTGCATACCTCAAGCGACTCTGTTTGTTGCGTGCATGCAGAAACGGCTTCTTTCGCATCACTCTCCCATACAGCTTCTCCTTGTGCAGTGTGCGCTGTATTGTTGACCGATGCACAGTGACACCATCTGCAGCAAGATGATGCTGCCGGTCTTTGGAGGTGGTCTGTGGATTGTTCTTGACTGTTCTCACCATTCTTCTTCTCTGTCTTTCTGATATTTTTTGTTGTGGTCTTCCATTTCCTTACTATGTTCCTCACAGTGGAAACTGACAGGTTAAATCTCTGAGACAACTTTTTGTATCCTTCCCCTGAACAACTATGTTGAACAATCTTTTTTTTCAGATCATTTGAGAGCTGTTTTGAGGAGCCCATGATGCCCTCCTAAGAGAAGATGCAACTTGGAGAACAACTTGCAAGTGGACACCTGAAATAGCTTTTCTCATGATTGAATACACCAGGCTATGAAGTACAAAGCTCAATGAGATTACCAAACCAATTTAGTGCTTCAGTAAGTCAGTAAAAAGACGTTAGGAGTATTCAAATCATGAAAATCAGAAGGTTGCCCATACTTTGGCACCTGTCAAATTTTGAAATAATGCATATTTCACATTTTTGGAAAGTACAATAAACCTCATTTCAATCCTGAAATATTACTGTGTCCATCAGTTATTACATATATCACACTGAAATAGCTGTTGCAAAAAAACAATTAAAAACAAAAAAAAAGAGTAAGATTAAGAGGGGTGCCCAAACCTTTTCATATGACTGTATGGCCCACAGCAATATCCATTGTGTACACAGCCAACAGCAGTCTCCATTGTGTATTCTATATTGTGCATACAGCCCAAATCAGTCTCTATTGTGTTTGTGTGTGTATATATATATACATAAATAAAATGTTGGGGTTGTGGTGGAGCCTGGGTAGAGGTGGAGGTGGAGTGGGGGCTGGATGGAGTCTAAGGGGAGCCCCAAACTTTTGCCAGTGAGGGGCCCTGAAATTCCTAGTGGCAGCCCTGCACACTACAGTGTGTGACAGCCCTTCAACTGTTATGTAAGTGGGTTTGGACCGATCTCAGCCACTGACCACCTTTCACGGGGTGGCACAGTGGTAAGTGAATCATGGTAAGATGGGCTAAGGTCTTTCTGGGAGGCTAGTCTGACGCTTAGACTGGGGTCCCTTGCTCACCCTACTTCCAAATGTACCTCAGAAGGTGAGGAGGTCAGGGTCACCACCCTTGCCTTATGCTCTTGATAAGTCCTAGGCTAAAAGCCCCTACCTCCACCCACAGATGGGAAGACAGCAACTCCCCAAGGAAGGTAAAATCCAAGCAGGATCAGCAAAAAGGCATCAACACTGCACTACTTCCTAACAGTTCACTCGGTCTAGGCACAGTGAACTCTATCTGTGACACCGGGAAATAAGTGGAATTACTTAAAGGCTGAGGGAGTGGAGAACATAAAGCTCTGACACACCACTCCATCTCTACCTCCACCTGTAGAGCCGCACAGCAATATAGCAGCATCTGTAGATTAACACTCAATATGCTGAAGGAAATTAACGCAGATTTAAACCACAGCAGCAACACACATGGACTACAAGGCAGTCAACGAGTGACAGCACTGAGTGTGCTGCATTTATATTCTGGGTCAATTGATGCCACTTTGGTGGTATCTGGCAATAATCTTTTTGAAATGTGGAATTTTTTCTTGTGGTCTCCTTCTTGTCTGTTTCCTGAAATTAGCAGGGCTCTCTGAGCATGATGCCTACATGTATCACTCATCCACCTGTTACTAATCAATGTTTAACCTTCAAATGCTAGGCCAGGCTTTGTTCCAGACCCAGGGTCATGGATGCAAGCTGCACAGTTATACAACTTATATTACCTGTCAATTGATGCCACTTTCATGGTGTCTGGCCCTCATTTGTTGAAATGTGGAGACTCTGCTTGGTGTCTTCTTCTTGTCTTTTTCCTGAATTTGGCAGAGCTGTGAGAGAACAATGCCCACACATGTCACTTGTCCACCTGTTACTAATCAATGTTTAACCTTCAATTGCTAGGCCCTGTTTTAGACTTTTTTCCATGCATGCAGGCTGGACCATTATACAATTTTTATTCTGGGTCAGTTCATGCCACTTTCATGTAATTTGTTGTAATGTGAAGACTCTTCTTGGGGTGTAGCAAGGCTCTGTGAGCACCTTGCCTACACATGTCACTGACCAACCTGAATCCTTCTTCCTGTAGTAGTCAGTGAAGCTTATACTTCTGCCACCTGAGTGTGGTGGAGCATAAAATGTATTGAAGCAGATGAGGGCTCTCTGCCCACTAGGCCTGTACACATCACTGTGGGAATGAGAAAGCGCAAATAGGGTCCTATCTCCTAAAAGATTGGTGATGATCAACAATATGAAAACTGCTCACCTGGTGAGGTTGTGTCACCCACAACTGGTATGATCGCTCAGACAATGCAACTGCTGCAGGGACTGCACTTCCACAGCTCACTGTGGTGTAGATTAAATTCTCAGGATAAAGTGCCTTGGTGTCCGTGCTGCTGCTCCCCTCCTGGCTCCTTCCTCAGGGAGATATCACTGAGGAAGGAGCCAGGAGGGGCTCCGAAATGTGTCGGTGTAATAAAGCAACTTTTTATTACAGACATTCTGGTGATTCTGGTGATTACTTGAGCAGCAGCACGGACGCCAAGGCACTTTGTCCTGAGAATTTGTACACTTCACTGACACACCTGACTAACTCTTTCAGTAATAGTCCATGAAGCTAATACTTGTGCCACCTGAGAGTGAAGGAGCATAAAATTTATTAGAGCAGTTGCATGTTGCATGAGTGCCCCTGGCCCACTAGGTTTATACATGTGACTGAAACACTTGACTAATTCTTTAGGTGGTAGTTCGTGAAGCTAATACTTGTACCCCCTGAGTGTGGCGAAGCATAAAATATTTTGGAGTGGTTGCATGAGATATGAGGGTCCCCTGCCCACTAGGCCTAAACAAATCACTGACCCACCTGACTAACTCTTTCAGTAGTAGTCTGTAAAGCTAATATTTGTGCCACCTGAGTGTAGCGGAGCATAAAATTTATTGGAGCGGTTGCATGAGGTATAAGGGCCCTCTGCCCACTAGGTCTATGCATGGTACTGATGCACCTGTCTAATTCTTTCGGTAGTAGTCCGTGAAGCTTTTACTTGTGCCACCTGAGTGTAGTGGTCACATAAAATTTATTGGAGTTGTTGCATAACATTTATTGGAGCTGTTGCATGAAGTATGTGGGCACCCAGTCCAACAGTCCTACACCTGTCACTCATCCACCTGTTCCTGATCAATGTTTAAACTTCAAATGCTAGGCTAGGCCTTGCTCCAGACCCTGTGCCATAAATGCAGATTGCACAATTGATGTCACTTTTATGGTGTCTGGCCCCAGATTTTTTGAAATATGGAATCTCTTCTTGGGGTGTCTTTGTTGTGTGTTCTGTGAATTTAACAGAGTTCTCTGAGCGCCATGCCTACACCTGTCACTCATTTCTCTGTTCTTGATCAATGTTGAAGTTTGAAATACTAGGCCAGGCCTTGTTCCATGCATTCATAATGCACAATGATAAAAATTTTAACTCTGGGGAATACATCGCACATTTCCTGGTATCTACCCCTAATTTGAGTTTTTTTGGAAGCTTTTGGGCCCCTTTGTAGGTGTTTTCTATGTCCTTGACCTTGTATCTTCTTGATTTCAATGGGATTTGGACTTACCACTAATTTGGCAAACCAAACCCGAACTTCAAAAAGTTATTTCATCTCTTACGATGAACCCAAACATACTCCCATCCACGGTATGATGTGTACACAGTATGCCACCGCAGTCAGCCTACACAGTTTGAAGCCATTAAGCCCGTACAGACCCCACTCACAATGTTATCCTCAAATAGTATGATGTCCCCACAATCACATTCACCCAATATGAAGCCTTTGCAGCCTTCCCAACAAAGTATAATAAGTATAATACTAAAAGTCCCCCAATTGCACAGTATGATGCCCCTGAAGTCCCCCACACAGAAAATATGATGATCACTATAGTACACTTCTTACAGTATAATACTCCTAAAGTCACCCACGCAGTATAATGGACTATGCACAATATGATGCACCCTAATTCCTCCAATGTTTTATGCCCTCAAAGTCCCCCTCATGCAGTATAATACCCCACAGTCCCCCTCACAGCATATAATTCCCTTACAGTCTCCAACATAAGCATCACACTTACTTGCCATATCCTGCTCACTTCTTCTGGGTTATAAAACTGGTCTCTAAAGGTCCTGCCTTCAGGTCAGTGGCCTGTAGTCCCTTGCGGACCTTCAAATATTACCTAGACACAATGGTGAACCAAGTACCTGTTGGCTCCTTGCACTCTCTATATTCAACTTTATCTATCTCCTGATTAGAGATGAGCCATCTTTCCCCAAACAAACCAATTTCAAATTCACCACGAACATTGATGATTCGGTTCACGATTGGAAGCCTGAGTAATTTATTAACTCTGCAAATGCAGCTTTGTTCGGGAAAAAAGTTTGAAATTTAAAATGGCCCTAAAACTTTCCCTGATTGTTTAGGGCCAAAAGGTTCGCTGGAAGCTGGGAGCTTAAAAAAATATATATGTTTAAGTTACCTGAAGTTTGCAGGCGTTTTTGACACCTGCAGGGTATACATTTTGGAAACAGTGCCAGATGTGGAAGTAACTATGAAGTCCAGGAACCTCTCAATGTCCTCAAAACATCTAAGAGAGCTTAGTATGTTTTTTTTTTGGAATACTCTTTTTATTTTATTATTTTTTTAGAGCGCAAACAAAAGATAAATACACATTTTTGGCATTTGCACAAGTGTTATATGTATCATCGATATTGAACTTGTCCATACCCTATTGCCCTCTAGCCTTAAATATTCCAGATGAATTGGCGAGCAGAACAACCTATTTTGTATTCCTAATTTCTCCTCCAATTATGTCAGGCTTCAAAGATCACTACACCGAACCTCAAGCCCAAGTGTTACCTGTGACATGGGGAATGGACATGGGGAATGGGATTTGTAATGTAAGTCAGGTGCCTTCTATATCCCACCCCATGGAGGGATTAATGATGAGCTAGGCAACAAGATTGTGCAAACAATAAAATCCTGGAAGTGATTGTATCCCGACACTGGGAGAGGAGAGTCCCTAGGCAAAGCAAGGAGGTGTCACCGCGGAGCCAAGCGCCATCTTGGCAGTGCAGTACAACTCACCTCTACTCTGCTACCGTGTGCTTGCAGTGATGTTAATGATGGATGTCATCTACCTCACCACCTCAGGTGCAGCACCAGAACCAGAGCATGACACACATGTCACCTGTCTGCATTGGTCTCAAATGCAGTAAGGTCAGGGTCCAGTGCTTGGCTTGGATGCCAGAGGAGGTTCTGGGGAGATCACAGTTAGGAGGTGAACTGTTCCCCATGCCAGCCAGGAGTAGATGTCACACTCAGGAGGATCTTCCAGCATACCTGGAGAAGAGGAAAGGTAATAGAGGCAGAAGGCCCTGTTTCTCAGCCATGTGTAAAAACCCCAACACAGGCCTTTGACTGGGAGAATGCCATGTGGGGACCTCTATCCCCTCCAAACAACTGTTTGATACAGCATGAACCACTCCGCACTCCGGCCTGTCTCCTCTCTTGCAGAAATTCAACTCACAGATAACATTGCCCGAGAGTAGTTGCATGGGCTTAAGACCAATGACTTTGATAACCATTGTACCAGAGGCATGGTGGTGACATTCATTCAGCAGGGGGATGGCTTTGGCTTCATAGCTAAAGAAGGTACTGATCATTGGTGCCAAGTCAATCGGTCCACCCCTCTGCAATAATCTTCCCAAGAGTCCACACACTCTATGTTGGGAAGGAGATCATCTTCATGAAGGTGAAGGATTAATGAACAACACAGAAAAGATCCACACAATGACTCCACTTCTGGTCTTATTTATATATGCACTGCATGGTGTGGAAGGTATGGATATGTATAATTAAGGCCAATCAATCGTTGTTGAATGCAATTAGAAAGAAACGGAAAACAATCAAAACAGCCCAGAATATATCAAATTGAAAAACTTTATTTCTTGACATATGGTACAAAATATAAAAGAATATCATAAAAGGTACAGGGATGGAACAAATTTTTATCTCTTCTTCACAATAGCTACACAGCATTCACATTAAGGGCCCCTTTACACACGGCTACATTTGTAGCTTGTCACCAGGTAACTTACTGCTTGCAGTGAAATCATGGATACATGATTCCATTTGTACACAGCAACAAGATAGAACCATGTATCCATGATTTCACTGCAACCAGTAAGTTACCTGGTGACAAGCTACAAATGTAGCCGTGTGTAAAGGTACCCTTAGAATTATATCAAATATCCAGTTATTGCTTTTATGCATATATAGGGAATAAATGTTGTTCCCAAAGTTCATTCACGAAAAAATCTTACTCTTTTACTGATGTATAAATATACAAAGCTAAACTCAAGGGTATATAAAGTGCAAGGGTGTAATCAATATCAGTTGGTTCCACTGGGTATTTCAAGAAACAACTAATATATATTTGTATAGTCGTTAAACAACTTCTAACTTGGTACTATGCACTAAAAAATTGTAGTGCTATATATCAAAAATTGGTAGAAAAAGGAGGTGTCCATAAATACCCTCTCACTTAGCCTGTGCACTATTTAATGGTGATATTATAATATCATATTATGCCAACTAAGTGTTCTAAAGATAAATATACAAAGGGGATATCAAAATCCCTAATGGTACCTTTACACGCCGCTACAGAAGGTTAGAAACAACCGGGTGTCTCACATGCACGAGCACGTTCCAACGGTTGCTAACGATACCTGATACCACATTTACACGCCACTAAAAGGTGCTCTACAGAAGGTTTTTTCTATCCCTGGAGGCACCGTCGGGTGCCGCAGGTTACCTTCTGTAGAGCACCTTCCCTCATTTACACACCGCTACCACAAGGCAATATGGGAGGACCTGGGGCAGCAGGGACAACACATAGGCGTGCTAGAGTTGAGGATTACGAGACGCTCGTACGGTGATTGGACAAAGCAATAGCATCATGATTGGCCAGCCAGCAGGGAAGGCTGGCTAATACATGATGCTATTGCAATTGTGTAGTGTGACTGGTCAGCTCCTTAAATAGGCCGCCCTATGCAGGGACAACCAATCGTAACGCAGGAGCTTCCACCAATGATCGCTGAAGGGGCGCGGTATCTCGGAGGCTGTGTCACGCCCCAGGGAGTTCACTAGGTGTCGCAAAAACCTTCCTGTTCCTCGTTTACACGCCGCTACCATCGGGTTGAAACCAACCTGTTTTTGAGCACTGCTGTAAAACAGGTGTCGACAGTGACCGGTGGCAACAACCTGATTTACATGCCGCTACCTCGCGGTGTTTTGACGGTGCAAGATACAATTGTCTCCGACACCGGGTTGTTTCTAACCTTCTGTAGCAGCGTGTAAAGGTACCATTAGGGTTAATTGATTTTTAGAAAGAGGCACCACTATCTCTTAATCCTTTATATAATCAAAATATTTGCACTTATTTGTAGAGTACTATATTAGTATAGGTATTGCACAGTGATCCGGAGAGCTAGAGGTTAACTGGGTGTTAGCTAGATGTTAAACCACAGTTCGCAGCCAATATATGTATTTTATTACCATTTAGAGGAAACCTCCTTGCACATCTAAAGGCCACGTTACACACACAGATATCTGTGACCAACATCTGCACAGATCTCTGGTTGCAGTGAAATCATGGACACATTGCTCCATTTTGTACACGGCCACAAAATGGAACATGATTTCACTGCAATCCAGAGATCTGTTCAAAGTTGGACACAGATATCTGTGTGTGTAACGTGACCTTAATACATAAAAAGCAGAGTGTCATTATACAGTGCAGTGCAAGTTAATTGGGACAAAGCAAATCTTTACTTGTTTTTCTTGCATTAGTTTAACTATTGCTGATAAGTGTTTCATCAGTTCTTGGTGTCGCTTTCCTTTTACTTTCCCATTTCCCTTTTCATTTTGGAGAAAACGATCCAGTTTCATTGTGTGGTGCGAATTATTCTTGAAACAGTAGATTTTCCAATACCAACGGTGGAAGCGATTTCTCGACCTCTTCCGTGGAGTAACATCCATTTTTACAGGCACGAATCACATTGAGAGAAAAAGTACACTAAACCACTCCTCACAAAAACAAGCTCTCAACTGAAGCTGAGGGGGCAGCTAGCTGTTATTTTCTGACTAAAACCAGTCAAACCACATTTTGTTACTCAAGGTTGCACACTCACACCTGTTCAAAGCAGTTAAAACTGGTTTGAATCACTGACTGGTAACCCCAACTTACGATTTTACTTAAAAAATGCTTTGTCCCAATTAATTGGCACAGCACTGTATAAGGCTTTTGCTGAGTTAGCGCTACATAAGATTAAACCTTGGGCCAATCTATAAGAATTCTATAAGGATTGCACCATAAAGATGTTTGAGGTTATTACATGTATATGGTGAGGTGCTGTGAGCTACACATGCGCGACAATGTGCATTTTGACTTATGTCTTCATCAGGGGGCATGGCAAAACAGGGGAAGAGGTGGTTTAAAAAGAGTGATGCGGGGGGGCGTGTCCTGGCCATGGAGGGAAGCGGAGGCTAACAGCTCGTCTCCTGCTCCACATACTGTATAAGACCGGACAATAGCAGCTTATTTCACCACCAACATCCCCATATGCCGACCAGGAGAAAGAGCACCCAGCCCCAACAAACTACGGGCTCCACGGCAACCCCCACCGTGAGTATAACCCGCTATCTTAGAAGCACGGGAAAGCACAATCAGACTCCCAAGATGGCGGAGGCAGCGGGCGGGAGCTGCGTTCAGCGTACAGCAGCCGCTCAGCTGAAAACGCAGGAGACTCCGAATCCCCCTGTGATCAGAGAGGGACCGGACCGCGCTCCGCACTCAGCGGTGGCGGAGTTACAAGTCGGGGAAGCCCCAGAGACACTGCGGCCCCCGGGGACAGAGGAAGGAGGAGGAGATCCCGGAGGTGAAGGAGCGCATGGAGGAAAACCGCGAGGAGAGGAGGTAGATGTGGAGGGAGAAGATGTGTTGCCCTTTGTGTGGGGAACAGCAGGGGACATTCACAGTGTTGCACCCATAGACTCCAATAACTTATACCCTGCAGACCACCAATATAAAGGTCCCTCTGGAGCCTCATATGCAACCCAGCAATTTTCTATGTGTCCCCCAATACAGGCAGGCATTTTGCAACAGAATATGGAACATGCTGCAAAGCATATATCTGCAGCTGGGGGGAACAACCAGAACCTCCAATACTTGGCAAACCCAACACTGGGTCCAGCCGCATGCATAACACCTGCAGCAACCTCTATACCTTCACCAAGACACGTAGGTCCTGCTCTCCCTCCTACAGACCTCACATCCCATGAACAACGTTCTCCTGACAGCGCAGTTTGGTCGGACTTTAAAGCTCGCATAGCAGCCATTCCGACTAGAGAGGAGATAGAAGGTTTTGTTCATAGACTGGAAGCTTCGTACAAAGCAGAAACATCAGCCTTGAGGGGAGAGGTTCAACAGCTTGCAACTAGAGTGACCTCCACAGAGTCTGCCTCTGACACCCTACACAGGAGACTAGGCGCTCTGGAACAACAGGTCTCGTATCAAACATCCCGTATTGAGTTCATGCTCGATGCTATGGAGGACTTGGAGAACCGTGAACGACGGAATAATGTAAGAGTGAGAGGGATACCAGAGACCGTGTTACCAGAGACCTTGATGTCACGATCCAGAGATTCCTAAACTCAGTCCGCCACATGCCAGAAGACTCCCCTCTGGAGTTTGATAGAATACATAGGTGTTTGGGACCCCCACCAGAAGAAGGTGCTCGTCCGCGTGATATTGTCTGCAGAATTCATAACTTTAGATCAAAAGAAAGAGTACTAGCAGGGGCACGTCAGCTTGAGTCTCTATCTTTCCAAGGTTCACCAGTCCAGATCCTAGCAGACCTTTCCCGCCGTACTTTACAGAAAAGAAGAGCCCTTCGCCCCCTTTTGAATGTGTTACGGGATCACGATATTCAATACTCCTGGGGATATCCATTCCGTCTACAAGTTAGGCGTGACGGCCGTTCTGTATCCATGTCACACCCAGATGGTATTCCAGAGTTTTTAGATGAACTTGAGATATCGGCCCCTGACCTGGAAATAACGGAATGGCCATACTTGCCAGACTTTAACTTTAACTTTCAGAGGCCACCCCCAAGGGAGCAACGCTCTAGACGCCGCAGACGAAGAGGAGGCAGGGATGGAAGAGTCGACAGGAGGGAGACACCTGATCCCTCTGGTCATACCTGATTGCATGTCATTGCTGTAATATGTTTTTTTTCTTTCTCCCTTTATATAGGTTGACACTTGATATCTCTCCGTAGTATATATGGAGCCTTCTCTGGCCATATAAGAAACCCGAGATGTGCTACAGAGCTCCTGGTAGTTTATGTAACCCACATGATAAGATAGAAAGTTACTTATTTTACCCTTCCTGGTTGGTTATTGGAGATGTTTGGCAATATTATGGTTATGAACAATGCTGTTTAACACTTTGTATTACTTAAAAATTTTTTTTTTGAAAAAAGGTCTCGGTATGGGGGCATATAGACCACTAGTGGAAAGGATACGTCCTACCCTAGGGACCTACACCCTGCAGGCAGGTGTAGAAGGTAGACAACTACCCCTAGTACACTGTCGACCAAGTCTTGGGCATCACCTTTTTTAGTGTTGTCCTTGCTTGAGTCCTTTTCTTTTTTATCCTTTAGTTTCTGTTTCTTTCTTTTCTTGATTTTCTTCTCTTTTTTTCCTTATCTTTCACTCTGAGACCGGCGTTCTCTACCTCCCCCGCCCGTCCCGTCGCTTGTCATATACTCGGCTTATTTTCCTTCTTTGATTAACCACAGCCCGATTGAGTACTTCTCTCTCCTTAACTGAGAGGAGGGAAGGAAAAGGGGAATTAGACAAAAAGGGGACCTGGACCTGGGGTGTTGAGATTCGGGCGTATTGGAAATGTCTTCCTTAAACGTTTATACATTTAATGTTAGAGGGTTCAATATACCCCAAAAGCGCTCTCAAATTCTGTATGATCTTCATAAAAAAAGAGCACAAGTGGTCCTACTCCAGGAAACCCACTTTAAGACGGGTTCAATACCAAATATTCGAAACCGTTACTACTCAACCTGGTTGCATAGCTCCAATCCAAACACAAGGTCCAAAGGGGTTTCTATTGGAATACATCGCTCATTCCCACATGTGATATTAGGCTCTGAGGTGGATGAGGGAGGCAGATATATTTTTCTTAAAATACAGGTTGCTTCCTCTATTTTAACAATTGTAAATTGGTACCTCCCTAACAGGAATCAGACATTGGTGTGTCGAACCCTTCTGAATAAGCTGGCTGGTTTCGCAGAAGGCTCCATACTGATAGGTGGCGACTTCAACTTTGCCATGGACTCTGGCGTGGACACTTCATCTGGTAGAGGTACAATACCATCTAAACGCCTTCGGGCTTTAAAGAACCTCCTTCACTCTCTCCAACTTATTGATGTATGGCGGATACTACATCCGAGAGATAGAGACTTTACATATTACTCTAATGTCCACGGCTCTTATAGTCGACTGGACTACTTTCTGGTTAACCATAGTCTACTTTCATGGGATCCCCAGACAGACATTGGAGACATTTTGTTGTCTGACCACGCTCCTGTACACTTAAGGTTATCAATACCAGACACTGTCCGTAGACCATGGACGTGGAAACTTAACAACGAACTTCTTAAAGACTCCATATGTATAGCTGAACTTAAAGATAACATTGAAACGTTCTCTCAGGTTCATGTGACAGACCCTACACCACAGACATACAAATGGGAGGCTCTTAAATGTATGATACGGGGAACCTTAATTAAACATGGATCTCGCATTAAGAAAGCCAGAGCGGAGGAGATTTCTAATAAGATCAAACAGATACATGCATTGGAGGTGACCCACAAACATACGTTGTCTGGATCTGTCTTGTCCGAGTTGACCCTTTGTAGACAAGATCTCAAAGATTTAATGGCCCAGAAATTTAAAGCTTACATGGACAGGACAAGAAATTATTATTATAGGACAGCGGACAAATGTGCAAGACCGCTTGCCAGACTGCTTCACCCTAGAGCAAGCCATTCCTATATACCCAAAATTAGAGGTAAGGACGGGGTGGAGGTGCATAGGCCAGACGAGATCCTGGAGGCTTTTAGAGAATACTACAAGGAGCTCTATACCATTAGAGGCAAATATACAGACTTAGCCCCAGACGAGCTTATCAAGAAAATGAGAGAATATATTTCCTCCAACCAGCTTCCGCCTATCAATGATGACGCAATAGCGTCTTTGGAGAATCCAATCACGGGTACAGAGTTATTAGGAGCTATTAAGGCCACACCCCTTTCTAAATGCCCAGGCCCGGACGGTTTTACTCCGATTTTTTATAAGACTCTTCAGACTTTGTTGATGCCTCACATGCTGGATACTTTTAATTCCATTTCTGATGTAACTGGCTTTGCTCCGCAATCTCTAGAGGCGCATATTTGTGTCATACCTAAGCCGGGGAGGGACCCGACCTTGGCATCCAACTATAGACCAATCTCTCTTTTAAACGTGGATGTTAAGATCTATTCTAAGATCTTGGCAGAACGCTTAGCCCCGTTGCTCCCCTCAGTGATTAACATGGATCAGGTGGGCTTTGTCAAAGGCCGAGAAGCAAGAGACAATACAATTAGGACTATACTATTGATCCAAAAAGCAAAACAACGTAACATCCCATTTAGTCTCTTATCCGTAGATGCAGAAAAGGCCTTTGACAGAGTCCACTGGGGCTTCATGAGGGAGGCATTGATCCATATGGGATTAGGTCCTCAGTGCCTGGCTCGGATTCTCTCCTTGTATTCGGTTCCCTCGGCTAAAATTAGAGTCAATGGCAATCTGTCGTCCCCTATTGCCATCCAAAACGGGACGAGACAAGGATGTCCTTTATCGCCATTACTGTATGTAATTGTTATGGAGCACTTAGCTAACGCCATTAGACAAAACCCCGATATTTCGGGCATACGTGTGGGAGATACACACCATAAAACAGCACTCTTTGCAGATGACCTCCTGCTATATGTGACAAACCCCCATGTTTCTCTCCCATGCGTAATGAAGGAGTTTGATTTGTTCAGCTCCCTGAGCAACTTCAAAGTCAATTACTCCAAGTCAGAGGCACTAAATGTATCCCTACCCGTGGCTGGGCTCTCTTTGTTGAAGACCAATTTTCCATTTAGATGGCGATCTGATAACGTTAAATATCTTGGAGTCCGGATTCCGTCTGACCTGTCTAGCCTCTTTTCCTGTAATTATCAAACTCTTTTAACTGGTGTAAAGTCGCAATTATCATCCTATAACATTTTGAAACTGTCCTGGTGGGGACGTATTAATGTGATACGTATGGATATCCTACCCCGCTTCTTATATATTTTCCAGACTGTACCAATTACGCCCCCATGCAGTTTCTTCTCTAGACTTCGCTCTAGTGTGACACGTTTCCTGTGGGGTGGACATCGAGCTAGAATTAGTTACAAGACTCTAACAGCTCCGACGTTGAGAGGCGGTACTGGTTTACCGAACTTCAAGGCATATTTTCAAGCAACATCCTTAGTTAGAACATTGGATTGGTGCTTCAAAACTGATGCAAAGAGATGGATATCTATAGAGCAGGACGGTGTTCAGGTGCCGTTGCATTACCTCCAATGGTTCTCTTCGATACCGGATTCTGTGATGGCAAATCTCACTGATGTGACTAAAACTACCTTGCAGGTCTGGTCTAAGACGTTTGGTGCCTTAGTTAATGAAAGAATATTAAGTCCTTTGACTCCGCTATTCTCCAATCCAGATTTTCCTCCGGGGATGGATAGGAAGGCTTTCGTAGGTTGGACGAGAGTGGAGGATGTTCGGGTAGGACAGATTCTACACAATGGGAATGTGCCTTCTATAGAGGTTTTACGCCAGAGGTTGCGACCAGCAGATGTGCAATGGTTGGAATACGCCCAACTCTGTTCCTTCCTTTCTTCGGGATCCTATCCTTGTAGAATCCGATCACAAATATATCCCATTGAGAGTCTATTCATGCAAGATTCTCCCCCGGCTCATCCCATATCAGAGCTATATCACATGATCCTGGAGGGAGTAGCAGGAGACACAAAACATAAGTTCCAGGTGGGTTGGGAGAGAGACCTGGGAAGAGAGTTATCAGACGAGGAATGGAAAAAGAGTTTCATATGTACGCGCTTATTGGCGCTACCATGCGTATCACAAGAAAGAAACTATAAAGTCCTTTCCCGCTGGTACTTATGTCCAGACAGAATGCATAGAATCTCACCCAATGTCTCGGATTTGTGTTGGAGATGTGGAACTACTGTTGGTGACGTGATCCACATTTGGTGGTCCTGTCATAAGATACAGTCTTTTTGGAAAAAGTCTTCAGAAACTACAACTTGATTACAGGGAAACAAATTGAGGGCACTCCTGAGGTGGCCTTATTGTCAATTTTACCGGGTTCTATTAAACTCATCAAAAGGGACATCCTTAGATTTTGTATATCAGCAGCTAGGGCTGTTATTCCCCGTCTTTGGAGGACTCCTACACCTCCCTCCATTCTGGACTGGTACTCAGAAATGAAGGATATATTCAGAATGGAGGAACTTGCGGCAGGACACTCTGATAATATGCCCCAATTCAATGTGACGTGGTCGGAATGGATTATGTTCCACGACTCCCCGGACGCTCGACAATTGCTGGGCTGAGGTGGTGTGTGTGGGGCGGATCGGAGCGGGGAGGGGGACGTGAGATGGTCGGGCGGAGGCACCTCTCTCTTTTACCCTAATCCATGTTCTTTCGCCTCATAATTCGTTTTCTCTTCCCATAAATGCACAATCGGCTTTTCTATTTTTTCTCTCTTCTTTCTTCGTCTCTTACCACTGTTGATTTTTTTTTTTTTTTTTTTTTTTCCCCCCCTATTGCTCCCTTCTCATTGTATTTCCCTTCCTTTTTTATGTTTCTACCCTTTTTCTTCTTAAAATTGTAATATATGAATATGAAGAATCCTCTAAAGATAGAGACAATAGCCAAATACAAAATTTGAGTTGTGTTTTAGCGGTTATGATCTCATCCAGGCTTGAAAAAGAGGCGATATAAGACTGAAGGATGAGCTCATGTGATAGCGTTTCTATATTTCACTGGGCATTAGAAGCTACAAGATATGAGGAGCAGTTTCCCATACACAATGTCTGGACCAATTGCCTTATGAGCTTATTTTTGAAATTATACAGTTTGAGATGACAAGAGAGGATGTATCGTTTAATTTTCTATATGTTTTCATGTCATTTATGTTTAATAACATTGTAAGATACTTGAACATGTTGTTCATTTTCAATTTAAAACCATAATAAAAACAGATTTAAAACAAAAAGAGTGATGCGCCAATCATATCGCGCTGCTTGTTGCCTGGTGACGGGCGCTTCCCCAGACCTCCGGTTCCACGTCAGCGAGCAGCGTCATGAAGAGGAGGTGCTTCAGGTCAATGACCCGCTGCACTCATCCCCATGGAGACGCCTATGTGCCAACTCTGGATTCGGGGCCGGGAATCACTCATGTGGCTCAGCAGAGAGATAGTTGTTAACTATTTAAGGAGTGGATATTTATATATTAAAAACAAGTAACCTAGCTTGTGTTTCATTGGTCTCATGCTTTTTTAACATAATGGGTATTATAAGTGATATATAATAATATATACCAATAGAAATAGTGCACATATATATGGATGTTATTAATATATATGGGAAAGATGCATAAACATCTAAATCACATGGATATAAATGGAAAAGACATCTACACAATATTGATATACATTACTGATGTAATATATCATCAAAAGTTTTTTTTTTAAATAGAATATACAGAAATAATATATAAGCAACATTCCACCATATAATTTCTCATCAATACTTGCTCGCACAAATATATGTTCATGAAAACAACATAACCCAAAGATGGTATCTAACAACAGAAATGTCAACCCATCTGACATTCTGTGAGATAAGCATCATATAAGTAGATTTTAACCCATATTATATTCCATGTCATAGAAAATTCTTCACGTTTTCTTTGTCCACCATTTCCATGTTAGTTCAAAGCCCATTTGGATAAACACAACTCCAATAATCCACAAGAAGAAGAAATTAATGATTGGGCATCACTATAAAGCAAAAAACGTAACGATTAACACCAAATATACAAATAAGTAAACCCCTCCCTCAGAATAATCAGTACTACTATAAGAAAGGAACAAAACTGATATGTTCATTTAGACCATGTGGATGAATGGTTTTTAACCTCTTAACGACAGCCGTACGTCTCTAGACGTCGGCTGTCATTACCCGGTGTTTGAAGTGAGCTCCGGCGTGGAGCTCACTTCAAACCTTCGACATCTCAGCTGATCTCACTAGCTGAGATGTCGCTCTAACAGAACCGATCAGTCCCGCCATCCGATCGGTGCTGTTAACCCCTTAGATCCCGCCCTCAATCTCTGAGAGCGGGATCTAAGGGAGCCGGAGTCGGCAGAGCGCGCTTACCAGGCTCCAGGGGAGGTCTCGCGATAGTATCGCGGGATATCCCGTGCTGATGTCACAGGCCAGGGTCCTGGCTTGACCCTGGAACGTGTCATGGAGCATTTCCGGGTTGTGGTTGGCAGGGGTTGCCAACCACAACAGGTCCGCGATTCTGACACATACAGAGGAGCTGCAGCTCCTCTGTATGTGTCAGAAGCGATCGGACTCTGCAGCTGCATGCCTCTCATAGGGGCTGTGTAAAAGTAAGAATCAATAAACAAATAAAGTTTTTACAAAGTTGAAAAAAAAAAAAAAACATAAAAGTTCAAATCACCCCCCTTTTCTCCCATCCACAATAAAAGTATAAAAAAAAATAAAAATACACATATTTGGTATCGCCGCGTTCAGAATCGCCCGATCTATCAATATAAATAATCAAATAATGAGATCCGTAAACTGTGTAGCGCAAAAAATGGTTCAAACGCCAAAATTACGGTTTTTTGATCACTGAAACAATGCTAAAAAATGCAATAACGGGCAATCAAAACAGCGCATCCACCCAAGTATGGTATCATTAAAAACGTCAGCTCGAGACGCAAAAAATAAGCTGTCACCCAGCCCCAGATACCGAAAAATGAGGACACTACCGGTCGCAGAACATGGCGCAAAAAGTGCAATGTTTTTTTTTTTCATGCTTTTGAATTTTTTTCCACCATCTAGATACCAATAAAGGTATACATGTTTGGTGTCTACAAACTCGTACTGACCCGAGGCATCACACGGTTATGTCGGTTTTACCATATAGTGAACACGGCGACTACAAAACCCAAAAAACAAACGTCTTATTGCACTTTATTTGCAATTTTACTGCATTTAGAATTTTTTTGCAATTTCCCTGTACACTATATGGTAAAACAAATTATTGCATCTGAAAGTACAACTCATCCCGCAAAAAACAAGCCATCATATGTCTGTGTCGACAGAAAAATAAAAACGTTATGGCTCTTGGAAGCCGAGGAGCGAAAAAACGAAAATGAAAAATGACAAATTTCTTCGTCACTAAGGGGTTAATCTCCAGATCCATTGTGTTTCTAATTGACCTAATCACCATGTTATATTACCACTACAGGATCCCAGGTTAATCACATCAATGCCATGTACTCTAAAATCAGTACTGTCGCACTGATGAAATTTTTTAAAATGCCTGGGTATAGTTTTTAAAGTCTCCTCATCGATTACATCTTTGGCTGACTCTATACCTAAGACATGCTCCCTCACCTGCATTTTCAATTGACGGCTTGTCAAACCAACATATATTATGCCACAAGGGCATGTAGCATAATATATTACAAATTTGGTTTCACAGGTTATTTTATGCCGAATTTGAAAAGTTTTTTTTACCCATTGAGTATGTGAAGGATACACTTCTTTCACACATTTTCCACCAGATACGCAGCCAGTCACAGTGTAAATTTGTCCAAAAAAGTTTTCTTGTTATCACTTACATCATAGTTGCTGTGGACAAGCATACCTTTTAAATTCCGGCTGCATCTTATGGTCATATGGCATGTCGGAAGAATTTTTTCAAGGGTTGAGTCAGCCTTTAAGCTGTGCCAGGAACGATCCAAGGCTTGTCTGACTTTGTCAAAAGCAGAATTATAATCAGTTATAAATCTTATAACATCCTCAGATTTTTGTTCTTTGAGGCAATACAGACTATCTCTGGAAGAGTATTTTGCTCTATGATAAGCCCTTTTAATTGATCTTCTGCTGTATCCCCTTTCTAAAAATCTTTGTTTGAGATCTTGAGCCTGCACCACAAAGTCCTCATTTCGTGAGCATATCCTACACAACCTCAAAAACTGTCCGATTGGTACAGAATTGTTCATAAATCGGGGGTCTGAGGATGAGGCATGCAGCAAGGTATTAGATGCGATGGGCTTCCAATAGAGGTTGCTTTGTATAACCACATTATTATCTTTACATATGGTTACATCTAAGAAATCAATAGATTTCAATGACCAGACATAAGTCAAGTGAATGTTTTTATCATTGGAGTTTAAATTTTTCATAAAAAGATCCAATTCCGCCGCTGATTCCTGCCAGATGAAGAATACGTCGTCTATGTACCGCGTCCAAAATAGGACGCGGTCCACAGACAACCCTCCCTCATCGGACAGGAAAAGGTCCCTCTCCCACAGCCCTAGGAACAGATTCGCATATGTGGGAGCAAAGGACGCACCCATTGCTGTTCCCTGGAGCTGCAGGTAGAGGGACCCTTAAATGTGAAAAAATTATGTATTACAGAAAACTCCAATAAACATAACACAAGTTCTACCAAGTCTGGTGGTAAATGCGATGTTCTTAAAAAGAAACCCACGGCACATAGACCATCCACATGCATAATATTGGTGTATAGAGATTCCACATCTCCGCACACCAAAATGGATTCTGCACTCATTGAAATGCTGTCTACTTTTTTGAGGAGATCCCCCGTATCCTTGGTGTATGATGGAAGAGATTCAACTAGAGGCTGTAGAATGTAATCTATCCATCTATTTACATTCTCAAGAAAATTGCCACTACCGGATATGATGGGCCTTCCCGGGGGAACTGTCTTGTTTTTATGTATTTTAGGCAGTACATATAATCTTGGTATTGATGGTTCCCCCACTCATAGAGCCGAAGCCAGCTCTTTGATGATAACACCGCCATCTGTAGCCAATTCCAACAAAGTGGAAAGTTCGATCATAAAATTTAGATAAAGGGTTAAATATTAGTTTTTTATAACAAGTTTTGTTACCAAGCGGCTTAAATGCTTCCTCTTCATACATGATTTTTGGCCAGATGACGACTTTACCCTCCTTATCTGCCGGCTTCAGCACCACATCAGGGAGGCCCCTCAACTCCACTAATCTACGCCTCTCCTCTTTTGTTAAATTATCTCTTTTAGGATGACGGGGGATCTCCTCTAGATCCTTAGACACAACCTGCACGAACAAGTCAAGGTTAGGACATGAGCTGAAAGGGGGGAAATTTTTAGATGTCCGTTTAATGCATGTAGGGATTTCACCTCTCTCTGAGAGTTTATGTTCAAGAGATCATCAAGATCCTTTAGCATCGCTTGTTCTTTTTCTGCAGGAAAAATAGAGTGCATGTTATTATCAAAAAAGTGCCTTTTGAAAAAGAGAGATCGTGCAAAAAGATGTAAAACTTTAATTGCCTGGAGGGTATTAAACCCTGCTATAGGTGCAAAAGATAAACCTCTTGAAAGTAGTGATAAATCAGATGTGGTGAGGTGATGTTTACTTAAATTGATTACCTTGTCATTTTTATTTCCATCTTTAGGGGAGCCTGACTTATTCTTCCTCTTCCTATAGTTAAAAATAGGATGACTTGGGGTATGTGAAGAGCCCTCTTCTCTATTTGATGTACTATTTCCCCCAGATCATGTATTCACCTGTTCATTAATATCCAATTGGTCACTCAAACAGATTACTGAAGATTGTGATGGCCTTCTTTCATCATTTTTTGGCACCTTTGGCTTTTTCCAAACATACACTTTATTATCTGCATTATCTTTCATATCTCTTTTAAATTTCCCCGTGTGGACGTCGCAGATTTTCTTCACACAGGCATCCCGCCGTTTCTCCAGCTCAATGTCATAATCCTTGAGTTTTTCTGACATACACATGTCTTTAAACTTTGCTTGTTTTGTGTCAAGATCCAAATCCAAATTATCAATCACATTGGAGTTTAAACCAATGATTAGATCCATAAGTGCAAATGAACATGTATTCCATGTCTCTTCCCATTGGGATACAAAATCCTCATCCTCCACTGGAAATGCTGGAGTAACTCTTACTCTGCATTACCCTTTTTAAACCACCTCTTCCCCTGTTTTGCCACGTCCCCTGATGTAAGACGTAAGTCAAAATGCGCATTGGCGTGCAAGTGTAGCTCACAGCACCTCGCCATATACAGGTAATAACCTCAAACATCTTTATGGTGCAATCCTTATAGAATTTTTATAAACTACATGGTGGCCCGATTCTAACGCATCGGTTATTTTAGAATATGTATGTAGTTTATTTATGAAGATTTAAGAATAATGCAATGAATACACGATATCTATCATCTACCTATGTGTCTATCGTCTATGTATGCTATATTTATTTATCATCTCTCTATGCATGTTTATGAGTAAAGTTCGTGACACTGACTGACAGCCTTGTAGACAGGAGTGAAGTTCGTGATACTGACTGACAGCCTTATAGGCAAGAGTGAAGTTCGTCACACTGACTGACAGCCTTATAGACAGGAGTGAAGTTCGTCACACTGACTGACAGCCTTGTAGACAGGAGTGAACTGTGTCACACTTACTAACAGCCTTGTAGACAGGAGTAAAGTTCGTGACACTGACTGACAGCCTTATAGACAGGAGTGAAGTTCGTCACACTGACTGACAGCCTTGTAGACAGGAGTGAAATGCGTTACAGTGACTGACAGCCTTGTAGACAGGAGTAAAGTTTGTGACACTGACTGACAGCCTTATAGACTGGAGTGAACTGTGTCACACTGACTGACAGCCTGCCTTATAGACAGGAGTGGAGTTTCTCACACTGACTGACAGCCTTGTAGACAGGAGTGAAGTTCGTCACACTGACCGACAGCCTTGTAGACAGGATTGAAGTGCGTCACAGTGACTGACAGCCTTGTAGATAGGAGAGAAGTTCATCACATTGACTGACAGCCTTGTACACAGGAGTGAAGTGCGTCACACTGACTGACAGCCTTGTATAAAGGAGTGAAGTTCGTCACACTTACTGACAGCCTTGTAGACAGGAGTGAAGTGCGTCACACTGACCGACAGCCTTGTAAACAGGCGTTAACTGCGTCACACTGTGACTTGCAGTTCAAATTCCGCGCCAATATCACAGTCGCGGTGACCAATGAGAGACGTGGCATTCAAACCGTGCGCCAAGCCATGCTACTTCTTTGATTGGTCACCGCAGCTGCAGTGACCAATCAGCAAAGTGGCTCGGCTTGGCGGGAAATATGAATCCTGCGCTGCTGATTGGTCACTGCTGAGAGCGGCGACCAATCAGCAGCATGGGATTTATATTTCCTGCCAAGCCGCACCGCTTCGCTGATTGGTCGAAGCAGCCATGGCGACCAATCAGAGACATAGCACGGCTTGGCGGGGGATTTGAATCCCGTTCGAGGTACCACCGCTGCGAGAAGCCGGGAGATGACCGGCTGAGGCCGTGTTCTCTCAGAATGTGTCTTCAGCACTGCTGGTGATGTCCTGACGGATAAGTGCATATGGCTGCCTCTTTGATGTGTGATGCATTACTGGAGCAGACCACTTTGCTGTGGTGTGACACTAATATTTTGAAAACTGGGGACTCTTGTTAAGGTCTCTTTGATGTGTGGTACATTACTATAGCAGAGCTCTCTGAGCATAATACCTGCTCCTATCACTTGTGCACCACTTTCTAAATAATTAACCTTGAAATGATGGGCCTATGCCTCCTGCCTTGCTGCCATTGTGGGCCGATACAAAATCATAAAGATGCATATTACTTTGCTGTAGTGTGACACTATTTTTTGGAAAAGTGAGGTCTCATGTTAGGGTCTCTTTTCTATGTGATGCATTACTGGAGCAGAGCTCTTTGAGTGACAAGCCTACGCCTGTCACTCATCCTGCTTATACTCCTACTTCTCCTTTTACTTAATGTACTGTATAAAACTGCTGCCACTTTTCCACTGTGACTCATTCATCTGTCAATTCAAACTGAGTTTCACCCACTCTCAAATTAAAGTGAATTTGAACCTTCTCCTATTTTGAACTGATTTTGAAGCATGTGCAGCCTGGCACAGACCATGTCTCATGCATCCATGCTATAACATGAGACTATTGGTACTCTAGGTAGATTGTTGTGACATGGGTTGAAAATGGGTATTTGACGTGCCATCTCTGAGGACTGTACAGTATGCGATTTTGAGGTGGAGGAACAGGTGGACAGGGCATTTGAACTAGTGCATGCCATGAAATGAGTGAAAAACTCTTCCTGGGCCTCATACACATCACTCGTATCACTCTGCTGTTGGCAAACAAAAAGACTGGAGTAGGATGTCTGGTGTTTGGTTAGTACAGCTTTCAGTAACATTAGCAGTAGCATCTACCCCACGTACATTTCGAACATCAAGCTTACTCCCCTTTCCACCAAGTCTATTCCCCATTCCCTTTCCACCATGACCATGGAATTTCCCACTCATGTTTAATGCACAGAGATTTGGAAAGCACTTGTTTGAGGTCCAATAAAAACCTTTTAGGGGAAAGGTTTGCTTTGATGCATAAAAATGCCTTCCTTTAGAAATGATGGATTTGGCAATAACTGATTTGAGGCCAAACACAGACTTTTTAGGGAAACTGAAGGATTTGGCAATCACTGCTTTGAGGCAAAAAAATGCCTTCTTAGTGGAAAATTTCATTTCTCCCTGCAATGTTAGTATCTAGTAGAATCCTTTTTGTAAATATTACAGCTTGTAAACACTTTTTGCAGCCAGCCAAGAGTCTATCAATTCTGGTTTGAGAAATTATCATCCATTCTTCTTTGGAAAAGTCTTGCAGTTCTATGATCCAAGGATGTCTCGTAGGGGACAGCTGGATAAGCTGGTCAGTTTTTCATATTTGTAGCATACTACCTTCTGACAGGGCACCCTGCCCACAAGTCAAAGATGTGAGTCACTTTCATTGTAAACTTTCAGCTTGCCCCTCTAGAGGTAGTCTATTGTGGATCTTGATCAACAAGCCATCCTCTTTTAAACTTCAGGTTTTTTTACAGATACACCATCTGGTTGCATCAAGAATTTGTTGAAATTTCAATTAATTCGTTCCTCTATCTACCCACGAAATATTTCCTGTGCCATTGGTTACAACACAACCCCAAAGCATGATTGATCCACATCCATGATTGGCTAGATGTTCTTTTCCTCAAATTCTGTTTCCTTTTTTCTCCCCGCATACCTTTGATCATTGTGGCGAAGAATTTCATCAGCCCACAGGAATGTTTCCAAAATTCATTAGGCTTGTTTACATATTCTTTTGCATACTTCTGATGGTGAATTTCATGCTGAGGGAGCAGGAGAGGTTTTTTTCTGATGACTTTTCCATGAAGGCCATATCTGAGCATGTGTCTTTGAACAGTAGAAAAATATACCACAACTCCAGAGTCTGCTAAATCGTCCAGAAGGACTTTTGCAGTCAAGCGGTAATTATGTTTTACCTTTCTAGCAATCCTACATGCAACTCTCAGAAATGATTCTTGTTTTCTGAGTGTTTTCAGAGTGTTACTGCTTAGGGATAGTGCTGCTGCTGATTCATGCTGCTCCGTCCTGCTCCATCCGTACTACACTACTCAATCGCTTCGTAGATACAATAGAAAGGCAAGAGGGTCCATCGAGACATAGGCATTTTTGCAGAAAACATTGACAAATGTTCATGTCTCCCCTAAAAAGGCTGTGTTTGGCCACAAAGTAATGATTGCCAAATACTTCAGTTTCCTGTAAAAAGTCTATGTTTGACCTCAAAGCAGTGATTGCCAAATCCTTCAGCTTCCACTAAAAAGGCTGTGTTACGCTAGGGCCACACTTGCGTCATGCATCCTGTAATCTTGAAAACCTGATCCATTAACGCCCCATAGACTCCAATGCAAAAAACGCAATGCCAAAGTGCAATCCATTTAACTGATTGGGTTTTTTCTAAATCCAGCAAAAACATTGCCTGCAACGTTTTTTGGTGCATTTTCAAAAACGCATGTGTTTTTTTAACATGGGCCCCTATGGGAAACGCATGAGTTAACGTATGGTACACATACGTACCATGAGTTAACGCATGCGTTAACACTAGCATTAACACTAGGTACATAAATGTACATAGCGTTAACGCTAGCATTAACAGAGGCAAAAATGACATGAAAATGGCAACTTAAAGAACTGGATCCATTAATGCATCCAGTAAACGGATGCATGCTCCCAAGTGTGACCCTAGCCTTAGGCCTCAAAGCAGCGATTACCAAATTCCTTAGTTTCCCCCAAAAAGACTGTGTTTGGCCTCAAGGCAGTGAATGTCAAATCCTTAATTTTCTACTAAAAGGGCATTTTATGCCTCAAAGCAGTTATTGCCAAATTAATCATTTTGTACAAAAAAGGCAGTTTTTTGCCTCAAAGCAGTGATTGCCAAATCCTTTAGTTTTCCCTAAAAAGTCTGTATTCTGTCTCAAAGCAGTGATTGCTCCAGAGATTATATATTCCAAGTGAGTGGGGTTTAAAAATGCTAGCCGGCCAGTGATAAACGGGTGCGGGTGTGCACCATCGCGTCCATGCTATCTCAAAAGGGAAGAGGCGGTGAAACTGCTGCATCATCATCATCGTGATCACGTGGGCAATCACGTGACGGCGACTGACGAATCAACCGTGGCGACGCCTACTTGCGTCACCGCAACCATGAAGACAACAAGGACGCGTCGGTACCTACATATGGAGATGTGTTTACATTTGTAACGCTCCCTGTGTAATACACATAACTCGACTGCATACATAGTGATAAGGATGGGAACAGCAATAATGATATTATAATGTTCACATAGGAGTATTTATACAAAATTGCTCAAAGACAGTAATTGTTGTCCACAACAGGTTTAAATAATTAGTCGACTTACTACACATACAACTATAAAAGCTAAAACAATATCCCTTTAACATACAACTATAAGTACAAACTATAAACGTGCACAAAACTATTCCCATTATTACATATCAAATTGCTTTTAGGGCAGCAGAACACCATGTGTCGCTCTGAAGTGAAATTCAAAGAATTCTTCAAATAGAAATTTGAAGACAATTGATCCAAAGTCGGAATAGCCTAAATAAAATCATAAATAAAAGAGAACCTGATTAGGGTCACATGCAGAAAAATATAACCCAGCATATACAGATCATAAATATGGAGTGAAACTTATATTTTGATTTAGCCTGTTGGGCTGAAGGGTACCAAGCATCAATATCCACCTGGTTTCTAACATCCCCAGTCTACGTGCTATGGCACCACCACAAATACCTGGATCCACAGTATCTATTCCTCTCACTCTCAGGAGATCCCCAAGGGACTGATGATGCTGACGAAAATGCCTGGGTAAGGTTTTCAGAGTGGAAATATCAGTACAGTCACTCGCTGCATTAAGGCTAGGATGTGTTCCCTTACCCCGGTCTTAAGAGCTCGTATTGTCAATCCAACATAGGTTTTAGGGCAAGGGCACATGGCATAGTAAATAACCCCTGTAGTGTTGCAAGATATCCTTTTTCTGATGTTGTGTAATCTCGTCCCTGCTGCATTGGTGAAAGAATCTGCCCTCTCTATATTTAGGCAAGCGATACATCTCCCGCAGGGTGAGCAACCCTTTTGGGAAAGGCATCAAGTAATGTTTGTCTACCACCGTCGTTATAATGGCTGGACACCAGGTGATCACATAGATTTTTAGATCATCTAATAGCCATTATAGGTCAATCCGCAAAATTTTTGATAGAGTCACATCTGTTAATAGAATTGGCTAAACCTTATCAAGGCAACTTCGCATAGCACGAAAATGACCATGATACATTGTTATAAATCTAATCCCATGTCCGCCTGCCCTCGCCATAGAGCAGCTCATTACGCGAAATATATTTAGCTCTGTTGGAAGCGTGTTTGACTGAATGACGCTATAGCCCCGTTCAAAAAAATCCATTTTTTTTAATCTTCAAACGGGAGAGCATATTCTCCTGAGATGTAAAAATTGCCCTACCGGCACAGATCGAATCATGTATGAAGGATGGGATGAAGTGGCATGAAGCAGAGCATTTGATGCTGCCAGCTTTCTGTATATGTCGGTCTGCATGGAACCACCCCCATCCCTCCTCACTGAGACACCCAGGAATTCAACCTTATGCCTATTAGACTGATAAGTATTTTTAATATTCACATTGTTATAATTTAATTTAACAAGGAGTGAATGTAACTCAAACTCTGATCCATGCCAGATCAAAAAGATGTCGTCAATGTACCGCTCCAAAGGTGGATGCAGTCCATCGACAACAGCCGATCAGACAGGAAGAAATCCCTCTCCCACAACCCCAGGAACAAATTAGCATATGAGGGTGCAAAGGATGCCCCCATAGCTGTGCCCTGGAGCTGTAGATAGAAGGACTCCTTAAGAACAAAATTATTATGGGTAAGGCTGAACTCCAGAAGCTCCATGAGGAGGGAGACAATGTCCCCAGGCAGAATCGACCTATCAAGAACCTATCACTGTGCCTAATGCTGGTGTAGAGAGACTCTACATCACATGTTGCCATAATGGTTCCTCCATCTAACTGTAGTGAGTCAACTTTCTTAACACTAGAAGTCCCGGAATTTAAAGGATCCTTGGTTTTCAATGGTAAAAAAGTCAAATGACCCGTCTCTGGGACTTCTAGTGTTAAGGAATTCGCTTATATCCTTAATGAAGGAAGGGAGGCTCTCCACCAATGGTTGCAGCTTAGAATCAATCCACATACTCACATTTTCCAAGACATTCCCTCTACCCGACACAATAGGTCTCCCAGGAGGTGTCACTGGGTCCTTATGAACCTTGGGCCTCTGTTGGAGCCGTTACCGGTAATACTTTGTGCTAACTATGCTGGGTAGTGCTTTGTGATACCTACGGTAGCAACATAGAATGTAATTGTGATCTTGCATAAAATTTTGTCTTTGCTCCATGTGTTAAATTGGTACTAAATACACATTTTGTAACACTGTCTGCATACACCTCTATATGAGAAATATGTATTAATATTTATACTGGTCGGTATCTGTAATTTTACAGGAATACAATTTTGTACTGCAGCCCTAACAGTGTTTGTGTCAAAAAAGTCTTACCCTGTAATTGTACATGTAAACTTTTGTATACCAATGGGTGCCTGCTTGCCATCTAGGTTGTTAATCCTGTATGTAATTGTTCTCTCCCTCCTTCTGGTTTCAAACAATAAAAATTGCACGTATCATTTTGAAACAAGACATATGGTCATATTTTGAACAAATGTATGTACAGTATATCAGTGCCTTAGGTGAGACCAGTCTCATCCATGGATGGATGCTCCCTATTTCTAGGTTGGGCTATAACTAAACATCCTCAATGAAGATTATTAACTGGATTATGGCAGCTTAGTATTTTCAACTGGCACTAAGCTTAAATGTCATGGTGTCATGCCAATATTGGACCTGGCCACCATGAACTTCTAGTAAATAGTAAAAAAAAAACAACATAGAAAAAAAAACATTTTAATAGAAATAAAACACAGGACAACCCTGTTTTATAAAAAGGGCTCAACTGTGTTTTAGTTTTGGTGCTTTTTTAGGTGAGGAGAAGCAGATGAACACATTGAACACAATCCATGCACTTTTATGCCAAAATTGCACCAAAAAGTAACAAAAGCCCAACATGTTTTGTGCCATGGATTTCATGCTTTTTTTGGTGCAATTTTAGCATAAACTGTATGCATTTTGTTCAACTTTGAAATAATTAAAAAAGTGACATGGGGCTTCACTGTATTTTTGTATGCCAGCCAAGTACAGCAGGCAGGCACTGGCTACTCCTACCCCAAGTTGCCTATGTTTACCTGGCTGGAAACCAAAAATATCAGGAAGCCTTTTTTTTAATTATTTCATGAATTTCATAAATTCCAGTCCGCAGTTGCCCCATAAAATAGCGTATTCATATAAGTGCCATTTTCTGACGATGTACCCTGACTCTTCCAGTGGCCATCATGACAGTGGAATGCTGGGTAATAAAGGGTTTGATTCCAGCTTTGTATTGTCAGCTTGCACTAAGCCCGAAATTCATGGTGTAGGACCAATATTAGACCTGGCCAATATGAATTTCTAGTAAACAGTATAAAAAAACAACACACAGAAAAAACATGTTAATAGAAATAAAACACAAGAGAACCCTGTTTCCCATCTTTAATTGACAAAAAAAAACACCCTCCATTGTAATCCATAGGGAACACCTTCAGAACTGCTACATCTCTGTGAGCAGACACATGAATGTATGGGCAGTTTCCAGGTTACTCCAACAGCCAAACAGAGATGCCCATTCTCTGTGACAGCCTCTGTGATTAGCTGTTGGGCCTTTTTGCAGTGAATATACAATATGTTAATGAGCAGCCCCAGAAGTAAACATGGTGGGTTGGCAAGATGCAGTAAGTATAATGCTGTTTAATAACTTTTTTGTTTATTTTTACAGCTCCCGACCCCTGAACCTGAACCCGAACTGTAACAAGACTTCCCTGGAAAGTCTGTGTTTGGGGTCTGTGCCCGAACACTAGGTGTTCTGTATGGACCCCAAACTTTCCAGTTCGGGTTTGCCCATCACTAATTAGTGATAGAATATATCTATATAAAAGGTACACCTTGACATGGTTGGATGGATTTTGCATTTTTTGATGAAAACAGCCACCTAATTATTTGGTCAATTTGTTTTGAATTCTGACACTTTTTTGAAAATTACAGATATTACTCACATTTAGCTTTCATGGGTCTTGATTAGAGATGAGTGGATCTGTGGAAGATCAGGTTCTGGGACCTTATATAAAATTCTGTTCTGAACCCAAACTCGACCTGAACCTCATGGGAAGTTACTGATTTGGCAGTTCAGCTCTAAAACCACATACAGCTAGCCATAAACAAAGCACTTATGGGAGAGAGAGGGCAGGGTTTTTTTTTTGTACACAATATAACATTGATTTTACTCCCAGTATGAGCCATTCAAACACTACAAGTGGCTTGCACTGGGCCGAGCAATGAGGGTACCCGAGCACAGCAACGCTCGCTCCAGTGATTTACGTAGGTAAAGCACCCGAACTCCAAACCCCAACACTGATTCTTCTGTATAGTCTGTGTTCCATACGAACACCAACTTTAAAGTTCGCTCACCCCTAATCTTCATAGTATTATATTTTATTATTAACCCTTTTTTATAATATGTATAGCAATGTCGCAACCAATTCTAAATCAAAGAAAATTGAATAGCAAACCTAAATATCTAGTAGTGGCAAAGTAATGGCCATTTGATCTTATTCATGTTTTTGCAAATCACCTTTTTATGCACATTTGCTGGCAATTGATAATTTGTTTACACTGGATAAAGTATTCTCATTTTTATATGTTCTGTGAAAACCTACAATTTGACCATTAGGATTAAATCATGAGAGATGTATATTACAGTGTATAATTCCGTTGTAAGTATCTTACAGATATTGCGGTTTATTATAACATATATATCAGTGATGCTATGACTACGATCTGTAGCATCGCAGAATTAATTGACAGATTTCTCTTACAAAATTTGACTTCAGCAATCATAATTCAAGCGTACATTTTCTTTCAACATATTCTTTCTGCTTTTAAGATAAAGGTTCATGTGACAGAAAACATTGTGCTTAGATTCTTAAATCAATGCATAACGTTCAAATTATTGCATTGAACTGGTTCTTTGAGAAGAAGGCCATTGATTTTAATATGCTTGAAGCAATCAATTACTCCCTGTCCGCATTATTCCAAACTGTAATGAAAACTAAACTACGTTGTCCTGAAATCTAAATGTGAGGATGATCATAAACCAGAATTTAAACTCCATGGATTATTCATATCAGCCCATTTAGATTTGCTATTTCCATTATGAGTACATTTGCCATGAGCATTTAATGGACATCTAAAAGGGAATTCATTAAAACAAGAGCTGTTGGCAGCACTTATAGGCTTCAGACTGCTTTATGCCTTTCTTTACTAGCATAGTATTGTAAAAGTGATTTATTGTGTTCATCCTGTCAGTAGTTTGCATAAAAACCTGAAAGATATAACAAATAGCACGGTCATAATGAAATTAATTTTTTTTTGCTCTTTTCTTTTTACAGTTTTCCGCTATTCTATAGTAATTTAGCTTAGACTGTTAATTAAATTGCCAAATGGTACAAAGTAGCTTTTTGTACTCAATTCTAAATTTATGTTATGATAGTACAGTAATAACCATAAACACCTTCAAATAAAATAAATATATGTATAAAATTTAGGCATGCTTTAATACACAATTACTGCTCCACTCCATAACTAGAAGATACGTTGAATTAAAGAACAAAATAAGCAATGAAAGTTATTTATTTCTTAGAAATTAATAAGCATTGAATAATTATTCATTTATTGATTTTAATATATTTTCCACTCCATCTATGGAAAATTTCTGTAGGCATAATTAAAATAATAGTAAGCCCTCGTTCTCCATACTGGAAGCTTAAATGATGGATAGTTTAGAAGAAAGACAGCAAATGCAGTAAAACAATCTTTAGGCATTGTTATTGCAAAATAATTTTTTCACCCAAATTGTCTCAAAGGGAACCTGACTAGAGCTTCAGGGTCACCAAACTTATTATATGGCTAAGCAGAGTATTAAAAGACAAGTTGGAACATAACTTACTGACTGCAAATGAATATGCCATCACTAAAAAAATCATCTATGAATCTTTATGTAAATGAAGCTGCAAGTGCAACAGTTAAGGAACTTTCTTCAGAGCTGAGGGTCCATTGCATGAGCAGGACAGGGTTTAACATATGGGAAGTTTAAAGTGAATTTTCACATTTTTTTCAGCCTACAAAGAATTATATTTATTTTAGTAGAAAAATCTAAAAAAAATAACCCTAATATCGATACTTCCATCATGCCCTCATTTATAAACTTCCAAGAATCATTCCCTCTTTTTCAATCACCTTTTTTTGGAATAATAATTAGTTTTGTCTTTGGTTGTGGATATGAAAAAGGGAGTGACAGTAGATACAACCTGCTTGCTAAAGTTAGTCTGTCAGCTGATTCACTATGCCCAAACTATTGGCATCATAAATCAGAATCTGGCTGAATCTATGCACTTGGCATGGAGCTGGACCCTTCTTATCTCTGGCTATCGTCCCCTGCCAAATCTTTCTACTATATTTTCTCTGAAACAATGGAGCATTTCAGACTAAATCTACTTTGTTGTTATTGAAAAGCCAGGTTCTGATACATACTCCCTTTAATTTGGAGAGCATGAGTCAGCTGACAGATGAATATTATAGTTGCATAAGATTTTGATGTTGAAAAAGGTGTTAATGATCTTCAAAGACATTGTTTAGTGGTAGCATGGCCTTCTTTTTTATTAGATCTTCTATGGATAACTAACAATCAAAGAGCCCATAAAATATGTTTGTACTGTTTTAGCCAGTAGATAGAAAAAATATTCAAATCTGAGAGTCCTCATTGGTTGACACCTATTAATGGCTAACTGAAAACATGGTAACAAATAGCAAGCCTTCAAGACCCTAAGGCATCTTCATCAGGCTCATAATAACACAAATTCTGAAGAAATATATTTATACACAACAGAAAGTAGAATAGTGAAGTAAATAACGCCAGTGACGTGAAGCAGAACATAGAATGATTAGTGTTGGCGGGGGTGGGGGGGGGACAATTGGAGCAGAAAATATCAGCATTCACAAATAAAAAGTGTAATACTTTTATTGTCCTCTGATTGGTAGTCTGGTCCTGGATTTGAAGATTGTTTAGTTGATGTAAATATATATATACTAGCTGTGAGCCCGATGCAAATGCATCGGGATTCTAGAATGTGCATTAATTTGATTATAGTAGTTATAGCTGGTGTGAGGACTTTTCGGGGGGTGTGAATAGTTTTTGGGGAGTCCCATACTTTTTTTGGGGGGTCCCATACTTTTTTGGGGGGGGTCACATACTTTTTTGGGGGGGTCACATACTTTTTTTGGGGGGTCACATACTTTTTTTGGGGGGGGTCACATACTTTTTTTGGGGGTCACATACTTTTTTTGGGGGGTCAGATACTTTTTTGGGGGGGGTCACATACTTTTTTTGGGGGGTCACATACTTTTTTTGGGGGGTCACATACTTTTTTTGGGGGGTCACATACTTTTTTGGGGGGGGGTCACATACTTTTTTGGGGGTCACATACTTTTTTTGGGGGGTCACATACTTTTTTGGGGGGTCACATACTTTTTTGGGGGGGTCACATACTTTTTTGGGGGGGTCACATACTTTTTTGTTTTGTCACATACTTTTTTGGGGGGGTCACATACTTTTTTGGGGGGTCACATACTTTTTTTGGGGGGTCCAATACTTTTTTTGGGGGGTCCAATACTTTTTTTTGGAGGTCACATAGTTTTTTTGGGGGGTCACATACTTTTTTGGGGGGGTCACATACTTTTTTTGGGGGGTCACATACTTTTTTTGGGGGGGTCACATACTTTTTTGGGGGGTCACATACTTTTTTTGGGGGGTCACATACTTTTTGGGGGGGGTCACATACTTTTTTGGGGGTCACATACTTTTTTTGGGGGGTCACATACTTTTTTGGGGGGGTCACATACTTTTTTGGGGGGGTCACATACTTTTTTGGGGGGTCACATACTTTTTTGGGGGGGTCACATACTTTTTTGGGGGGGTCACATACTTTTTTGTTTTGTCACATACTTTTTTGGGGGGGTCACATAATTTTTTTGGGGGGTCACATACTTTTTTTGGGGGGTCCAATACTTTTTTTGGGGGGTCCAATACTTTTTTTTGGAGGTCACATAGTTTTTTGGGGGGTCACATACTTTTTTGGGGGGTCACATACTTTTTTTGGGGGGTCACATACTTTTTTTGGGGGGGTCACATACTTTTTTGGGGGGTCACATACTTTTTTTGGGGGGTCACATACTTTTTTTGGGGGGTCACATACTTTTTTTGGGGGGGTCACATACTTTTTTTGGGTGGTCACATACTTTTTTTGGGGGGGTCACATACTTTTTTGGGGGGATCACATACTTTTTTTGGGGGGTCACATACTTTTTTTGGGGGGGTCACATACTTTTTTTGGGTGGTCACATACTTTTTTTGGGGGGGTCACATACTTTTTTGGGGGGGTCACATACTTTTTTTGGGGGGTCACATACTTTTTTTGGGGGGGTCACATACTTTTATTGGGGTGCAATACTTTTTTTGGGGGGTCTAATACTTTTGGGTGGGGGGTCCAATACTTTTGGGGGGGGTCCAATACTTTTTGGGGCGCGTTCAATACTTATTGGGGCTGAGTGCTCGCAATGGCCGCTTATTATTAGCATTAATCTTATTATTATTAGCATTAATAGCATAATTATTAGCATTAATAGCATAATTATTAGCATTATTAGCATTATTATTAGCATTAATAGCATAATTATTAGCATTAATATCATTATTATTAGCAGTAATATAATTATTATTAGATTTTTTTTTAATTATTATTTTTTTTAATATTTTATAATTTTTAATTTTTTTTTTTATTATTTTTTTTATAATTTTTTAATTATTTTTAAATAATTTTATTATAAAATTTATTATTTATTTTAAGTGAGACACAGTTCTCCTTCTGGTCCGCTAAAAGGGCTGGGCTGATTAGCATATATTTATTTTTTTTATTATTATTTTTATTTAATTTTTTATTATTTTTTTATTATTATTTTTTATTATTTTTTTATTCTTTTTAAATTCTTTTATTTATTATTTAATTTATTATTTATTTTAAGTGAGACACAGTTCTCATTGTGGTCCGCCAAAAGGGCTGAGCTGATTAGCATATATTTATTTTTTTATTATTATTTTTATTTAATTTTTTATTATTTTTTTATTATTATTTTTTATTATTTTTTAATTATTTTTAAATTCTTTTATTTATTATTTAATTTATTATTTATTTTAAGTGAGACACAGTTCTCATTGTGGTCCGCCAAAAGGGCTGAGCTGATTAGCATATATTTATTTTTTTATTATTATTTTTATTTAATTTTTTATTATTTTTTTATTATTATTTTTTATTATTTTTTAATTCTTTTTAAATTATTTTATTTATTATTTAATTTATTATTTATTTTAAGTGAGACACAGTTCTCATTGTGGTCCGCCAAAAGGGCTGAGCTGATTAGCATATATTTATTTTTTTTATTATTATTTTAATTTAATTTTTTATTATTTTTTTATTATTATTTTTTATTATTTTTTAATTCTTTTTAAATTATTTTATTTATTATTTAATTTATTATTTATTTTAAGTGAGACACAGTTCTCATTGTGGTCCGGCAAAAGGGCTGAGCTGATTAGCATATATTTATATTTTTTATTATTATTTTTATTTAATTTTTTATTATTTTTTTATTATTATTTTTTATTATTTTTTAATTCTATTTAAATTATTTTATTTATTATTTAATTTATTATTTATTTTAAGTGAGACAGAGTTCTCATTGTGGTCCGCCAAAATGGCTGAGCTGATTAGCATATATTTTATTTTTTTATTATTATTTTTATTTAATTTTTTTTATTTTTTTATTATTATTTTTTATTATTTTTTAATTCTTTTTAAATTATTTTATTTATTATTTAATTTATTATTTATTTTAAGTGAGACACAGTTCTCATTGTGGTCCGCCAAAAGGGCTGAGCTGATTAGCATATATTTATTTTTTTATTATTATTTTAATTTAATTTTTTATTATTTTTTTATTATTATTTTTTATTATTTTTTAATTCTTTTTAAATTATTTTATTTATTATTTAATTTATTATTTATTTTAAGTGAGACACAGTTCTCATTGTGGTCCGCCAAAAGGGCTGAGCTGATTAGCATATATTTATTTTTTTTATTATTATTTTAATTTAATTTTTTATTATTTTTTTATATTATTTTTTTTATTATTTTTTAATTCTTTTTAAATTATTTTATTTATTATTTAATTTATTATTTTTTTTAAGTGAGACACAGTTCTCATTGTGGTCCGGCAAAAGGGCTGAGCTGATTAGCATATATTTATTTTTTTTATTATTATTTTTATTTAATTTTTTATTATTTTTTTATTATTATTTTTTATTATTTTTTAATTCCTTTTAAATTATTTTATTTATTATTTATTTTATTATTTATTTTAAGTGAGACAGAGTTCTCATTGTGGTCCGCCAAAATGGCTGAGCTGATTAGCATATATTTATTTTTTTATTATTATTTTTATTTAATTTTTTATTATTTTTTTATTATTATTTTTTATTATTTTTTAATTCTTTTTAAATGATTTTATTTATTATTTAATTTATTATTTATGTTAAGTGAGACAGTTCTCATTCAGGTCCGCTATTTTTCCCATTGACATACATTAGCGGTGTGTCGGCGATTTTATGGCCGGCCACCTGGTTCTATTTGTCGGCCGTAAAATCGCGGAGACACCGCTAATACATGTCTATGGGCAGTGAGCCCGATTTCGGATTGGGCGCCGACCAATCAGAATTCGAGCTCAATGAGGGGCTCTTCTGATTGGCTGAGGGCAGTACACAGCGACCAATCAGAAGAGCCGCTCATATCTCATTGAGATACAATGGCGGATTTGTCGTCCATTGTACCTGAATGAGAAGAGAAGAGGACGTCGGAGCTGGAAGAAGACAGAAGATCCCCGGGGCCGGACGAAGAGGACGCCTGGCCGGACGAAGAGGACGCCTGGCCGGACGGACGATCAGATGACTAAGAAGACATGTAAGTATGTGCGGACATGGGGGGGGCTGTGTGGACATTAGTGGGGGTCGGCTGTGCGGACATGGGGGGTTTTTCGGACATTGATGGGGGCGGGCTGTGCGGGCATGGGGGTGGGCTGTGCGGGCATGGGGGTCGGCTGTGCGGGCATGGGGGTCGGCTGTGCGGGCATGGGGGTCGGCTGTGCGGACATGGGGGTGGGCTGTGCGGGCATGGGGGTCGGCTGTGCGGGCATGGGGGTCGGCTGTGCGGGCATGGGGGTCGGCTGTGCGGACATGGGGGTGGGCTGTGCGGACATGGGGGTGGGCTGTGCGGGCATGGGGGTCGGCTGTGCGGGCATGGGGGTCGGCTGTGCGGGCATGGGGGTCGGCTGTGCGGGCATGGGGGTCGGCTGTGCGGACATGGGGGTGGGCTGTGCGGGCATGGGGGTGGGCTGTGCGGGCATGGGGGTCGGCTGTGCGGGCATGGGGGTCGGCTGTGCGGGCATGGGGGTCTGCTGTGCGGGCATGGGGTCGGCTGTGCGGACAGGGGGGTGGGCTGTGCGGACATTGATGTGGGCGGGCTGTGCGGACATGGGGGTGGGCTGTGCGGGCATGGGGGTCGGCTGTGCGGACATGGGGGTGGGCTGTGCGGACATTGATGTGGGCGGGCTGTGCGGACATTGCTGGGGGTGGGCTGTGCGGACATGGGGGTCGGCTGTGCGGACATGGGGGTCGGCTGTGGGGACATTGATGGGGGCGGGCTGTGCGGACATGGGGGGGGGGTGGCGAATTGTGTGTAGCGGGGAGCGGAGGCGGCAATGCCGCCTCGGCTCCATGGTCCCCGGGGAGCGAATTGCGGCTCAGGCAGCGAGTCGCAATGGCCTCGCGGCCATTGCTCGCGCTACCTGAGCGGTAAATCGCTAAGGTTGTAGCCGGGGCTGTGGATGGATTTTGGGCCAGCGGCTCGCAATGGCCGCTTCGCGGCCATTGCTCGCCCTGGGCCAGCGACTCGCAATGGCCTCGCGGCCATTGCTCGCGCAGCATTGGGCGCTTCGCGCCCAATGTTAAATTCGTATCCACATGACCACGCCGGAAGTAGCGCGCGGAGGGGCGCTTTTCCGATTCGCGATTATATAATAGATGTGTATATGTATATATATATATATATATATATATATATGTATATATATAAATAAATATATATATACCGTGCGACACATTAATTCCTGCTCTGAATGTGACAAAGGTCATCATCAGTTTGTATTCCCAGACTCTTCTGTCTCTTTGGGATTTATAATGACCTGTCAGTATAACTATCTTCATATACATTATGGTGATCAGGGCTACAGAAATGATTGGCTACAGTTGGATCTGTTCTTTTTTCTTTAATTGTGTGGCAATGAGAGTTCATCCTGCTTCTGAGTTTCTGTCCTGTCTCCCCTACACACAGACTTCTGTTGGACATTTTGTACATATAATTAAGTACACCACAATGGTTGTGGAGCAGCTGAAGGTCTTGAATGTTGTAGTCTTTATGTGAGCTGGGAATTTTTATCTTGTCATTATAAACGGACAGGTTTTGCACTTCTGGTTGCAGGGAAATGTTCCTGTTGTTTTTGGAGAGGACAGCGAGCTTCTGACAATGCTGCTTTTTAGATTCAGGGGCTGCTGAAAACACAGAAGTGGGAGGTGTTGAAATATAGATTTTAGTCGGGCATCTTTTTCTAATAGTAAAGAAAGGTGTGAGGCTCCACCACCCTATATCCACCAGAATTCCAAGGCAATGGATAGACAGCAGACGTCCATCGAAGAATTTTTGAAAATAGATCCAATGCCACATGCGGTTAATTCCTTTATTCTTTAAATGCGAAACATACAGATGCCCCTGTGGGGCTGCTACACTATTTTGGAGCTATACTCCTTATTCGTTAGCCAGGGCATTTAAAGATTAAAGGGATTAACTGCATGTGGCATTGGATCTATTTTCAAAAAATCTTTTTCTAAAATGATTGTAGTTTCCATGCAGCTCCTCTTAACACCTCCAGATTTGGATTGTAGATGACTACAAGAGGGACCCGATTGTTTTATAATGTAATGTAGAAGATGATTCCTTGATATTCTGGTGGCTTTTGTAATTTGGTTTTCAATTGCTCTTGGGTGGTAGCCCTGATTCAAAAAGGTCTGTCTGAAGCCCCTAAGGTGATTGACTCTATCTGTAGGGTTGAAACATATCTGATTGTATCTATTGGCCTGACCATACACAATAGAGTTTTTTATTTTATTTTGATGAAAACTGTTCCATTGAAGATATGTTGGACAATCAATGATTAAAATATAATCTACCAAAAATCTAAAATTTTTAAAAGATTGTCAACTTCCACAAAGGTAAAGAATTCCTCTCCTTTCAAACACTCAAATCCACCTACAACTTACCAGACTCTGATTTTTATCACTACCTACATTTTAAAAAATAAAATTTGGCTATGCTATCAAACAAACACCCACTATGCGAAGCAGCGGGTGTTTTCCTCTGCAACATCAATAACATGTCATCTGGAAATCTAAATACATCTATGATTACCTTTACAAGGATTTCATATTTCATAAAAGACCATTTATGATAAAATGGGAAAGGGACCTTAATTAAATTTTTCTCTTGACCAATGGGAAAGTTGCCTGAAAAGGTCTTAATCCTCCAGCATATGCCTAACACTCCACGAATCCTATTTCAAAATTCACTCTAGATAGTATCTCACACCTGCAAGGCTCTCTAGGTTTTCTCCCAATCTTTCCCCCTTGTGTTGGAGAGGCTGTGGCCAGATGGGTGATCTCCTTCACATCTTCTGGAACTGTCCACAACTCACTAATTTATGGAAAGACATAAGTTCTTTAATTAGTCTGATCCATCAAAAACATGTAGTTTTATCTCCTCAATTGGCGCTACTCTCATTAGAGTTGAACAATATTGATCCCTGTTTCAGACAAATATCAATACACATTTTCTTGGTGGTTAAAAACTTCATAGTGGCTAAATGGAAAAGTACATCTATCCCTATGGTCTTAGAGCCAGTGGAGAGGGTCTCCCTACACAATTCATATGAGAAGTGCCATGCCATCTCTTATAACTACTTTCCATCTTATTATAAACAAGACTTTGGAATAAATATCTCCTGAAACACCTCCCTTAAACCTTGTAATCCTGCCATCCTAAAATGGCTCTACATCTCTTTGTACCTGCTGCTTCTCTTCAGATTAATTCCCATGTTGTACAACCCAGTAGCATATGATGTATTAACTAGTTGTAAGATGAATGTTTCTGTTAAATATTCCCCTGTACAGCTTAAGGTTCTTTTTACTTAAATTCTATGTTCACAGTAATCCCTCCCTTTTGGTCCCAGCCCTCCCCCCGATTATACTTCCTCCTCTCTTCTCTCCCCAGTTCAACATCCAAAAAGGCTAAACATTTGTAATGTGGATATTATATTTAACCTTGGATTCAATTGTTCAGCTGTATATTCTTCTGTACCTACAATTTTTTCCTATGTATTGCTTAAACTTTAATAAAATGATTTAAACAGTAAAATATCATCTATGTACCAGTATAGGCTAAAGGCCTGCTAGGGCAAGAGGATAAAAAGTTATTTTCAAGTTTGACCATGACATGATTTGCATATCGTAGTGCAGTTTTACTTCCCATTGCTGTGCCAGTCTCATGTAAATATATGTTGTTGTCAAATGCAAAGTAATTGTGGGTGAAGAGGAATTTTGTAAGTTTTACCACAGAATCAGCATCAATCCCTGTGTTTTCAGTAAATACTTTGCAGGCATTTAATCCATCCTGGTATGGGACATTGGATTACAAAGATTCCACATCCATGGTAGTGAGGATGGTTCCTTCTGCTAGAGGACTTATTGCTTATAGTTTATTCAATAGGTTAGTTGTGTCCGGAATGTAGCTAGGGGTCTCTTTTACTTGGGGTTTAAAAACACCCTCTACCCATCTAGAAATGTGTTCAGTGAGGTGCCCACACATGAAATGATGGGTACTCTTGGATTTCCAGATTTCTCCAATTTGGGAAGCTTGTAGAATGTGTCTGTTCTTGATAATCTCCCTCCCAACACTATCATTCTTCACGTCACTCGTGTTATTTACCGCACTATTCTATGTTCTGTTGTGCATAAATATGTGTCTTCAAAATTTGTGTTATTGTAAGCCTGATGAAGAGGCCTTAAAGCAGGGGTCTCAAACTCCAGGCCTCGAGGGCCGCACACAGTGCAGGTTTTCAGGATTTCCATGGCATTTGACAGTTGGTAATCAAATTATCAACTGTCAAACGCCTAGGAAATCCTGAAAACTTGGACTGTGTGCGGCCTCGAGGCCTGGAGTTTGAGACCCCTGCCTTAAAGTCTTAAAAGCTTGCTATTTGTTACAATCTTTTGAGTTAGCCATTAAAAGGTATCAACCACTGAGGACTCTCAGATTTGAATCAAAGATGCAAAATTAGTTACATAGATTATTCCAAATCTTTCCTTAGGCGTCTTTCATAAAAGCATGTGCTTTGGGATTACAATATAGTACAGAAATTTAACCCTGGCACACATCGCAAAAAAAAGAATGTTAGTTGCTTTTCAGGTGCTTTTATTTTTCAGTGCAAAAGTGTAGTTTCCAAAACCGACATTTCGGCTCAGGCACGAGCCTTCGTCAGGAGACAATCTGTATATAGAATCATATGAAGCAGATTATTACATACAGTTCTTTAATACCAAAGTCATAACATAGCAAGATACAAAGTACTAGGTTAATGAATCTGGTGTTGTATATATATCTTCATGGATAAGTGATAATAAAATTGTGAAAGTACGTATAGTTGACTCACCATGGCCGGGACTCCGGTTTAGACAGGCGTTTGCTTCTTCCTCCTTGACACGGATGGACCGCGCCTGCCGGTAGCGGGGCCCGGTGGTACAGATCAAAATGATGAGACGTCTTGTGGGAACAGATTAAGGGGTTAATTGTTTTGTGACACCACCTATGAGAGTTTCGGTAACTGTACCGACGCTGCGGGGCCTCCGGGGATGGAATGCAGCAAGATGTAACGCTCCCCACAGGCTGAGCGGTGATCCCCGGAGCCAGATGCTGCACAAGATGTTCTGAGGCAGCTGCGGTTACCTTAGCATGCGGATGATCAGTTCATAAGAAGGCACGGACACTGTAAGTCTCTGTAAAGAGTTCTTTACTGTAACCAGCAGGCAGTACATGGTATACAGTTTGTAGGTAGTGGACCAAGTGGACTCAGCAATGACCAGTGTGTTCTCAGAGATCCGCGGTGTTCCTCCATTCTAACTAAGTACTGTGCCATTGTCGCCCAGGAATGCCAAATCGGGTACAAGGAGGCTGCTTGAATGCCCTATCCGGGGTATACGTTCCGGATGCTTTGGGGAGCCTTGGGTCCTTTGGTGGGTACACCGCTGGCTAGACGACTGTGTGTGGCGGTGGTGGGGTGCTCCTCTAAAGCGATCCCTCCACTCCTCTGGTTCCCATAGCAGAGCTGAACTGCTGCTAGCTTCGGTACCAGCATACCGGCTGTAGATGGGCACGGGATGATTTTGGACCCGCATGTTGATGGTGCTCAACCGGGGTGATGGTAGGGAGACGGCCAGGGAAGGTGGCCAGGGGGCCGCACAAAACTGTGCAACCCCCTCTCCTATGTTGCAGAGCTGGGAATCCTGCAGACTGCTCTTCTATGTTGCTGTTACACTTCCCAGACTAGACTTAACTAGGCTGGACTACTACTACACACTACCCTTACACTCCGCCCACCAGGACCTGATTGGCCCTCTATACTAGGTGATGCATGCAGGGTATGGATCTCTGAGTTAACCGTGTGATTGCTGGGTCAGAGAATATTGCTGCTGCAGTTTTGGCTGCAATACCCTCCTGTGACGCACTCGTTGCGGGGCGCCACATAGTGAAGTGCCGTATTTGTGTTATCAAAAGTCGAAGAGAGAGAGGGAAGGAGAAGAAAAGAGTAGACAAAAGAGGGGTTATACGGTTTCAAGAAAAATAAGGCAAGATAAGAGGGTGAAATGAAGCAGGATATGACAAAGGTAGGTTGCGATATAAAGTCATGCAAGAAAGGTCAAATATCTTACTGGAAACCAGGATGAAGAAGATGGTTTAGAATTAACTGATGGTATAGGATAAATCACAATGTTCTATAGAGAAAATAACTAAATCACTATGTGTATCAGTGGAAGAGGAATAGTGTTCAAGGTGTTGGTGAGTATACTCACTTGGTGCTGTAGTAGTAACAGCCCATAAAATATATGGATACTGATCCTTGGATACACTAAATGCCTATTGGAAGATAGAATAAGAGCAGATAGGGGATAAATCAGTTTATTATATCCTTATACCTAAGTTGATGGTTGTCCCAATAACTACCTTATTTTTGAAGTAGCCAGAATGGATTTTTAGAGGACAAAACCTGTTGTGGTTGTACAAGTCTAGCTAGTAGGGAGACAAAAAGAGAGGATAAGAAAAGAGAAATAATCACCTGTTATGTTCAGGTTACCAGGTATGGGGAAGGAGAGAGAGAAGGCTCCTACTCAGGGTGGAGGGTAATAGTCTCCTAGTGGGTCATAAAAGGGGTCTTAGTATGTTCATTCTACATCTTATAGTTGTTATTGTAGCCACGTTTACCTTAATCACAGGCAGGTGCTGTTAAGAGTATATTATTGAAGGCATAGAGGATTAGGTCTCAAGAGTCCTTCTGTGTAAGAAAAGGTCATGGGTGGACCTTCTCAGGATGGACTCAAGTGCTGAACAGGGGGTACATACCAGGTAATTGGATATCACTGGTCTGTAGCTCCCTCATAGTATTTAGGAGAGAAGGTGTCAGCCTGCTGGATCCGGCTGGTTACAAAAATACGGCGAAGCCCACGTAATTTTTTTTTTTTTTAAATCTATAAAACAATCCTAAAAAAGGATTGCATCTTTACTAACCCCTCGACCATGGTGGAGGGGTTAATAAAGATGCAGTCCCTTTTATTTACCGTATATACTCGTGTATAAGCCGACTTTTTCAGCCCAAAAATTGGGCTGAAAAGTCCCCCCCTCGGCTTATACACGAGTCATATACGTGGGGGCTGTGTCCGGGAGCAGGAGGAGGCAGGAGGAGGCTGGAGGAGGTGGGGGGAAGGCTGCAATATGAGCGGCTCGTGACGTGGAGCCGCTCATAACTTATTCATGATATGCACTGCATCCCCCGCCCATCCGCGGGGGGAGCAGTGCATATCGCCTTACAGCCCCCCAGCACGGGGTATACAGCCCCCCCATCCCTCACAGTATGGCGCCCCCTTTCCATACAGCCCCCCCCCGTGGTATCCAGGGCCCCCCGTATATACAGCCCCCCCGTGGTAACCAGGGCCCCCCGTATATACAGCCCCCCCGTGGTAACCAGGGCCCCCCTTGCTGCACCTGTAAAGGAAGAAGTCAGTATACTTATCGCTGCTGCTGCCGCCGCCGCCGTCGCCGCTCCGCTTCTCGGTCACCGCGCTGCTCCGGGTCTTCACGCTTCCTGTTCCTTCTCCGGCGCTCAGGAAATTACGTCATTGTTCGAGCGCCGGAGAAGGAACAGGAAGCGTGAAGACCCGGAGCAGCGCGGTGACCGAGAAGCGGAGCGGCGGCGGCGGCAGCAGCGATAAGTATACTGACTTCTTCCTTTACAGGTGCAGCAAGGGGGGCCCTGGTTACCACGGGGGGGCTGTATACAGCTGGGGCCCTGGATACCACGGGGGGCTGTATACAGCTGGGGCTGCTGTATACAGCTGGGGCCCCTGTATACTACCTATGGGGGGGTCTGTATACCTCTGGAGCTGCTGCTGTATATACCCCCTAGGGCTGCTGCTGTATATACCCCCTGGGGCTGCTGCTGTATATACCCCCTGGGGCTGCTGTATACTACTACTGGGGCTTCTGTATACTACTACTGGGGCTGCCGTATACTACCACTGGGGCTTCTGTATACTACTACTGGGGCTGCTGTGTATATACCCCCTGGGGCTGCTGTATACTACCACTGGGGCTTCTGTATACTACTACTGGGGCTGCTGTATACTACCACTGGGGCTTCTGTATACTACTACTGGGGCTGCTGTATACTACTACTGGGGCTGCTGTATACTACTACTGGGGCTGCTGTATACTACTACTGGGGCTGCTGTATACTACTACTGGGGCTGCTGTATACTACCACTGGGGCTTCTGTATACTACTACTGGGGCTGCTGCTGTATATACCACTGAGGCTGCTGTATACTACTATTGGGGCTGCTGTATACTACCTCTGGGGCTTCTGTATACTACCACTGGGCTGCTGTATATACCTCTGGGGCTGCTGTATACTACCACTGGGGCTGCTGTATATATCTCTGGGGCTGCTGTATACTACCACTGGGGCTGCTGTATATATCTCTGGGGCTGCTGCTGTATATACCACTGGGGAGGCTGCTGTAACACTGCTGGGGCCTGTATGTACCACTGGGGAGGCTGCTTTATACCACACTTCTGGGGGCTGTATACTACCACTGGGGAGGCCTGTACACCACTGCGGGGGCCTGTATACCACACTGCTGGGGGCTGTATACCTGTGCTGGGGTCCACCCTCGGCTTATACATGAGTCAATAGGTTTTCCCAGATTTTGGGGGCAAAAGTAGGGGGGTCGGCTTATACACGGGTCGGCTTATACACGAGTATATACGGTATATTGTTTTATGGATTTTTCAGAAAAATTTGACGTGGGCTTCGCCGTATTTTTGTAACCAGCCAGATCCAGCAGGCAGCGACAGGCTGCCCCCAACCCCCAGGTGCCTATTTGTACCTGGCCGGACACAAGAATATAGGGGAGCCCCCTTTTTTTATTATTTCATGAATTTCATGAAATAATTAAAAAAAATGCGTGGGGCTCCGCGCAATTTCTATGTCTAGCCAGGTACAGCTAAGCAGCTGGGGGCTGGAATCCACAGGGAGGCCCAAGCTTTCTGGGCACCCCCCGCTGCAAATTGCAGCCCGCAGCCGCCCTAGAAGATGGTGCGTTCATTGAAGCGCCATCCTCTGGCGCTGAACCCCGCTCTTCCAGCGGCCCTGGTGGCGGTGGCACGCTGGGTAATAAAGGGGTTAGGGCCAGCTTTGTATTATCAGCTGGCCCTAAGCCCGAAATTTATGGCGGTCACGCCAATATTAGACATGACCGCCATGAATTTCCAGTAATCAATATAAAAAAAAAACACAGAGAAATTTTTTTATTAAAAATAAAACAAAAAAGCCATTAGGGACTCCATCTTTATTTTAAAAATCCTCTTTCGTCCGACGTAGTCCAAAACGCAATCTCAGCTCTGCTACTTCCCTGTCTGTGCTTAGACAGACAGGGATGTAGCAGAGCTGAGAACTGACTAAACAGTCAGGGTTCAGCTCAGGGCATTAGGACCTGAGCTGAACTCTGCTGCCAGCCAGACTCGCTCTGCTCCGGAGATTCCCGAGCAGTGACGCAAGTTAATTTATTCACTGCTCTTGTCACCATTCGGGAATCTCCGGAAACAGAAGCAGAGAGACTCGGGGAGCGAGTCTGTGGCTGAGGCATCAGCGGCGGCGGAGGCAGGGGTAAGTAGCCGGCCGGGCCGCTGCACCCCCCCCTCTCCCCCCTCACCCCCCATGACCCCCCTTCCCCCCTCCCCCCCTTCAATCTTTTTTTTTTTTTTTTTTTTTTATTATTCTTTAAAAGCCAGTGGCTTTTTGCCGCTGGCTTTAAAAGAATAACATGGGGATTTGCAGGTTTTTCCTCTGCTGCCAGACCCCTTATAGGGTCCAGCAGCAGAGGAATCGCTGCAATACTCGCCTCCCCATTCATTTACATTGGACTCGCTAGACTCGCAACGAGTAGCGAGTCCTGGACTCAGACTCGTTACAGTCTAGCGAGTCCGAGTAATTTAGGATTCGCCCATCTCTAGTGACAATGTCATGTTGAATGATGGAAGAATGGTGGGCAGGTCAGAGAATACATCTGGATTCTGCTGCACCAGCTTTCGAGCCTCCCGTCGCTGTGCCTTAGTGATGGTGTCACCTATTTTTACCTCGTCAGCCTCTCTCAGGGCCGATAGCGGGGGGTTCTCGGGCAACCCAGCCGGGGGAGCCTCCATGATCAGGCACTCCCGGTCTTTCCAGGCTTTGAGCACATTAACATGGTATAGCTGTACGGATTTTCTCTTCCCGGGTTGGTACACCTTGTAATTCACTTCTCCTACCTTTTCCCAGATTTCATACAGCCCCTGCCATTTGGCCAAGAGTTTGCTTTCCGCAGTGGGCACTAAAACCATCACTCAATCCCCCACTTCAAAGGTCCTGACGGTGGCCCTCCTATCATATATGCGTCTTTGAGCTCCCTGGACATCCATTAGGTGCTCTTTGAAGATAAGCATGACCGTAGTGATCCGGTCCTGCATATTAGCCACATGCTCAATGACACTCTTATAGGGAGTGGGTTCCTGTTCCCACGTCTCTTTGGCGACATCCAACAATCCTCTGGGATGTCTGCCGTACAATAGCTCAAATGGGGAAAAACCCATAGATGACTGCAGTACCTCCCAGATGGCAAACATCAGATAGGGCATTAACATGTCCCAATCCTCCCCATCCTTGGCAACAACCTTTTTAAGCATTTTAGGATTTTGTTAAACCGCTCGACTAACCCGTCGGTCTGGGGATGGTACACCGAGGTGCGCAGCTGTTTTATATTAAGCAGTTTACACAGTTCTTTGGTCACTTTGGACATAAAAGAGTCCCCTGATCGGTAAGGATCTCCTTTGGTAGCCCCAGGTGACAGAACATAGAAAATAGCTCCCGGGCAATAAGCTTAGCCGTCATGCGGCGTAGCGGAATCGCCTCTAGGTATCGGGTAGCGTAATCGACGACCACGAGGATGAGTTGGTGGCCCCATGCCGATTTAACTATGGGCCCTACCAAATCCATGGCAATCAATTCGAAAGGCTCCTCTATAACCGATAGAGGTACCAATGGACTCAGGAAGGTTGTGATGGGTGTGGTCAACTGACACTCCGGGCAGGAGTCGCAGAACCTCTGGACATCTGCATACACTCCCGGCCAGAAGAATCGCCGCAAGGTGCGCTCTTGCGTTTTTTTAGTCCCCAGGTGCCTCCCCAGCAGGTGGGAGTGGGCCATCTCTAGGACCCTCCGGCGGTGTGTCTGCGGTACTACCAGTTGCTCCACGACCTCCTCCCGGATTTTGTCCACCCTATAGAGCAACTTTCGGTTGACCACCATGCATGGAAAGACATTCTCGGCCACCGGTTGCTGAGCAACCCCATTTATTTCTATTACCCTCTCTCGTGCCCAGGTCAGGGTGAGATCCTGCAGCTGAGCTGTCCCAAACGCTCCCCGGGGCACTTCCAGCTCTGGAATCGATTGGGTCTCCTTGACCTCTCCTGCCAATACCTGTAGGGGGAACCTATCGGGGTGACACTCTATCCCTAGGTTGGCGACCCCTATGGCAGGTACCCCTGACTCGGGATCATCTAGTTCGGCACCCGGATCCAGTGGTGTTTGTGGAGGGCTACTCCTCCTACCTCATAGGGACCAAAACAATGGTAAATCTCTTCCCAACACAATCCCATAAGGTAGAGTCTTCACCACTCCAACCACATGGTTTACCTCCCCACATGGAGTGGAAAAAGTTACATCCGGAGGTCCCCGTGTATACATCTGACTCCGATCTTTCCCTCATTGGGTTCCAACCCGGGAAGTAATGACCCATGGACCAGAGTCACTAAACTGCCGGAGTCCAGGAGAGCCTCCTCTCTGTGTCCATTAAGGAGCACCGGGCACAGCTAGGGTTCCATTGTGGGACCAACAGCATCTGCGGCTAGCACGGTGCTGGCATACATAGAAATCCGGCGTGTAAACCCGCAGTCCATGGGTTCAACAGTCAGAGGATAATAGGCCGCCACATGACCTGGCTCTTTGCATCGCCCGCTTCACCTAGCAGTGGCACCGCCAGACCAGAAGCCCCAACGAGGGGAGCCTGGTCTCCTGCCAGCCTCCCTCCGGAGTACCCCCTCAGAGGGAGCTTGTGTAGGATGATCCCCAGCAGAGTGACGTACACCTTTTCCCAGCTCCGGAGGCCAGCGGGACAGACGCAGGAGGGCAGAGTCCCGTATGAACTCCTGGGTGGCTGTATACCTCTCAATCAGACTAACCATCTGGTCCAGGGTACCGGGACCCCTTGCCCCACCCAACGCTGTATAGCGACTGGCAGAGTTTGTACCAGCCGGTCGAACGCCACCCTTTCCACCATCTGGCACGAAGACAAGAGCTCAGGCTGAAGCCACCATTTTACCAGCTGCAGTAAGTCATACGCCTGCAATCGAGCCGGTTTGGATGCCACAGAGGACCAGGAAAACACCCGTTGGGCTCTCATATAGGTATTGACCCCCAGTAGAGCAAGGATTTCACCTTTTGGTTTCCCATAGTCCTGCGCATCCTCCCAACCGAGGACCGAGTATGCCTTCTGTGCATCGCTCATCAGGAATGGCACCACTACTTCAGCCACTGGCCACCTGGGAGACGTTCCCGCTCCGCGGTGCGCTCAAAGACGGTGAGTAACGCTTCCATGTCGTCCTCCTGAGTCAGCTTTCTCAATGCCGATCGGACCCGGTCCCGGGCCTCACGCCGTTCCGGGGAAGGCGCTGGTGGCGGGTGTCGCGGTGCCATAATTTGCTGTAGGAGCAGTTCATTGGTTTTCTGTTGTTGTTGAAATGTTGAAACTGATCCTGTTGTCTCTACTGGGTAAGCACCAATTGCTTGAAGAGCTCCTCCATATTGGCGGCAAACCTGAACTGTAGCTTGGCCGACTTGAGATTGGACATGCAGTCCGTGGAGTATACCAGAGTTCAGGTTGCCCGCATTCTCCACCGTATGTGAGGTAGCTCCGGGATTGCAAGACAAATGGCAGTGAGCCCGGTATCAGTTCATACAGTACCCAGGTTTATTGATGAGGCACAGAAGTGGCACAAGCCGCCAGGTTCCAGGACGCAGCCGGGTACAATGCATACATTCACCGTACAGTAACTCGGTCTCTTCAGATTGGAAGTTCTCTCCGGTCTAGGTCGCACTGGGCTCCCGGGTTAGGCCATGTTGTAATAGCAGAACAGCCTCTCACATCCCTGACCTGACTGCTCAGCAGCCTCTTCTGCCTCAGCTCAGGCCGAAGCTCTCCACAGAGAACCCCGCCCTGTCTCCTAACCTAGCATTTAACCCCGTGTCTCCCTCTGGGGAAAACCTACAAGTGTATGGAGAGCCCCTGTGTGCCTAAACATTGGAGCTCCCCTACAAATGACCCCATTTTGGAAACTAGACCCCCCAAGGAACGTATCTAGATGCATAGTGAGCACTTTAAACCCGAAGTGCTTCACAAATTGATCCATATGGGGTCTCTTGTGGGGGAGCTCCAATGTTTAGGCACACAGGGGCTCTCCAAACACGACATGGTGTCCACTAACAATTTGAATGGAAAATCAGATCAAATTGTTAGCGGACACCATTTCACATTTTGAGAGCCCCTGTGTGCCTAAACATTGGAGCTCCCCCACAAGTGAGCCACATTTTGGAAACTAGACCCCCCAGGGAACTTATCTAGATGGGTGGTGAGCACTTTTAACACCCAGATGTTTCACAAATTCATCTGTAAAAATTAAAATGTAATTTTCTTTTAGCCTAAATTTTTTTATTTTCACATGGGTAACAGGATAAAATGCATCATAAAATTTGTTGGGCAATTTCTCCTGAGTACACCGATACCTCATATGCGGTCATAAACCACTGTTTGGGCGCAAAGCAGGGCTCAGAAGTGAAGGAGCGCCATTTCACTTTTTGAATGGAAAATTAGCTCCAAAAGTCAAATGGCGCTCCTTCCATTCCGAGCCCTGCCGTGCGCCCAAACAGTGGTTTATGACCACATATGAGGTATCGGTGTACTTAGGAGAAATTGCCCAACAAATTTTAGGATCCATTTTATCCTGTTGCCCATGTGAAAATGAAAGAATTGAGGCTAAAAGAACATTTTTGTTAGAAAAATTAAAATGTCCATTTTTTCCTTTCATGTTCCTTTAGTTCCTGTGAAGCACATGAAGGGTTAATAATCTTCTTGAATGTAGTTTTGAGTAGTTTGAGGGGTGCAGTTTTTGGAATGGTGTAACTTTTGGGTGTTTTCTGTCATTTACTCCCCTCGACGGAACTTCAAATGTGATGTGGTCACTAAAAAAAATGGTTTTGTAAAATTTGCTGGAAAAATGAGAAATTGCTGATGAAGTTTGAACCTTATAACTTCCTACCATAAAACATTTTTTTCCCAAAATTGTGCTGAGGTAAAGTAGACATGTGGGAAATGTTATTTATTAACTATTTTGTGTCACATAACTCTTTAGCAGAATAAAAATTGAAAATTTGAAAATTGCGAAATTTACAAAATTTATGCCAAATTTTTTATTTTTTTGCAAATAAATGCCAAAATTATTGACCAAAATTTAATACTAACATGAAGTCCAATATGTCACAAAAAACACTCTTAGAGTCACTAGAATCCGTTGAAGCGTTCCAGAGTTATTACCTCATAAAGGGACACAGGTCAGAATTGACAAAAATGCCAAGGCCTTTAGGGTCAAAATAGGTTGGGTCATGAAGGGTTAAACCTCCTTTCTTTGGCCATTTGTTTTTTTGCCAATTATTTATCTGTCCCGCCTGATAGTCTTCCGTGTCTCTTGCCCACTTCTGTCGCTTGGTTTCTTCTAGCACCATCTTAGTTTTTTTCTACTTTTGTACAGATTAATTCCTTAAACGTCTGATATTCCTCCTCCTTCACTAAAGACTTTATCTGCGCCTCCATCTCTTTATTTTCCTGTCCAACTCTCTGTTCCTCCTCTTGCAAGTACTCTATATTTAAGAGCAAAACGTCCATTGCATATTAATTTGACATCATTGCAAATTTCTGGCAATACACTGTGTCGTTTACAAAAAGTGTGGGGTGAATATTTGTCAAAAGACCTCTTGGGATCCTCCTTGCTCTGTAATATTGTCCCAACATCCTAAAGTGGAGATCTATTGACACTAAACGCTTGCAGCCATTCTCGTATTTTCTTTTTAGGTTATTTATAGATGGCACACTTAAAAACTCAACTTCACCTTCCAATCTCTTAAGGATCCTCTCGTTGTCCTCTGCTGTGTATACTAATGTGACTGGATCCATCTTACAAGACAGGAGACAGTGCTAATCTTCCACAAAGGATATATAACTAGAAAAATAGGTGAAGCAGCACTGTAGGCTGGTGTTTCCTGGGTGCACAGTGATCAAGGGAACCCCTTTCAAGGTTCACAGCACTCCAAAGTGAAGTAGCCAAGTGTTTAATCCAACATAGGCACAGGATATGGCAACGTTTCGAGCACACATGCTCTTAGTCCGGCAACCACATGTTAGTCTGCTATAAAATTTATTCAGTTTGTACCCATTACATCATTTCCTTACAATTCATTAACCTTACAGTATTGACACATTATTAAATAAAATATGATTCTTCATTATCTCAGTGTTTTCTAATTTCATTATGTACATTTCATTATAAGTGTTCATTCCATTTAATGGCCTCTTCCTAATATGCTTTACTGGCTGATCAGAAGTCTTATATTCATGTTACCATCTGGCATCCCGGAAGAAGGACCTTTATAGAAAAGTAACAAGATGGTTGAGGGTCTATAAAGGTCTATGTGTGACAAGATCCACCTCCATAAAGGTAAATAATAAGCACTTTGACATTTGCACCCAAGGACTTAGTGCACTTATCACTTTATTCTTCGGGACGCCGAGATTGACATAAGCTTTCAAGGTGTTCTCCCATAGCTAAGATGGCGTATGACGGCTTTTGAGCAGAGTGCATGCGCAAGCGCCGTGATATGGCACTGGGCTGCTGCCACCGTCACCATAGCAGCAGGCGGACACCACGCAAGCGCAGAAGCCACTCCCAGAAAATATATGAGATGGAACAGCAAAGAACGATTACGGTAAGAAAAACTTAGGATGGTAACATGAATATAAGACTTCCAATCAGCAAGTAAAGCATATTAGGAAGAGGCCCTTAAAGGGGATGAACATAATGAAATTAGAAACCACTGAGTGTAATGAAGAATCACATTTTGTTTAATAATGTTTCAATACTGTAAGGTTAATGAATTGTAAAGAAATTATGTAATGGGTACAAACTGCATAAATTGTATAGCAGACTAAGGCTGCTTTCACATCAGCATTTTACGCTGATCATGGCAGTTGCGGTGAAAAAACGCAACTGCCGCAATTACCACATAACGGCCGCACTTGCGGTTCACCTGCGGCAAGCCCCATGCAATGTCTATGAGGCTTGCGGCAGGTGTGGTAAGTGCGGTGTAGTTGCAGTTTCGGCACTTGCGGGAGATGCGGCCGCCAAAAAAACAAAGCGGTATGCCGCGGTTTTTTCGCAGCAGGACATGCCGCAAGTGCGGAAACCGCACTTGCCGCACACGGCGCACACTTACCGCAAGCCCCATAGACATTGCGGCAGTTGCGGTTTTTTCACCGCAACTGCCGCGATCAGTGTTTACCGCTGATGTGAAAGGGGCCTAACACGTGGTTGCTGGACTACGAGCATGTGTGCTCGAAACGTTGCCATATCCTGTGCCTATGCTGGATTAAACAATTGGCTACATCACTTTGGAGTGCTGCGAACCTTTTTGAGAAACTAGATAGATAGATAGATAGATAGATAGATAGATAGATAGATAGATATGAAAAAAGGACTGCAGCACTCGATGTAGGATGTCTCTTTGTGCCATAAGGCACAAAGAGACATCCTACAATGAGTGCTGCAATCCTTTTTTCATTTAATATGGTTTGTACATGGCAAATTGATCCTGCCAAGGACTGATAAGCACCTGGCTATCCCATATTGAAGGCTGCTCTAAAAAAATTTTTCTGATAGATAGATAGATAGATAGATAGATAGATAGATAAAAAAATTAAAGGCAGCACTTCCTCCAGTTCAGTTCATGTGGGTTTATTAATCCTAGGACTGCAACGTTTCGGCACGCAGCCTTCCTCAAGCAGTGTCACATATCTAATGGTGCTCACATATATATAGCTCCCATGCAAGGGGCTTTCAATAATCCAATTTATAGAGTGCTTTACAAAATACTCTTATAAAAACTTCATTTTTTTACATACATAGTGAATAATAGTGCTTAATAAAGTGCATATAGTGCATTATACCATTATAAATATTATAGGGATCCTAGCTAAACTCTCATATCTAGCTTTTCACCCTAATTACACCAATTAAAACACATGTGGTACTTATCCTGTAATCAGAGGTTCCCATGTTGCTACTGTATCCCCAGTGTCGCCGTTATGTTTTCAGTGTTCTTATTAACTTAGTGCGCATGCTCCGTGTGAAAACAACCATATGCTATTCAATGGAAGTCTCACTGACTCATTCAGATCCCGTGCCTGCGCAATGTGCTGCGAGAATCTCACTACACCCATTGCATCTGCGCAATGGAGTTTAGAAGTCACTACACCTTTTTAAGTTCCCGCGCATGCGCCCTACATTGCGGGATTCTCGGGCGCCATCTTAGTTATGTCTGCATCTGTGCAATAGCACAGGGAAGAAAATATCAGGTGTAGTAGCGCAAAATACTCATATAAAGTCTAGAAAGACACTAATCTCCCCACAACTATAATCATAAACTCCAGGAATCCCCAATTCACTTCCATATCACAATATTAGTGAAAACATTGGGTTTTATACCTGCTATATACTAATAACTTAGGGAGATATAAACAAAGTCCCCACAATAGCAAAAATCAAATATATAGGAAATATACCGTCACCGCCCTGGCGGGCTTTTTTACGGTTAAGTATGCTGCGATCAGACATACAAATGAACACAACACCTGTGTCATTCTGTTTAAGTGACTATTCCCATACTATCAATAACATACATATAGAGGACTATATTTATTAAATATTTATTCTTTTCATCTTATTTTAAATGAGTCATACTTCATCAAAGAACCATGGTTATCACACACAAAGTAATCACAACAAAAAATAGTGGTATACAGTAAATTTGCAGCTTGGCGAGATCCTCTGTTCAGGCCTATAGAAATTAAAATAGAAAAACATTTTTAATTAAAATATTCTTCATATTACTTAAAAAAAAATTTTTTCAAAATTGAAATTTACTTAATTACTAACAACCTACTATAGTAGTTGATTCGTATAGCAGTGAGGATATAATTTGTAGTAAACTATGGATTTTATAGTCCACGTTAAGGCCATTCGGTCTCAACGTGTTCAATCTATGGATCCACTCCATCTCCCTTTTCTTTAATAATTTCTGTCTATCTCCTCCCCGTCTTTGTATGGGAATCGTATCTATCAAGCGAAACCTTAGATCCTTTTCGGTGTGTCCCATTTCCACAAAATGCTTAGGAACAGGTAAATCCCTTCTCTTTTTCTTAATGGTATGTCAGTGATGCGCAATGCGGGTCTTAAAGGCCCACGTTGTCTCACCGACATACCATAGGGCACACGGACATTCCAGGAGGTAAATTACATAGTCTGACGTGCATGTTAGAAAACATTTTTATTTCATGACGTGTACCCGTACCAGGGTGTACAAAATGTGATCCCTTATTCATTAATTTGCAATTTATACAAGAAAGACAGGGATAATATCCCCTCCTCCTTGTACCCGTCAGATATGTTTGTCCATCTTTCTTCATAGGGCCAATATCTGAATGGATAAGCTTATCACTCAGACTCTGGTTACGCCTATAAGAAAAAAGTGTGGTTCAAGAACTCTTTTACATGGGGGAGACATCTACCTTACATATTCCAATGTCTATGTATTATTTTAGCAATCTCTCCACTTTCCTCACTGTAGGTTGATACAAATGGAACTCGCTTCAACTGTTTAACTGTTTTCTTCTCTGTTAGGATATCTGACCTAGATAATTTTACCACTCTTTCTTTCAGTTCTTTGAGTAGCTTTTAAGGATATCCCCTTGCAGTAAACTTAGTCATCATTTTATTAAGCGCTACTTCCTGATCGTCTTCTTTACTCACTATTTTCTTAACCCTTGTCATCTGACTAAAAGGGATAGATTTTAGAGTATTATTCGGGTGCTGACTACTAAAATGCAACAGGTCATTTTTATCTGTTTCTTTCACATGTAGTTTAGTTGTAAACTCATCATTCTGATATAATATTTGAACATCCAAGAATTGCAACGAAGATTTCGACCATACTAGTGTAAATTTAATAGTCTCATCTATTTCATTAAGATACTCATGAAATTGATTTAATGCTTCCTCTATTCCTGTCCATATGAGGAAGACATCATCTATGTACCTCCACCACGCTGCGACACAATCATAGTGGTGGGATACATAGACGAGGTCTTCCTCAAGTTCTCGCATAACAATATTTGCATATTCAGGGGCTATATTGGTTTTTGCTATTGTGGGGACTTTGTTTATATCTCCCTAAGTTATTAGTATACTGCAGGTATAAAACCCAATGTTTTCACTAATTTTGCGATATGGAAGTGAATTGGGGACTCCTGGAGTTTATGATTATAATTGTGGGGAGATTAGTGTCTTTCTAGACTTTATATGAGTATTTTGCGCTACTACACCTGATATTTTCTTCCCTGTGCTATTGCACAGATGCAGACATAACTAAGATAGAGCCCGAGAATCCCGCAATGTAGGGCGCATGCGCGGGAACTTAAAAAGGTGTAGTGACTTCTAAACTCCATTGTGCAGATGCAATGGGTGTAGTGAGATTCTCGCAGCGCATTGCGCAGGCGCGGAATCTGAATGAGTCAGTGAGACTTCCATTGAATAGCATATGGTGGTTTTCACATGGAGCATGCGCACTAAGTTAATAAGAATGCTGAAAACATAGCGGTGACACTGGGGATACAGTAGCAGCATGGGAATCTTTGATTACAGGATAAGTACCACATGTGTTTTAATTGGTGTAATTAGGGTGAAAAGCTAGATATGAGGGTTCCATGACAATTGTGTACAAGATAATTGTGTACGGACAATTGTGTACAAGTGTGTACAAGGCAATTGTGTACGGACAATTGTGTACAAGGCAATTGTGTACGGACAATTGTGTACAAGGCAATTGTGTACGGACAATTGTGTACAAGGCAATTGTGTACGGACAATTGTGTACGGACAATTGTGTACAGACAATTGTGTACAAGTGTGTACAAGGCAATTGTGTACGGACAATTGTGTACAAGGCAATTGTGTACGGACAATTGTGTACAAGGCAATTGTGTACGGACAATTGTGTACAAGGCAATTGTGTACGGTTGTGTACAAGGCAATTGTGTACGGACAATTGTGTACAAGGCAATTGTGTACGGACAATTGTGTACAAGGCATTTGTGTACAGACAATTGTGTACGGACAATTGTGTACAGACAATTGTGTACAAGTGTGTACAAGGCAATTGTGTACGGACAATTGTGTACAAGGCAATTGTGTACGGACAATTGTGTACAAGGCAATTGTGTACGGACAATTGTGTACAAGGCAATTGTGTACGGACAATTGTGTACGGACAATTGTGTACAGACAATTGTGTACAAGTGTGTACAAGGCAATTGTGTACGGACAATTGTGTACAAGGCAATTGTGTACAAGGCAATTGTGTACGGACAATTTTGTACAAGGCAATTATTTGTGTACAGGCCACTTGTACAGGCCACTTTCACAATGACGCTTACTTTCAGTTTCATTACTCACCCCTTGCAACTTTCACCATGACTTTTACTATGAGCAAGTCTGAAAAAGACAAAGATGTCCTTAGGCTTGGGAGACACGAGTATATCCTGCACAGGACACGTGATGACAGCATCAAAGAATGGCGGTGCAGGCAAGTCAACAAATTCAAGTGTCCCGCACGCATGCACACATCTGGAGCCGCGATTGTTAAACAGCCGACTGAGCACAGTCACTCTGCAGATCCAGTTCAAGCTGAAGCCAGAGCTACAATGGCTGCTCTGAGGCAAGAAGCAATCAGCTCTCAAGCATCTACTAGAAGCATTGTTGGACAGGTTCTTCGAGACAGGTCTGATGACGTGTTGTCTCGAATGCCCAAGCGAAGTGACGTTGAGCGAAATACACGTCGGGTCAGGCAGCGAGCAAACACCATGCTGACTCCTCCTCAAAGCATCAATTTTGCTATCCCCCAGGAATACAGCGACATCATTTTATATGACTCTGCAAGAGATGACCCCCACAGGATTCTTGCCATTGGTAGCAATGAACTGTTGCCTTATTTCGAAAGAGGAGAGACATGGTTTGGCGATGGAACGTTCAAGGTGGTGCCAACCATGTTCTTTCAGCTGTATTCTCTCCATGCAAAAGTCGGCAACTCCTATCCTCCCCTGATCTACTGCCTGCTGCCAAACAAGACTGGTCCAACCTATCGTCGAATGATCACGGCGCTCAAAGGGTTGATGCCAGGTGCAAATCCCCAGAAAATTCTTCTTGACTTTGAGATGGCAGCAATGTCAGCTTTCCAAGATGAGTTTCCAGCTGCAGCGATTTCTGGCTGCTTCTTTCATCTGAGCCAGTCCATTATTCGAAAGGTCAATGAGCTGGGCCTAAAGGCTGAATTTGAGGCTGAGGATGGAGAGTTCAATCTCAAGGTAAAATCTTTGGCCTCCTTGGCGTTTGTCCCACCAGCCGAAGTAAGTGCAAGGTATGACGAACTAGCCCAAATCTTCCCTGATGATGATGCTACCAATCAGCTCCTCTCCTACTTTGAGCATACCTACGTTAGGGGGCCAGGAGTAGGTGGACGCTTTCGAAACGCAAGGTTTACTCCAGAGGTCTGGAATCATTATGCTGACGCTTTGGCCTCTGCCCCCAAGACCACGAATTGCTGCGAGGGGTTTCATAACGCCTTACAAGCACTCTTTCTTTGTGCTCATCCTACCGTGTGGAAACTGTTCAACGGACTCATTAGTGACATGGCAATTCATAGACTTACAGCCCAGAATGCTGAGGTACTGAATGTTGAGCATCCACGAAGCAAGTATGTCCAGCTAGCTGAACGACTGCGTGTGAAAGTGGCTGATTATCACAATCAAGGAGACAAGCTGCGGTATCTACGAGCGATCAGCAACATGCAGGCACGATAGACAAGACCAGCAATATTTGTAGAATAAGAATAGAAGAAGCTTTGAAACTGTTATTCAATAAGCAATCTTACGTTAAAATCAATGATGAATAAAGTATTTCCTTTTTTTGGACGTTTAATTTTTTGTTTTCCCTATACTTGTCTGTAAATAATCGTCCGTACACAATTGTCCGTACACAATTGCGTTGTACACAATTGTCCGTACACAATTGCCTTGTACACAATTGCCTTGTACACAATTGCCTTGTACACAATTGTCCGTACACAATTGCCTTGTACACAATTGTCCGTACACAATTGCCTTGTACACAATTGTCCGTACACAATTGCCTTGTACACAATTGTCCGTACACAATTGCCTTGTACACAATTGTCCGTACACAATTGCCTTGTACACAATTGTCCGTACACAATTGCCTTGTACACAATTGTCCGTACACAATTGCCTTGTACACAACCGTACACAATTGCCTTGTACACAATTGTCCGTACACAATTGCCTTGTACACAATTGCCTTGTACACAATTGTCCTTGTACACAATTGCCTTGTACACAATTGTCCGTACCAAATTGCCTTGTACACAATTGTCCGTACACAATTGCCTTGTACACAACCGTACACAATTGCCTTGTACACAATTGTCCGTACACAATTGCCTTGTACACAATTGCCTTGTACACAATTGTCCGTACACAATTGCCTTGTACACAATTGTCCGTACACAATTGCCTTGTACACAATTGTCCGTACACAATTGCCTTGTACACAATTGCCTTGTACACAATTGCCCTGTACACAATTGTCCTTGTACACAATTGTCCTTGGACACAATTGCCCTGTACACAATTGTCTGTACACAATTGTCCGTACACAATTATCTTGTACACAATTGTCCTGTCACCAGATATGAGAGTTTAGCTAGGATCCCTACAATATTTATAATGGTATAATGCACTATATGCACTTTATTAAGAACTATTATTCACTATGTATGTAAAAAATGGAGTTTTTATAAGAGTATTTTGAAAAGCACTGTATAAATTGGATTATTGAAAGCCCCTTGCATGGGAGCTACATATATGTGAGCACCATTTGATATGTGACACTGCTTGAGGAAGGCTGCGTGACGAAACGTTGCAGTCCTAGGATTAATAAACCCACATGAACTGAACTGGAGGAAGTGCTGCCTTTAATTTTTTTATCTATCTATCTATCTATCTATCTATCTATCTATCTATCAGAAAAAATTTTTAATTTTTTTCATCTATTCTAATACCAGTGAAAGTGGTAGGAGGACCTTGCACCCGACTGTGTGTAGCTGTGCTGTTTCGTTTTTCTATTTCTTAGATAGATAGATAGATAGATAGATAGATAGATAGATAGATAGATAGATAGATAGATAGATAGATGGGAAGTTTATAGACCAATGAAAAAAATAGATTTATAGATAGATTTAAAATAGCTATTTAATATCCCACCCCTCTATATATTGTAAGACTGAACCCTTTAGTGACTTTCATGTTGCACTAAAGGGTATTTTATCCTTGTAGTTAGCTAAAAAATAATAATTAATTTAAAAGACCATTCTTAAAAGAAAAGAAATGGAATGAATTTAAAGGCTTAAAACACTCAAGCAGGGTGGTCTAAACATGGATTTCAAAAGTCACACTTTATCCTAGAGAATAAATATTTATATGGTGTATATTTTGATTATATAGACAGAACCCGTATAGTATACTATTCCTTAGTCGACACTCTAATAGTATATTCAGTGTGAAGCTCTATTGGTGAAAAAATTGTTTTATTAACTATTTAATTTTTTATTCTTTTATTGTTTTTAGGTGGAACTTTCGGATGAAACTCACCATCAGATACATGATGCAACTATAATGGAGTATATACAAGCATTTGTGTACTGAACCCTTTTTCCTTGAAGATAAAAAATGTAACAATATTTTCTCATGTACTAGTTCTGAATATGTTTTTTGATTTCTTTCAGACATAACTTTGCCCTATGGGTTTTAAAACATCTGGGACCTGTGGTGTATGTATATGATTGCTGGTACTGTGGTTGCCCAGTGTATGTGTGTGGGACTGGGACTATCAGTTAAACCCTTTGGCCCCTTGTCTGCACTCACTGACATTCACACTCTGTCTGACTGGGTAATGTTGGGGTTGTCTCTGGGCTCCAGTGTGCCTTGAATGGGTATTTCAGGTCCTTATGTTACATAAACGATTTGCAAATCTGCTGGAAAGTGGCTGTAATAAACTTTTTAAGTGCTATTTAGCACATTAAAAGTATTATTGGCATTTCTATCTAGTTTGCCAGTCTTTAAAATGGCAGCGACAGAACTAGCACATTGGGGTGCGTAGGCAGGATTACTTTACTGATGATGCACATCCGAGAGTAGACATGCGCATTACAACCCAGAAGACATTGGGAGCAGCGCCCATGCAGCACATCATGGTGGTGAGCGGACTCCTATTGTTCCAGTATGCAGATTTTTAATATATTCACATAGGTGATTCAGATGAGCTAATTATTAGCAATTTAACTGCATCTCTATGAGAATAATTCATTATTGTTTAAACTTTGCACTATTATTGCACTTTATCAAAGAATACCCCTGATGTAATAATAATAATAGTAATCTTTATTTATATAGCGCCAACATATTCTGCAGCACTTCACAATTCAGAAGTTCATATTTAAACAATCATAAGTAACAGTTATCAGAAAATACAATAATTAGAGCAAAATAATGACGGCCCTGCTCATAAGAGCTTACAATCTAACAATGAGGTGGGGGTGACACAAAGTACAGGGGCTTATTTACAATGATGGTATAGTAGGGATGGGCGAATCTACTCGCTAGGACTCGTTACTCGGCGAGTAGTAAGGGACTCGCAGGACTCGGTACTCTGCGAGTTTCCCAGCGTTTACTCGCACGAGTCCAATGCAAATCAATGGCAAACACTGACAAAACTAGGATTGCCTTTGATTTGCATTAGACTCGGCTACTGTGCCAGTGATAGCAGTAATTTCTATGTCTTGCCAGGTACAGCTAAGCAGCTGGGGGCTGGAATCCGCAGCGCAGGGATGCCCAAGCTTTCTGGGCACCCCCCGCTACAAATTGCAGCCCGCAGCCGCCCCAGAAGATGGCGCGTTCATTGAAGCGCCATCCTCTGGCGCTGAACCCCGCTCTTCCAGCGGCCCTGGTGGCAGTGGCACGCTGGGTAATAAAGAGGTTAGGGCCAGCTTTGTATTATCAGCTGGCCCTAAGCCCGAAATTTATGGAGGTCACGCCAATATTAGACATGACCGCCATGAATTTCTATTAAATTGTTTTAAAAAAAACAACACAGACAAAAATTTTTATTAGAAATAAAAAAAAAAGCCATTAGGGACTCCATCTTTAATTAAAAAAATCCTCTTCCGTCCGACGCAGTCCAAAACGCGATGTCCTCTCTGCTCATCCCTGTGCATAGATATAGATGTTTATGCACAGGGAATGAGCAGACTGAGAACAATCTCAGCTCTGCTACATCAGGCAGCAGGCAGGCTCTAGGACCCTGGAGCTGTGGCAGCCAGCACACAGAGCAGACAGGACTCTTATCTGTGCGAATTTCCCAGCGATTACTTGCAAAGTAAATGAGTCAAATGGCAAAACTAGGATTGCTTCAGGCTGAAGCTTCCGAGACACATCTGCGATTTGTAAATCTCACACTACTCGCTATTACTCGCTTCCCCATTCATTAACATTGGACTCGCTAGACTCACAACGAGTAGCGAATCCTGTGCTCGGACTCGCTAGAGTCAAGCGATTCCGAGTAATTTAGGATTCGCCCATCACTATGGTATAGGCAACTTGAGGAAATGAAGAATAGATAAGAGCAGCATAAGTGTCCACCAACCATTATGTGTAATGTATTTGAGACTGGTGGAGCGAATAGGCTATGTCTAGATAATTTTGACTAGGGATCATGATAGACTGCCCTAAAAAGTTGTGTTTCTAGGGAGTGCCTGAAACTATGTAAATTGTGGATAGACCTAATTTCTTGGGTTAGAGCATTCCAGAGAATTGGTGCAGCTCGGGAGAAGTCGGGAGTGGGAGGTTCGGATTAATGCAGAAATTAGTCTAAAGAGAATGGGTGGGGTGATAGACAGAGATGAGGGCAGAGAGGTAGGGAGGTGCTGCACTGTAAAGAGCTTTGCGGGTGAGATGTGTTGTTTTTACAATGTAAACTTTGATATACAATATGTATATTTTACATATGATTATTAATTGATTACCACAAGTATTTTGTATAAAAAGCTCACTGTTTTACTACTGCACTGTGCTTGACAAAGACCATACTGGTCGAAAATTTGCACCACTAAGGGCTGGATTAAAGCTGTCCACATTACCCAAAAGTGGAGTGCTGCCTATTTTTTGGACTTTTATGTTTTGCGTGTGAACACCGCAATTCTCTGGAATTATTAAACCCCCTCTCTAATTGCTTTAGTTTGTGCTGATTCCTGTTTTTTCATGATAGATAGATAGATAGATAGATAGATGGATAGATAGATAGATAGATAGATAGATAGATAGATAACTAGAAAAAAATTCTCTGCAGCACTCAGCTACTACCAGTGATGTACATATGCTAACAATCTGTATATATATGAGAAAAAAGTTTAAAAACTTACGTTTTTTTCAAAAAACTCAAAAGTCTTATTTTTTAATTTCTGAAGTTCTTAGTACATACATTGGCCAATGTCTGTTTGCTCATCAACTGCGACTGATGAGCAAACAGACATTGGCCAATGTATGTACCATATATACTCGTGTATAAGCCGAGTTTTTTCAGCACAAAAAGTGTGCTGAAAAGTGCCCCCCTCGGCTTATACACGAGTCAGTATACAGCAGCCCGCCCCCCTGTTCTATATACAGTGCCCCCTGTGGTATAATACAGCAGCGCCCCCCCCCCGTACTATATACAGGCCCCCCGTTGCTGCCGCCGCACACCTGTAGAAGAAGAGCTTTCATACTTACCCTCCTGTGACCGCGCGAGCATCCTCCGCTCTCCTTCCTGCTTCTACCCGGCGTCCATCCACGTGACCGCGCGCCAGTAATAACGTCATTACCGGCGCGCGGTCACGTGGATGGACGCCGGGTAGAAGCAGGAAGGAGAGCGGGGGATGCGCGCGCGGTCACAGGAGGGTAAGTATGAAAGCTCTACTTTTACAGGTGTGCGGCGGCAGCAACGGGGGGCCTGTATATAGCACGGGGGGGCTGCTGTATTATACCACAGGGGGGCCTGTATATACCACAGGGGGGGGACTGCTGTATACTACCACAGGGGGCCTGTATATACCACAGGGGGAGGGCTGCTGTATACTACCACAGGGGGCCTGTATATACCACAGGGGGAGGGCTGCTGTATACTACCACAGGGGGCCTGTATATACAACAGGGGGGAGGCCTGCTGTATACTACCACAGGGGGAGACTGCTGTATACTACCACAGGGGGAGACTGCTGTATACTACCACTCGGGAGACTGCTGTATACTACCACTGGGGAGACTGCTGTATACTACCACTGCGGAGGCTGCTGTATACTACCAATGGGGAGGCCTGTATACCTGTGCTGGGGTCCACCCTCGGCTTATACATGAGTCAATAGGTTTTCCCAGGTTTTGGGGGCAAAAGTAGGGGGGTCGGCTTATACACGGGTCATCTTATACACGAGTATATACGGTACTAAGAACTTCAGAAATAAAAAAAATAAGAATTTTGAGTTTTTAGAAAAAACGTAAGTTTTTAAACTTTTTTCTCATATATATAAAGCTTGTTAGCATATGTACATCACTGGTAGTAGCTGAGTGCTGCAGAGAATTTTTTTCTAGTTGTTTGACCCAGCGTCCCTGCTGGCACCAATTCACATTATGTCTGTGAGTGCTGTGCAGTTTTTTCTCTTTTAGATAGATAGATAAGTTTATAGATGGATGAAAAAAATAGATTTAGAGATAGATTAATAGATAGATTTATAGATAGATGTCAAACAGCTATATAATGTTCCACCCCCCTATATATTGCAAAACTGCACCCTTTAGTTAATCTCATGTTGCACTAAAAGGTCTTTTATCCTTGTATTTAGCTAAAAATTAATAATTTAAAAAACAAGTGGAGTCTTCCCTATTTTTGATCTCCAGCTATGGTACAGAAGAGAGCTGCGGGCTGCAGATCCCAGCTGGTGGCTTAACCTTGTCTGGTAGACCAAAACAGAGGTCACCCCAAGCTATTTTTTTTTATTATTTATTAATAAATAATTAAACATTGTTAAAAAAATGGTGTACGGGACCCCCAATTTTGGATTACCAGCCAAGGTAAAGCTGATAGCTGGGGTCTGTTTTTTTCTGGGTACGAAGGGCCATCTTTCATCGGTACTCACCCCCTAAAAATAGCAGGCTGCAGCTGCCCTAGACCTGGCACCTCCATAAGTTATGCCACTCCTGGCACTTTGCCTCAGCTTTTCCTGCTGCCAAAGTAATAGAAGGGGTTAATGACAGATGAGTATTGATAGCTAGCATCAAGCCCTGGATTGGTGATGTTGAGGCATCTAGGATACCCCTCACATTACAAATCCAGTGAGTAAATAGTTAAAAAACACAGACACAGAGAAAAGTCCTTTATTAGAAATTAAACACAAGAAGAAAAATAAAATCCTTTATTGTATATAAAACACACAGGTAATCCTCTGTCCTACATTTATTAAGCCCAAACATACTTTCTGATGATAATCCACAATGATGTCCAGGCACACCTACATGCAATGCTGCTTTTCTTACACTGCAAGAGGGCAATAATTATGTGCCTCCAGCTTTATATTAGCTGGTATCAAAATTGCAAGGGACCACACAATAATTTTTTTTCAATTTTTTTTTTACAGTAATCTGACGTCAGTTTGGTTAACAATCACATATGCTGGCAGAAAGGGTGGGAGGTGTTAAGTCTAACTTTAACCAACCAAGAGAGGGGAAACAGTCAATCTGTTTGAGGTTCATGAGCAGGCCCAGGAGCATGGTGACAGCAACACTGAAGCTTTTACTATATAATTGTCTAACCGTGTCTGGCTGTTGAGAAAATCGCGCGCCAGCGCTCATTGGTCGCCACCAGCCTCGGCAACCAATGAGCGAAGCGTATGCAAAACAGCCACGCGCATTCAAAACTTTCGCCAGGCTGAAACCTGGCAACGGCGACGCATCGGCGTCGCTATCGCCGGGATACATGCATCCGGCCGCGGCGACCAATCAGCGAAGCGTGTTTTAAAACACGCATCAAGTGCGCTGATTGGTCGCTGCGGATGGTGGCGACCAATCAGCGAAGCGGCGTGGCTTGGCGTGAAATATAAATTCCACGCCGCTGATTGGTCGCTGCTCTCAGCGGCGACCAATCAGTGGCACGGGATTCAAAACCCCTGCCAAGCTGTGCTCCGCTTCGCTAATTGGTCGCCACCAGCCACGGCAACCAATAAGCGCACTTGGCGCGTGTTTTAAAACACGCTTCGCTGATTGGTTGCTGCGGACTTCGGCGACCAATCAGCTAAGTGGCGCGGCTTGGCAAGAAATATGAATCCCGCACTGCTGATTGGTCGCCGCTCTCAGCGGCGACCAATCAGTGGAGCGGGATTCAAAACCCCTGCCAAGCTGTGCTGCGCTTTGCTGATTGGTCGCCGCCGTCCGCCACGACCAAACAGTGAAGCGTGTTTTAATACACGCGCTAAGTGCGCTGATTGGTCGCCACGGCTGGAGGCGACCAATCAGCGATGCGGAGCACAGCTTGGTATATTGGCGCGCAATTTGAACTGCCGCTCATAGTGGGCGCACTTCACTCCTGTTTTCAAGGCTACCGCTCATAGTGTGATGTACTTCACTCCTGTTTACAAGGCTGTCAGTCATAGTGTGACGCACTTCACTGCTGTTTACAAGGCTGTCAGTCATAGTGTGACACACTTCACTCCTGTTTACAAGGCTGTCAGTCATAGTGTGACGCACTTCACTCCTGTTTACAAGGCTGTCAGTCATAGTGTGACACACTTCACTCCTGTTTACAAGGCTGTCAGTCATAGTGTGACGCACTTCACTCCTGTTTACAAGGCTGTCAGTCATAGTGTGACGCATTTCACTCCTGTTTACAGGCTGTCAGTCATAGTGTGATGCACTTCACTCCTGTTTACAAGGTCTGCCACTCATAGTGTGACGCACTTCACTCCTGTTTACAAGGTCTGTCAGTCATAGTGTGCAGTTCTTCAGTCACATTTACTTCACAGTGTCAGTTACAGTCTGAATTACTTCAGTCATGTTTATTCAATGGGTTTAATTGGTCATAAGTGCAAATACGCCAATGACGATGACAGAAAAGCTGCAGAAGCAGCAAGCGACGACAGCGTCGACACCAAGAGACACCACAACAAACTGCCGTGAGACAAGACCAGGATGCGGAATCTCATAGGCGTCGTCGGCAACAGGAGACACCACAACAAACTGCTGCCAGACAAGCTCAAGATGCCGAATCTCTTAGACAGTGTCGGCTGAATGAATCTCCAGAAGACAGGGCAAAGAGACAACAACATGATCGCGCCATTCATACAACACGAATGCTCTACCAACTAAGGCAAGGCCAGGAAGAATATTTAATAGACACAATAGACACATAGATAAAATGATAGATAGATAGATAGATAGATAGATAGATAGATATCGTGTATTCATTGCATTGTTCTTAAATCCTCATAAATAAACTACATACTGCACATGTTCTAGAATACCCAATGTGTTAGAATTGGGCCACCATCTAGTAGTAAATAATAGTCTAGGAAGCTAATGGCTATGTCAAAACACCAAGGCTCCAGTGTAAAATTGTTTGAGCTGTGTTTGGCAGCTTTTGGGCCCCTTTGAAGGTGTTTTCTATGTCCTTGATTTTGCCTCCCATTGATTGGAATGGGGTTTGAAAGTTCAGCAAACTGTAACATATTCCAGTTCAGAGAACTGAACCAAACCCGGACTTCAAAAGGTTTGCTTATCTCTAGTCATCACTAAAGATGAGCGAACTTTCCCCAGACATGTTTGCCAATTTCAACATCAGCACGAACATTGACAATTTGGTTCACGATCGGAAGCCCAAGCAATTTATCAAAATATTGGTGAACGCAAATTTTTTCGGGAAAGAGTTTGAAATTAAAATAGCCCTAAAACTTTCCTGATTGTTTGGGGCCAAAACGCTCACGGGAAGACCTGCTGTCTAGGAACAACACCTAACTTTATGGTTAGGAGTGTTCCCAGCCAGCCATCGGGTCTTCTGGCTTGTGTTAAGATGTAACATTTTTTGCACCTTTAAAACATTTTTTTAAGCTTTCGAAGTTTGCAGGTGTTTTTGACACTTGCAGGTGTGAATTTTGGAAACCCTGCCAAATGTGGCGGAAGCTTACAATGTCTTTAAAACATCCGTTTAAAAGAGATTAATATATTGTTTATTTTGGGGGAGGGGAATATTTATTTTTTATTTTATTTTTTTATTATTATTTTTTCTAATTATTGGGGAGAGCAAACCTTTATTATTGCAGTGGGTCAGTAGTGTGCAAAATAACTAAGAAATGAGGAAACAAAAGCAATAGGGTCTTATCTTTTTAAACAAATGAAATGAACACTATAATAGCTGCTCACCTGGCTTGGTTGTAGGATCCACAACCAGTATTGGCATATAGTACAGTGTTGATCCACACTCCACGTTAACTGTGGCGGTTGATACAAATACAATGGACGGTGCTGTAGTCTGCGAGGTTGTCTTTTCTACACTTATGTTATAGCAATTCATATAAATATAGCATACGGTCAATATATGCTTCACATACATGGTCTTATAGGTCTGGTCACACTCATGAAAAATACTATGGATATTGTTTCTTGAAAGTGTGCAAACATTTTATTTCAGTTTATTTCATATGTTTACAAGACAGATTTGTCATGTGTAGAATTGTGTTATATGTGTAATTAATATTAAACTTGTCCTTCCATTGCTGCCCACTAGCCTTATTCAGCATTCCAGATTAATTGATGTTGAGCTGAATTAATTTATTTGTTGTTATTTGTTTTCATTATTTCTCCCCCAAATATGTCAAGCTTCAATAATCACTGCACCCAACCGGAAGCTCAGGTGTTACCTGTGGCATGGGGACAGTGGCGTAGCAACGGTTTGTGGCGCCCGGGGCGGTCGAAAAATTTGCCGCCCCTTTGGAAGTTGATAATCTGGAAGTATGCATAGTATACACTGTCTGCCCCTATATACAAGAATATAACTACTATACTAAAACACAAAGAGAAGGGGCGCAATTGGGGGGTAAATATTGGGCCAAATGGCCACTCACCTATTGGGGTTGTCACTGTGCACCGCCACCTCTGCACAACCCCAGTGTATGGCAACAAGCAGGACTCAAGGAGGGCCTGGGGCCGAAGCAATTTTTGCCGCTGTACTGTGGAGTTCATAGTGTAATAAAAATGCAAAAAACTTTATTCTTAATATTATGTCACAATACCGGGATCTGAGGATCTTCTATTTCGAGGTCAGGGGCTCTCTGATGCCGTGTTGCTGTCTGCCTCGCTGTCGTCCTCTTTTCACACTGCAGTGCGGTGGACAAGAGAGCATTAACTGGTTAATAACGAGAAGTATGGAGTGTACTAACTGAGCCATAAACTCTCCCTACACCAGTAGGATTACTATATGGATTTTAGTATTAGGGTACGGACACACTGGCGTGAAACTCTGATGAGTGCGATGTGTGATTTTCTCACATTGCAATCAATCTCTGAGAGCAGATTGGCGAGTGTCGGACGCTTTTTTCTCATCCAGATACAGGATGAGAAAAAAGTTGCAACATGCTGCGACAGTATGTGATTCCCGCACGAGACTCACCAATGCAAGGCTATGGGTCCGACAAAATCACTGACCGCACACGGATCATCCAAGAGGCATCTGTTTTATTCACTGATACATTCTCATTCTGTAGCTGAGACAACTGTAAAATGTTCCTGTAAATGATTCTACAGTAATAGCTGCTGAGGAAAAAACAGATTGCACACGGATGTAATCTGAGAGAAATGTCGGACACTCGCACAGCAGTTGCCAAATGGACCAAAAAACGGATGTCACTCATCCGACTCTCCTGGATGAGAAACAGACCGATTTTAAGGCGGCGGGAGACAGTGTACCACCACGTCCTCAGCTCCGTGCTGTGCACAGTGTACCACCAAGTCCCCAGCTCCGTGCTGTGCACAGTGTACCACCATGGCCTCAGCTCCGTGCTATGCACAGACAATATACGGTACACTGTCTGTGCACAGCACAAAGATGAAGACATGGTGGTACACTGTGCACAGCACGGAGCTGGGGACATGGTGGTACACTGTCTGTGCACAGCACGGAGCTGAGGATATGGTGGTACACTGTCTGTGCACAGCACAGAGCTGAGGACATCCCAGAAGAGGCACAATAACCACAGACAGGCGGCAGGAGAACAATGAGCCCGCCCAGGAGAACTACAACTCCCAGCACCCAACACACTGCCCAGAAACTATATAGTAATGCCAGTACAGGCAGGAGAACTACAATTCACAGCATGCCACACCCTTCCAACACAGGAAGGTGGAGGCTGCCGCATGGAGGAAGAGACACCTGGTGCAGCTGCCATTATCACCACACACAGTCCCACTCCTCCTGCGCACCCGTCCTCCTCTCCTCTGTCCCTCCTGCACCCCCGTCCTCCTCTCCTCCTGCACCGTCCTCCTCTGTCCCTCCTGCTGCTCCTGTCCTCCTGCATCCCCGTCCTCGAGCATCCCCGTCCTCCTGCATCCCCGTCCTCCTGCATCCCCGTCCTCCTGCATCCCCGTCCTCCTGCATCTCCGTCCTCCTGCATCTCCGTCCTCCTGCATCTCCGTCCTCCTGCATCTCCGTCCTCCTGCATCCCCGTCCTCCTGCATCCCCGTCCTCCTCCACCCCTGTCGTCCTCTCCTGTGTCTGTCCTGATGCTCCTCTGTCCCTCCTGCACCCCGTCCTCCTGCACCCCCGTCCTCCTGCACCCCCGTCCTCCTCTCCTCCTCTGTCCCCCTGTTCCTGTGCTTCTGCCCCCCCCGTCCTCTTCTCCTCTGCCCCCCTGTTCCTGTGCTTCTTCCCCCCCTGTCCTCTTCTCCTCTGCCCCCCTGTCCTCTTCTCCTCTGTTCCCCTGTTAATGTCCTCCTGCCCCCCTGTCCTCTTCTCCTCTGCCCCCCCTGTCCTCTTCTCCTCTGCCCCCCCATCCTCTTCTCCTCTGCCCCCCTGTTCCTGTGCTTCTGACCCCCCGGTCCTCTGCCCCCCCTGTCCTCTTCTCCTCTGCCCCCCCTGTCCTCTTCTCCTCTGCTCTGTTCCCCTGTTAATGTCCTCCTGCCCCCTGTCCTCTTCTCCTCTGACCCCCCTGTCCTCTTCTCCTCTGTCCCCCTGTCCTCTTCTCCTCTGTCCCCCTGTCCTCTTCTCCTCTGCCCCCCCTGTCCTCTTCTCTTCTGTCCCCCTGTCCTCTTCTCCTCTGCCCCCCCTGTCCTCTTCTCCTCTGCTCCCCTGTTCCTGTGCTTCTGCCCCCCTGGTCCTCTGCCCCCCTGTCCTCTTCTCCTCTTCCCCCCCGTCCTCTTCTCCTCTGCCCCCCTGTCCTCTTCTCCTCTGCCCCCCCTGTCCTCTTCTGCTCTGCTCTGTTCCCCTGTTAATGTCCTCTTCTCCTCTGCCCCCCCTGTCCTCTTCTCCTCTGCCCCCCTGTCCTCTTCTCCTCTGTCCCCCTGTCCTCTTCTCCTCTGCCCCCCCTGTCCTCTTCTCCTCTTCCCCCCTGTCCTCTTCTCCTCTGCCCCCTGCAGAGTTTTCCTCACCTCTCCGGGTCCATGGGGGGCCGAACCGACTGAGTGGAGGAGCTGCCAGCACCGCAGCCGCATCCACCGCACCGCCACAGCACTTGGAGCCATCACGCTGACAGGAAGCAGCAGAGCTCCCAGCGGCTTCCTGTCAGCGTGATGATCGCTCTCAGCGCTGGGGGGCCGGCCGGGAGTGCTGCAGAGCACAGTACATGCGGGCACCGCGGCCGGGCGGCAAGCCGGCGGCGACACCCTCCCTCCCCCACAAAGACTCCAGTTTTCATATGGAGCCTGGGGGAGGGAGGTAAAGAAAAAAAAAAAACGCTCGCACTCCCCTGCCTTGTAAATGCAGCCCTGCTGCCGCCCTCACACACACTGCAGCCCGGGTCGAAGCGCCCCCCCCACGCTACGCCACTGCATGGGGAATAGATTGTAAGTCAGGTGCTTTCTGCAGCCCACCCCATGGAGGGGTTAATGAGGAGCCAGGCAACAAGACTGTGCAAACAATAATATCCTGTCAGTGATTCTCTGTATCCTGGAAGTCCCTTAGGCAAAGCAAATAGGAGCTCGTCACCATCTTAGCAGTGCAGTACAGTACAATGCAGTTACACTCTATTACTACTGTTTGCTAACTTGTATCTGCAGTACACAGTTTAGCTATGGATTCCCTGAAAGGTAAGCCTGCTCTGGAGGATATCATATTCCTCACCACACCAGGGGCAGAAGAAGCATGAACAGCACCAGAACTGGAGCAGCCTGCCCAGGACATGGACATATATGTTATAGAAAATAGAATCAAGCTCAACCACTGTTAGATGCTCAAGAATAACGGTAATCAATAATAGCTATATTTAAACTCTGGCACACCTCAAAAAATGGAGGACATGATGGTTGCTTTTTAATGGTTTTTATTTTTCTTGTAGAAAAAATGTATAGTTTCCAAAATACCGACGTTTCGGCTTGGATATGAGCCTTTGACAGGAAGACAATCTCTTACGAGAGATGCTGAAGTTCTGATTGATATTTACGCCCTTAGGGTAAGGGTCACTATGTATTTTGATATATTGGTGGGAGTTCTTTTAGATTAAAGATAGTGACTTTAAGTCCTTGAGTGTGCTATATTGCCTTTTCATTAGCCAGCTAGGGAGAACCTGGAAGAGGGACTCTTATGGTTGTCCTAATAAAAGAGCTTATACCTATGGTACAAGATTAATGAGGCTGGTAAGTATCCTTGTTCAGAGTAAAGAAGGAGATTTCTTTGTTGCTGCCTTATGGGTATAGAAGTGATGCTCTAGTCCTTAGCTATGGTAGTAGGGATTGGCTTTATATGTTTTTTATGTAGTTATGCTACTGCTGGCTTGTAGCTCCCCCTGTGTTCTTGCTTGTGTGGAGGCTGGTAGCTATGGTTGGTTTGCAACCTCTGACATCTTTGAGAAGTTAAACTAAAAATAAAGAGACACAAGAGGCGCAGATGGTGCCTTATCACAAAGTTCGTCTGGCCAAAACCGCGGGAAAAATTAGAAGTTCAAACAGGAATGGTTTTAATGGTCCACACTGCTGCTTCAATAAATGTACTCCAAAAGCATTGTTTCCTCCATCTCCTTCTTTATTCCTCCACATAAACCAACACATTTCAGTGCAACCCTCGCACCTTGGTATCCTGAGGAAGGTGCGAGGGTTGCACCGAAACGCGTTGGTTTATGTGGAGGAATAAAGAAGGAGATGGAGGAAACAATGCTTTTGGAGCACATTTATTGAAGCAGCAGCGCGGACCGGAGAAACCATTCCTGTTTGAACTTCTGATCTTTGATAAGTGGCAGCAGGAGACCAACCAGGAGAAAATGTGGCATTGGGTGGAGGTCAGGCCTCTCTTGGTTATCCAGCCAGCTGAATCCAAACCCACAGAGGCCATCGATCCTAAAGGGCCTATCGGTGTTGCCCAACTTGCTCCTGTCTCTCATAGAGGGGGTGGTCATCCCCTAGTCCCTCCATCGTCGTCCACAGTGGTGGCCTTTATTGGACATGCTGGTAGGCAGGTGGTGGCAGAGAATTCCCCTGAAGAAGTAGCCTGTGTGACCCCCCTGAGACCTTCTGGCAGCAGAGTACCATGAGGAACGGCGACCTTCATCCTGGGCAGTGTTTAAAAAGCTGCTGAAGTCTTTTTACTCTGAATAAAAAAAGGAATGACCTGTAAAGGAATATTGTTGGGTCGTTCACCTGTCCCATACTTGCCATTTTGTCTGAATAAGAACTTGTTTCATTTTTTAGCTCACTTTTTCAAAAAGCTAGGCTTGTTTTTTGTTATTTTATTCCCCTTGCCAAGTTTAGCGCCAGTTGCCCTTTCTCGCATTGGAATGGCAGGCATGCATGCAGCTTTTGGGCTACAACTCAAAGCCTTTAATGGACTCTGCCTTTAATGGACTTTGCACCATTTTAATAGAGCATGCTGATCTTTGTGGGGCTTTCCTTATACAGTTGAAACTGGGAGTTTACATACACTATATAAAAAGACACATATCCATGTTTTTCTCAGTATCTGACATGAAATCAGAATAAACCTTTCCCTTCTTAGGTCAGTTAGGATTATGATAATTATTTACATTTGCTAAATGCCAGAATAATAAGAGTGAGAGAATGTTTTAAGGAATTTTTATTACATTCTGCAAAGTCACAACATTCTCTTTCTCTCATTATACTGGCATTTAGCAAATATTAATAATTATGTTAATCCTAATTGACCTAAAACAGGAAAGGTTTATTCTCATTTCATGTCAGATAGTGAGAAAAATATGCATATGTCTTTTTATATAGTGTATATAAACTTCTGGTTTCAACTGTACATACTCATGTGAGTTGACCAGTATACAGTAACATTGTGAATGTGCAGAAGGGACCTGGGATCATACTTGGGTCGATAAATGATGGAATTTGAATCAAGAGCATGCCCAGAATTATTAAAGATAATGTTAGAATAATGAAAATGTAAATTTAGAATTTTAGGAGTAAAACAGTAAGGCTAGGGTCAGACTTGCGTCATGGATTTGCTAAATGCATGCGCCATTTTCATGTGCAAATCTTAACACACCCTTAGACTCCAATGTAAAAAACGCAATGCAAAAGTGCAATGCGTTTGACGTTATGCGTTTTTGCAAGTGCACCAAAGACCGCAGTATGCAGCGTTTTTAGTGCTTTTGCAAAAATGCATGCATTATTTTAATATGGGAGTCTATGGAGAATGCATGCGTTAACACATGGTACATACTGTATATGTACCGTGCATTAACACATGCGTTAACGCATGTACTAAGAATGAACATACATGCCATGAAAATTGCAAGGGAAAAAAAAGGATCATCAAATGCATCCTTCCAACGGATGCAAGCTCCCAAGTCTGACCCTAGCCTAACAATGCAGTAACAACATAATTAGAATCTGTATAACTAATCATATGCTAAACAGTTGCAATTCAAATTCATTTACGAGATAGCGAAGATGATTGAGTGTAAGACTATGATCATTTTATAGACAAAGGTGTAGTGAGCTATGGAGTCTAATGGGGCCGTCACACGCGTCAATATATCGTGCAATCGTACGAGCGATGTAATTTTTTAAGATCGTCCAAGCGATGTTCAATGATCGCAACACAGCAGTCACACGGGAAGACTTTCTTCCAAGCGACTGTCCAATCAGACACTGGAATGATCGCAAGTGCGATGCTATGACCAATTCTGGCAGTCTGACAAGATTAGCTGCATAGCATGCGAACATCAAACCGGTGGTTACAGAGATGTCACATGTGTCGATGTGCAAAGGACAATGAACGATCGTCGCTAAGTTTTAGGTCTGGATCTAAACCATGCAACCTGCGATCACGCGACTGATCGCTGGTCGGAGCGCGCTGTCACACGCTGCGATGTGGCTTGAGCATCGTGTGTGCATTGGAAAATTTTGATCGCATGTGCAATATATTGACGCGTGTGACGGCCCCATAAGGGTACCTTTACACGTCACAACATTGCATGCAATTTCACTTGCAACTTACCGTATATACTCGTGTATAAGCCGACCCGTGTATAAGCCGACCCCCCTACTTTTGCCCCAAAAATCTGGAAAAACCTATTGACTCGTGTATAAGCCGAGGGTGGACCTCAGCACAGGTATATAGCCCCCAGCAGTGTGGTATACAGGCCCCCCCAGTGGTAGTACATAGGAGCCCCAGCAGCCCCAGTGGTAGTATATAGGAGCCCCAGCAGCCCCAGTGGTAGTATATAGGAGCCCCAGCAGCCCCAGTGGTAGTATATAGGAGCCCCAGCAGTATACAGGCAGCCCCAGCAGTATACAGGAAGCCCCAGCAGTATACAGGCAGCCCCAGCAGTATACAGGTAGCCCCAGCAGTATACAGGCAGCCCCAGCAGTATACAGGCAGCCCCAGCAGTATACAGGCAGCCCCAGCAGTATACAGGAAGCCCCAGCAGTATACAGGCAGCCCCAGCAGTATACAGGCAGCCCCAGCAGTATACAGGCAGCCCCAGCAGTATACAGGAAGCCCCAGCAGTATACAGGAAGCCCCAGCAGTATACAGGCAGCCCCAGCAGTAAACAGGCAGCCCCAGCAGTATACAGGCAGCCCCAGCAGTATACAGGCAGCCCCAGCAGTATACAGGCAGCCCCAGCAGTGTATACAGCCCCAGTGGTAGTATATTGCAGCCCCCGCGGTAGTATACAGCAGCCCCCGTAATCCAGGGCCCCCCCAGCCTCTCTCCGGTCACCTGGAAAGGAAACTATACTTATCAGTGTCCGCTGTCCGCGCCCGCTCGCATCTGCCGACATCGCGATCCTCCATCTTCATGCGGCGTCTTCCTGTTTCCTGTGCGCGTCGCAAGGAATGACGTCATTGCTGCGACGAGCACAGAAACAGGAAGACGCCGCATGAAGATGGAGGATCGCGATGTCGGAAGATGCGAGCGGGCGCGGACAGCGGACACTGATAAGTATAGTTTCCTTTCCAGGTGACCGGAGAGAGGCTGGGGGGGCCCTGGATTACGGGGGCTGCTGTATACCGATGTATACACCGGTATGTACCGATGTATACATCGGTATACAGCACTGACTCGCGTATAAGCCGAGGGGGGTACTTTTCAGCCCAATTTTTGGGCTGAAAAACTCGGCTTATACGCGAGTATATACGGTACTGGTTGCAGTGAAATCATGGACACATTGTTGCATTTGTACACGGCAACAAAATAGAACAATGTGTCCATGATTTCACTGCAACCAGTAAGTTGCAAGTGAAATTGCATGCAATCTTGCGACGTGTAAAGGTACCCTAAAAGTCAAAAGTTCAAAACATTGTTACCCTGTTGCTTGTCAGTGTATATACACAGTTCTTCACTCTAGCAGTCTTAATCAGCATCTCCTATACAATACTACCCTCTTGTGGAGATCTACAGTGATACAGACGTTTGAAACAACACTAAAGACCTTGCACATACCCATGCCTTAGACGGGACCTCCATGCCATAACACTCTATTTCCATGGTGAAATTAGCAGATATTTTCTCAAGAAAACTGTACACGTTACTGGAGAATAAAAAGCTTCTATGAGACCCACCCATTATCAATCCTCTAAGGAAATAGTTAAAAAACACAGACATGGAAAAATCCTTTATTTAGAATAAGACACACAGACAACCCTAATTTTCCCATTCTTTAACCTTAATTATACCCTTGGACGATAATCCACAGCGATATACACTCACCTTTGCTACATTCATTGAGCAAAGACATTAGTGTCCGATCACTGCAGCAGCCGCTCTCAAACTGAGCCACGGCTGTGACTTCAGCTGAACTCTTTGTTGTCAACACTCTCACTGCTTGCTCCATAAGAGCACAGCTGCTGCGGTGAGTGGACAGTAATGTCTCCACTCAATGCATGTAGCAAGAAACTCAGTCCCCAAATGCAACCTTAAAGAGGACCAGTCACACCCTTGCTGCTATGCAAACTGAATGCAGCACTGAATGCAGCGTGTCTGCTGCATTCAGGGAAGGGATCTCTAGCCTCTTTGTAAGTTGTTAAAAAGACTTTATAAAGTGTACAGATAATCCCCCTCTTGTTTAGCCTCCTGAGGGCTGGAGGCAGGGAGGACACCAGCAACAGCGATGACACATACAGGAGGCTGAACAAGAGAGGGCAGGAGGCGGGGAGGACACCATACAACAGTGATGACTTATTACTGAGTAAGCCCCTCTGGACTCCTTATCCACAAACTTTAGAAAGTTTTTTTACAACTTACAGGGGGGCTAGAGACATGGGGGACCAGATCCCTGAATGCTGCAGACACTCTGCCTTCAGTACTGCATTCAGTTAGCATAGCACCAGGGGGGTGATAGGGCCTCTTTAAATGAGCACTGGTTATTATTCAACTAACATAAGATGCAGTCAACAGGGAATAGATCAAATGCAGTTAATATACACATCCCCGAACTTTATCTTTTGTAAATCCATTTAAAAGCAGTACCCTAAAATTACAACAATTCTCAAAACTTGTGCATATTCTAAAACCTATGTTGATTACTGGTGTATGTGCATACTCATGTAATTGATATATAATAGTAGTAGAAAAATAAACACCCTGTACATCCCCAGTCTGTATCACTACCTAGCCACAGAGGTTGGCACCCTATATCCATAGCACGCAAGTTGTGTCTCCGCTCAATGACTGATCATGCCCTTATACTGGTCTGACAGTTGGGCCAATACTCAGTACCTAAATAAGGATTGAAAAAATTGTACATCAAAAAAAGTGTTCATACAGCTGAGATAAATCCTCCTAAATTAGTATTTTGTGCAGGATGAGCGGTACATTTGAATGAAGTCATTCACTTATATATAGTGTACAGGAAAATGGGGAAAAAAATGAAATTTCATTATTTTTTTTGTTTAGATTTTTTTTATTTACCATGTTCACTATATCATAAAACTGACCTTTTAGTATGATGCCTTGGGTCAGGATGAGTTGATAGATACCAAACATGTATACTTTTATTTTTATATTTACAGCGATCACCGGTGACATTACACACTAGAGCTCTGTATATAGTGTATAGTGTACTGGTAACAGAAAAACAGGAGAAAAATGTGGAGCCTAGACATGCTAAATATGGCGCCCCACCTGGTCTGGCATCACAGATGGGGTACTGAACCCATATAAGAGCGTGCAGTACTCTTGTCATCAGGGGGTGTAATGTTAATCTGAGGCTCTCAATCTTGCATTCACACACTAAGTGTAGGGGGACTGAAGGGTTAACCTGATCCTGAGTGAGCCCCAACCCCGGTGGGAGTGGGGTAAGTGTGGTGAAGAGAGTGAGTGGAAAGGAACAGGAGCGGTGCAGGAAGGAGTGAAAGAGAAGTCAGACAGAACAGAGAAGGAGAAGGAAGAAGAAGAGAGGAAGGAGGTGACCCAGTGTCGGGCCAAGTGGCGTGCTCAAGGGCATCCTAGTCCGCAACAGGGAACCGACCCCAAGACACAGTGCAGGCAAAATTCAGTCCTCAACCATCAACACTGGCCAATCGAGGATCTCTCGAGTGGTCCTGACAACCGTCCAGAACGTGTAACCCCGCCAGTCGTCCCTAAACCGGGTTGAGCCCCTTGAAAGAGATAGAAGGGAGCCTCATTTCACCCAACGGGCCTGGGAGCTAAGAGGGAGCACAGGACAGCGCACGGATAGTAGGAGGCGCAGATATCAGAGGACAGAGAGAAAGACGCAGATGGAAAGAAAAGCAGAAGGAACATCATAGGTGGCCTCAGAGAGACATTACATCCTTCTATGACTACCCGGCTAGCTACCTGCTGAAAAGACTGTTTTCCTGTAACATGCTTTGCCATCTGAACAGTTTACCAAGTAAAGTACCAGGGTAAAGAGAATGAGACTCCGTGTGCTTTTCTCCCGTCACTGTCTTACTGGCAACTTTCCTCAACAGCTTGCACCCCCACCAGTGACATCCCCAACCACTGCGGACAGGACCCAGATACCCGTGTTCCCCACTGCCCCGGGCGACTCACTTAACATGAAATACAAAGGTTCTTTATTACAAATGCATGAGACATATATAACACAAAATTGTGCAAGAACAAGCTGACATAGGTAAAAAGCACATAGCAAACTAATGGTACTAACAATATCAAAAAGTTTTCTATCTCAACATGATATGAGCCTCACTACAGATTGACATAAAATATACAGCATTCATATAGGAGTGTATGGAAAGGTACATATGTTAGCACATATGGGAATAATTAGGTGTGTACCTATATAAAGGCTGTATATGCAGCCATAACTCCCCATGTACATCAATTATACATAATACATCAGAGGACTCTCATAAAAACACGATAAGGCTACGGTCACACTTGGGAGCTTGTATCCGTTGGAAGGATGCATTGAGGGATCCTTTTTTTCCCTTTGCCATTTTCATGGCATGTATGTTCATTTATCGCACATGCGTTAATGCATGGTACATATATGTACCATGCATTAACACATGCGTTTCCGATGTTAAAAAAATGCCTGCATTTTTGCAAAAGCACCAAAAAAAACGCTGCATACGGCTAGGTCAGACTTTGGAGCTTGCATCAATTGGAAGGATGCATTACGTTAGGGTCACATTAGCATCATGGAAGCGCTAAAAGCTAGCTTTTTTTTCATGTTGAAATGTTAAAAAACACTGGCGTTAACGCTTCCATAGGCTCCCATGCAAAAACACATTGTCAAAGTGCAATGTGTTTGACGCTATGCGTTTTTGCGAAAGCACAAAAAAACGCCGTAAGCAGCGTTTTTTGGTCCATTTGCAAAAACGCTAGCTGTTTTTTTAACATGGGAGTCTATGGGAAACGCTTGTGTTAAAGCATGGTACATATATGTTGTATAAGTGTGAAATGTTCTTGATCTTTGTTCTGCTGCTGTAATACTGTAATTTCCTCCGGGATCAATAAAGTTTATCTTATCTTATCTTATCTTATCTTATGCGTTAATATAGACATTAACGCTAGCGTTAGAAATGAAAAAAATGTCAAATAAAAAGGCAAGGGAAAAAAACAATCTTGTACAGCATCCTTCCAAACGGATGCAAGGTCCCAAATGTGACCCTAGCCTTAAAGTATCTTTTTTTTCCCCTTGCCATTTCTATGGCATGTATGTTCACTTTTAGCGCATGCGTTAACACATGGTACATATATGTACCATGCATGCATTTCCCATAGACTCCCATGTTAAAAAAACGTATTTGTTTTTACAAAAGCACCAAAACACGCTGCATACCGCTTTTTTGGTGCACTTGCAAAAACGCATAGCGTCAATTACATTGCACTTTTGCCATGCATTTTTTTTGCATTGGATTCTATGGATGTGTTAACGCATGCATTTTTTGACATTTGCACATGAAAATAGTGCATGAATTTAGCAAATGCATGACGCAATTCTGACCCTAGCCTTTGCAGCGTTTTTTGGTTGTTTTACAAAAACGCATGCTTTTTTTTAACATGGGAGTCTATGGGAAACGCTTGCGTTAGCGCATGGTATATATATGTACCATGCGTTAACACATACGCTAAAAATGAACATACGTGCCATAAAAATGGCAAGGGAAAAAATGATCCTTTAATGCATCCTTCCAACGGATGTGACTCGCCCAGGGTAGGGGGACTCGAGTGTCTGGGCCTCAGCTGCTGTCGTGTTGTCAGTGGTGGCCTGCCCAGACCCGTGGCCCTGGTGGTCTGCTTTTAAAAAAAGGGGTAGTTGAAATGGGAGAAATGGAGTTTATAAAGTTCATGTGACACCACCCGCAGCTTCTGGTGATTGAGCACCAGCGCCGCTTCAGACCTCCGGAGGGCGGTGGTATAGCGGTCAAGATAGTCCAGCTCCCTGCAGGTGGAGCTGGCTCTCCGGGGCATGGATGCAATGTAATGGACGTGCTGGTGAGTGGAGCATGGAGTTGGCCGGGCTGCTGGAAGACAGGGCAGTCTCTGGGGATGACAGGGATGTGGGTAAGGAACTGACACACACACCACTTGTTGTTCTTTTACCTTTTACTGGTGTAGTTGTAGGTAGATGTCCATGGCACGGCCGGGTGTTCGGGATGCACTTCTGGGTCTCCACAATGAGTGGGTATAAGGCCTCCTTGTTGCTTTCCCCATGTGTGTGAAGCCCCCGCCTCTGTAGAACTTAGCTGGCCTTCTCTGCTCTCTCTGTTCGCCTGTGCTGTGGTTGGGATACCCTCGCTCGACTACCGCTGCTTCTCTCTCTCTGCAGTGCCTGGCTCCCTGGTATGTGACTGTGCAGATGTCCGGGAGACTAGAGTCTCCACGGTGTACCGGTATTTTCTACTGAGCCTGGTGCTCTCCAGTAGACGCGGACTCCGGTGTCCAGTGTGTTGCTCGGGGGTGAACCTAACGCTGGCTCCTCAGCCCCCACTGTCCTTACTCTTCTTCTTGCCTTACGTCCCGACTCTTGGGCCTTGTAGGACTGCTGGAGAGGCTGCTCGGAGTAGCTGGCTCGGGCCTAACGCAGCTGCGACCACCAGTACGTCTTCACAGCTCTTGTAGTGTCTGCACACTCTAACTAACTCTGCCCCCAGCACCAGTATTTATAGGGGATCTTGCCTAAGAGCAGCAAGTGGAGCTCCCCTATTGTGCTTGGGTGGAAGGTGTTGTTTGTGTTTGTATACCCACTGTGGAAACCCATCCGTGCTGTAGGTGAGTCTGTGGTTCCCCGTGTTAGCAGGGTGCCACAGATGCAAGCTCCCAAATGTGACCCTAGCCTACTTCTAGAGCACACTCCCCACTTTTCCGCAATCTCACACTACACTGCATCAGATTAAGAAAAAAGTGACATAGGCTAGGGTCACATTTTGGACCTTGCATCCGTTTGGAAGGATGCTGTACAGGATCGTTTTTTCCCTTGCTATTTTTATGGCATTTTTTTTTTTTTCATTTTTAGCGCCAGCGCTAATGCCTGCGTGTTAACACAAGTGTTTCCCATAGGCTCCCATGTTAAAAAACATGGGAAACTAAATGCACCACTGAATGCAGCATGTCTGCTGCATTCAGGGAAGGGGTCCCCCATGGCTCTAGATCCCCTGTACCCTGAGATATACACTTCTCCCCACCTCCAGCCGCTCTGTGCCACCTCCTGCTGCTCTGTTCCTCCTCCTCTGTGTGTGTGGCCCCCTCCTCGCTATGCGCCTGCATGAGATTAGACACTTACACGGCGACGCAGGTGCACAGCGAGGACTTGTTAGTAGCGGGAGTCGGCGGCTGACATCATTGCCTCGCTGTACGCCTGCGTGAGATCAGACATTTACATGCCGGCGCAGGCGAGGACGGGGCCACACACACACAGGAGGAGGAACAGAGCAGCAGGTGGCACAGAGCAACCTGAGGAGGGGAGAAGCCTCGTGTCAGCTATGACTCATATCCAGGAGTGCCCTCCGGACTCACTTTATGTAAGGTTTCTAAAGTGTAGGCATTTGTGTGTGGATATGTGGCACTTCAGTGGTCCGGTTTCCACAGTGACATTGCCTCCCTCACAGGGGGTGATGTCATGCCTGGAAGGACGAGGAGGTCCCCATGCTAGGTAACATCCAGCATCCAACTCCAGACCTGAATCCGGGCAAGAAGGGGGAGCTCTGCACTCGAGTTGAGGGGAGCTGCCCTGGTTCTGGCAAGGAGGAGGGATGAGGGAGAACGTCGGAGGAAAGGAAGAGTAGAGGACTTGTAGGAGAGAGCTCTGGGGAGTGGAGCTGCGAGTGAACTCACCCCAGAGAGGAACTATCAAGGACCCCAGAGTCCTTGGTTGTGTGGGTACTGTATGTCCCAGCATCCGAATCTGGAGGGCAGGAGGCTGCAAGTCTCCTGGTCGCACCAAAGACCCAGCGGCACCACTGCTTATTGAGCGCCGAAAGCCACCACCAGCGAGGCGGGTACCCGTAAAAGTCTCGTGCTGTCTGCCATATTAGATAGGAACAAACACGCAGGAAGAGGGCTGCAGCATAGCTACAAGCAGCAGAGACCAAAAGGGAAAGCACAGAAGGAAGACCTCCCCGAACTGCACCACCATCTGCCAAGTAAAGGCAAAGGAAACTGCACCCTTCTGTGTCCTCCGATTATTTCCCGTGCCCTCTGTCCTGCCCTCCAACGACCGTTACCATCAACACCATCGACTATCACACCGTCCCTGGGACCCCACTCCACCTGTGAGGAACGATAGCATCCCAGCTGCTGTAACATCTGCCTCAGAGGTCCCAAATCAGCAGCGTCAGCCATCCCTGGCTGAGTACTACAGGGGGCATCAAGAAAAAACTTCTAAATCTTCTGTAAATGTGGCGCCCCACTGGTCGGAACACCATGTAGGGGTACAGCACCCAGATAAGAGTGTGTGGTATTCCTGTGACTGGGGAACTGGATGGTGTATAAAGGACACTAACAACACCCATTCACGCACACCTTAGAGTAGGGTATTGCGAACCTGGGTCAAAGTGCCACAGTGTCATCCCTGCTCCTGGGTGGCGGTGTCACGAGAGAGCAACAAAAGTGTCTTCTCATCAGGTAGCACACACACAACACTCACATCTCCTGGCCAGAAGGGGGAGACCAAGCCCGGGTTCAGGGTGAGCATCCCTATAAATTCTGGTCTGGGGCGTAGCTAGCTAATGCAAAAATAGAAAACAATTTTGTATTTGAGAATAAAGAAGATAACCGCATAGTGGCACTGGATTTTTCTTCTATGTATTGCTGTAGCTAGCTAGTGCAGTTCCTGGGAGGACTGTGAAGAGGACCTGGGTGTAAAAGAGCCATGCTAAACTCACCCAAGGTTGCTAACTAAGTTCCAGGCCTTAGGTAAGGTCTGAGGAGAGAAGCAAGAACGTACCTGGGAGGCTGAGCAACCCCATGCGCACCCAGAGGAAAGGAGCAAAGAGCGGACACCAGAGTCCGAGACTGTGCAGGGTATCATGTTCTGGCAGCCAACACGAGAAGGTGGGGATTCAAGATTCCTCAGCCACACCGTACCCACAGACATAGCAACATAGAGAGTTCAGGCGCTGACACCCGGTAACAGGGTAGAAAGAAAGGACTCGAGTTGCCTGTCATACCGGTACCTCGCAGGAAGAGACAGGGCCGGCAGCTCAGCTTAGGTAGCTGCAGGAGACAATACACTGAGCGCAGTTAGGGAGCCAAAGACCCAACCGGATAGGAAGAAACCCCGAGCTGCTCTCAAAGACTCCATGGACAGCTATTCTTAGCATCTGCTCCATTAAAAGGACTGAGAAAACTACAAAACAGTGAGTCTGCCTGTTACTTGCGCCCGTTGCCCTGCATCCTACATATTGACTTTATACTCTGACACGGGGATTGGCTTTACCTGTGGAGAGCAGTTCCATGCCGGCTGCCATCCATCATCCCTGGAGGTTCTGCAGCAGCGGTAGCCATCCCTAGCCACATACCATGAGTGGCATCACGAAATCTCCCTTGTATATAGCCCCTTCCCCCTTTTCAGCAGAACCCAAGGCCATGAAACCGGGTAACGACCCCCATGACTTCCCATAGAGACAGTAGCGGTACGGTCACGAGTACCACACGGCCCTGGGGGCGCCTCAAGGGGACCGTAGGTGAACCCGCTGTAGGTAGGACCCAGTTCTGTGGGAGGAGTGACAGGGTAGAAAAGTGTGTGGGTGGGAGGAGAGTTAGTTAGACTGAGTTGAGAGCTCCATTGGGGAGTGAGGTGTAAAGGACGGCAGACAAGCCATCGTGGCAGGAGAGAGATCTTGGGGGCACCAGGAGTTGCGGTGCACCCGAATCCGGACACGGTATGATTACCGACCAGAGGGGTTTGGTCCCGAGACAGAGGACCAGCTCTGAGCACAGTGCGGGAGTCTAACCCCGAGCAGTCAAACCGAAGACCCCGAACTTCTGTAGGAAGTCGCGACCAGAGACCTGGCGCAGCCTTGAAAAGGCATATCGAACTAGGGTCAGGAGAATCGAAAGGGGAGTCCTCCACTGAAGATCTGTGGGAGCCGGCTCGAGGCTCTGCGTGCGGGATCGCTGCACGGTAGAGGGAGAAAAGAGAGCGCTAGGAGGGATCGGTGAGGAACGGCAGGTACTCCACCGAGGGTCCTGAGTAAAGCATCCCGGTTCTCCAGTGACTACCCAAACCAGGGAGTGACCCGAAAAACTGTACCATCTGTCTGCTGTCTTGAGAACCTGAAGTAAACCCATTCAGAGTTAAATACTGTGTCGCATACTTTGTTTCTCCCGGCTGATGAGCCGCACACTTGCTGCAGTGAAAAGAAAAAGTGACTGTGCCGTGTGCAGGGCCAGCTCCAGGCTTTTGTGGGCCCCGGGCGAAACAGTCTCAGTGGGCCCCTTTAACACATACTATGATTCATGAATATAATATATAGTAACATAGTAACATAGTAACATAGTTTTTAAGGTTGAAGGAAGACTTTAAGTCCATCTAGTTCAACCCATAGCCTAACATGTTGATCCAGAGGAAGGCAAAAAAAAACCCATGTGGCAACACTTAACTCCACATTGGGGGATAAAATTCCTTCCTGACTCCAGATATGGCAATCAGACTAATTCCCTGGATCAACGCCCTATCAAAGAGTCTAGTATATATAACTGGTAATATTATAGTTTTCAAGAAAGGCATCCAGGCCCTTCTTAAATGTTAGTAGTGAGTCACTCATTACAACATCATGTGGCAGAGAGTTCCATAGTCTCACTGTTCTTACAGTAAAGAATCCGCGTCTGTGATTATGATTAAACCTTCTTTCCTCCAGACGTAGAGGATGCCCCCTTGTCCCAGTCTCAGGCCTAAGAGTAAAGAGATCATTAGAAAGGTCTCTGTACTGCCCCCTCATATATTTATACATTATTATAAGATCACCCCTCAGCCTTCGTTTTTCCAAGCTAAATAACCCCAAGTTTAATAACCTGTCTTGGTATTGCAGACCCCTTAGTCCTCTAATGACTTTTGTCGCTCTTCTCTGGACCCGCTCTAGTTCAGCTATGTCTTTCTTATACACCGGAGACCAGAATTGTACACAGTATTCTAAGTGTGGTCGCACTAGTGACTTGTATAGAGGTAAAATTATGTTCTCCTCATGAGCATCTATGCCTCTTTTAATGCATCCCATTATTTTATTTGCTTTTGCAGCAGCTGCCTGACACTGGCCACTAAATGTGAGTTTGTCATCTACCCATACACCCAGGTCTTTTTCAGTGACAGTTTTGCCCAGTGTTTTACAATTAAGCACATAATTATACCTTTTGTTTCCTCTGCCCAAGTGCATGACTTTACATTTATCCCCATTAAAGCGCATTTGCCATTTAGCAGCCCAAGCTTCTAGTTTACATAAATCCTCCTGTAATATAAAATTGTCCTCCTCTGTATTGATTACCCTGCAGAGTTTAGTGTCATCTGCAAATATTGAGATTCTACTCTGTATGCCCCCTACAAGGTCATTAATAAATATATTAAATAGAAGCGGGCCCAACACTGACCCCTGTGGTACCCCACTGTTAACTGTGACCCATTCTGAGTGTGTTCCATTAATAACCACCCTTTGTTTCCTATCACTAAGCCAGTTCTTAACCCACTTACACATATTTTCCCCTATCCCCATTGCCCTCATTTTATGTATCAACCTCTTGTGTGGCACCGTATCAAAAGCTTTTGAAAAGTCCATATACACCACATCCACTGCATTTCCTTGGTCCAGTCCAGAACTTACTTCTTCATAGAAGCTTATTAGATTAGTTTGATAGGAACGGTCCCTCGTAAAACCATGTTGATAATGGGTCATGAGGTTATTTTTGTTCAGATACTCCAGTATAGCATCTCTTAGAAAACCCTCTAGGATTTTACCCACAGTAGAGGTTAAGCTTACTGGCCTATAATTTCCAAGTTCAGTTTTTGTCCCCTTTTTGAATATTGGCACCACATTTGCTATACGCCAGTCCTGTGGTACAGACCCTGTTTTTATGGAATCTTTAAATATTAAAAATAATGGTCTATCTATGACAGTACTTAATTCCTGCAGCACTCTGGGGTGTATCCCATCCGGGCCCGGTGATTTGTCAATTTTAGTGATTTTTAGACGATGCCGTACTTCCTCTTGGGTTAAGCAGGTGATATTTAATTGAGACTTTTTGTTATCACTGATCATATTGTCTGTCATGGGATTTTCTTGTGTAAATACTGTTGAAAAAAAGTCATTTAGCATATTGGCTTTTTCCTCATCCTCATCCACCATTTCACCCAGACTATTTTTAAAGGGGCCAACACCATCATTTTTTAGTTTCTTACTATTTATGTAGTTAAAAAATATTTTGGGATTCTTTTTACTTTCTCTGGCAATGAGTCTCTCTGTCTCAATCTTTGCTGCCTTGATTTGCTTTTTACAAATGTTATTTAATTTTCTGTATTTATTTAATGCTTCATCACTACCTACTTGCTTTAATTCCCTAAATGCTTTCTTTCTGTCACATATTGCACTTCTTACCGCTTTATTTAGCCATAGTGGTTTCCTCCTATTTCTAGCATGCTTATTCCCATAGGGTATATATTGTGCACAGGTCCTATTCAGGATGCTAATAAACATCTCCCATTTGTGTTGTGTATAGAAGCTGCAGGCTGTGTATATGTAACATAGAGGCTCCTGGGTGGGCTGTATATATAATTAGAGGCTGTTTAGGTTTGTATATATAATATGGAGACTGCCAGGCTGTATATATAATATTGAGGCTGCGGGCTGTACATATTATTTGGAGGCTGTGCTAGGCTATATATACTATTTGGAAGCTGTGCTGGGCTGTATATATAATATGGAAGCTGTGCTGGGCTATATATACTATTTGGAGGCTGTTACGGACTGTATATATTATTTGGAAGCTGTGGCAGCCCAGCACAGCCTCCAAATAGTATATATAGCTCAACACAGCTTCCATATTATGTATACAGCACAACAGCAGTCTCCATATACCTCAGCAGCATCATCCGTATACCCCAGCAGCCTCCATATACAGCCAGCACAGCCTCCGTATACCACCAGCACAGCCTCTGTATACCCCAGCACAGCCTTTATATACCCCAGCACAGCCTCTATATACAGTCAGCACAGCTTCTATATACAGTCAGCACAGTCTCTATATACAGTCAGCACAGCCTCTATATGCAGTCAGCACAGCCTCTATATACCCTAGAACAGCCTCTATATACAGTCACCACAGCCTCTATATACCCTAGCACAGCCTCTATATACAGTCAGCACAACCTCTATATACCCCAGCACAGCCTCTATATACAGTCAGCACAGCTTCTATATACAGTCAGCACAACCTCTATATACAGTGAGCAGAGCCTCTATATACCCTAGCACAGACTCTATATACAGTCAGCACAGCCTCTATATACAGTCAGAATAGCCTCTATATATGGCAGGAGCAGAAGAAAACACCCAAAGAAGGTGGGGCGAGGAACAGAATGGAGTGCAGCCTTGATTGCTAGGCATCCGATCGGAAGGAGAGGATGCCAGGCTGAGTGGTGATATTGGGAGACCCAAGGTGATTCCGGAGGGCCCACAAGAATCGATCGTGGAGGATCCCGGCCAGGAAAAGACCCTTAGTGACCGAGAAGCCATGGCAGAAGGCGGCAGAAGGGATCTGGAGGTTCGCGACACCCAGCGGGGTGTATTGAGACTGTTGCCTCCACAACTAACACGGGTTCAAGCTGAATCAAGAACCTGGATATAGATCGACTGTAGGCAATACCATCAAGACTTCACGGTGTAACCCGGAGGGGTCCATACCCCTGAAACCATCAGGGCTCATACCAGTAGCAGAGGCCACTATGAGAGGTTTCTGACCCGGCACAGTGAATTGGCCCAGACTTCTGAAACCACTCGGAGTGAAGGAGATTGCAGGACAGAAGAGCTGGTAGATGTGTCCGTCCCCGAGGCCATACCACAAAGTGCTGAAAGAGTGTTCGACCCACTCGGAGCTCTGGAGGAGGGATGTCTGCTGTTACCAGAGCCCCTGATACCAGCCCCTGCATCCATAGAGGTGAGAGGAGAGCAGCTCCGTTGCTGGTGGGAGTGTAGTTGGCAGGAAGAGGACATGATGGGCTTCCCTGGGGACCCAGCTGCTGGAGCAAGCCCTGTAGAGATAGTGACTCGTGAGGATTACCTGCAAAGATGTGTCCGCAAATGGGAGCAGGAAGATGCAGTAAAGCAGGCTCAGAAACGAGAGATGGTGGCCCGTATGCATTATTGTAAGTCAGTCGCCCGGCAAGGTAGTACCATAAATCAATCCCTGCGATGTGAAGGGAAGATTGTGAAAATTATAATGGTAAGGGGATTCACTTTCGCTAGAGAACCTGGAGCGGACAGAGACATTTTTATAAATAGGAGGGATGTGGAGGAAGATCTCCCTTCAAAACACCCGGACAGGGAAGTTACAGTTGGAGAGTGGGTGTCGTATATCACCGTACAAGGAGAGCGAGGCCTGTACCGCATACGTGTAAAAAGACTGTCCCTTAGATCCCAGCCGGACACAGAGTCTTCAGAGACAACGCACCCGGATTCGTCAATTGACCCAGATTTAACGACTAACCCTGAGAACAGCAATGAGGAGACCATCGCAGATGAAACTACAACTACTACGACAACCATGGTGAATACGGGAACACAGACCGTATACAGTCATTTGCTGACCAGTGTCATAGAGTCGCTAGAGCTGTTCCCAACACAGAGAACATCGGAAGTCCTACCATGGAAGAAGAAGGAGAAGGAGTGAAGAACCCGGACGTTTTCAATCAACAGTAAGTGTGAATGTGATGTGTTCCTTAGTGACCCCATCCCAATCCTGAATGAATGAATAGCCTTTTCCCCCTGTTTGTCTTTTATGTTTGCAAAGACAATGATATCAGTGTGTGATTTAGACGTTCCTTGTAAATAGTTGAGCACCTAGTGTGCTCCCCATTGGTTTTATGACCAAGTAGCACTGTGAGACTTGGTGCACTTTTTGAACTTTGAACTGAAGCAGCTACTTGTGTTTTTGAAGTCTTTTTATACTTTTTAAGACAAGTAATGTGACCTTTTTGTGAACGTTTAAAAGTTGTGCCCTGAACTGAGTGTGCATAAGAGTCGGTATGATATGCCACAGGACTCTTGAGACTGTAAAGTTGAGTAACACGTGTCCGAAAGGGTTAAAAAGAAAGTGTGGTGCAGGCACGGAGAGTAACAACTTTGCCACAAGTTGGTGTCCCGAGGGCCCGGAGGCCTCAGCACTTACAGCCAAGGATGGGTACTGCAACATTTAAGAATCCGTACCTCCCTAACAGGAAGAACAAGAATGCTTAATGTTAAATGTTTAATAAAAATAAAATGTGTTCAGGGGGAACCATGCCGGACGGCGTGGGGACACGCCGGTTTAAAGGGAACCTAACCCCACAAACTGACCCCCCCGCATCTTTCTACCTGTCCCTGCACCCCCTCTTATCATTTCTAGCCATCCCTTTTGCAGAAAAAAATCGATTTTGTAAAGAAGAGAAAAGTTTATATTTACCTCCGTCCTGTCTGGGTTCTCTGTTTCTGAATTAGTCTCAATGGCCTGCCTGTCTGCTGCTGCCTTGTAATTATACACGCCCCTCTCTCCTTGCTAAGAGCCTGGCCGCGTCATGAATAGGGGCGGGGCTAACGGCATGACGCGATTTAGCCCCACCCCCTTCATGACGCCGCCGGGCTCTTACCAAGGCATCAAGCATAGAGGGGCGTGCATAATTACAAGGCTGCAGCAGACAGGCATGCCTTTGAGATTAATTCAGAAACAGAGAACCCACACAGGACGAAGGTAAATATAACTTCTTTTCTACTTTATTAAATCGATTTTTTCTGCAAAAAGGGATGGCTAGAAATGATAAGAGGGGGTGCAGGGACAGGTCTAAAGATGCAGAGGGGTCAGTTTGTGGGGTTAGGTTCCCTTTAACTCCAGGGGAGTGTGGCGCCCCTGCGACCAGGGTGGCCACAGGTAGGAACTGCAGCCAGGCAGGTGGAGACAGTTCACACAGAACACCTTCACAACACACACCCACGGATACAAGACCCAACCCAGAGCCCGTGACTCTAGGCGGCAAGGGGTGGTAGGGCCAGTTACAGTGGGTGGGCTCGTAGGTAAGGTGACGGACCGGGTACAAAAGGGGAACACTAGGAGGAGTTAAGTAGTAGGCCAGTGAGAGCTGAGAAGCAAAGACAAGAGCAGTACAGACTGAGAGACACTCCTCTGAAGGTTTCGGGTACCCTTGAGGTGTAGAATCCTGCAAGGCACGGTCCCCTGGAGAGAAAGCCCGCTCCACAGCCTGTAACCCAAGGGAAGGGAAAGACTGGGACCGGACCAATGCAACTGGGTCCGAGGAAGACGGTAGCGATGACAGAAGCTGACTGAGAAAAGGGATCCCCTGAAGTACCCCAGAGTCACACGGGTAGGAAAGGGCCAGGTGATCCCATAGCTATACATGGGACAGTGAGGGCTAGACTGGGACCAGAGAATCGGCTCTGTGGGGACCGCAGCTATATGCCGGATCCCGGACACACCGACGGGGGACTCTGATTCCAAGTCAGAGTTCCTAACACACGGGTTGGAGGTACAGCAGCACATAGGACCCAGGCTTGCCACCCACACACACCAGGGGAAGCCAGACAAGGAACCGAGTTGCCAACATACAGCCCACAGGGAGAGAAGTGTAAAGGAAAGCCTGGAAAGTACCAGAGAGTGAAGGGTCTCAGGAGGGAAACCTGGCTTCAGAGGGTTAAGTGACTGTCCGGGGTTATCCGTGTAAATGAACTGTACCGAGAACTGTTTGTACTGAGAAGGAACTGCTAGTAAAACCCGGTGAACCCTGCTTCAGTCTCCCGTGTGTGATTCCCTGCATGCAGAACTGTTATAACTATATTTCACCCTGTCAGGAGAAACCCGACCCACGGCGGGCTCATCCATCTGGCTGCAGCACCATCCATCCTCCTGGCAGAGGCAGCAGCAGCGGTGGTCCCCATTGACCACAACCCGTGGATGGTGTCACGACAATCCCTGTAAATACCCCATTTTACTAGTGGGCTCAGGACACGGTCCGGACCAAGGACCGCCGTGATAACCCCGTGATACCCCGGTCCAGTACCGAGTACCCCGTCCCAGTCATCAGTAGTACAGTGGGCCAGAGAACTGCTTAAAGGCCTGGATACTCACAGTGCCCACACACTACAAGCCTGGCTGGAGGTAACCCACAGCAACCAAAAGGGGCGTACAGTACAGCACAAAAACACCTAAAAACCTATTACAAGGAAAAGTCAGAGGGAAGGCCATATTACTCACCTAGCAGAGCAGATTATGGTTCTTCCCAGACTAGCTGGACCACGTACCTGGTGGTGCCTCTATACTCTGGACCTGCAGTAAAAGTAAAAGCAAAAAGACTGACTCTTTCTGCCTCCTCTCTTCACTGCACTCCACTACTACCACCGTCATCATCACCAAATCCTGGGAGCCAGCCCTGGTTGGGAAAGGTTTAACAACTACACTGCCACTTTACCTATCTCACAGGGATCTCCTGCAATGCCAGCCACCTATACACCTATAGGCTGAATATCCCAACTGGCATCACAAACTATTTATTTTCTTATTACTTTTGCTTCTCCATTTTTAATTCTCCCTTTTAATGTGAGCCAGGACCATAGCACTGGGTATTGCCACCATGATCCTAACTACTGGCCCAGCTGCTGAGTACACCAGCCCTTAGCGCTCCACAATACCGTCTTCGGGTGTCTGTTTCAGGTGCCAAGCCTCCATCACCCTGCTACAAATGGATTTCTATCCCAATCAGGGGCCTGCTGAAAGCTCCATTGCTGCCATGTTTCTATAACTGACACAACCCAGTGCTGCACAGCACTATTAAAGACGTATGCCTCATTATGACATCTTACAAGTTTTGCACAGCACCCTTTGAGACTCATACTCCTCTTGGACATCCTCCAGCTATTTTGCCTACTCTATTGCCCGTCCCTTACTTCGATGTATCAAACCCTTTGATTCCTAAACGGACTACCAATAATCCATATTTTTGAATGTAGCTCTATGACTATTGTGAGGTAGCAACCGGGGAACCCGCTTGCAAAACGACAAGAACACGTGTTTTTAAGTTAACCAATGTCTACCCGTTTATTTTCACATATTAATCACATAACCCGGGTAGCATGTTTCACACATATCACATTGATTAACAACACTTTACATAAACACCATACATTTACATTTAACATCACAACACTTATATTGCACATAACGATTTATAGTAACCCGGGACCTGTAACCACGACTCTCTGTCCCCATTGGAGCTCTACTAACAGCTCCCGTGGTGGCTACGGCCTCCGGCCTACTTACACATCTTACAGTACCTTTATAATAAATACATTTGATATACTTCGATGATGACCCTTCCGGGTTCATAACAGGGATTGGCAAACCCTAGTAACCCATGGCTGCGGCCTCCGGCCTAACCACGCGTTACCCAGTACGGGAGCCCTTTTAACCCCTGCTTCTGACCTTCGTTACATACGCCTCAACGGGCCCTGTGGGTCCCAATGGCGGTACCTGCCGCCTGGCTTTAGTCCCCCAGCATGATGACTCAACACTCACCCGTAGTCAGGAATCCTGCCTGACCGGGTCCTTACACACCGTATGTGATCCATCATTCAAACGTCCATGGATCACACACCTGCTCACAGTCCACATCCATGGACTGTGGCCCCTCCATGGCCCATTACAGGGATTGGCAAACCATAGGAGACGGGAACCTCTACATCCGTTACCTACTGGAGCCCTCTTACCCCTGTCTCTGGCACCACAGGCACACTCACCCCATTAGAGGTCGTGGTTGAGGGACGGGTACCCTCTGCAAGCAGCAGGGCAAGCCTCCCTCTCGTCCCAAGGACGGAACGCCTCCAACATCATCCATACCAGCTGGGTCACTGTCTCTCCACATGATTATACATGGGTCTTACATCGGTCATCATCTCTCATTCAGGGCCATTACTTACGCCCTCATACACATAGTTCATCGGGTCCCTTAACTGAGTACTCTGACTCGGACCCAAAGGCGGTCTATGCCCGCCTGGCACACTACATACAATTGCCTCCACGGGCTACATACATTCCGGTTCATCAGGACCTTTAACGGACTCCTCTGAGTCGGTCCCAAGGGCGGTCTATACTCGCCTAACATGATTTACGCACACCAGGTGCACAGTTCACACTATCGCTCGGGAACTGCTTTCTTACCGGGCACGGATCCGGGTCTCGCTACCTGGGTCACAGGTTCCACCAGGCATCCCCACAGGCTCCTTTCCCGGGCGTGTTTCACCCCACGCCCGGTCTAGCGTCCACGGGTCAACCATGGCTTCCCCCTCTAGGTGCGGACACGACCACGGACCTCGGCACTAGCATGGAGCTGGCAGGCTCCCATCACTTCCAGCACGTCTTCACATTGCAGTGGTCTGGACTTCTCTGATTCCCATCATCCTCTCTTCACTCAGACACCTGGCAGGTTCTTATCGTGCCAGCCACTCCCACATGGACACACCCCCTCAGCTGCTTGTAATCACCCTGTCACACAGCTCAGGTTAACTCCCTGTGTTCCGGGTTGTCAGCACTCATTCATTACATCCTATTCCTCATGGATCTCATCCCACTCTCACTGCCGCTCATTAGGCTCATGAAACCTCATTGTGTTCAGGTTGGTTCACACAGTATTATCATCACAGGAAAACCGGCCAGTGTGCACAGGATCATCCTCTGATCCTACATGTGATGTACCCCGGCCATGGGCCACATCACCACACTATCTATACTAAGCGACCGTTTGAAAAATACTTTTATATAGTCGAAACGTCACATATTGTTGCCATGGTGAAGCATCAAGCCACTATTTTCTTATTTTTGGCATAACAATAAGCTCTCAAATTGCATCCAAGAGTGTGCAGTGTATTCATCTAATTCGTAACTTGGGAAGCCACTCCTATTGCACTAGCAACCCAAAGAGACAAATAAAAATGAAAACTAAAAAAAAATTGAAAATTTATTTTGACAATATAACTAAATGCATAAACATTTGCCTTCTTTAACCAAGTTGAAACGAAAGTATTTTTTAAAAATATCAGATAGCATCAGATAGTGTCTGATTTATCAATGTATAAAATTGCTTAACCTTACACATCTTTTAGGAAAAAAATCAAAATGCCAAAATTACCCTTTTTTGTCACTTAACTGCCCCAAAAAGTGCTATAAAAATGATCAAAACATAATATGCACCTCAAAATGGTTAAATTCAAAACTAGAGTTGGGTACACAATAACAAGCCCTCACACATCTTCATGGATAAAAGAATAAAAAAGTTATGGGTCTTGTAAAATATTTTTTTAAAGATTAAAATAATTTTTAACCATTAATATTAGTAAAAAAATGTAAACAAGTTGGCATCGCTGTAATAATTCTGGATGATTATTTTTACAGCACAATTAATGCCATAAAAACATACCCCAAAAACCATTAGGGGATTTGGGTTTTTTGCACCATTTCACTTCTATTGGATTGTTTTAACCTTTTTAATAATAATATTTATTCATTTTCATAGCGCTATTAATTCCATAGCATTTGCATACATTTGCAATACTGTCCCCATTGGTGCTCACAATCTAAACATCATATCCAGGGCCGGCTCCAGATTTTTGTGGGCCCCGGGCAAAAGAGTCTCAGTGGGCCCCTTTAACACTCACACACAGCACTGCTACATGCCCCATACATGCACAGACAGACACACAAAGCTCTGCTACATGAACACTACATACCCAGCTCTGCTACATTTACAATGCATGAACATACAAACACACACAAAGCTCTGTTTCATGCACATACAAACACACAGCTCTGCTCACGTGTACAATATTTGCACATACAAACACATACAGCTCTGCTACATGCACATACAAACACACAGCTCTGTTATATGCACATACAGATACACACACAGCTCTGCTACATGGTCACTATATACTCAGCTCTGCTACATGTACAATACATGCGCATACAAACACACACAGCTCTGTTACATGCACAACACATGCACATACAGATATACACATAGACATACACACACAAGATATGCAGGTATACACACACAGGCACACACACAGATATACACACATGCAGATATGCACACACAGACAGATATACACACACATACATATATACACACAAATACAGATATACACACACACATACAGATACAAACACATTCAGATATACACACACATACATATATATACACAAACACACACACACACATACAGATATACACATAGACACACACACATACAGATATACAGATATATACACACACATACACAAACACACATATTACCTCATCCAGCTTTTCTTGATCAGTGCCCAGCAGGAGAGAGGAGCCACTGGAAGCTGCAGGGATGCTACAGAAGTTGAGCTAATGCAGGTTCTTCTAGGACCTTGATTTCAGTCATGTGATCAGTCACATGACTGAACTGGCAGGTCCTTCAGCCTCAGTTCATCTCCAGGGGCTTTCTCTCCTGCTGTGTAACGATCACATAGATCGATGCATAGCAGGAGAGAGGGAGAGAGGGCAGCTGTCTGTGAGCGGGTCTGTCACTGCTTCCGCTCACAGACAGCTGTGTGGCCCTCTCACTTCTTCAGGGCCCCGGGACCTTCCCAGGTATGCCGGGTGCTGGCCCTGGGCCTGATCCTATCAGTATGTCTTTGAAAATGTGGGAGGAAACCGGAGTGCCCAGAGAAAACCCACACAAACACAAGGAGAACATACACACTCCTTGCAGATGTTGTCTTTGGTGGTATATGAACCCAGAACTTCAGTGTTACAAGACTGCAGTGCTAACCACTAAGTCACCATGCCACCCACCCAAACAATTTATGGCAAAGTGAATAACATCTTTTAAAACTACAATTCCTCTTGCATAAAGAAAAAAGAAAAATTAGATGTGTCCTTACTGGGTTCATATGATTTTCTGATTTATTTTCCAAGCTGCAGTTTAGTTAAAAAATAAAAATAAAAGTGTATTTTACTAACACTTTCTGGGTCCATTGCTTACTTCCTGCTTCTGATTCCATTGTATGTTATTGTTTACAGTGCTGCAGCCAATCAGTCAGCTCAGCGGCTCTGAGAGGCTCATGATGGTGACATTATACACAGAAGTTCTATATATAGTGTATACTGCATATAGTGTGAAGTGTACTGGTAATACAGTGATCTTTTAGTCACTGAGAGGAGTTATTGGCTACAGTGGGTGCATGTTTCCAGCAAGGAAAATAAGCCTATCTCAAATAAAATACACACAATCCAAGTGATTCTTGTGCAGAATAATATCTCCAGCTATTTGCATAAGTGGAAACTGTAGAAAGAAAGATTCACCTAGTACAACCTTAAAGAGGACCTGTCACCAAACCAGGCATGGTGATCTAATTACAGCAATGGATGCAGCATGTCTGCAGCATGCAGACAAGGGGTCCCCCAGCACTTGAGCAGCCCTGTACCCGAGATAATACACTTAGAAAACTTGCATGCTCCAGCACTAAGGAGGTGGCTAGGGCTGCAGCCAAGGGCAGATTCACACCCCCTGCATGTTTAATCTGCCCACTGCTGCCAATCATTCTCTCCCTGTCTGCAGCATTTAAACAGAGGTTTAAACGGGAGAGAAAAAAAAAACCTGCAGACAGGGAGAGAATGATTGGCAGCGGTGGGCAGATTACACATGCAGGGGGTGTGAATCTGCCCTTGGCTGCAGCCCCTAGCCACCTCCTTAGTGGCTGTAGCATGTAAGTTTTCTAACTGTATTATCTCAGGGTACAGGGCTGCTCAAGTGCTGGGGGACCCTTGTCTGCATGCTGCAGACATGCTGCATCCAGTGCTGTAATTAGATCACCATGCCTGGTTTGGTGACAGGTCCTCTTTAATATAGAGGAAGGAAAGGTGTCAGTGGACAAGTGTGAAGATCCAAAGCTGATCTCTGTTTACAGGCAACAAATCCTTGCAATGGGGCTGTAACTCCTAAGTAGAATCCACAAAGGAATATAGCCAGCAGTAAGGACTAGAAAGGGGAAGGTATAAATAGCCACAGCTACAAAATGATACAACAGATTAAATAATAAAATGAAACACCTGCTGACCGAAAAGAATGCAACAAAAATTAAAATATATTCAGGATTTGGACAGAGACTAAACCTGCTGTGCTCATCGGAGAAAGAAGCCAATCAAACAGCACAGGGTAGCTGGATCAAAATCCAAGACAGAAGACAGTGCTGTCACCAACATGATGTACGTCAGTGCTGCAGGCAACACCATACACTGGGAGAGGCGACAAAGTGCTGGACTCGGGAAGGTGGAGTAAATAGGAAGTTTGCTTTCAAAACAAACCTAGGGAGAGACCAAAATTTGCCAGGCCATAATGGAGATAATTATGTTTCCTTATCACAGGATTAATTTATTTGTTTCCCAGTACAAAAACCTTCATCGCTTTAATGAGGCTTATTCAAAGAATAATAATAACATGAACTATTAGTTTAAAGCATGCTCTATTAAGTTACTATCGCACTTTCATACTTAACCCTAAATGTTAAAATTAAATGAGACAATAGGTCCAACAAAAAAAATAATTTCAATTTAAAGCAACTGAAGCAAGGTAATATAATTCTCCCTAATGCTTTTGTAAGATCATAAAAGAAGATACTTAATAATTGTAGTCGCCTAGAGGCAACATATACATATAACTGCATATTAAAAAAATTAAAGTCAGTTTCCCCAGAAGTAACAGAAAGTTAAAACAATCTATTTATTGCTGTGATAACTATCCATTTGTGTTAAGCAAAAGCAACAATTTTGAACACATAAAAAGGAAATGGTTGTTAGGATATAATTAGCATTTTCATTGTTTTGATCATTAGGTTAATTTAAATAATAAATTCTAAAGTTGTTCCAAAACTACAATAAAAAGGGTTGTCCCCTATTGTATTTACAGTTAGTCACATTAAGTGTTGCAGTTTACATATTTTACTCTTAGCACTTATGAAAACTGCAGATATATGTGTATATATATATATATATATATATATATATATATATATATATATAATATGGTATGAGCAGCAGATGAAAATAGTATTAAATGATTGGAAACATATTTCTAAAGGCACTACTGACATAAATTTCTCACCAGCGGGCATCAATGAGCGCAGTCTATGCAAATTGGCGCGCAAATTCAAAGTTCGAATTGCGCACCAATTTGCAGCCCGGCGACAGTGGCGTCTTAGCGCTGCTGTCGCTGAAGCCCGGCGACAGGCGCTAACGCACCACTGTTGCCGGGATACACAGGGAACCCGCCGACCCCACCTCGCCTCTTCCCCAACACCCCCACCTCGCCTCCCCCCTCGCCTCCCACTGTTCTTACCCGTCTGTACACAGGCGGGCTGTGTGATGTCACATCAGCCCGCCCTGTGTACAGACGGGTGAGAACAGCGGGATGCGAGGGGGATACTGCCACCCACCTCCCACCCCACCACGCCTCGCATCCATACTGCCCCCCCACCACCATCCTGCCCCGCTTGCTTCATCCTGCCCTGCTTGCTCCATCCTGCCCCGCTCGCTCCATCCTACCCCACGTGCTCCATCCTGCCACCCCCCCCCCCCCGGCTCCATCCTGCCCCGCTCGCTCCATCTTGCCCCCCTGGCTCCATCCTGCCCCGCTCGCTCCATCCTGCCCCGCTCTCTCCAACCTGCCCCGCTCACTCAATCCTGCCCCGCCGGTTCCATCCTCCCCCCGCCACCATCCTGACCCCCCCGCCACCATCCTGCCCCACCTCCCCTCCACCATCCTGCTACTCCGGCTCCATCCTGCTCCTTCGGCTCCATCCTGCCCCACTCACTCCATCCTGCCCCCCCGCCACCATCCTGCCCCCCCCGCCACCAACCTGCCCCGCTCACTTCATCCTGTCCCCCCGCCACCATCCTGCCCCGCTGCTCCATCCTGCCCCGCTCACTCTATCCTGCCCCGCTCACTCCATCCTGCCCCCCCATCCTGACTCCATCCTGCCCCGCTGGCTCCATCCTGCCCCATTCACTCCATCCTGCCCCGCTCGCTCTATCCTGCCCCCCTGGCTTCATCCTGCCTCCCTGGCTCCATTATGCCCCGCTTGCTCCAACCTGCCCCGCCGGCTCCATCCTACCCCACCAGCTCCCTCCTGCCTCCCCCCCACACGGCTCCATCCTGCCCCGCTCGCTCCAACGTGCCCCCCCCATGGCTCCATCCTGCCTCGCATGCTCCATCCTGCCTATCCGGCTCCATCCTGCCCCGCTCACTCCATCCTGCCCTGCTGGCCCCATCCTGCCGCTCCGGCTCCATCCTGCCCCACTTGCTCCATCCTGCCCCCGCGCCACCATTCTGCCCCCCCCCACCACCATCCTGCCCCCCCACCACCATCCTGCTCCTCCGGCTCCATCCTTCCCCGCTCACTCCATCCTGCCCCGCTCGCCACCATCCTGCCCTGCTCGCCACCATCCTGCCGCGCCGGCTCCATCCGGCTCCACTCGCTCCATTCTGCCCCACCCCCGCCACCATCCTGCCCCCCCCGCCACCATCCTGCCCCCCCCGCCACCATCCTGCTCCTTCAGCTCCATCCTGCTCCTCCGGCTCCATCCTGCCCCGCTCGCCACCATCCTGGCCCCCCCCCACCACCATCCTGCTCCTCCGGCTACATCCTGCCTTACTTGCTCCATCCTGCCCCACTCGCTCCATCCTGCCACCCCGCTACCATCCTGCCTCGGTCGCTCTATCCTGCCCCCCCGCCACCATCCTGCCCCGCTCTCTCCATCCTAACCCGCTCGCTCCATCCTGCCCCATTCGCTCCATCCTGCCCCGCTCGCTCTATCCTGCCCCTCTGGCTTCATCCTGCCTCCCTGGCTCCATCATGCCCCGCTTGCTCCAACCTGCCCCGCCGGCTCCATCCTGCCCCACCAGCTCCCTCCTGCCTCCCCCCCCACACGGCTCCATCCTGTCCCGCTCGCTCCATCCTGACTCTCCGGCTCCATCCTGCCCCGCTCGCTCCAACCTGCCCCACCGGCTCCATTCTGCCCCGCTGGCTTCATCCTGCCCCCCCCATGGCTCCATCCTGCCCCGCATGCTCCATCCTGCCGCTCCGGCTCCATGCTGCCCCGCTCGCTCCATCCTGCCCCGCTCGCTCCATCCTGCCCCCGCACCACCATTCTGCCCCCCCCCACCATCCTGCTCCTCCAGCTCCATCCTTCCCCGCTCGCTCCATCCTGCCCCGCTCGCCACCATCCTGCCCTGCTTGCCACCATCCTGCCCCGCTCGCTCCATCTTGCCCCCCCGCCACCATCCTGCCCCTCGCCACCATCCTGCCCCGCTCGCTCCATCCTGCCCCACTCGCTCCATCCTGCCCCCACCCCCCAGCTCCATCATGCCCCCCCAGCTCCATCCTGCTCCCGCTCACTCCATCCTGCCCCTGGCTCCATCCTGCCCCGCCAGCTCCATCCTGCCCCGCCGGCTCCATCCTGCCCTGCTCGCTCCATTCTGCCCCCCCGCCACCATCCTGCCCCCCCGCCACCATCCTGCTCCTTCACCTCCATCCTGCTCCTCCGGCTCCATCCTGCCCCGCTCGCTCCATCCTGCCCCGCTCGCCACCATCTTGGCCCCCCCACCACCATCCTGCTCCTCCGGCTACATCCTGCCTCACTTGCTCCATCCTGCCCCGCTCGCTCCATCCTGCCATCCCGCTATCATCCTGCCTCGGTGCTCTATCCTGCCCCCCGCCACCATCCTGCCCCGCTCGCTCCATCCTGCCCCGATCGCTCCATCCTGCCCCCCTGGCTCCATCTTACCCCCCCCGGCTCCATCCTGTCCCACTCGCTCCATCCTGCCACGCTTGCTCCATCCTGCCCCGCTCACTCCATCCTGCCCCCCTGGTTCCATCCTGCCCCGCTCAAACTTCCTGCCCCACTCGCACCATCCTGCCCCCACCGCTACCATCCTGCTCCTCCACCTCCATCCTGCCCCCCGCTGTTCTTGCTCCCCCACCTCCATCCCTGCCCCCCTCCTTGGCTCCATCCTGCCCCCCCCCCCCGCTGTCTTCATCCTGCCCCCGGCTCCATACTGCCCTCCCTCCCCCCTGTCACCATCCTGTCCCCCTGCTCCATCCTGCCCCCCGGCAGTTAGCAGTCATTTGACCAATCAGATGATCAGTTTCCCAGGCAACGACGGGTCCTAAAGGCCTGTAGGACCTAGAAGATGGAGGTAGAGCGGCGGACAGGTAAGTATCCTCACTGAGGATTTTTTAACTTTTACTGTGGAGGAGCGGGGGGCCACGGGGAGCGGAGTATCGCCATATATCATAGTGCTGCTATACATGTACTGTAATGTACCGCCATATACTATAGTGCTGCTATACATGTGCTGTAATGTACCGCCATATACTATAGTGCTACTATACATGTGCTATAAAATACCACCATATACTATAGTGAACCTGTACATATACTGTAATATACTGCCTTATACTATAGAGCTGCTATACATGTGCTATACTGTACCGCCATATACTATAGTGTTACTTTACATGTACTGTAATGTACCGCCATATTCCATAGTGCTGCTATACATGTGTTGTAATGTACCGCCATATACTATAGCGCTGCTATACATGTGATGTAATGTACCACCATATACCATAGTGCTGCTATACATGTACTGTAGTGTACCGCCATATACTATAGCGCTGCTATACATGTACTGTAATGTACTGCCATATACTATAGTACTGCTATACATGTGCTGTAATGTACCACCATATACTACAGTGCTGCTATATATTTATATATATATATATATATATATATATATATATATATATATAGTTCACTCACGTTGACTTAACAAGTTCTGTCAGTCACAGTATGTCAACTACATACATATTCTAGAATACGCGATGCGTTAGAATCGGGCCACCATCTAGTAATAAAAAGAAAGGAAAATAAATCAAAGCATAGGTCCATACATTAAATTATGTGTAATAATGAGAAATGACACAGGGAAAAAGTATTGTATACGCTTACTCACAATGTATTTAATATTTTATGTGATGATACAAGACTTGACCTTGTATCGGGGTTTAAATGTTCTTAATTAGGCAAGACGTATTGTTCTTTTGTTTTGTAACTCATGATGAATTCGTCATTGTTTTCTCTGTTGATGGGGCGTCGCTGTAGATGTCGTGCTGGTTGAGAGCCGGCTTCCCATAGTTAGGCTGCAGGGAGTCGGTTGTCATTCAGCATGATATCGTCAGGAGTGCCCTGTGAACAGAGCAGAGTGAAGGTAAAATGCTTCTCTGGTGACAGCAGCAGCAAGGGCATCTCCAGCAGGAGCAGTCAGTCACCACTCTGAGTCAGCAGAAACAGTCATGAGTCCTAATTGGCACATTCTTAGCCCCATACGTAAAAACAATAAAAGTTCCAGAACACACCTTTCAAACAAAACTGTAGAATCATCAACTTTCATAACTGGCATATGGAATTGGTCATTTGCATTACTATCACTTTTGGCAAGCCATTATTTTTGTTTTTTAAATGAATCTTGTATTTCTATATACTTATGTTTATTTTTTTTTATTTTCTTTTGGATAAAACATGGATTTATAGGTATTATTTATGTAGCAGTTTCATTTCCAAACTATATTTATTGTGCATGTTCATCAGGTTATGTTCATAATTATTTAAAGAGGTTATCCGGGATTAACATATTTCATGACCTATCTTTTTTGGTTAGGTCCTTAATATTGCTGATATCAGATCTCTGCCAGCAGAGCTAATAATGGCTGATAGATGAAGGCGCCACGTGTCAGACCTTCACCAATCTGATATTAAGGATCTATTTTAAGGCCACTTCACACGCTCCAATATCTGAAACGATATTGTTGAAACGTCACACTTTTGAGATCGTTCCTACGATTTCGTTTGTGCATCGTTGCGTGTAAACGCAGGATGTCTGAACGAGAAATAGTTGGATCTCAAATTTGAGAGCAGGACCTCAAATCTATCATTCGTCGCCCAATTAAGGATCTGTGAAGCAGCAACATCGTTCAGTGTGACACCTTTTTGAACGATGTCGTTCATATTTCTCCTATTCCTGCCGCTTTGTAAACGATCTTCTCCAAATAGCTGGCGCGTTGCCAAATATAAGATCGTTAACAATATCCTTGTGTGTGACAACGCACTAACGATGTCGGAAGGATTGCAGTCATGTGACATAGCTAACGATATCGTTCACAGCTATCGTAGCGTGTGAAGTGGCCTTTTTGAAGAAGTCCTCAACATGTTAGTATTGCAAAATCTCTTTAAAAGGTTTTCCACTATTGATTTAACAAACCTTTCCTATGTCCTAACTCTTCCTAATAATCAGTTATGGGAGGCACGGTGGCTCAGAGGATAGCACTGCATCCTTGCAGTGGTGAGGGACCTGGGTTCAATTCCCACCAAGGACAACCTCTACAAGGAGTTTGTGCGAGTTCCCTCTGGGCACTCCGGTTTCCTCCCACATTTCAAAGACATACTGATAGGATGTTTAGATTGACAGGGCCAATGTTATAAATGAATAAATATTATTCTTTCATGCCAGACTAACTGGAGTCCTAATTGTGTGTTAATTTGTGGGATGCTAGCTTAAATGTGGATTGCCTCACCCCTCTGACTATATCATTCAGAGGTAAAATTATGCAGTTAGATTAAACTGATGACTAATGAGAGAAGAGTTTTATCCCACCAATCCTGTAAGAACAAAATACCCTGAGGTGTAGGATAGACGTGTTAAAAGGACTTGCTTCAGGCACCATGGGCTTCACTTTCTACAGTCATGGCCAAAAGTATTGACACCCCTGCAATTCAGTCAGATAATTCTCAGTTTCTTCCTGAAAATGATTGCAATCACAAATTCTTTGGTATTATTATCTTCATTTAATTTGTCTTCAATGAAAAAACACAAAAAGAATTGTCCTAAAGCCAAATTGGATCTAATTCCACACCAAACATAAAAAGGGTGTGGACAAAAGTATTGGCACTGTTAGAAAAATCATGTGATGCTTCTCTAATTTGTGTAATTAACAGCACCTGTAACTTACCTGTGGCACCTAACAGTTGTTGGCAATAACTAAATCACACTTGCAGCCAGTTGACATGGATTAAAGTTGACTCAACCTCTGTCCTGTGTCCTTGTGGGTACCACATTGAGCATGGAGAAAAGAAAGAAGACCAAAGAACTGTCTGAGGACTTGAGAAACCAAATTGTGAGGAAGCATGAGCAATCTCAAGGCTACAAGTCCGTCTCCAAAGACCTGAATGTTCCTGTGTCTACCGTGCACAGTGTCATCAAGAAGTTTAAAGCCAATGGCACTGTGGCTAATCTCCCTAGATGTGGACTGAAAAAAAAGTTGACGAGAGATTTCAACGCAAGATTGTGCGGATGGTGGATGAAGAACCTCGATTAACATTCAAACAAGTTCAAGCTGCCCTGTAGTCCGAGGGTGCAACAGTGTTTACCCGTACTCTCCGTCGGCGTATGAATGAGAAGGGACTGTATGGTAGGATACCCAGGAAGACCCCACTTCTTACCCCGAGACATAAAAAAGCCAGGCTGGAGTTTGCCAAAACTTACCTGAGAAAGCCTAAAACGTTTTGGAAGAATGTTCTCTGGTCAGATCAGACAAAAGTAGAGCTTTTTGGGCAAAGGCATCAACATAGAGTTTACAGGAGAAAATAAGAGCATTCAAAGAAAAGAACACGGTCCCTAGAGACAAACATGGTGGAGGTTCCCTGATGTTTTGGGGTTGCTTTGCTGCCTCTGGCACTGGACTGCTTGACCGTGTGCATGGCATTGTAAAGTCTGAAGACTACCAACAAATTTTGCAGCATAATGTAGGGCCCAGTGTGAGAAAGCTGGGTCTCCCTCAGAGGTCATGGGTCTTCCAGCAGAACAATGACCCAAAACACACTTCAAAAAGCACTAGAAAATGGTTTGAGAGAAAGCACTGGAGACTTCTAAGGTGGCCAGCAATGAGTCCAGACCTGAATCCCATAGAACACCTGTAGAGAGATCTAAAAATGGCAGTTTGGAGAAGGCACCCTTTAAATATCAGGGACCTGGAGCAGTTTGCCAAAGAAGAATGGTCTAAAATTCCAGCAGAGCCTTGTAAGAAACTCATTGATGGTTACCGGAAGCGGTTGATCGCAGTTATTTTGGCTAAAGGTTGTGCAACCAAGTATTAGGCTGAGGGTGCCAATACTTTTGTGTGGCCCATTTTTGAAGTTTTGTGTGAAATGATCAATGTTTTGTTTTTTGCTTCATTCTCTTTTGTGTTTTTTCATTTAAGAAAAATTAAATAAAGATAATAATACCAAAGAATTGGTGATTGCAATCATTTTCAGGAAGAAACTGAGTATTATCTGACAGAATTGCAGGGGTGTCAATACTTTTGGCTACAACTGTACATGATCTCAGCCTATCAACTAAGGTTGCTGCTGAAAGATCACAGAACTGGATCATATTCTAGAGGACTTCAGGCTAGAATCCAAGGATTCAGCTTGAAAATCGAAGACTGCTTGAAGAATCCAGGTTGGAACAATTTGGTCACCTGGCCGCATACTCTGCTGTACTCGGTTAGTTTCCTAAAATTGCCACTATCTCTTCACAGTTGGTGGCCACCAAAAGCGGAGTCCTGCTAGACTGGGGTAGTCAGCCCTGAAGGCATGTATATTCTAATCCCTGGAAAATCAGTGGAATGGTGAGACTCTGTTGCTTGTTTCATTGTGTGTTCTTGCTGGGAATGTCTTACGTGCCATTGTCTTTTGGTGATTCAATAAAGTCTTGCCAATGTGTGGTTCCCTCACCCTGTTTTGTCTGATTAGTATTCTGTCCATGGGTAAGGAGTTTGGGCATTCGGTGGGATGAGCTCTGGTCCATGCGGTCTTTGTAAAGGTAGCCAGGCCAGCAGACGAAAGCATCGACTGACCCTGTGTCCTCACACTTTATACAAAAACCTTTGCTGGTAATGACAGCTTCAAGATGCCTCCTGTATGGAGAAACTAGTCTCATGCATTACTTGGGTGTAATTTTGGGCCATTATTCCACCCAAACACCTTTCAAATCCTGAAAATTCTATGGGCTCCTTCTATAAACTCTAAGATTTAGATCCCTGCATAACATTTATATTGGATTTAGGTGATTGGCAGGGCCATTCTAGCAGCTATACTTTCTTTCTCTGAAACCAGTTGACAGTTTCATTGGCTGTGTGGTTGGGAACGTTGTCTTGCTGAAATGTCCATCCTTCTTTTATTTTCATCATTCGGGTAGATGGCAGCAGGTTATTATCAAGAATATGATGTGTAATATGGCATTTAAATAGTTCAATTTTGGTCTCATCTCACCAGACTATATTCTCCCAATACTTCCCAGGCATGTCTAAATGTTGGTCAACAAACTTTAAAACATGATGAAACATGCATTTTATTTAGCAATGACGTTTTGGGTGGTGAGCATGCATATAGGTCATTGAGGTTGGGTGCATTACTTGTTGTTTTCTTTGAAAAAATTGTACCTGTTAATTCCAGGTGTTTCTGTAGTTCTCCAAAGATGGTTTTTGGCACTTAGACTATTCTTTTCATAATTCTTTTCACTCCTGTGTCTAAAACCTTGCAGGAGTCACCTGGTCATGGTGAAATGATGTGCCCACTGGAGCCTTCAGCATTTAGAAATTCTTCTGTAACCAATGGCATCAGTATGTTTTGCAACAATAATATTGCAAAGGGTTTGAGATAACTCATTGGTTTTACATATCACGAGGTGTTTTTTGTATGGCACCTTGGTAATAATACACTTTTTTAGATGTCATCAGTTGAACCAGCTGTATTATTATTCACTAAGTTGCAGGATTGCTCTCTAATTACTCATTGATTTCAGATGGTTTCTAGTAACGACAAATCACTAAAATGTTCGAGTGCTCGATACTCAAATTGGTCATCCACATGGAGCAAAGCACATGTAAAAGGCGCTCTGCCACAAGGAAGATCCAGTCCAATAAAATAAAGGAATTTAATGTCAACTCATTTCAAAGAGCAATTTCTCCTTCCTTAGGACTACAAAATAGCACATGTGGATTTATTGCTTCATGTGGACAACTACTCCTAGAGGTGTTGCAGGAGCCATGTTAATGCATTAATAGTGGTTGTGGCTTCTCTCACTACACCAGGTGTGCCTATTGTACATCTTTTTGAACTTCCCATCTCCCCATATAAGACCCTATTGCTCTTCTAATTGTCATTGGATAAATTGAACAGGTCATAAGCTCTGACAGGCTCAATTCGAGGAAGGGGGAACAGTAAAGTTAAAGTCAATGGGAAACACAAGCATTTGTCCAGAAGAGGGCTGGGGTGGCAAGAAAGTTGCTGAAATAAATGGAAACAATGCACAAATGGAATGTGATTCACTTGGGAAAGACGCCTGGATGCATCTCTGACTCCAAGGTCACTGCAAGGAAGAAAGATGTCAGAATATTATTAAACTTTTATGGACTGAAAATAAAACATACAAAACTAGTGGTGATAAAATGGATTTTAACAGGAAAAATGTTAAGGAAATGTAATATAATATCTTGTACATAAGGCAACATAAAAAAAAAAAAACACCTCCTCCACCCAGCCATTTCTTAGCGTATTTCAATATTGCTTATGACTAGACTACATGAAAAAGTAAAGGGAAAAATATAAAACTACAACCACAGATACTCACCATTAAATGGAATTTTAACATTTTACTACCTTATTTGGGCATGTCGGGCATGTGACATGTTTAGACACATTCTCTTTAATTTATGAAGGAGAGACTCTGAAAATCACAAAAATTATGTGCGCAAAGCAAAAACTGCCAAAAATTAGAAGAAAGAGGGAATCCGATACAACCAGTATTTGGCTGTGGTCACACATAGAAATCCGTTTTTGGAAGTGATTTTCATCACCAATTCGTTTTTTTCTGGGTGCTTTTTGAGCCTCCTGCACTCCTGAACGTTTTTGGAATTTTCATTAAAAAAACGCATGCGCGAACGCATGCGCAAACGCAAGTGCGCATTTGCATGCGTTCGCGCATGCGTTTCCCATAGGGCCCCATGTTAAAAAAACGCATGAAAACGCATGCGTTTTTTAAATGATGCCAAAAACGTTGCATGCAACATTTTTGACTCAAAAACGGACAGGGCAATGTTTGGAGCTCCAGAGAAAAACGGACAGGGTGTTTATTACATCCAATCCGTTTTTCTGTCAGTTTTTGGACTTAGAAAAAAAAAATGAGAAAACTGAAGCCAAAAACGGACTGAGGGCTTATGTGGAACCCCAGCCTTTGGCAGGTAATAATACAAATTCTGTTAAAATTATGTAGTTGGACCCTAAACTCATAAAGCCTATATACTAAGTGCAAGGGTGCCCAAAAATTAGAAGGAGGGATGCAATACACTCTGGAAGACACAGAGAAAGGGCCTCAGAAATTTTCTTTTCCCATTTTTAAGAGCATGGGATTCCTATATAGAGATGAGCGAAATTTTCCCGAATATGCTTGCCAATTTCAAATTTGGCACAGACATTCAGATTCAGGATCAAATACCAGAACAGTTTTCTAAAAAATAAGCAAACTCGGCTTTGTTCGGTAACTGATCGCATGACAAAAAGCATTACTGCATTTGCAGTGATGCTTTTCTTCTTTTCTTCTACCTTCGGATAGTGTAAGACAGCAGGCGAAACATGTTTATTGAGGAGAGGGGGTGGGGAGAGAGCAAAGGAGCGTGGGGATCCATTTCTTTTCCCTGCACTATATGTGGACGTTCCGGGCTGGCATCTAGTTAGGGCACATAAAATATCTACAACATGTTTACACAAGTGCTTGTGTCATTGGCTGCTTAAGTGAAACAAAGGTCTAGAGGTGCACCACAAATCTCATTGTGTTGATAAAAGGGTGCTCACCATGCCAAGAGATAACTAGAACAAAGGGAATACATAGCATAAGCCATGTCTTCCCTTTGTTCTATTGGCTGCCTAAGTCACATGTCCTTCGAGATATAAGAAGCGCCCATTTGCCGTCGTCAGCATTTTCAGATTGTTACTGTTTAGTAACTGCTCCTTGCTGCGCTGTCCTGCTCCACCTGTGCTACACAAGAAGATAGCTAGCTACTCAATTGTTTTTAAGATAGAATAGGAGGGAAGAGGTCCATCCAGACATAGGCATTTTTTGCTGTCAACCAGTGTGATTAACAAATATGTGTATGTTCCTAAATTCACGTTTTATGCATATACGGTAAGTGAGTAGGAAATCTTTTTGGTTCCCCTAAAAGGTTTTTTTTGGCCTCAAACAAGTGATTACCAAATCTTTCTGTTCCCAAAAATACTTTTTGTTGGCCTCAAACAAGTGAGTGCCAAATGTTTGTGTTTACCCAAAAGAGTTTTTGTTGCCTCAAACAAGTGATTGCCAAATGTTTGTGGCTCCGTTAAAAGGCTTTTTTTTGGCCTCAAACAAGTAATTGCCAGATCTCTCTGTTTCATCTAAAAGGCTTTTTTTGGCATTAAACAAGTGATTGCCAAATCTTTGTGTTTTCCCTAAGAAGGCTTTTTTGGCCTCAAACAAGTAAGTGTAGAATATTTGTGGTTCCCCTCAAATACTTTTTTTGACCTTAAACAAGTGGTTATGAAACTTTCTGTTTCCCCTAAAAAGCATTTTTTGGCCTCAAACAAGTGATTGCAAAATCTTTGTGTTTTTCCCCTTACAAATTTTCTTTTTTTGCCTCAAACAAGTGAATGCCAAATCTTTGTGTTTGCCCAAAAAAGGCTTTTTTTCGCCTCAAACAAGTCATTGCCAAATATTTGTAATTCCCCTAAAAGGCTTTTTTTTTGGATGGCAAAAATGTGATTGCCATATTTTTATGCTCCCCTTAAAGGCTTTTTTTAGCGACAAACAAGTGAATGCCAAATCTTTGTGTTTCCCCTAAAAATGTGTTTTTTGGCCTAAAACAATTCAATGCCAAATGTCTGTGGTTCTCCTAAAGGGTTTTTTTGAGCCTCAAACAAGTGATTGCAAAATCTTTGTTTCCCCTAAAAAGGCTTTTATTGGGTTTCAAACAAGTGCTTCCAAATCTATGTGTTTAATATGAGTGGGAAATCCCAAGGTTGTGGTGGAAAGGGAAATAGGTGGGATATAAGGGGGATTAGGCTTGGTGTTCGACATTTACACAGTTGTTAATTGAATAGGGGTACCGTATTTTCTGGCGTATAAGACGACCCCCAACTTTTCCAGTTAAAATATAGAGTTTGGAATACACTTGCCGTATAAGACTACCCCTCTTCTACGGTATGATCCTCACTGTGACCCCCACACAGCCCTTCATACAGTATAATGGACCTACGTATAGAATAATGGCCCCTACATCTCTTCACACTGTATTATGAACCCCACACAGCCCTCAAATAGCCGTGCATAAAGTATATAGGCTCCCTCATACCGCTTTAAGTATTATCATGCTCCCACAAAGCCCTCCAAGTATTATAATATTCCATATAGTATAATTATCTCCATATATTATAATGCATCATCATAGTGCTCCATATAGTATAATGCACCCCTGTAGTCCTCCATATATTATAATGCACTCCCCATAGTCCTCCATATAGTATATTGCACCCCAGAGTCCTCTATATAATATAATGCACCCCCATAGTTCTCCATATAATAAAATGCACTCCCATAGTCCTCCATAAACTATAAACACAGAGGGTAATGTGCCAGTACTGGGATGGCTGGGAGGGGTAGGTGACACGGAGAGGGGGACAGGCCAACTCCAGATGGGAGGGTTTAAGAGATAAAGAGATGGGAACGTTGCAGCGTCAAGGGGAGGGGGGTGGGTGACATGGAGAGAGGGTCATGCCAGTGGTTGTGGGGGAGTGCAGCCCCCATGAACCCACAATATTCCTCTACAGCCCCCATCATTCCCCAGTAGCCAAACACAGTCAGACACACACACACACACACCCACACATACACACGGTGTCAGACACACACACACACAAACTCACAGTGTCAGACAAACACACAATCAGATACAGACACACACACAGTCAGACACACACACTACCTCTGCAGTATTACCAGAGCCTGCTGGAGCTTACTGCTGCCACCGCTCCCGCCGCTGTATGTAGGTGGGCGCTGTAGATGTACAATGGTAAGCCATCAGCCAGTCAGGCGGCTGCTGTCGTCTGATTGGCCGCGGCATTACCGTACATCTATGCTGAGCGGCACAGATGACCTACCGTATAGAAGATGTACGGTAATGCCGTGGCCAATCAGAAGCCAGCTGCCGCCTGATTGGCTGATGACTTATTATCGCACATCTACGGCACCCGGCGGCTACGTACACACATCAAGCAGCGGCGGCAGTGGCAGCAAGAAGCTCCGGAGGACATGGATGAACAGTGGCGGCGGAGGCAGAGGTGAGTATCAATTTTTTTTTTTGCCTGCCATGGCTCTTTTTTTTGGGGAGGGGGCTTATATTAAGGACGGCGAGCCCCCTGTAGTTGCCGACCTTTCTCTTTTCCAGTAGGTGGCGCCTTGTACCCAGCGTATAAGACGACCCCCGACTTTGGAGAAGATTTTTATGGGTTAAAAAGTCGTCTTATATGCCGGAAAATATGGTAGTTGCTACTGTTAATGTTACTGAAAGCTGTACTGCCCAAACACCGTCTCGTTATATCAAAAGCCAAATGACAACTTCTGTTAGTGGACGGGCTATTCCAGTCTCTTTCTTTGGTAGCAGAGTGATGCAAGTTGTTGATAAGGCCCAAAAAGAGCTTTTGCTACAGTTCATGGCAAATGTTGCATCAAGTGGCTTCTTCTCCTCTTCCTCCACCTCAACGTCACACACAGTACAGTCCTCAGAGGTGGCGCCCAAATTACCCATGTTTTCTCCTTTGTCACAACTCTCCAACCGCACAATTGACATTGGGGAAACACAGATGGGCGAATCTGCAGAGATATTTACATATTCTATTCCATTGGTATCAGAAGTCTGCAGAAAAGATTCACATACTCCATAGGAGGAAAGCATCTGCTCCGACATTTAAAATCATTTGGAGTTGGATCTGCAGAAGAAGACCGAGAGAAGACAGGATTTACAACACCTATCAACCTGTGTGAGTTTAACAGCATGCCATTCAGACTCTGTAATGCACCCGAAATGTTCCAGAGATTGATGGAGTGTTGCCTGGGGCACCGAAACTGTACTACTCTACCTAGAAGATGTCATAGTGTATTCAAAAACCCATGAAGAGCACCTGAAACACCTGGCAGAGGTATTTGAAGCGTTATCCAAGTTTGGGATGAAGCTGAAGCCATCCAAATGCTATTTGCTAAAGCCAAAGGTTCAGTATCTAGGACATGTAGTCAGTTCAGAAGGCGTAGCACCAGATCCGGATAAAGAAACCGTCACCAAATAATGGCCAGAACCAACAAGTGTCAGAGAGGTACGTCAGTTCTTGGGACTGGTGGGATACTACCGGAGATTCATCAAGGGCTACACGGAGATAGCAGCACCTTTACAGGGTCACCTGGTAGGCCAGACCAAGAAAGGCAAATCCAGAGGTCCTCCATTTGAGTGGGGCAAGAAACAAGAAGAGTCCTTCAAACTGATGAAAGAGGCCCTAACTGGAAAAGAGATCCTGGCCTACCCTGACTACAACAAACCATTCTTGCTAGACACTAATGCCAGCAACGTAGGGTTAGGAGCCGTCTTTGCACAAAAACAGAATGACAGAGAAAGAGTGATTCCTTATGCCATCAGGAAGCTCCGTCCTACTGAAAGGAATCCTGAGAACTACAGCACGTTCAAGCTGGAATTCCTGGCCTTGGTCTGGGCCATAACAGAACGGTTCAAACACTACCTGGCGTCTGCAAAGTTCACCATCTTCACGGATAATAATCCTCTTACCCACCTGGAAACCGCGAAGTTGGGTGCAATGGAGCAGTGCTGGATGGTCCGGTTGTCGAATTGCCAGTTTACCAGCAAGTACTGGGCAGGCCATAAAAATGCTGATGTCTTGTCAAGGATGCCTCACCTACCAGATGTGGAATAAGATGTGGATGAGCTAGAAGAAATAGAGCTACCCGCCTTCCATTGCCACAAAGCATCCCAGTGTCAGCAAGCTACCAGAAAATACCCTAAAAAGACAGTGAATCCATTCCCTCACTACATTTGGAAGGAGACCCAAGACAGTGACCCGGCCATCAGTTTAGTTAAAGGGCTGATAACTCAAGAAAGTTCTCGTCTTGATCCAGATGCTCCACCAGAGGCAAAAACACCTGTGGAACGAGAGAAGCAGATTGTTCATCTACCAAGAAAAATTGTGTAGACGCTACATCAATCCTAGAACCCATGAGATGGTTTGGCAAATAGTGGTACAAAAAAAGGATGTCCAGATGGTTTTGGAAGCATACCACAATCAAGAAGGACACTTCGGATGGGAAATACTCAGATGTTGCTAAGAGATAGATTCTACTGGGTTGGCATGAGAGGTTCCATAGAGAGATGGTGTAAGAACTGTGGACCATGCAACTTGAAAAGAAAAGTCTATGCAAGCCAAAGAGCACCACTACAACTAATTGTAACCACTCAACCCTTTGAAATAGTACCCTTGGATCATGTGAAATTGACAGCTAGCAGGTCAGGTTACACTTATGCCTTGACAATTGTAGACCACTATTCAAGATTTTTAGCAGTATCTCCAGTCAAGGACTTGACGGCTGAAACAGCAGCAAAAACCTTTCAAGCCTATTTCTGTAGGCCACACGGGTATCCAGAACAGGTATTCTGATCAAGAACAGGTATGACTGATCAATGTTCTGCATTTGAAGCCGAGTTATTTCAAGAGTTTTGCCATTTATATGGGTGCAAGAAAATTAGGACTACACCTTACCATCCACAAACCAACGGCATGTGTGAAAAGATGAATAACACAGTAATAGACATGTTGAAGACATTGACTTTAGAAGAGAGGAATCAGTGGCCAGAGAAACTGCCTGGCTTAGTGGACATGTATAACAATATTCCCTATAAATACCTGTGCTGGGGGAGGAGTTAGTCAGTCCGTGCAGTACAGAGCAGTACTGTGAAGATGTCCTGGTGTATCGGAGCCATTCTAGGCCTAAGCCAGTAGACCAGCCTAGCCAGTGTGAGGGCCTGAGAGTGAGGTTGAAGCCAAGGCATAAGGAAGACAGAGTAAAGGAGCAGACTGGGGCAGAGGAGCCATACCGGATCACCCCAGAAAGCAATCCGGATACCAGAGTCCGAGTCTGCAGGAGAGCATCTAGCCCAGCAGAAAAGACTGGTTCACCGAGGAGACTCCAGTCTCCCGGACACCTGTAACGCAACCAATGAGGGAGCCAGGGACCGCATGAAGAGTCATAGCGGTAGCCCACACAAAGGTTCTCGACACTGCCACACGAGTGAGAGAGAGACACAGAGGAGGTCACCAGTAAAAGTACAGAAGCGATTTCCAGTGTGCGTGTCAGTTTTTCCATCCCTGAACCTGTCCGGCCTAGAGATTGTAGCAGCAGCCCGGCTGCCTAGCCACCTCACTGTGCAAACCCTGTCAACATAGTGCCGGCAGTTCAATGCGGCAGTGTAGAGTCGAGGCCATGTGCAAGCAGAGATGGCTCTGCATGTCCTCCCTGGCACAAGTGCCATAGGTTCACCATCACTGTTTTTATCTGGCTAGTCCAGTGTTTGAGACTCTTAATCGAGGCTCCATGGACTCCATTTGCACCATCACTGTTTTACCACATAACAATTGATGGATTCAGTATGCATGGTCCCTACCTGGAGACATATATTCTGAAATAATCAGCCAACACGTGCAGCCAAATGTACCGTCACACGGTTCCACATCGCCGGCAACACCGCCGGCAACTCCCGGGTGCGAGCACATTTTTGGCCGCTATCCAACATCGCTGATGAGCTGTCAGACGAGGAGACATCGCCGGCAACTCATCAGCGATGTTGCTAGCAACTTTCGTTTCCAGGGTTAAACTCAACCCTGGCAGCAATCCTTAACATGGGAGTCTATGGGGGAAGTTACCGACAACATCGCTGTTGCCGCGTCAGACCGGGCGATGCAGGCAGATCACTGAGCAACATCGCCTGGTTTCTCAACATTGTTGGGAAACCAGGCGATGTTGCTGAAGCAACTATCGCTGTTGAAGTCACCCTGTTATACAGGGCAACTCTCCGGCGATGTCGCCGCAACTTGGCCACGCCCCTCAGTTACAGGTGATGTTTCCGGAGATGTTGCCCCGTGTAACGGGGGGCCTTAACAGTTGCGGGTGGATTGGAGACCCACCCGTGCCTATTAACTAGTTAGATCTAGTTAGATTGTGCTTTAAAACTCTCATCTACTGTAACACGAGCCATCAATGTGGCAATTATGGGGTGCCAATGTGTCGCCATGACAGGGAGAGATCAGATGATCACCACTGTCACTGTGGTGATGTAGTTCCTGTGAATGCCGGCGTTCACAGGAGATGATCATTTTTGCTGTGGAGAGCCATGCATCAGCATCTGTACAGCAGAAGCAATTGGACTGTGCAGTCTTCAAGTGCCCAAAGAGGAAAAGTAAAATAAATAGTGAAACATTTTTAAAAATGTGAAAAAAAACAAAAACATAAGTTCAAATTAGATCAATCAAAATGTAAAATAAATTAATTGGAGCCATAAGCTGTGTAACAGAAACAAAAAGTAAAAATTGCCAAATTACTTTTTTTGTTGACGCAACATTGCAATAAAGTGCAATAACAGGCGATCAAAACATTGCATTTACTCAAAAACGGTATCATTACAAATGTCAGCTCAAGACTCCAAAAAAAAAGTTGTCACACAACCCCAGATCCCAAATTATGAGAATGCTATTGATCTCAAAACATGGCGATAAAAGCACAAAGTTTTTTCACTACTTAGATAAAAGTAAAAGTATACATCTTTGGTATCTATGAACTTGAACCAACCAGGGAATTCATACTGACTTGTCATTTTTACCATAAAGTGAGCATGGTTTAAAAAACAATTATGAAATTGCATTTTTTTTTGCGATTTTACCACACTTAAATTTTTTTTCCTGTTTTCCATTAGACTATATGGTAATAATAAATGAGGTCATTCAAAAGTACAACTTATCCTACAAAAATAAGCCCTCATATGGCTATATTGACGAAGAAATGAAAAAGTTATGGTTCTTGAAAGAAGCGGAGGTAAAAACAAAAAACTGAACAATCAGCCAGGAGTGAAGGGGTTAATGGTATAAGTGCATTTCATTTTGCTATGTCTGTTTCCTGTAAGGTCATCTTACTTGCTTAAAAGATTTTAAGATTAGAGGTAGGCGAACCCGTAGATGTATGGGTGTGATGGATCAGGCTGGACTTTGAAAAATGGCAGAGTTCTATACTGGACTTGACTCGAACTTGAGTCTGATCCCCTAACCCCATATAAGTCTATGGGAAGCTGAACTTCAGTGCTATAAAATGTTGGTAGTAAGGGCTAGGGGGCAGCAAAAGGAAGCAAAATGGCAATTAAAGCAGGAGAATTCTACTTACCAGTCTTCTTGCAGCGGTCATATCACTTCCGAGTCCACTCATTAAGCCTCATGCATATTCACTTGTTCCTGCGACAACCATCTTTGATTGGTTGCAGTCAGCCTGCACCCCACCCTATGTGAAGGCGTAAAAATAAATAATTGAATAAAAATTGGCATTATGTCCCCGTTTATTAATACACAGTGCAGATAAAGCCCACGGCTGTGAGCCGCAGCCCCAGTTGTGTAGATTATGTTGGGTGGGTATATGAGTATCAAAATATGGGGATCCCACATGTTTTTTTTTTCAATTATTTAAATAAATAATATTTTAAAAACGATGTGGGGTCCCCCCCAATTTTGATACTTTGTCATGATGAAGCACACAGCTGGGGATGGTATTCTCAGTCTGAGGATGCCCATGGTTATTAGGTCCCCATCAGGCTAAGAATAGCAGCCCACATCTTCCCCAAAAATGGTGAATCCATTACATTCACCATTCCTGGTGCATTACCCAGCTTGGGTAATATAAGGAGTTAATGACAGCTTTGAGTTCATAGTAGGTAAGCAGTTAAAAAACATAGACATAGCAAAAGTCCTTTATTTGAATAAAAAAACAATACACACCATATTTTACCCACTTATTAACCACAAACATATATATGCAGCTCCAACAGTAATCCACAATGAGGTCCCTCGAAGCTCTTCTGGTCTGCTGCATCCAGACCTCATGTGGAGCAGTGACATTAAAGGGACTACTCAGCAAGACCTCTGCGCCGAGAGAGAGCGGTGACATCAGTGAGTTTATAGCTGGGGTACCGTGTACCCCAGCTGGGATCTCTGGTTACCTCACTGCTCCCACAGCTGTGGGTGTCAGTGCCATCTGTGTGCAAGAGCTGGCACTGAGTGGTCACTTTAATGTTACTACTCAGTGCAGACCCTGTATGTAGCACACTTGTCTTCAGTTTAATTATGCTGCAAAGTGTTTATACCACATCAATTGGTATAATTTACAGTGCCCTGCATAAGTATTCACCCCCTTTGGCTTTTTAACTATTTTGTTACATTACAACTTGTGTTTAAATATTTTTGTAATCCGATTTGTGTGTGATGCATCAACACTCAATAGTGTAAGTTGGGGAAGTGAAGTGAGAAATACAGAGGCAAAAATTCACTCCCAGTGGCAAGACGTGAAAAGCTCATAGTTATCCAAAGCGACTTGCATCTGTAATTGCCACAAAAGGAGTACCTACAAATTTCTAACCATAGGGGTAAATAGTTATGCACAATGAAGTTTTCCTTTTTTTTCGTCCTAAATGTTGTTTGATCTACAATAAAAAAGAAAACCAAATGTTCATAGTTGTAGGTGTGTTCTTTACATGAACTGATGCAAACCCGCCAAAAAAAACAGTAACATTCCACATTGTGAGGTAGCAAAACACGAATAATGCCAAGAGGGTGATATTTACACGAGGCACTGTATGTTCTAGCTGCTGCATTCTTTCAAATTCATTGCCATTTGTCGCAGTCTGTTAACTCTATCTGTATCAATTCCTCTAATCCCCTTCTCCTATGTACAGATAAAATGCTCTTTTCTTATTTTTTAACCCAACATATCCATGCACTGTCACTGTACAAGAAAAGAGACACTCTCACATATCACTGATCCATCTACTTACTCTAATTTCCTCCTAGACCCAGGAGATTCTTCCCAAACCTAGGACCTCCTTGCACTATTACATTTTACTCCCTGCTGCACACATACACTTTTTTCTGTTTCTTTTGATGCACACCGAAACCTTCTCCTCATTCTTTCCGGAATGCTTGATCTGTGACTAACAAGCTTCCATAGATTCATAACTTTTTTCTTTAATCAAAATGTGCTTTCCAGGTCATCCTTTCAGTAGTCTCACTTATATTCCCATACTTTGGGAGTGAGTGTGGTATATGCCTTCCAGTCCTAGGCCAGAAGTGCATATAATAACCACCGCCCTGTCATTGATAGAGGTCCTGAATAACATAAGTACTGATTGTTGCCGCCAGTTTCTTGTTTAATATAAGCCCGGTCCAAGAACAGGCTCATAGTGGGCCAGAAACCAACCCAGGTAGCGTATTAGCGTATAATGTTAAACCACCACATGGACATGGGGTTTTCGTGATCGAGATAAGAGAGCAACTCAAGATTAAATTTATATATTTAATCGACGTATGGGCACACTAGATAATATTTATATACAGGTATTATAAATATATTACAGATGTTAGTCAGTTATGCAAATAAAAGATAAATGGAATACACACAGATTAGCACGGTGACTCAAGTGGTTAGCACTGCAGCCTTTGCAGCACTGGGGTCTTGAGGTCCTGGGTTCAATTCCCACCAAGGACAACATCTGCAATGAGTTTTCTATGTTTTCCCTGTGTTTGCGTGGGTTTCCTCTGGGCACTCCGCTTTCCTCCCACATTGTTAAGACATACTGTTAGGATATTTAGATTGTGAGCTCCAAGAGAGACAGCATTACTGATGTATGTAATGTGCTATGGAATTAATAGCGCTATATAAATGAATAAATATTATTATATTATTATTATTACTTTGAAGTCTAGTCCATCAGACATTTCCAGCATTTCTCCCTGCAAATGAAGGTTGTGTACTTCCCTCCCCCAACAGTTATTGAATCATTTAGCCTCCTGGCTTACACAATTGCTATATTGCCTTCTTTCGCTACCTTACATCAACCCGGCATTGAATTATATTTAGACATTACAATATTCATCTCTACCAACTGCACGAAAACCTGTACAAACCTTCTTCAAAAATAGCAGATGCTAATAGTTATATTCACTATACCAATGGACATTATAAACAATGGCCCACCAATATTCAACAGAACCAATCTAAAAGAATACGAAAAAATTGCACAGTAGGAAAAGACTTCATGACTCTAGCAGACATCCTTCAAGACAGATTTTTAGCCAAAAAATTTGATTGAACAATACTGAAAAAAACTCTAAGCAATTGGCATTGATCCAAACTGGTGGGGAAAGAGTTAAAAATAATAAATTTGAACACAATTTTGTTACCACCTACAATATCAATCGTACAGACATTAGACGGATATTAGAGGACAATCGGCACATTTTATTGAGTGACCCTATTTTAGAAAGTCCCACATTAATGTTCTGCAGCCATCAAAATATTTGGAGTCCTGACTGTTTTAAAACTCATATAATTCCAAAAAGTGATGATTCCTTTCAACGTAATGGAAAAAAGAGTGTAATGTCATGAAATGCTTATGTTGTCTGTCAAATGAACATGAACCTACTATTTTTGTCTCCACAAACACAGGGAAACCGTCTTCATTAACAGCTTCATGACTTGCAAAACGAGCTTTGCAATATATATAATTGAATGTGACTGCAGAAAACAATATATGGGAAGAACCACCCAATCTTTACATAAAAGGTGAATTCCTACAGATCGAATGTCTTAGAATACTTTCACATCAGCAGTTTTTTTAAATCGCGGCAGATGCGGTGAAAAAAACCGCATCTGCCGTGATTACTGCATAACCGCTGCACTTGCGGCACAGTTGCGGCAAACCCCAAGCAATGTCTATGGGGCTTGCGGTAAGTGTGCGGCAGGTGTGGCAAGTGCGGTTTCGGCACTTGCGGCAGGTGTGGCCGCGAAAAAAAACGCGGTCAGCCGCGGTTTTTTTTGCGGCCGCACCTTCGGAACTTGCCGATGCCGCACTTGCCGCACCTGCCGCAAGCCCGCATAGACATTCTATGGGGCTTGCCGCAACTCTTCCGCAAGTGCAGCGGTTATGCAGTAATCGCAGCAGATGCGGTTTTTTCACCGCATCTGCCGCGATTTAAAAAAACCGGTGATGTGAAAGTACCCTAAAAAGGTTTTTTTAAATCATGGACTATCAAGACTCTATGTATTAGAGCGCAACAAAGATCATAAATAGCTATCAATAAAACCCACTGAACACATTACTCATGAGACAAAGAATCACATTTAACAACTAAATAGGAAAGAGCTGAATTAGATATATCAGTTGGTATGTACATTGGAGGCAGCATTATTTACACCAAAGGTTAACACTGAAGGTTATGATGGACAGTTGTAATCAATAAAATGACTAAGTATACATAGATATAGCTATTGTAACAAAAACATACTAGGTGTATCTGTGCTAAAGTGCCTAGTTAAAATGTATAATTATTATGGTAATGTATGTCAAGGTAAAGGTGAGAATCAATAATATTACAAGGTTATTCCTGGAGTAGGCACATATAATATCCCAGGTTTTCAGGTTTTACATTAAACACGTGGTATAATATAAACATACAATTCCAATGACAATTTCATCCATTCAGTGGATACCATGTGAACCATTTTCCTCCAAGCTTCTCTGTTTGTCACATCATCTTTCAGTTCTCTGATCTTCATTGATGTGTCTGCCAAGATGGTGTCCAGCCAACGGGTGTTAGGTCTTCCGCAACCTCTACTACCACTGACTATACCAAGCATCTTGATCTTCTCGAGAAAATTTGCTCTCTTCACATGGCTGAGGTAAGACAGTTTCTGTTTTGACATTTTCTTCCAGAGCAGTCTGTGGATTTATACGTTCCAGAATAGCCTTGTTTGTTATCTTGGCTGTCCACGGATTTGTAGGAGTCTCCTCCAGCACCACAGTTCAAATTAATCAAATTTTCCCTTTGTCAAGGTCAATGTCTCGCACCCGTACAACGTGATTGGGAATGCAATGGTTGTGACCAATAGTCGTTTGCTAGTGATTGAGATGTCCTTGCACTTCCACAATTGTTCTATATTCATCATTGCCACATGACCCATTGCAAGCTGCCGCTTGATTTAATCTGTTACAATCAATGAGGGACCACAAGAAGATTAAACTGTCTATCATTTCTATTTTTTCATTGTTGATCTTCAAATTCACCTTCTTGCTGGTGGTAGTCATTATCTTGGTCTTCTTTAAATTCAAATGCAAACCAAAACTCTTGCTATTTTCACTGAGCTTTGAGGTCAGCTTCTTCAGATCCTTCCCATTTTCAGCCAAAAGGGAAGGATCATCTGTATATCTCAGGATGTTAATGAACCCTCCACCTATCCTGACGCCAACTGATGATTCATTCAAGTCAAGCTTCCTCATGAACACTCCCGTATAGAGGTTGAAGAGGAAAGGTGATAGGATGCAGCCTTGTCTTTTGCCCTTTTTGATCTTAAAATATTCTGTGTCCCCAAATCTGGTTTGTACTGTAGCTTCCTGGTTGTCATAGAGTGACTTAATCAAGTTGATCAGCTGTGCAGCTAGCTCATCATAGCTCATATGATTTCCAGAGCTTGTCATGTTTGACACAGTTGAACTCCTTGGTGTACTCAATGAAGGACAAATAGAGCTTCTTTTGATACTTACTTGCCTTCGCCATCATCCATCTTATGTTGGTAATGTGATCTTAGGTTCCCCTGCTTCTGTGGAATCCAGCTTGGACGTCTGAAAGTTTGCAATCAAGGATGTTGCCCAGTCTTTTTTGAATGATTTTCAGCAGCACCTTGCTGGTGTGTGGGATCAGGCTATGGGTCTGTAGTTGGCACAGTCTCTGAGGTCACAATCACAAGATACTGAATATATAATATGTATGGCTATCTTAATAATCAAAATACAAAAACATGGAACAGGTGGGTACCTTGATAACATGAATTTTAAGTGCATAGTGATGTTTACTAAATAAATAAGATTTATGTAATATTACACAGTTGTACTATTTATGATAGTATAGATGGTATACCCAATTATTGCACCAAGCACATGTTATAATTAGTGATGAGCGAGCATTAAAATGCTCGAGTGCTCGGTGCTCTGGCCGAGCATCTCAAAGATAACCCAATGTAAGTCAATGAGTGACAGGCTCCGCCCACAGACTTCTGGTTATAAAACGAGTATTTCTGAGAAAGGGCGAGAGGGTGGGCTTTTTTAAATCGTCGCAACATATAACACCTTGCTGTAGCCCCCAGAGGGACCTAACAATCAATCTGCTCTCTGTGAGGTGCCAGCTCACTGTGTGCACTGAAGGAGCTGTGTATGTGTGTCAGATTGCTAATTATTAGCGAGGAGTCCGAGCATCTCGGCGGTACTCGGTGCTCGCCGAGTATCCCGAGTATCGAGTGAATAACTCGTGTGAGTATTTGAGTAGCGCAGAGCTAATCTCGCACATCCCTAGTTATAATATAACATAAGATGCCCAGTATAAAATACAAATGGCTGACCTAATCACTAAAATATATAGATATGGAGGAGGAAAATACCTTTATAGGATGCTGTCAGGCATCTGTGCTGCATTCAAACCCAAAGGGCGTTTGGCGAACCTTTGTCAGGACCCCCTCTCATCAAATGCTCCCCTCTTCAATCAATCATGAATCTGGTGGTCAGAATCATATTTCTGTCCAACCATTTCACTGTACCAGTGTTTGCACTGGTTGCCTATCCACTATAAAATCCAATATAAACTTATCACTCTTACACATAAAGCTCTCCACAGTTCTGCATTACACTACATATCCTCTCTCACCTCTGTCTACCACCCTACCCATTGTCTCCATTTCACTAATAACCTAAAACCAACATCTTCTATAATCCGAATTTACCACTCCCATTTCCCAGACTTTTCTCGTCTTGTACCAATTTTCTGGAATAAGCTACCACAGACAATCTGATTAATTTCCAGTATCCACAGTGTCAAGCATGCACTGAAAACACATATATTTCGACTAGCTTATCACCTAACTAGCTATTCCCTGTTCTCTGTTCCATGCTTCTATAGCTATCTGTATCAGTATTTGTACAGAGACTGGCTGGTGCCTGGTTCATGCAGTGTTATTTGAATGCCCCTATTTACCATAATGATGGATGGACATTCCATGACAAGCACATTATTTTTACCTTTTGTATTACCCCTATTTCCTCTTAGATGGAAGCCTGTGAACTATTTGTTACTCTTTAAGTCTTGTTAGTACAAGTGCCTTCTGAATTGTAAGGTGCTGCAGAATATGTTGACAGTATATAATAAAAATGATTATTATTAGTGAGAGCCATTGAACAATGTGCATGACATGTGCGTAATAGGAGCAAGTTTCAAAATGTTCCAAATTACTTAGTAAGGGCTGCAAAATTGTGAGGTATTTTTTCTGAGCCCCAGCCGAATAGAATAATATTTTTTTTTGTTAATACCCAATTAAGACTTGTGCTATGGGCCCCATGGTTTCTGAACCCTGAACTGATATTGTTCTTTTTTAAGCGCTTCATCAAAATTAACATTTGGTTGCAACAAAGGTCAGGTTCAGTTGTGTATATTTCTTTGTCCATATATGGACCACAATATCTGGGAACTTGTGTCACCAGACACCTAACCTAAAGTATCTGCAGACAATTCAGTAAGTGAATGTGTCAGTAAACGCACATGACGAATTAAAGTTGTAATAATTCTCCTGACATGCAGAGACTCCCATAGCCGGAGCAACTTCACATCACCGCCCTCGCCTGCTTTACCTCCTTGGTTCCTAGGCCTGCCATGGCTGAGGCACCTAAGAACCATCGTGCTCCTCTGCCAAATATAGGGTGACTGCGAGCTGCTATTCTTAGTCTGGGGAGCCCAATAAATATGGGCCTGCCCAGGGAGAGAATACCAAACCCCAGCTGTGTGCTTTATCTTAGCTGAGTATCAAAACTGGGGTGTGTGGCGCCCCTGTGACCAGGTGGCCACAAAGGGAAGTGCAGCCAGGTAAGACAAGATGGTTGGAATCACACCTACACTGTTGCAAACACCAACCCTATGCCTAGGACTCTAGGATGGGCAAGGGGTGACAGGTGTTAAGAGCAATGGATGGTGTGTAGGAAAGCACTGACAAGTGGGTGGAGAGACCAACACAATAAAAACCCGGGAACACACAGGGGCAGAACGTAAGAAGAGAGAGTGAGGAGACGCAAAGAGAAAGACTTCCCAGGAGGTTTTGGGTTCCCTGGGGGTGCAGAATCCTGAGAGGCACATACCCTAGGAGAGAAAACCCACTCCATAGCCTGCAGGTGACAGGAAGGAGAAAGAGACCCCACAGTTGAGAAGGTGGGAGGATGAAGGCTCGGCAGCCGCACACATCTAGCTGACCAGAATAACCCTCATTTGAAACAGTGACTGACAGAAGGATATTGGTGTGCCCTAATATCTGAACCTGGGACACTGGAGGCTAGGCCACAACCAGAGAACCGGCTCTGAAGAGGTGACCAGGGATAATCCAGACCCTAATCACGACACACACTGGTGTGGGGCTGGTGCTTTATGAACACAGTCGTCATACTAGGACTGGTTACCCTGACTGTGAGGGAAACATTCACCCGTGAGTCTGCGCCGACCAGGCTGAACCCGTAGGTGAGGTACTACGTTGAGACTGAGAGGCCTGAAAGAACTTTGATGGAACAACCCAGAAACGCCACCTGAGCTGCACAGTTTCAGTTGCCCGGAGCAGTGTACATTGTGTGAACTGTACAGAAAGAGCTGTGAACTGTTGTGAACTAATGCTGAAGACCTTCAGTAAAGTACCCAGTAAGCTCATCACTGCCTGAGACTGTTCCTTTCTAGCACTGCGACCAGCACCAGGACAACCAGCACTGTGGAGAGCTGCAGCTTTGAAGTGAATTGCACTGCATACAATCCCTCACCAGGCCCATCCATCACAACTACTCCTGCCCTGGGGACCCTCAGCCCTACCTGAGGAGGGCGGCTTACCATCCACGCTGCCCCAAGTCACCGTCCCCAGCAGGAATACGGTGCGGTGGTTCTACTGACCACATACTCAGGGTGGCGTCACAACAAATCCCCTGTAAATAACCCCCTTTTTGGACTGATCCCAGGCCATGGGACCGGGTCACAACTACCGTGATACCCTAGACAGAGAGGACCGGCCCTGCTCCTGAGTACCCCATAGCCAGGGGGCGCATCAGGTGGACCCCATATTGTTTTCTTATTATTTTTTTAAATAATTTAAAAATTCCAGGAATGGTTTCCCCATATTTTTATATCTAGTCAACATAACACACACAGCTGGGAGCTGCAGCTCGCGGCCATGTGCTTTATCTGTGCTGTGTATCAATATACAGGGGACCTCACGCCATTTTTTTTCAATTATTTTTTTCATTTGTACACTAATATGATGGCAGCTTGCTTGCCATACACTAAATGTCTAACAATCAATCACAGATACTGACAAAAATAGGAGGGGGGCACCACCTGACTGCAACAACCAATCACGGACGCTGTGAAAGAGGGTTGGCATGGGATGTAGTGAATATTCATGAGCCTTAATTAGAAGACCCGGAAATAGTGTGACTGCAGTGCCGTGACTGGTAAATATGATTCTCCTGCTTTAATTGCCATTTTGCTTCCTTTTGCAGCAGCCTAGCTCTTAATGCCATAACTTTATAGCACTAAAGTTTGGTACAGCATTTACTCATATGGATTTCGGGGTTCAAGCTCAAGTTTGGGTCCAATCCAAAACCCTGACTTTTTTAAGGTCTGCCCAGATCTGCCAAATCCGAACATCTGCGGATTCACCATCTGTAGTCTGTATATCTTGTTAGATTTAACAGTGAAGTATAATATTAAATTTAATATCCGTAGTCAGTTTTTCAGCAATTGTTGCACAGTAAATGTGGTTTGTCAGTGTATCAGTAAGTGCTAACTAATTGGCTTGACCATAACTATTTATCTAGAAGTGTTTACATACAGTTAGGGCCAGAAATATTTGGACAGTGACACAATTTTCGCGAGTTGGGCTCTGCATGCCACCACATTGGATTTGAAATGAAACCTCTACAACAGAATTCAAGTGCAGATTGTAACGTTTAATTTGAAGGGTTGAACAAAAATATCTGATAGAAAATGTAGCAATTGTACACATTTCTTTACAAACACTCCACATTTTAGGAGGTCAAAAGTAATTGGACAAACAAACATAACCCAAACAAAATATTTTTATTTTCAATATTTTGTTGTGAATCCTTTGGAGGCAATCACTTCCTTAAGTCTGGAACCCATGGACATCACCAAACGCTGGGTTTCCTCCTTCTTAATGCTTTGCCAGGCCTTTACAGCCGCAGCCTTCAGGTCTTGCTTGTTTGTGGGTCTTTCCGTCTTAAGTCTGGATTTCAGCAAGTGAAATGCATGCTCAATTGGGTTAAGATCTGGTGATTGACTTGGCCATTGCAGAATGTTCCACTTTTTTGCACTCATGAACTCCTGGGTAGCTGTGGCTGTATGCTTGGGGTCATTGTCCATCTGTACTATGAAGCGCCGTCCAATCAACTTTGCAGCATTTGGCTGAATCTGGGCTGAAAGTATATCCCGGTACACTTCAGAATTCATCCGGCTACTCTTGTCTGCTGTTATGTCATCAATAAACACAAGTGACCCAGTGCCATTGAAAGCCATGCATGCCCATGCCATCACGTTGCCTCCACCATGTTTTACAGAGGATGTGGTGTGCCTTGGATCATGTGCCGTTCCCTTTCTTCTCCAAACTTTTTTCTTCCCATCATTCTGGTACAGGTTGATCTTTGTCTCATCTGTCCATAGAATACTTTTCCAGAACTGAGCTGGCTTCTTGAGGTGTTTTTCAGCAAATTTAACTCTGGCCTGTCTATTTTTGGAATTGATGAATGGTTTGCATCTAGATGTGAACCCTTTGTATTTACTGTCATGGAGTCTTCTCTTTACTGTTGACTTAGAGACAGATACACCTACTTCACTGAGAGTGTTCTGGACTTCAGTTGATGTTGTGAACGGGTTCTTCTTCACCAAATAAAGTATGCGGCGATCATCCACCACTGTTGTCATCCGTGGATGCCCAGGCCTTTTACAGTTCCCAAGCTCACCAGTCAATTCCTTTTTTCTCAGAATGTACCCAACTGTTGATTTTGCTACTCCAAGCATGTCTGCTATCTCTCTGATGGATTTTTTCTTTTTTTTCAGCCTCAGGATGTTCTGCTTCACCTCAATTGAGAGTTCCTTTGACCGCATGTTGTCTGGTCACAGCAACAGCTTCCAAATGCAAAACCACACACCTGGAATCCACCCCTGACCTTTTAACTACTTCATTGATTACAGGTTAACGAAGGAGACGCTTTTAGAGTTAATTGCAGCCCTTAGAGTCCATTGTCCAATTATTTTTGGTCCCTTGAAAAAGAGGAGGCTATGCATTACAGAGCTATGATTCCTAAACCCTGTCTCCGATTTGGATGTGGAAACTCTCATATTGCAGCTGGGAGTGTGCACTTTCAGCCCATATTATATATATAATTGTATTTCTGAACATGTTTTTGTAAACAGCTAAAATAACAAAACTTGTGTCACTGTCCAAATATTTCTGGCCCTAACTGTATCTCAGTCATGCCTACTATGAGATATTTTCATCACTTTTATATCTTCACGTCCCGAGATTGCATTACAATATATACTGCCAATCAATATTAGAGAACAATGTATGATCACTTGATTTTTTCAGACAAAATGTAATCTATATTGATCAACACTTGATTGTGTAAGGGGTAAACCATGCCACTAGAACAGTGTTTTCCAAAATAACCAAAGTTTATCAATTTAAAACCTTTATTTTACACAAAACATGATGATCATAATTAGAGAACAGCAATGACCGTAGTACAGAGACAGATTAACCCAATAACAACGGCCTAACGTCTGGAGATATAAGAACAGAAAAAGCCCTCTAGCGCCCACCAGTGTCAAAATGTCTCCAGGGTTTTAGGTATTGAGGGTAGCTGAGAACCTGGAGATTATGAATCGGGCCATTTTTTACCGATGCTGATCACACTATCACCGATATCAACTGTATACCAGTGGTAACATTGCTGTAAATGACAGCGCTGGTTAAAAATGATTTGCAGAAAATGTCAGATGAGAGGAAAATGTATAGCCCTAGTGCCCCATTGGCTTCCGGTAGCACCAAGCCCATCCATCTGTCAAAAATGCTCAGCGGGAAAAAAACCTGCCGGTGTCTGATCCTGCCCTCCCCCCCTCACCTCGCCCGACTGCCCACTCCCATCCTCTGATTAGTCACTCCATTCTCTGATATGTTGCCCCCCACCCTCCAGTGTCCCCTTCTTACCTTCAATCCTTTTGTAGCCCTGGGATCCGTCCCGCAATGTCTGCACCCTGCATGTCCTTCCTAGAAGATGTACAGGTGCTGGCACCTGTGCAGACTGAAGTGTGATGACCTCAGATACCTCATCACAGTTCAGAATCCTTGGCTCACACAGAGATCAATTGTGACTGCTCTGCAGATCTTCATGGGATCACATTTATCCCCTGTATGATGTGACTTCAGTCTCCTGGCAGGGTGCCTGGTCTTACAGCATGTGGTGGATGCCCCCACATCAAGTAAGACTGAGAATTTTTGAGGGACCTCACACTGGATTACGTCTTTTTTCAATAAATTGTGTAAAAGGGGCTTTGTGTTGAGTGTTTTTTCAAATAATCTGTGGTGGCCATGGCCCTTCCCACCTTGAGAATACCAGACCACAGCTGTCGGCTTTACCTTGCCTGGTTTTCCAAAACAGGTTCGACCCTACATAATTTTTTCAAACTATTAATTACAAGCAGAGTGGATGGGATTTACAAAAATCCTGTGCCCACTGTGCTTGTTTTCTCTGCAGCATAAACTGACTTATGGGGCGGCTTTCTGTTTCACTGTTTGACTACAGCATGTTACGGTAATTTAGCGCTGTGGAATTGGAGGTGATGTCAGTGGGTGAATGCAAGGAAAAGCCACCGTGCCCCGAATACACGTCACCCGCAGAGATCTCCGGCATCCTCGCAGGAAAGGACACAGTGTCTTCGTATCATGTGCACATACCTTAAAAGTGAGAATTTTGGTGTGAAACAAAAAAAAAATATAAATATAAATACATATTTTTATCAAATTCTGTGAAGTACCTGTGAGTTCAAAATGCTCAATATACCTCTCTATAAAATTCTTGAGGGGGTCTAGTTTCTGAGCCCTCCCATTTGTCTAAACAGAACTTTTGTCTACATGTCGAGTATTGTTGCACTCACAAGAAAGTGGGTAACAAACTTTGGGGTCCGCTTTTTTGGCGTTACCTCTTGTAAAAGTGAAAAATTTGGTGCTAAAGCAACACTTTGTGAGAAAAATAGAAAATGTTTAATTTCACGCGCCATTGTTATTAAATTCTGTGAAGTACCTGTGAGTTCAAAACTCCTACTATACACCTAATCCATATATATATATATAATCATTGAGGGGTTTAGTTTCCAAAATGGGGTCACTTGTGGAAGGTTCTGCTGCTTAGGTACCTTAGGGGTCCAGGACATGTAACATGGTGCCTGCCATCTATTCCAGTCACATTTGCTTCCCAAGATTCTTCTGAGCCCTCCCGTTTGCTTAAACAGCAGTTTTTGACCACATGATGGGTGTCGGCATGTTCATAAGAAACTGGGTAACACATTTTTGCATTAAATTTGACATGCTATCCCTTGTAAAAGTGAATAAATTGAGGCTAGAGCTACATTTTTAGGTAAAATATAAATGTATTCCTTTTTTCACTCCACTTTGCATTCATTCCTCTGAAGCACCTGAAGGGTTAGTAAACTCATTAAATGTGGTTTTGAGCAGTTTGAGCGGTGCAGTTTTTGAAATGGTGTCACTTTTGTGTATTTTCTATCACATCGGCCCCTCAAGGTGATTTCAAATGTGAGTTGGTCCCTAAAAAAATGGTTTTGTAAATCTTGATTTCAAAATGAGAAATTGTTAATGAACTTTGAACCCTTCTAACTTCCTATCAAACAAAACTTTTTTTCAAAAATTGTGTTGATGTAAAGTAGACATGTGGGAAATGTTATTTATTAACTATTTTGTGTGACATAAATCTCTGGTTTAACGGAATAAAAATTCAAAAGTTGAAAATTGCTAAATTTTCCAAATTTACGCCAAAATTCTGTTTTTTTCACAAATAAATGCAAAAAATATCATTAGAAATTTAACACTACCACGAGGTCCAATATGTCATGAACAAACAAGCTAAAAATCACTGGAATCCGTTGAAGTGTTCCAGAGTTATAACCTTATAAAGTGACACTGGTCAAAATTGAAAATTTTGCTCTGGTCGTTAAGGTGAAAATTACCGTATATACTCGTGTATAAGCCGACCCGTGTATAAGCCGACCCCCCTACTTTTGCCCCCAAAACCTGGGAAAATCTATTGACTCGCGTATAAGCCGAGGGTGGACCCCAGCACAGGTATACAGCCCCCAGCAGTGGTATACAGGCCCCAGCAGTATGATATACAGCAGGCACCAGTCGTATATACAGCAGCCCCAGTGGTATTGCAGCCCCTATATACAGCAGCCCCAGTGGTATATACAGCAGCCCCAGTGGTATTGCAGCCCCTATATACAGCAGCCCCAGTGGTATTGCAGCCCCAGTGGTGTATACAGCAACCCCTATATACAGCAGCCCCAGTGGTATTGCAGCCCCAGTGGTGTATACAGCAGCCCCTATATACAGCAGCCCCAGTGGTATTGCAGCCCCAGTGGTATTGCAGCCCCTATATACAGCAGCCCCAGTGGTATTGCAGCCCCAGTGGTATTGCAGCCATATACAGCGCCCCAGTGGTATTGCAGCCCCAGTGTTTACAGCAGCCCCTTATAGCGTCCCCAAAGGTATTCCACCCATTTGTTATATCACAGCAGTGTATTACAAACCGCCCATGTGTTGTTTTGCAGCCCATGGTATTGCAGGCCGCTTTCAGCACCCCAGTTGTATTGCAGCCCCAGTGGTTTACAGCGCCCTTATGACAGCAGTGGGTAATGAGCAGCCCCGTGGTGATAAGCACGCCCCTATACAGCAGCCCCAGTGTATGCAGCCACGAGTGGTTTGCGCCCCTAATACACTAACCCTGAGTATTTGCAGCCAAGTGGTAATTGCAGCCCCTATAATACAGCAGCCCCAGTGTATTGCAGCCAAGTGGTGTATACAGCAGCCCAATATACAGCATACCCCAGTGAGGGGTCCTCCAGTGGTTACAGCACCCCTATATACAGCAGCCCATGGTATTGCAGCCCAGTGGTATTGCAGCCCCTATATCACATGCCAGTGGATTTGCACCCCAGTGTGTATACAGCACCCCTATATACAGCAGGCCCAATGGGTGCAGCCTCCAGTGGTATTCACTTGATAACAGCAGCCCAATTGGTTATTGCAGCCCCAGTGTTTAGCAACCCTAAAATAGTTCACACCCCAGTGGTATTGTCAGCCCTAATGGTGTAATACAGCAGCTCCATATACTAGCAGCCCCAGTATTGCAGCCAGTGGTGTATACAGTCACCCCTATATACAGCAGCCCCAGTGGGTATGCACCCATGTATTGCAGCACTTTGAATACAGCAGCTAGACCTTAGGGTATTGCAGCCCATGGTGCATACCAGCTCCAGTATACAGCAGCCCCAGTGTTTGCAGCCCCACGTGTTTGCCACCCATTTAGCACCCATAGGGTATGCAGCCCAGTGGTTGCAGCTCCCTATTAACATAGCCACCAGTCGTTGTAAGCCCATAATTGCAGAGGCCCCATATATAATCACCCAAGTGGTAGTATACAGGCAGCCCCATTAATCATGCCCACCCCTACTTATGAACTCCTGGTCACCGTTTAAAGCAAATTATACTTATGAGTTCTTTGCATGCCTGTCACGGTCCGCATTTGCCACATCGCCCGATCCTCGTCATTTCATGGAGTGCCTAAAACGTTTTCCTAGTCTGCGTCAAGGAAAGTCATTGCCTGCGACGCGCACTAAAACAGAAGAAGACTTGTATTAGAGGAGGATCGCGATGTCGGCAGCGGGGGAGTATGTACGATGGTGACATAAATTGTATTATGCTTTACAGTGACAGAGCATGAGGGGGGGGGTTTCCTGCATTACTGAGGGATCGGTGTGTCTGCTTTAATAGCAAAATGATACAGCTAGCCACAGCACTGACTGCGTATAAGCCGAGGGGTACTTTTCAGCCAATGTATTTGGTGAAAAACTGCTTATACCGAGTAAATTACGTAGTCTAAGGGTTCAATAAAATTTTGGAAGGTTACACAACTCAATTAAGGAAAGTGTACAGGCCGTTGCATTTGAAGTCTTTGCTAATATTCACCATATCACTAGTCTCTCACACTGCTCTTGTGTGATTCGGGCCACTCTTCCACAGTTGACTGTTGTGGGTTTCTTGGCTATAACTTTGTCGCCAAGGATTTTCCAGAGGTTTTCTATTGGTTTAGGCTGGGTCACAGTAGCATTTTTCACATGCGTTTTTGGAGACCTGCGTTTTCAAAAACGCATGTAAAAAACGCACCCATAGGCCCCCATGTTAAAAAACGCATGCCCTAATAGCAAAAAAGCATGTGTGACAGTCCCATGCGTTTTTGGTGCTTTCCAAAAACGCATGCGTTTTTAATATGGCGCCTTATGGGAAACGCATGCAAAAACGTATGTACAATTAGTGCCATTCAAAAACGCATGCGTTTTCCATAGGAGCCCATGTTAAAAAACGCATGCGTTTTTTTAACATGGGCTCCTATGGGAAACGCATGCGTTTTTGAATGGCACTAAAAGGTACTAATTGTACATGCGTTTTTGCATGTGTTTTCCATAGGGGCCCATGTTATAAAAACGCATGCGTTTTTCAAAACGCACCAAAAAATAGTACATGCACTATTTTTGGGTGCAGATTTCAAAACGCAGCCAAAAACGCAGGGAGCCATCAGACACCTTAAAAAACTCATGATGACATGAAAAACGCATGTAAAAAAGCATGCGTTTATTAATAAGGCACTAAAAACGATGTCAACTGTGACCATGGCCTTAGATCATAATTCTGGGCTGCCATTTCATTGTTTCAATGTTTTCTGTTTCAAGGAACATCTTTACCCATTTTGCTGTGTGATGGGGGCATTGTCCTGCATGAAAATTGCTGGCTGATTGAGTGCTGAACGCAAGTAAGGAACCACGTGTTGTTGAAGAAGCTTCTGATACACACATGTATTCACTCTGTCCATGTAGCTGTATGAAAGGTTCAACCCCTGCAGCAGAAAACATTCTCCAAACCATGACACTTCCTCCACCACCTTTCACTGACGTCTTTACACACTATGGGTTCAGTCTTTCCCCAATTTGTCGACAAATATAATGTTTCCCATCAGACCCAAATAAAGTAAACTTGCTTTCCACACTAAAATGAACAGTGGAACCACTTCTCATCTGTCCACACAACATGATCCTCACCAAAGGTGATTCTAGTCTTTTGATTATTTCTGTTAATGAGAGGTTTAGTCACTGAAGAGTGGACTTTCACTCCACATACTCTTAAACATCATGATACTATATGATGAGACAGATCTTTACTTTGTTCAGTACTCAACTGGCAAGCTATTCCAGAAGCAGTGTTGAAACATTACCTACGTAGATTCTCTGCATTGTCCTGTCCTTTCTGCATTTGTTTTTTGAAGGCAACCAGCCTTCTTTGGGAACTTAAAAGAGTTTGTGATGTTGTAAAGGTACAAATTCTAGAAATCACAGACTTGGAATGACCAACTGTTGCTATGGCTGATAGGATGAGCCCATTGGCCGTCATCTGAACAACCTGCTGCCGGAGGGTTTTAGTCACTTTGGAACAGCACATCATTTTTGAAAAGTGAGTGTAAACTGGAACATTAGGCTGCCAGCAGTGGCGTAACGATCGCGGTCACAGCAGTCGCGGCTGAGACTGGGTCCGCACCTGTAGGGGGACCCGCGCCTCCCTGCAGGGGGGCCCGTGCCTCCAGCCGCGCGACCGCGATCGTGTGTAAGAGGAGAGGAGGTGAAGTGAGAGAAGCTTCCTGCCCCTTCACTCCTCTCATCTGCTGCCCAGGCTCCCTGGCCTGCAATGTGCGGCCGGAACGCTCGACAGCAGACGCAGGTAGCAGCAGCTGGCAGCACAGCTCTACAAATTTAGCTGGCAGCATCCCCCCACCCCCCGCTCTTCCCCCATAGCCCCATCCACTGCCGCTCTTCAAATTTAGCTGGCAGCATCCCCCCTTCAAATGTAGCTGGCAGCACCTCCCCCACTCTTCAAACTTAGCTGGCAACCTGGCACACCCCCGTCCCCTCCCGCTCCTCACATAGGGCATAGGGAAGTATGTACTCCTAAGTGGGCCCCGGTCTAAGTGCCGCACCGGGGCCCGCCAGGCTCAAGTTACGCCACCAGCTACCAGTTGAATACAGATTAAGGAAATTAGCACCAGGTGCCAGATTAACACCAATAGCATTCAGGTATCTGAAAGTGTTCTCTAATTTTGCTCACTGTGCTTTTTCATTTATCTCATTTAAGTTTTTATTCTGTGTTTGAGAATATATTTATGAAATAAGCTTAAAAAATGCCATATTACTCATGTTAGGATTTTTCCCAACAGACAACACAATGACCTTAACATTTAGGAAATTGTGCGTTGTTCTCTAACTTTGATTGCCAGTGTACATACTGGACTTATCTTCCAACAGCAGCATTTGACTAGTAAGGATCTTGTATGTTGTGGGATACTTGAAAGCAGGATGTTCTGAGTCTTCTTATAAAGAACCCTTGCTGTAAATATAATTCAGGGAAAATATTATATGTCCCCTGTGTAATGTTTAAATTAGTTCACACTTTGCACTAAGGCTAAAAGAGGTAATTTTTCCCTGAACACTATTAAAAACGAAAAATAATATAAAAATGAAATATTCATCATTTTGTTGCAAAATAAGAATATACATTGAGAGTATGATCATGACAATTGAGTAATACATGTCAAGAAATGTTGCTTAACTGGAGTAAAATCTTAGGGCAATCTACAGTACAGTGGCAATGATGTAACACCTGGGTGGAACCAAAATTAAAGTTTCCAGCTCATTTATTGTCTAGTCTTGATCACAACATACATTGCAGAACAAAAGTTCTTTAAGGTTGAACATTTCTCACTCTGCCAGTCACCACTGGATGCAAACAGCTAACATGTCCTTCAGATGGAGTATCAAGCTTTTCTTGTGGGTTCTTCTATCTCACTGGTAAGTGGATTGCTTTTAAATAGGTGTTGGACTAGACTGACAATGCTGTGGCTAGACATTTTTTCCATAGAGTTATCATTGGCATAAACTCTGAATAAAATTCCAAGGTTACGTTATAGTTAAAACTCTGTACCCAATTCATTATCACATTTGCTTCCGTATTTTTGTTGACTTTTGTTGTATTTCGCCTTTTTGTTTATTCCAAATTCATCTTTAAAATTTCACACTTTTTAAAGCATTTTTTTATGTCTTCTTTTATTTTATTTTTTTTTTTAGTCCGCCACTGTGGGTGGAATTCAGGGTTTTCAGATGTTTTTTGATTCATTATCTGCAAATGCAGACTTCTAGAAATGTTTCAGCAGTATATTTGTAATTTTATCAAAGATTTTGACTTTTTGTAATAAACAGTTGTAAAAATAGTTAAAGAATATATGAAAACTGAAAGACAAATACACCAAAATTCATGAAGTTTGTGTGCCATTTTGATGAATTTGGTGCAAACGACATCAATGAATACAACAACATAAAGAAAAGTGTGTATAAAGTTGAAAAAGTAACTTTACCACCAGGAAGAAACCTGCACGATCCTAGTAGAAACTGTATAGAGATGTTACCTGTTGTCCAGGTAGCAACAGTACTTGGCATGGAGCCACAATTAATTATTATATGAGGTATTTAGAACACAGAGAGAACAATTAATATACGGTCATGACCAAATGTGTTGGCACCGTTCAAATTGTTCCAGAAAATGAAGTATTTTACCAAGAAAAAAAATACTGCAATTAGACATGTTTTGTTATACAAATGTTCGTTTTTGGGGGTTTTTCCAATACACACAAAGAAAATAAATAAAAAAAGAAAAATTGGACTTAATTTCATACAAAACTTTAAAAATGGACCAGAACAATAATTGAGACCCTGAACTCACTATTTGGTTGCACACCGAATCAATCGCTTCCATAAACCATCAACATGCCTCTTACACCTCTCAACTAGAATTTTGTACTCTTCTTTGGCAAACTGCTCCTGGTCTTTCATATTTGAAGGAGCATTCACCCAACAGCAATTTTAAGATCTATTCACAGGTGTTCAATGGGATTTAGATCTGGACTCATTGCTGCCACTTCAGAACTATCCATCACTTTGTTTGCATCCATTTCTGGAAGCTTCTTGAAGTATGTTTGGGGTCAATGTCCTGCTGGAAGACCCATGACCTAGGACACAAACCCAGCTTTCTGACATTGGGCACTATATTGCGCTTCAAAATCCTTGGATAATATTCAAATTTCATGGTGCCTTGCACACTGTCAAAGCACCCAGTGCCAGAGGCAGCGAAACAACCACAAAAGATCTTTAAAGGGAAATTGTCAGGTCGTTTTTACCCCCTGTCCTACCACTACCTGACCCTGCGCCTTGATAGCACATCCCTAATCATCACTGTCTGAGGTAAAACAGTAATATAATGATTGAGAAAACAATTTATTAACTTACATTTTCCTATGGTACTGAGGCATCCAGGCTACTGCATAGACTGACATGGGCGGTCTCCAGGTCTCCATTCTCCCCACCTTGCTGCTCTTATCACACCCCACTGGGCATCATCATTCCTTCTCCTGTGCGCCCCCTATTTTGAAAATCCTGCCTCCTCCTCATGGTATGACGCTCAGTTGGAATGTCATTTCTGGTCCTGCGTAGTGTGCTGGTGTATGGGCTGTACAGGCTGGCTCCGGCGCATGCACAGTGCGCTTATTGAAGCCGGGCAGTACGCCTGATAAGCCCCCACAATGCATCAGATCAAAAATGACATCTGGCTGCGCGCCATACCTTGAGGAGGAGGCAGAATTTCAACATAGGGACGCACAGGAGAAGGAATGATGACGCTGATAAGAGCAGCGAGTGGGGAAGAATGGAGACCCGGAGACCACCCATGTCAGTCTAAGAAGTAGCCTGGATGCCTCATTACCATAGGAAAATGTAAGTTAATAAATCATTTTTCTCAAGCATTATATTGCAGTTTTAGCTCAGAGAGGGATGGTTAGAGATGTGCTAGAAAGGTGTTGGGGCAGGTAGTGGTAGGATGAGGATTAAAAAAAGAGCTGACAAGTTAATGTTAAACCTCCACCATATTTGACTGCAGGTACTGTTATATTTTATCTGTAGGCCTTATTCTATTTTTGGTAAATAGTAACATGATGTGCTTTACCAAAAAAAAACTCTATCTTGGTCTCATCTGTTCACAAGATGGTTTCCCAAGGGATTTTGGTTTATGTACATTTTGGATAACTGTAGTCTAGCTTTTTTATGTCTCTATGTTAGCAGTTGTGTCCTCCTGGATCTTCTTCCATCGCATTTCATTTCATTCAAATATCAATAGATAGTTCGCTCTGACACTGATACACCCTGAGCCTGCAGGACAGCTTGAATTTCTTTGGAACTTGATTGACCTGTTTACCCACCATCTCGTTTGTTCTGTGTTGCAAACTTTGATTAATTTTTCTCTACCATCCATGTTCAGTTAAGATTAGCTACAGTGCCATGGGTTTTAAACTTCTTGATTATGTTGCACACAGTAAAAAAGGAACATAAAGCTCTCTGGAAATAGACTTGTAAGCTTGAGATTGGTAATATTTTTCAATAATTTTGGTTGTCAAGTCCTTAGACTGTTCTCTGCTTTCTGTTTTCCATGCTTAGTGTGACACACAGACACACAATGCCAAGACTGAGTCTACTCCTTCCCTTTAAATTTTGTTTCAGGTGTGATTTTCAGATTGCCCACACCTTTCACTTGCCAATGGTGAATTTGAGTGACCATCACATGCTTGAAACAATGTTGGTTACCCACTGTTTTGGAACAGTGCCAACAATTTTGTCTGTCAGAAAGAAGAGCGGCACTCACCGGGTTGCAGGCATATGGATAATTTATTCAGTCCATATCTGGGTTACACATGCAGGGAGGGAGGGGGTGCAGAGCTGGATGACAATCGACTGTTTCACTTAGTCAGAGCTTCAACAGGTCCAATGAGACAGACCTGTTGAAGCTCTGACTGAGTGAAACAGTCGATTGTTGTCCAGCTCTGCACCCCCTCCCTCCCTGCATGTGTAACTCAGATATGGACTGAATAAATTATCCATATGCCTGCAACCCGGTGAGTGCCGCTCTTCTTTCTGACAGTATTGATTAGACTTGTGCTTGAGCTGAGCAACACCGTTCGGGTGTGTCACAAACCCACATAATGGAATAATTGCCCGAAGATAGGACCCAATGCTCGGTTTTCTTTCTCCAAGTCTGCAACAATTTTGTCTGGTTGTAAACGTTTTGATTATTTTGTGCTCTATTGACAAAGGAACATCAAGATCTCTAGAGATGGATTGTTGATATTTCTCCCCTTGTCACCTGATTTCAGGAAAGAATTCCTTATTGCCCACCACTGATACTTTCCACAAGTGAGTTTTAATTGAGAATCACATACTTGAAACCAAGTTATTTACCCACAAATTTGGAAAAGTGCCAACAATCTTGACCAGACCATTTTTGGGGGTTAAGTGTAAAATTATGTTCAATTTTCTTTTTTCTCTCTGTAATATTTCCTGTGTTGTTCCAAAACACACAAAGGAAATAAGCATGTCTAACAAGACAAGAGTAATTGCAATAATCTTTTGAGAAATATTTAATTTACTGTGGAGCAATCTCAAGGCGTCACTTGTGGGCGTCACTTGTCATCCTGCACTGCCCGTTCTCCAGTATCACTGATCATTGCACACATCGCACAAACGACAGATGAGTAGCACACAGCAGGAAAAGGGCAAGAAGAGCAGGGCTGACACAGTGTACTGCAGGGAGAGAGTAAAAAGAGTAGGGTTGAGACATTGTAATTCGGGGAGGGGGAAGAATTAGGGAGGCTGAGACACTGCACTGTGGGTAGGGGGGTGAGGAGGGGCTGGGAACGTTTATGAACTAATTGACAGCCCCACCCCTGAAACCAGCGTCACAGTGAAGCTTTGTTTCAGGAAGGGGTTGAGGAAGTGCCTGAAGCCTGTCTGGTGCCATGTGAGGATCCCAGAATGCACTGGGGCACTCACACAGTATGTCTTCAAAAAGGAAATAGAAATAAACAAAACGGCAGATGTTAGATACTATAGGGAGGAAACAGCAAGGAATTAATAAAGGAAGTATATTAGAAAAATGCGTAGATTAGAGGGAAATATTAGATTGGGAGTTAAGAGGAAAGTTGCTGTTCTTGAACTGTTCTTTAATCTTTTGCCAAGATGATCAGCATTGGCAGTGTACTCTTACATTTCTATTATCCCATTCCATTTTATTGTTTTGTACTTTTAAGGGTGTGTGTTCTTTATGGGGATGAGGTCTTTAAGGGCATAATCCTTATTAAAGGATATGGTAAATGTCCAGATGTTTAGGAAAAATTGAATACTAGGTTTACTAATCCTGGTTAACATTCACATGTCTGGCAACATCCCAATTAAAAATGTTTTAGATGCATATCTCCTTGGGCACTGAGCTAGCATATATCCAATTTTCACTCTGCAACACCAACTACTTGCTTCTTGCTTATTCTTGAAAAACGTCTGTGGGGTCAAATTAGTCATAGATGAATTCCAGGGGAATTTACTTTCCAATTTGAGTCACTCGGTGGGTACTGATGTTTTGATACCATAGAGCCAATTTTTGTATTGAAACAACTAAAAAAATACAAATTAGGCACAATTGCACACAAAACTTCCAAAACTGGGCCAGAAAAAACACTGTTCCAAAACCAACATTGCTTCAAGCATGTACTGCTTATTCGAATTCACATTTGGCAAGTGAAAGCTATGGGCAATATGAAAATCTTACCAGAAACAAGATTAAAAGGTTTGCATTGTGTGTCTGGATGTCACACTAGTCATGGAAAACAAGAATGCAGAGAAGAGAACTGTTTGAGGACTTAGGACTTAAAAATCAAAATTATAGAAAAATAATAACAATCCCTTGTTCACTGTGTGCAACATAATCAAGACTTTTACAACCAATGGCACTGTAGCTAATCTTCCATGACAGTAGCAATATAGTTCAAATTGTGTATAAGTAGCCCCAAGTTGCAAAGAAATTCAAGCTGTCTTGCAGGCTCAAGGTGCATCAGTGTCAGCGCGAACTATCCATCAACTTTTGAATTAATGAAATGCTATGGCAAGAAACCCAGTAGGACCCCATTGAGTATGCCAAAATCATTCTGTGAAAGTGTCTGGGGGAAAGATAAGATGAACAGATAAAGATAGAGCTTTATAGTAAAGAAGATCATTCTACTGTTTACTGAAAATGGAATGAGACCTACAAACAAAAGAACACAGTACCAACAGTCAAATATGATGGAAGATTAAAGATGTTCTGGGGTTGTTTTGCTGCGTCTGGCACTTGGTGCCTTGACAGTGTGCTAGGTATCATGAAATCTGAAGATTACCAAAGGATTTTGGGTTGGAATTTAGTGCACAATGTCAGAAAGCTGGTTTTGTGTTATAGGTCATGTGTCTTACATCAGGACAATGACCCCAAATATTGTTAAAGAAGCATCCAGAAATGGACAGCATTGAGTCTGAATCTAAGTCCCATTGAACACTTGTGGAAAGATCTTAAAATTGCTGTTTGGAGAAGGTATCCTTCAAATATAAGAGATCAGGACCAGCTTGCAAAAGAAGAATGGTCCAAAATTCCATTTGAGAGATGTAAGAACCTTGTTGATGGTTACAGGAATTGATTGATTGCTGTTATTTATTCCATAGAGTGTGCATCCAAATATTAAGCTGAGAGTGCCATCAATTTTGTCTGACTGATTATTGGAGTTTTTTGTGACACTACGTCCTATTTGCCTTTTTTTCTCATCCTTTTTTTTCTGTGTGTGTGTGTGTGTGTTGTTCCAATACAAGCAAAGGAAATAAACATGTATGAGGAAACATTTACGATTCCAATATTTTTCTGGGAGAAATACTTAATTTTGTGAAACAATTTCAAGGATGCCAACACTTTTGGTCATGACTGTATGAAATATTTGTAGTCAGGAAAAATGTTGTAGTTCTTTTTTGTCAATTATTCCTTGCACAAAAGTTTGGGATGAAGGCAACATTATATTGGAAATACCATAATTTTTTAGTCTTTCTTGAGGAATGTAGTTTCTAAAGAGGGATCACTTGTGGGTATTTTTTTTATGCTGTTTTGGCACCCCCAGAGCCAGGGCCTGGCAGACCAATTTTAGAGATGAAAATTGTGGTTAATTTAGCGGAGCGCTGGAGCACACAAGACAGGGAAAAGATTAGGAATGGTTCACAAGCCTCTTTATTTGTACCACAACGTGTTTCAGCAACAGTCTGTTGTGTTCATCAGGTGATTTACAAAGTAATGGGGATAAAGACACATTACATACAATTGGAACCAATCAGGAACTAACAATTAATGATGTCATTTAACCCTAAAGCATACTTTTGAGCTGCTGGAAACTATTTTGTGGTAAATAATAACACCAATATTAAAAACTTCTGAACAGTGTAAAAGCACTAATATAATATAAAAATGGTTTATAAACTATATATATAATATAACCAATATGTGTCACCAGGTATGGCCCCTGACACATTTGCTAAATAAGGTGCTGATTGATATTATACAAATATAACTATGGGGGGCGTGCCCGGAAGCCTACATGTGAGGACGTGTGGAACTGGAGCTCCTGACCCGGGGACCATAATTCGCATTTTAATACAGGCTAGACCCCTCTCATGGGCCGAAAACGGACATCTAAGGCCACCAGGGACCCGGAGGCGTCTGGGCCGGGCACCCTGGATGGTTACCTTTCCAAAGGACAGCGGGAGCAGCGGGCGGACACAGTACAAGTAATGTAGGGAGCCGCCGGGGGGACATCGGGGGCGGCCAGCTCAGATGGCCTCAGCCCACAGCACACATCTACCCGACCCACGCAGCCGGGGACCATCTCCTCACCTTCCGGAGGCACGGGAGCCGGGACTCAGGCGTCCCCATTGATGCAGCACGGCAAGATGGCGCTGGTGGTGGAGGTCCCGCCCCCCTCCTTCGCGCGGCCCCGGACGTCTCCTTCATACAGCGGGAGACCTGCTCCTCATCTTCCCCAATGCCCCAGACACCGGGCCGAGAGATGTCACCGGTGGCTTCCGGAGGAGCGGCACAGAAGAGATGGGTGACACCCTCCTCATATCCCCGGTGCTGGATCCTATAGAGAGACACATGGGGGATGAGGGGTTTAATAACTATACAGTGCAGGGGTGAGGAGGAGAGGATTCTATGACCCCTTCTCCAGCTGATAACCCTGGGGAAAGATCCCCAGGAGATCTACGGGGTCCGCCCTCATCCCTACAGAACCTGACTGGTTCCCCCTGTCCCCCCCCGGGGCAATCCCGGTTTATCATTGGGGAGAGCCCTGCATTCAGTTGGGGGGCTATATATGTGGAACCACCTAGACCCCAGAGGTCGCCTAAGATGCCGCGCTTGCAGCACTCTGGGTGCGGGGGTGAGGTGGGAGTCTCCTCTGCTGACGCCTGCCAGGATTCCTTGTTGGATTTTGCTGATACAATAGATCCTACGGCCTTCTTGCGACCTAACAATTCCCAGCTATCCACGCAGCCCCCCCAGGAGTGGTGGGCACTAATACAACACCTCCCTACCAAACAGGACTTTCAGGCTTCTTCAGGAGGTGAAGTCTACATGCCACCAAGAAATAGCACTAGTCCGTCAGGAGGTAACAGGGTTGACCCAACGAATTCATCAGCTAGAGGAGGAACATACGGAAGCTAACCGGCTATCATGCAATTCCAGTCGCTTGTATCCTCCCAGGCTAGGATGATAGACGACATGCAACGCCATGTAGAGGACCTTGACAACAGAGCCCGTAGGCACAATATCCGAGTTCGGGGAGTGCCGGAGGTGAGGGAGAGAGAGGACATAGAGACTACGCTTAACACAATCTTTAATACAATACTAAAACGCCCCCTGGACCACCCAATTCCCATGGATAGGGCACACAGAGCATTAAAGGCCAAAAATATGGATGGAGCCCCTAGGGATATAATATGCCATGTTACAGACTTTCGCCTAAAGGAGGACATTATGGCCAAGATTTCACCAACCAAACCACCGTCTTTCAGGGGAGCCAAAATAGCCCTGTACCAGGATCTTTCTTGGATTATGTTGCAGCGTAGACGGGCCCTGAGACCTCTCCTCAAATGCCTAGTCGACAGGGAGGTTCTATATAAATGGGGATACCCGTTCAGTTTATCAGCCCGTCGAGGCAATACAACTGCCACCCTGAGATATCCGGATGAAGTCCCGGCCTTCTGTAAGACCTTTGGCTTTGAAGCACCTGCTCTGCCGGATTGGACCTCGCCGCTGCTACCCACGACTCTTCAGAGGACCTGGCAAACTGTGACCTCAAGGAGGCGGCGAGCGAGAGCCTCCGGGGGCAATACCTGAACTTTCCCAGATGAGAGGTTTTTGCTGCTGTTCTCAGAGGGGTTTCTGGCTCGACGCCCCATTACCCAATGAGATACCTGATGCGTAAATGGCCCTCATGAGAGGGGCATTCCTTTGTTTGTCTCTCTTTTTCTTTCCCCTCCCCTATCTCTTGCTTTCCCTCCCTCCTCGCCCCTCTCCTCCTCCTCTTCTCCCTTCCTCCCCCCCCTCTTTCCCCTTTCCTAGACCCTTTCACCCTCCCCTATGTCTTAAAGGGGATCTGGCTTTGTACACTGTCCCCGGGGAAGGGGGCTGTAGATGGTGCCTTGTCCTTTACCTTTGAGGCCAGAAGGCCACAACCCCCGGCAAGAGTACAAACCAGAGAAATCGCACCCCTTAGTGGAGTGTAGTGCTTTATTTGGATATTCTGATCTCCAATTTGGAGACTGATTTTTATGGGTTGACTCTTGCCCTGGGATCCCTATGAGTCGGATCCTAACAAGTTTAAGACTTACAATTTGTTACTTGTTTATTTTAGTTTTTGCAGATGTTTTGCAATATCTTAGATTTCAATGTTTCCAGCGTGTCTATGGCTCTCTCCCACAGAGAAGCTCTGAGCTTCTGGATAGGATAGTAGAGGGGAAGGAGACCCCTCCGGATCTCTGTAGGGATTTATTTGCAGGCCTGACCCATCCCCATCATGGTAAGATTATTTTCACTTAATGTCAAGGGACTTAACACACCTGTCAAGAGGAGACTGGCTCTGAGAGAAATGAGGGAATCTGGAGCGGATATTATATTCCTACAGGAAACACACCTCACACTCAGCGGATCACTTAAATTTGCCCAGCACTATTTCCCCAAGACCTATTCGGCTACAGCTAAAACAAAGAGGGCTGGGGTCGCAATCCTATTGTCCCGCTCATGTAGAATACACATACGATAGACTGAACTTGACCCACATGGCCGATTTGTAGTTCTCAGAGGAGATCTGGAGGGTAGGCCGATCCTCTTATGTAACCTTTATGCCCCGAATACAGCACAAACGACATTCTTATCCTCTATTTTAAAGCAAATACACTCAGAGAGAGATACTCTTCAGATCATTGGAGGAGACTTCAATTTGGCCTTTTCCAGCTGCGTTGATAGACTCCATTTGCAACCTCCCACGGACCTATCTCGAGGGGAGAGGCGTGACTCTGTGAACTTTCGTAAATTAATCCACACTCACGGTCTTTACGATTTATGGAGAGTGGATAATCCGACTACCCGACAGTATACGTTCTATTCCCATACTCATAAATCTCACAGCAGAATAGACTATTTTTTTGGAAATATTCTGACCCTCCGAACTTTGAAAAAAGCTGAAATAGGACACATCACCTGGTCAGACCATGCTCCCCTACTAGCGAATCTTGAAATTACCCCCCACATCCCAAGACCGACCCACTGGAGACTTAACGAGTCTTTACTGACAAATAACGTGACAAGACAGACCCTACACACCTCACTGACACATTATTTCGCTGAGAATGCCCCGTCGGCCCACTCACTCGGGACCCTATGGGAGGCACACAAGGCGGTCTTCAGAGGCGAATGTATGGCTCTTTCCTCTAGACTAAAAAAAGATAGCAAACTGCAATACTCCATTAACGAGGGGAAACTGAGGGCTGCCGAGTCGAAGCTCCTTGCGGGGCCCACGCGGCGCGGTCTGAGGGAGGTGATTGAATTAAGAGCGAAGCTAAGGGACTTGGCTCTGGGGAAAGTGGAGAAACTCATTAGATTCTCCCGCAAAAGATACTATGAATATGGTAACAAACCCCATACGATGCTTGCGAGACAATTGCAGAATAAAGCTACAAATGGAAACCCCTCCGGGATTAGAGGCTCTGATGGCACTATTAGATATGATCCTGAAGAGATGGCTATGGCCTTCCACAATTATTACTCCTGTTTGTACTCATTGCCCTCCCCACTGCCAAATGACCACTGGACTAGAGATACAGTACTGAACGATTACCTCAGTAGCTGTCAACTACCCAAACTAACTCGGTCTGCTCTCGACGACCTAAATGACAAGATCACTGCTGAGGAGATTGAAGAAGTCGTGAAAAAGTTGCCCTCTACGAAAGCCCCTGGCCCCGACGGTCTGCCATATCTTTATTACAAAACATATCTACCCATGCTTTCGCAGTATATGGTCTCCTTGTTTAATAGCTTTATGACCGGAGGAGAAATTCCTGCCTCAATGCTTCATTCCTATATAACAGTTATTCTAAAAGATGGTAAGGACCCCGTAGACTGCGCAAGTTATAGGCCTATAAGCCTTTTAAATTCAGACTTAAAAATCTTTACAAAAATTTTGGCGGAGAGATTGAACAATTGGTTGCCTCAATTAATCCATAAAGACTAAGTCGTCTTTGTTCGGTTTCGCCAGGCGGGCGATAATACTCGCCGCCTACTAGACTTGATAGACGTAGTAAACAAGAGAGGAGACGAGGCCATCCTGTTGAGTCTAGATGCGGAGAAGGCCTTCGACAGGCTGAACTGGGACTTTATGTTTTCTGCATTACATCACTTTGGCCTGTCGGGGCCCTTCATTACCGCGCTTCGGGGCTGGTATTCTGCCCCGAGGGCGACGGTCCGCTTGTCCCATGCGCATTCTAGGCAACTGGAAATACGCAATGGCACACGCCAAGGATGTCCTCTTTCTCCGTTGCTATACATTCTAAGCATTAAGCCTCTTGCAGCTAACCTACGCAGGAGTGCCGACGTAGCTGGAATTCGGATTAGGTCAAAGGAATTTAAAGTTTCTTTATTTGCCGATGATGTTATGTTCACACTGACTAATCCCATAGTAAACCTTCCCAACCTGAACAAAATTTTGGAGTCCTATTCACGCTTATCTGGGTACAAAGTGAACCCGAGTAAAACTGAAGCACTACCTCTTAATATACCAGAGCCTAAACTTGGGTACCTACAGAAGTCTCATAGGTACACCTGGAGAACATCTTCCATTAAATATTTGGGGGTACACATTACTTCACGATATGGCGAGATGTATGGGGCAAACTTCCCCCCTCTGATCCGAGATACTGAAATACGACTACAGAAGTGGTCCTCATTGCCAGTCTCTTTTTTGGGTAAAATAGCAATTTTAAAAATGTCAATTCTCCCCAAGTTCCTATACCTGTTCGAAACAATTTCATCAAAAGTCCCACAGACAGTCTTAAAAAAGGTGCAGTCGATTTTCTTGAACTTTGTCTGGCATTCGGGGAGACATCGTATTCCTGGAACGGTGATGTGCGCCCCCAAATCTCAGGGGGGTCTGGCCTGCCCAGATATAGGTAAATATTATTTTGCCGCACATTTAAGGCTCATCCCCTCCTGGTCGACTCTCCCCGCATTCAGGAAATGGATGGAAATAGAAAAATTGTGGCTGGCTCCCTGTTACCCAGCAGCCCTGATATGGGGTCCGCCTAACGAGATTTCTCGGACGGCACTCCTGGGTCCTATGGCGTTTACCAGGGACATGTGGACCACTCTTAGAATCAAATTCCAGTTAGCTTCTCATGCATCATTCCTAACTCCATTCCTCTATAACCCACACTTGGAGGGTGTCATGGAGTCAGGGGCGGGATCTCGCTGGGCTTCAACAGGCCTCTTCACATACAGGGACCTGGTGGACCCCCTGACTAGGAGGTTTAGAACCTTTCCTGAGCTATCCCAGAAGCATAACCTCCAGAGGACCCTATCCTGCTCATACCAACAAATACTACACTATTTCAAAACGAAGATGGGTTCCCCAGAATCCCTTGTACCGACTGATTTTGAGAGGATATGTGCGAATAATGCCTCAACTAAGGGGCTAATTTCTGATATATACACCCTACTCCATTGCCCCGGCTCCCTGGCACCTAGCTGCCACACATATATGACGAAATGGGAGTCGTGGTTGGGACACCCATTGACTTTAAGGCAGTGGCAAATGGTCTGGTCGAGAGCCCATAAGACCTCTATCAATACCCTTCACAAGGAGAACCAGATTAAACTCCTGATGAATTGGTATTGTTCCCGAGGTTCTCCATAAGATGAACAGATCCATTCCGGATGTGTGTTGGAGGTGCGGTGCCGTTGGAGCATCTCTCTTCCACATTTTCTGGGATTGCCCAACCTTGGAAGGTTTCTGGAAGGGAGTGGGGAGACTGTTGAGCACGGTTTTTGAAGTTGAGGTGCCAGTTGACCCCCATATGTTCTTGTTGAACCTAACACCTAGGGGATGGAGCAAACCCCACACGAAGTTACTGATTCACCTTTTGACAGCTGCCAAATGTCTCATCCCACTATACTGGAAAAAAACAGCTGCCCCCACGCAGCTGGATCTTTATGCCAGGGTCCAGGACGTGTACTTTATGGAAAAAATGACAGACTCTCTACATAACGAAATGGATAGGTTTGACAGGGTATGGGCACCGTGGACTTTATTTAGAGGGGATACATTGGGGTAACGAGGGGAACGACTTGACTTAACAAACGGAAGTATATGGTAACCCAGGGCGGGGCATGTTTTTTCATCTTTGAGAAAAAGGGGTTAAAGTGCATAGCCTGGGTTCAGGACCTCCTACATGGGAGCTAAATACTTTAAAAATCTATCTGACGGAGGAGGAGTAGTGGACACGCTGAGTATACAATCATTGTTCTGTTTCTGTATATTTTTTTTCCTATAACAGACGAATGGAGTTTGTCTATTCGCTTGATATTGTCTTTTGTTCCATGTTTTAAATTCAAAATTTTCAATACAAACAAAGTTGAAACAAATATAACTATGCACTCTATATAGAGTGTATAGTTATATTTGTATAATATCAATTAGCACCTTATTGAGCAAATGTGTCAGAGGTTGGTGCCCTAATCAATGTTTGGATGACACCCCTGCTCAATGTAGACTAGCCCTGTAAGGCCCTGCACTGTACTTAGAAGTGCAGATAGCTCTACCGGACAGCACAGAATGCACCCATAGTTGGAACCTCATTGACTCAAATGATGATTTGAGGGGTATGGATTAGCAGACTAGGATTAAGGTTTGCATTATTCTATTTGGGTCACTACAGCCCCTAATGACACCCACAAGTATAGGGGGGAAACACATCGGGTGAGAAGTCTCTTCTCTTATGTTTGATGAGAACATTGGACAATTAAAAATCTTCTTTGACCCTATTCAATCGAGTGGCAACCGTTATTGTTGCTATTTATTGTTTTCCCCTAATCATTGGGGGTTATGTGCTAGTTCTCTGGCTAATATTTGTACAATCAGTAAAGGAATCCTTGATGAGTGGTTTGTTTACACTGTCTCTCTATGCTACTTGCATGGTGTGGTTTCATATGACATCCTATTGTCCATTTGGATACATATAAAGTTATTTAACACTTATTTAGTGACCAGATTATGACTTTGGACTGTATAGGAACCCTGTCACTCCTTATGTGAATGTAGGGTACCATTCTCCAGTAGACTTAGCTGCACTTCCAAGCACAGTGAAGGGCCTTATAGCGCTAGTCTACGTTGAGCGGGGATGCCATTTGACCATTGGGTGGGCCAGATGTAATGTGACGACCGTCCGCTGCAAAGGCTGCTGGTAAGGCAGCACCCCGAGAAACTCTGAGACCCTTTACCCCTATACAGTGATTTGGGATTACAACGGAGTCAAGGAGGTAGCTGCCCATAGGTGAGCAGAAGACCTGAGCAGGGAGGTCGCCAGGAAGGGACAATGGTTATGAGATCAGGGAATAAACAAAGTCAGGATCCAAGTCAAAAGGCAACATAAAAAACTGAGGGGGGCAGTAAAAGTACAAAATCATCAGGCGGTAGAAGGGTCAAAATCCAGGCAAAGGTCAGTGTCAATATAATAGAGCACAAACTAGATAGCTGGGAAAACCAAGAATATATCTGTCGGTTTGCAGGACAGGCCCGAAGGTATTTGAAGGGTGAAGGTCCCTCTCATAGGCTGGAGCTAAGAGCCTGATAACCTCATGCAGACCGCCCCTACAACCAGGCCAGATGGTGATGCACGACTGGTACCAACCACCCCACTACTGAGCTGGCACCTACCAGACAGAGGCAGGAACCAAAGGAGCAGGTCCCGATGAGGACATGGCCCCCAATCACCAGCACCAGCAGCCGAAGGAATCCAGTGCAGCCTAGTGGCCGGGGCAGGAACAACACTCACCAAGACCGATGGCAACATGACAGTTTCGAAGCACAAAAAGCAGTCTAGACCCCCAAATTTTTATGAACCATGGCAGGACATAGAAGACGAGTACTTCACTCATGGCCACATTACAAGTGCACCAGCCATTCAATAATGTCCCAGATAATAAAGCACTCACATGTGTAGGAAAAATGAGCAAATAAACAACTTCACAAATAAATAAATAAGATAAATACCCTAATAATGACATAAATAAATATATACAAAAGCAATTACAAAATGCATAGTATGAGCTGCAGATGAAGCCTCAATGTATAAATATCAGCAAATAAGGCCGAGGAGACATACAAATATAAAAAAGATACCTGGTAAGAATCTGAAGCCAGTGCTTGTCGCTATGTCATTTATCTTCACAATCACAGATTGATCAAACGCACAGAGAGTTGCAAATTTGACAAAATTAGACCTGAAGTCAATCCTCCGTCGATTTATCTTATTTTAATAATCTACCAATGGGATCAAGATAGGATTCTTATTTAACTCTCATTTACGCCACTGTAAAGGTGTGTCATGATTTTCTTTCTTATAACTAAGCCTGCTACATTCCACAAGGTCAATTCAAGCATGGAATGTGTAATTTGAGGTTTATCAGAAGAGGCCCTATTCTTGTAGTTTGTAGGTATGTGCAACATGAAGTAACTAAATGTGGAATCTCGCTAATTAAAAGACATACATCATAGTCTGATTTTGGATAGTAATAAGGTTAGTTAAACCTAAAAAAGAACACATAGAACTCTATGTTCCAGTGTTAGCTTGTGAGACAGTGAACTACTCAACCCATAATGGCATCACATGCCATTTTTTCCTCAGGTTAATAAGAATAACAAAGAATGGCCTACACCTGTTTCTCTGATTAAAAGCACTCACCACAGCTTATTTATAAGTCTGTAGAGGAAGCCACCATTGCACCCAGTCTACCCTGAATGACAATCTATTTCCCTGAGGGGAAGCTCACTCCATTTAGCCTCTAAAACAAACTATGGGCAGGGCAGTATTTGCAACTAGTCACATGAGGGCACATGTCTGGGACACTAGGTTTCAGGGGTGGCACCAGGAGCAAGAATTAAAAAAAATATTTTTTTTAATCACCCTCCCTCCTCCAAACTGTGCATTAAATCCAGCGAGTTTTTGGAGGACAGAGGGGGGCTCCGCATTCATTTGTAACCGTGCCATTAAGACGCAGCTACAAGTGAATGTGTGAGCACCCCGACATTTCCACTGTCAGTGAAGCTCCAATCAGCTTCCTGCCCAGATGTGCAGGACTCACACGGCTGCAGAGGTCAGCAGCATGATGATGTCCTCACACTGCCAAGGTGAGCAGGTCACTTATGAGCGGTACCTGGTTCGCAATAAGGATCTCCCGCTGTGCAGACAATTCCCGCTAACAATAAACTAACAATAGACTGCCGTGTAGAGACATTATATTTTGCAAGAGACTCCCGTGTTGAGACATTGCCTGTATATAACTCCTTTTATTTTTGCCTTTTCCCTTTTTGCAAGCCCCCAAGAATAATGAGTGTCCCCTTGAGTTTTTGTCTTCGGCTGAAGACCCAGAGACTTTTTATTTGAACTTTCCTTTCCCCTGTTTAACGATGTGTGCTGTGTGAGCAGTGGCCCAGCTGGACTGGATTGTGCTGGACTATGCATTACTCGCGTAGTTAGTACCGGTCCCCGTTGGGCCAAGTTATAATAATGTCTAATATGCAGATAATACAACCGGACAGTAAGAACTTGACCCGAGGGCCGTGAGGTCTAGTAACTAACTACGGCATAGTTGTGTGTATATGTGTAACATTACAAGTAATGTGCCTCCCAGAAATGGGAAGAAAAAAAAATATTCTTAATTGTATATAGTTACCCGTTGGTGCTGATGAATATAAAAATGCTTTTCACTTTCCTGTAAATAGGTACAGATACTCGCTGACGAATATATTCAATCAAGTGGGTATGTGGCGCCCCGCCAAGCAGACGTCACAGAGGGGTACTGCACCCGTAAAAGGGGTGCAGATACTCCAGCTGCAGGTGGATCATAGGATGGTGGGTGGCACCCTATACCAGTACTCCCACACTAGATTACACAGTGGGAGGTTACCCAGGAGGGAATAAAACTACCTCTAGGGGGAACAAGGAGGTCTTTACCTCAAGTTCTTGAGTTAGTTGGTTGAAGGAGGAGATGGAAGAAGAAGAAAGAGTTTGAGAAAGATCCCAGGAGCTGACAGCCAGTTTGGGAGCGAGGAACTTGTGGAAGTTCATTCCAGATAGCTTACTGGGCACCAGAGCCCGCACCTGTGGGATACTTCAGGACCACAGAAAATCCGGAGACCCGTGGAGTCTACACTTCTCCCGGGCACCCGAGCAACCGAAAGAGGGCACCAGGCCCGCTGAAGGAGCAAGCGGTCAGCCAGCAGAGGGTTATCCGAAGGCAGCTAGGGTGAGAGACAGAAAGGATATCAGGTTGGCTACAAGTTACCAGGCTTCACACCACCACTGGGAAACAGGAAAGGAACAGACTGGGTTAGAGCACGAAGGCTCACACCAAGGGTCCACCATACCACCTAAGATCTTCCTGCAGCCACCCGTGGAGCTACCTGTCCTCATACTATCAGGGGTGCTAAACTGTGACTTTGTATATGACTATTGCAAATAACAGTAAAGTACCCGGAGGAACAGTGACTTTGGACTCTGCTTGCTTTTCTTTTAAATGAACTTGTTCCCAAACAGGAACGCTGCCCCGGAGGTCCAGTCCTACTTGTGGAGGATTTCACCAACTAGCCGCAGTACCATCGACCTCCAGCGGACTGTGGCGGCACTGGTGAATCATCACCAGAAACTACAGGTGGCGTCACAACAACAACTGTAAATAGTCCCCTGTAAATATAACCCCCTTTTTGGAAGATAGGCCCAGGACACGGGGTCAGGCGCGGCCGCCATTCCCTGTGACACCGTTAACCTTTTGGAGCCTGACACCCGAGTACCCCAAAGCCTGGGCTCAACACATCTCTGGCAACAGTTTATCACTTAGAGGACAAAAAGATCTACAGCCTGTAATAAGACATGCTGGATCCTTATTTTCCTCGAACAATCATCACTTAGAACCCCCATACACATTAGACTGTCCTCGCAGGTTTTGCCAAAGTTTAGTCTCATGTGTATGGAGGTTTTCACTATTATCTGAATGCTACGGGCACTCTGACATCTGTGAACCCCTGAGTGCTGGAATTTAGTTAAATGATAGGACACACAGTTAAAAAGAAAAACCTCAAAAGTCTGAACATATGAACAGCAATTCGTTTTTACATTGCCGTGCATGAGTTCATTCCTTTTAGCATTTTTTGTTGCTTTTTCAGGCGGAATACTGAGCGGATCAGCCTGATAAATAAAATACTGTGTGCACATACGATTACTCTACTGATCAGTAGGGGGTGCAACCACTGAAAGTGTCTAGGGCAGCAGGAACTCTAAATATGGCCCTGGCTATGGAGATCTTTAGAAATTGGTAGACTCTAGCAAAGCTTCCACTTTTGCTGCAGGAGAACATACCCCGCACTGTAGCCTGGCCCTGTGATAGTAGGAGCCAGAAGGAACTCCACAATGAGACACATTGTCACAGAGCTATCTGATAAGTCATACAAGATGTGTGAGATTCACTCTGACATTTTTATATTTGTTCTCATAGTATCTCCCTATAGAGAACACACAAGCACTTGGCTGATCTGTGTAGTCATATATATGGAGACCTTTAGAACCATGATGTACCTTCAGAACCATGAGAATAAACATAATTCTCCTTCTATCAGCCATATTGCTTAAAGGGAACCAACCACCAGGATTTAACCACCTGGAAATCAGTGCAGCAGGTGATTGATGTGTGCAGCATGACATCACTATTTGGGTTTTTTCTTATTACTCCCCTGTGGGCTTGTCTTTCTGTTGTAAACTGACACCCCACCCCGAATGAGTCTTGATGAGAGGGAAGAGGTTCAGCTTTCAGCAGAGAAAAGAGAAACAAGCTCACAGGGGTGGAATAAAAGAAAATATAGTGATGTCATGCTGCACATGTCAATCACCTGCTACATAGCACTAAATCCTGGTGGTTGGTTCCCTTTAAGTGACAACAGGTTGGGATTGATAGTTCTCCCATGTGCAAGCAAAACATACCAATCAAGAGAGAATATTTCAAATGTATTGTGGAGTGAGGAAACGGTGAACATAGGGAAAGTAAGACTGAAGAAGGGAAAAAAATTGTGGTGTTGAGAGAATAGATTTGCAGGTCATATTACTAGTACACATATGGTTCCCACAGGACCACAGTATCTTAACATTCATCCAGCTCTACCAGAAACTTTTAATTATTTTTTGTTTTCATAGTTCTACAAAGTCTTGAGTCTTATGCAGAATAAGCTTTATTTATTTAATGCTACCTTTTTGGTTGTGGGAGCAGTTGAAGTTTTTATTGGCACTACTGTGAAGTACTGTATATATAACTTTTATTAATTTTGCACCCCCTTTTTGTTTATCAAAATATGAAAATTAATCATTCTAGCAGTTTTAGATTTTTTTTCCACACTACGCACCATGTGAGATACATAACACGGCAATTCATTAGTTCACGTCTTTAAGGCAAAACCAATTATTGCAATGCATTTTTTCCTAATTGCAAATGTGACAAGCATTCTGGTATGTCTTGCCTCTAGCAAAGCCTTAGAGGAGTACAAAAAGTACAATACTTAGGGCCTTCATTAGGTCCTCGGCTGCTGTAAAGTTAACATGTCACAGTTATTACAGGTGACGATAGGGTGACAAAGGTTGGGTTTCCATCTGCATTATACTGAGATGGAACTGAGACTGTTCATCACTTCATCTAAGGGTACCTTTACACGCCGCTACTGGCGGGTGGATACAACCAGCTACTTCACGTGCAAACGGTAATCGCACCACCTTTACACGCCGCCACAAGGTGCCTACAGTAGGTTACATCTATCTCTAGATACACCGCCGGGTGTCTCAAGTTACCTTCTGTAGCTCACCTTACCTCATTTACACACCGCTACAACAAGCTAATATGGGCGGACCTGGTGCAGCAGGGACAACACATAGTCGTGCCACAATTGTGGATTACAAGACGTCCGTACGCTGATAGGACAAAGCAAGAACATCATGATTGGGCAGGCATCGCAGGAGGCTGTTTAATACATGACGCTCGAGCAATTGTGTAGTGTGACTGGTCAGCTCCTTGAATATGCCTCCCTATGCAGCGACTACCAATCGTCATGCAGGAGCTTCCTCCAATGATCGCTGATGGGGCCCGGTAACCCGGAGGCTGTGTCACGCCCCAGCTACATACCAGGTACATAGCATGGTGTAGAAACAACCTTTCTGTTCCTTCTTTACACGCCGATACAGGTCGCTACAATCGGCTGTGTAGCCACCTGTTTCAGGGCAGTGCTCGGAAACAGGTGCCGCTACTGCCGGGTGGCTACTACCGTCTTCACACGCCGCTACTACGGGGTATATTGCCGATGCAAGATACATTTCTCGCAAGTAGCTGGTTGTATCCACCCGCCAGTAGCGGCATGTAAAGGTACCCTAAGGGATAAATGGGTCCAGGATCTCAGAGTTTTCCTATTTTATGTGTTGGAGAAGAAGATTGTCTATTTTTAAGGCCCCCTTCACATGTCCCTGTTTCCAGTACAAGTGGTGTCTATTTTCACACATACTAGAGACATGTTTACACACATACACATTAAAATAGATGTTTCTTTTCACACCTGTATGTTTTAACACGGACTGTGTGTTCATGTAAATTACCCCACAGGAAGACGTCTTTTTTTTACCAGCAACATGGAGGAAACACGTACAGCACACACATGATATTTGTGTCTAAATCTTTTTATTAAAGATTATCACAAAATTTAAATGAAACATATTTCAATACAAATCAATTAAGTACTGGTCAACTTCCTTGACAGGTAAAATGGAACACCAATCAAATTTTTCAAAATTATCTGAAAAAATAAAAGAAAAATAAACAACAACTATATACAAAGACCTTTAGAAGCCAAAGAAAGATAAGATTTAAGTAATATTTTTCACTTAAGAAGTTAAGTTAATTCTCCATTTGAATTATCAAATATTTCATAGAATTATCAAATACCCTATAGGCCAAAATATATTGAGTACAGGAAAAAGGCTAAAAAAAACTAAAGAAAGAAGAATATGTATAACGTCAACGGAAGTCCAAAAACCGATTAGGCACAAAAACCTCAACACAGTCGGTCCACTTTACCTGGTATTTCCACTGTAAATTATTTCGGAGAACATATAAACATTGAAACATTACGAGAAGCTAATCTAACTTTAAGCTCTTCGATTGAAGAGGCATAAGGTTGTTTTCAGAGTGAAGCAATTAGAACCTTTGCCACCATTAAGATATGAGCAACCAAAGGTCTTTTATGGTTTGGGAGTTCATGAAACCCGACCAACAATAACGGCATCTCAGCAGTGAGTGAAACATCTAGACCAGTTATATTGTTAATAAGGAGTTGAACCTCTTCCAAAAAAGATTTAATATAGGACAGGACCAGAAAATATGTTTCCGGTTACCAGTAGAGTTACACTCCCTCCAGCACAACTGGAATTTTCAGGGTTTATCATATGTAGTCTCAAGGGGGTATAATACCACCTTGAAAAAATCTTAAACTGTGTCTCTATCAAAGAAATACAAGTTATATGTGAATGAATAGTGTTGAGAGTTTTGGAGAAGTATTCACAATCAATTCCCGCTTCCTAGCCCAAATCTTTTTCCCAGTTTACCAAATACTTTTGTGCTAAAAATATTGTCATTCAAAACTTGATACAATCTCTTAGTCTGCCATATAGTATTATTTCTAGTGTACTTTAGAAGTTCTACTATATTACTGGGTAAACAAAAGTCTATTTTTTTGTTCATTAAAAGCTCATTAATTAGGCCCCACAGCCTTTCCTCCGTCCCTGGCAAATTATAATTCATCTCTAAGCAGGGCCGTATTTGGACTTCCTGCTGCCCTTGGCACTTTCAGCAGTCACTGCTCTCCTCACCCCGATCAGTCAGAGTAAGCATATGTACACACAGCATTTTAGGTTTCATTCAGATCAGATCAGTATTACGCCTGAAAAAGCAACAAATAAATGCTAAAAGGAATGAACTCATGCACGGCAATGTAAAAACGGATTGCTGTTCATATGTTCAGTCTTTTGAGGTATTCCTTTTTAACTGTGTGTCCTATCTTTTATCTGAATTCCAGCACTCAGGGGTTTCACAGATGTCAGTGCCCGTAGCCTTCAGATAGTAGTGAAGACCTCCATACACATGAGACTAAAGTTGGCTAAACCTGTGAGGACAGTCTAATGTGTATGGGGTCTCTAACTGATGATTGGTCAAGGGAAATAAGGATCCAGCATGTCCGATTACCGGCTGTAGATCCTTTTGTCCTCTAAGTGATAAGCTGCAGCCAGAGACATCTAAGTAGTGGCATAACGATCACGGTCGTGGCTGAGACCGGGCCCGGGACCTGTAGGGGCCCATGCCTCCAGCCACCCTCTGGGACCGTGATCGCAGCTCCTGCTTCACATGGATGTGTATCCCGCAGGACACACATCGATTTGACAGCGCGGCCGCACAAGCTCCAACACTCCGTGTGCCAGGGAGAGGAGGGAAGCCTCCTGCTTCCTGCTGCTGCTCCCGCCCCTCCCCTCCTCTGATCTACCAGCTTCCTGCCCTGCGCTCCACTGGGGAGCGCATACAGCAGGCGGCATCTCCTCCTCCATGAGCATGGGAGACAGCAGGTGAGATGTGGGCCTGGGAGAGAGCAGGTGAAGTGGGAAATGAGAGACAGCAGGTGAGATGGAGCCTGAGAATCAGCAGGTGAGATGGGGCCTGGAGACAGCAGGTGAGATGGGCCTGGGAGACAGCAGTTGAGATGGGGCCTGGAGACAGCAGGTGAGATGGGGCCTGGGAGACAGCAGGTGAGATGGGGCCTGGGAGACAGCAGGTGAGATGGGCCTTGGAGACAGCAGGTGAGAGGGGCCTGGGAGACAGCAGGAGAGATGGGGCCTGAGAGACAGCAGGAAAATGGGGCCTGAGAGACAGCAGGTGAGATGGGGCCTGGGAGACAGGAGGTGAGATGGGGCCTGGGAAACAGGAGTGAGATGGGCCTGGAGACAGGAGGTGATATGGGGCCTGGAGACAGCAGGTGAGATGGGCCTGGGAGACAGCAGGTGAGAGGGCTGTATTTTGAGTTCCTGCTGCCCTTGGCACTTTCAGCAGTTGCGGCTCCCCCCCACCCCGATCAGTCAGAGTAAGCATATGTAGACACAGCATTTTATTTTTCATTCAGATCACCTCAGTATTACGCCTGAAAAAGCAACAAATAAATGCTGAAAGGAATGAACTCATGCACGGCAATGTAAAAACGGATTGCTGTTCATATATTCAGTCTTTTGAGGTTTTCCTTTTTAACTGTGTGTCCTATCTTTTATCTGAATTCCAGCACTCAGGGGTTTCACAGATGTCAGTGCTCATAGCCTTCAGATAGTAGTGAAGACCTCCATATACATGAGACTAAAGTTGGCTAAACCTGTGAGGACAGTCTAATGTGTATGGGGTCTCTAACTGATGATTGGTCAAGGGAAATAAGGATCCAGCATGTCCAATTACCGGCTGCAGATCCTTTTGTCCTCTAAGTGATAAGCTGCAGCCAGAGACGTCTAAGTAGTGGCATAACGATCGCGGTCGCAGCGGTCGTGGCTGAGATCGGGCCCGGGACCTGTAGGGGGCCTACGCCTCCAGCCGCTCCCTGGGACCGTGATTGCAGCTCCTGCTTCACATGGATGTGTATCTCGCAAGACACACATCGATGTGACAGTGCAGCCGCACAAGCTCCGACGCTCCGTTTGTCAGGGAGAGGAGGGGAGGGAAGCCTCCGGCTTCCTATTGCTGCTCCTGCCCCTCCCCTCCTCTGATCTGCCAGCTTCCTGCCCTGCACTCCACTGGGGAGCGCATACAGCAGGCGGCATCTCCTCTTCCATGAGCATGGGAGACAGCAGGTGAGATGTGGGCCTGGGAGAGAGCAGGTGAAGTGGGAAATGAGAGACAGCAGGTGAGATGGGGCCTGAGAGACAGCAGGTGAGATGGGGCCTGAGAGACAGCAGGTGAGATGGGTCCTGAGAGACAGCAGGTGAGATGGGGTCTGGGAGACAGCAGATGAGATGGGGCCTGAGAGACAGCAGGTGGGATGGGGACTGGGAGACAGCAGGTGAGATGGGGCCTGGGAGACAGCAGGTGAGATGGGGTCTGGGAGACAGCAGGTGAGATGGGGTCTGGGAGACAGCAGGTGAGAGGGGGCATGAGAGACAGCAGGTGAGATGGGGCCTGGGATACAGGAGGTGAAATGAGACCTGGGGCTACCTTGCACCCATCAGTCACCTGGCAGAAGGCTGCATGCTTAATACTTGCTCAGAAGTGGAGCTTTGCCTGTAGATATTGCTGCTTTACGTTTCATTTCCATATCATTACTGACATCAGGGCTAGTCTCTTATTATATTTTTGCGATCTCTCAGACCACCTTGTCAGACAGTCTAAAGAATTTATGAAGAATTTTTGTCATACATGGTTCTAGTTACCGTATATACTCGCGTATAAGCCGAGTTTTTCAGCCCAAAAATTGGGCTGAAAAGTACCCCCCTCGGCTTATACGCGAGTCAGTGCGGGGGCTGCTGTATACAGCGGTATACAGCAGCCCCCGCATCCCCAGTAATGCAGGGCCCCCCCCCCTCATGCTCCGGTCACCTGTAAAGCAAGTTATACTTATCAGTGCCCGCTGCCGTCCGCGCCCGCCGCTGCCGACATGCGATCCTCCATCTTCATTCATCTTCTTCCTGCTTCTGTGCGCGTCGCAGGCAATGACGTCATTACCGGCGACGCGCACAGGAAACAGGAAGAAGATGCATGAAGACGGAGGATCGGGATGTCGGCAGATGCGGGCGCGGACGGCAGCGGGCACTGATAAGTATAATTTGCTTTACAGGAGACCGGAGCATGAGGGGGGGGCCCTGCATTACTGGGGCTGCCTGTATACTACCAATGGGGCTGCTGTATATAGGGGCCCTGCATTACTGGGGCTGCAATACCACTGGGGCTGCTGTATATAGGGGCCCTGCATTACTGGGGCTGCAATACCACTGGGGCTGCTGTATATAGGGGCTGCAATACCACTGGGGCTGCAATACCACTGGGGCTGCTGTATATAGGGGCTGCAATACCACTGGGGCTGCAATACCACTGGGGCTGCTGTATATAGGGGCTGCAATACCACTGGGGCTGCAATACCACTGGGGCTGCTGTATATAGGGGCTGCAGTACCACTGGGGCTGCAATACCACTGGGGCTGCTGTATATAGGGGCTGCTGTATACACCACTGGGGCTGCAATACCACTGGGGCTGCTGTATATAGGGGCTGCAATACCACTGGGGCTGCAATACCACTGGGGCTGCTGTATATAGGGGCTGCAATACCACTGGGGCTGCAATACCACTGGGGCTGCTGTATATAGGGGCTGCAATACCACTGGGGCTGCAATACCACTGGGGCTGCTGTATATAGGGGCTGCTGTATACACCACTGGGGCTGCAATACCACTGGGGCTGCTGTATATAGGGGCTGCAATACCACTGGGGCTGCTGTATATAGGGGCTGCAATACCACTGGGGCTGCAATACCACTGGGGCTGCTGTATATTGGGGCTGCTGTATACACCTCTGGGGCTGCATATACCTCTGGGGCTGCATATACCTCTGGGGCTGCTGTATACTACCACTGGGGCTGCTGCTGTATACTACCACTGGGGAGGCTGCTGTATACTACCACTGGGGAGGCTGCTGTATACCTCACTGCTGGGGGTTGTATACCTGTGCTGGAGTCCACCCTCGGCTTATACGCGAGTCAATAGATTTTCCCAGGTTTTGGGGGCAAAAGTAGGGGGGTCGGCTTATACACGGGTCGGCTTATACACGAGTATATACGGTAATTTACAGATTGACGTATTTGGATATTTAACTGAACAAAATCAATCATCAATAGATAATTATGTACGGCTATTGCTATAAAACAAATGTCTGCAGTAAATGTGAGTCTAGGTGGATCCATGTGTTTCCTAGTGTATGAGGAATGACAAATATTGGGGTGAATTAGTGACTGTGTTGTAGGATTACACATTGTACAACTTGGTGGAAATGTTCCAGAATGGTGCATGTAATAAGTGGCACAAATGGCTAATACTTATTTAACAATAAACTTGCTAAGTCAGTTATATACAGTGGCATAACGATCGCAGTCGCAGTGGTCGTGGCTGAGACCGGGCCCGGACCTGTAGGGGGCCAGCACCTCCAGCCGCCCCCTGTGACCGCGATCGCAGCTCCTGCTTCACATGGATGTGCGTCCCCAAGGACACCCATCCATGTGACAGCGCACAGGGAGAGGAGGGGAGGGTAGCCTCCTGCTTCCTGCTGCTGCTCCCGCCCCTCCCCTACTCTGATCTGCCGACTTCCTGCCCTGCGCTCCACTGGGGAGCGCATACAGCAGGTCAGCACCTCCTCCTCCTTCTCTTTTGGAATCTTCAGGAGCCAGACGGATCAGCAAAGGAACATCAGCAAAGGAACCAGGGGAGGTAAGTAAAGATTTTTTTTTGCTGTAAATAAGTGAGTGCAGTATGGTCAGAGGACTAGAGGGGGATCAGGATTTGGGGTGTTTCATATATAAAGCTGCATATGTAATACTGCACTATATGGAGAGTCTATGAGGCTGTATTATGCTATATGGAGAGGCTAAGAGGCTGTATTTTGCTATATGGAGAGGCAATGAGGCTGTTTTATGCTATATGGAGAGGCAATGAGGCTGTATTATGCTATACGGAGAGACTATGAGGCTGCATTATACTATATGGAGAGGATATAAGGCTGTATTACACTATATAGAGAGGTTATGAGGCTGTATTACATTATATGGAGAGGTTATGAGGCTGTATTATACTATATGGAGAGGCTATGAGGCTGTATTATACTACATGGAGAGGCTATGAGGCTGTATTATACTATATGGAGAGGCTATGAGGCTGTATTATACTACATAGAGAGGATAAAAGGCTGTATTATGCTATATGGAGAGGCTATGAGGCTGTATTATGCTATACATAGAGGCTATGAGACTGCATTATGCTATATGGAGAGGATATGAGGCTGTATTACACTATATAGAGAGGTTATGAGGCTGTATTACACTTTATGGAGAGGTTATGAGGCTGTATTATACTATATGGAGAGGCTATGAGGCTGTATTAGGGTCCTTTCACATCAGCGGTGAAAAAAACGCAACTGCCACGATCACCGCATAATGGACGCACTTGCAGTTCACTTGCAGCATGCCCCATTCAATATCTATGGGGCTTGCAGCAGGTGCGGCAAGCGCAGTATCGGCACCTGTGGCAGGTGCGGCCACGAAAAAAACGCGGCACACTTGCGGCAAGTCCCATACAATGTCTATGGGGCTTGCGGTAAGTGTGCGGCAAGTGTGGTTTCGGCACCTGCGGCAGGTGCGCCCGTGAAAAAAACACGGTATGCCACGTTTTTTTTCGCGGCCGCACCTGCCGCAGGTGCCGAAACTGCACTTGCCGCACCTGCCGCAAGCCCCATAGATATTGTATGGGGCATGCCGCAAGTGCGGCCGTTGTGAAAAAAACGCAACTACCGCGATCAGCGTAAAACGCTGATGTGAAAGCAGCCTTATACTACATGGAGAGGATATGAGGCTGGATTATGCTATATGGAGAGGCGATGAGGCTGTATTATGCTATATGGAGGGATGTGAGGCTGCATTATATTATATGGAGGATAATGGGGGTTTATTATAATAATTGAATGACTATGGGGGCTAACTTATGAATGGAGGACTATGGGATGCATCATAATACACAGAGGACTATGGGGATACATTGTAATATATGGAGAAATATGGGGATGCATTATAATAATTGGACGACTATGGTGGCGGGAGGAGGCGGACCATATAAACCATGAGGGACATATATACCATGATAACGACCATATTCCAGGAAGAGGACCATATATAACATGATGAGGGACATTAATGCATAATTAAGGGGGAGAGGGGTCAATTTGTGAGTCTTTAGAGAATTTAAAACGTTACATTAGGCCAATTCATCTGACCAACGTTTGCGGTCGAGGGGAGGGGGGCTCAGGTCTAAATCTTACACCGGGGCCCACCAGACTCTGGTTACGCCACTGGGTCTAAGGTCCCTTTCACATCAGCGGTTCTGGCCAGATCCGGCCAATCCAGCAGATTTCCCACATGTACCGCCTAACGGCCGACTTGCGTTGCACTTGCGGCAAGCCCCCATTCATTCTCTATGGGGCTTGTGGCAATAGTGGTTTTGCCGCGATACGGAAAATCCGGCAGTTGCAGCCGCAAAAAAAATATGCGGTTAGGAGCGTTTTTGTTTGCCACAGCAAGTGCCGGATCTGCCGGATCCAGCAGAACCGCACTTGCCGCCCCCTTCCGCAAGCCCCATAGACAAGGCATGGGGCTTGCCGGATAGGTGCCGCAAGTCTGTTAAAATAAAGATTACAACATCCACATGACTACATCACCAGAACCACCAGCAATACAATAACACATAACTAGAACCCCTGTCTGTATATCCTCAGAACCACTGTCAGTATATCACCCAAACCATTATCAATACAGTAATACATCACCAAATCCAGTCAGTACATCACCAGAATCCCCATCAATACAATAATACATCATCACTATAACCCCTGTCAGTACATCACCAGAACCACCAGCAATACAATAATACATAATCAGAACAACCATCAATACATCACCAGAACAGTACGTTCCCTATATAAATGTGTATGCAGATTAAATGATCCATACTGCTCATCCTCCTTCCACATGTTCCATACTGTTTACCCTAAATGTCCCATGCAGCTCATCCTCCATCAATATGTTCCATGCGGCCCATTCCCCTGAATCCTATGTTGCTTATCCTCCCTCGCATATGTCTCATGTAGCTCATCCTTCCCCCCATCCCCCTCCCATGTTCAACGCAGCATCTCCCCTCTCATGTTCAATGCAGCTTCTCCCCTCCCATGTTCCACACAGCCTCTCCCTATCACTCATCCTAGTAGCTTCTCCCCCCTCCCATGGTCTATGTAGCTTCACTCCCACGTTCCATGTAGCTTCTCCTCCCCATCCATCTATGCACCTTCTCCCTCTATCCCCCATCCATCCATGTACCTTCTCCCCTATCCACCCATCCATCCATGTACCTGACTCACCGTGGGCCGGGTTCTCAGGTGCTGGCTGTCAGTCACGGTTCTGGTGCCTGAGGTTGCGGGCCCGGTGGTCAATAAAAGGGTGCAAGTAAAATAATAAAAGGAATAAAGTTATTAATAGTTTGTGACGCAACCTGTAGGATTCCGGTGATGGCACCGGTGCTGCTTGGATCTCCGGGGTGATAGACGGCAGCAGGATGGAACCGCTCCCTACAGGACGAGCGGGGTCCCCGAAGTCGAGAGCTGCAGTGGAGTAATAGGGCAGCTCAGTTGTTCTGTAAGGCAAGGTGATTAATGGTAGTCCCGAAATAAAGCTCAGACACGTTGCTCCTCTGAACGGGTATTTACTTAGTTCTTCAATGGCAGACAGGTATAACGGTTCTCAATGCCATGTAACGGACCGGGTGGTCCCTGCGGTAAGTAGGGTTCCTCTGGGGCTCCACAGGTGTCCTTCTCTATCCTCACCGTCCCCTCTCGTCGCTGCTTCACTATACCCGTAACACTGAAGACCCTCGGTTGGGGATTCCGTGCACGCAGCTCACGGTCCCTGGCCCTCAATAGTGGGTGCTCCTGGCATAAGCTGCAGTGATGGTTGGTTGTGGCACGGGCTCCTAGGAAGCCTTCGACCACTCCGGGTTCTGTGGTGCAGGGTTAGATCACCTGGACCACCTCGGAGCCGGTACTCCGGGTTGTGGACTGGGCTCGGGTCTTCTATCACCCGTTCTCTCTCTTTGCCCCTTTCTCTTCTGGGCCACCAGTGCTCGGTGCCCTCCCTGTTAGCTGTCTCCTCTGTCATGACTTAACTTCCTTGCTCTTGACTCACCACCATTCTCTTTTCTTCTCCTCCCCACTGCTATATACCTAACTCTCCTCCCACCAGGACCAGTTACCCAGGACACGAGTGTCTAATTGGTCCTCTGCTTCTAGGTATTGCATGTGGTATATGGAGCCCCAGGATTATCTCACTTACCACTGAGACGGAGGATACAACACCTTCAATCAGGGGTGCAGTACCCGCCTGTGACGCACTCTTAGTGCACATACCTTCTCCCCATCGACCAAACAATCCATGTACCTTCTTCCCTATCCTCCCTCCATCCATGTACCTTCTCTCCCATCCATCTTCTTCCTCCTTTTCCATGCCACCCCCATCCATCCATCCATCCATCTTCTCCCCCCTTTTCCATGCCACCCCCATCCATCCATCCATCCATCCATCCATCCATCCATCTTCTCCCACCTTTTCCATGCTGCCCCCCATCCATCCATCCTGTTCTCCTCCCTTTTCCATGCCACCCCCCACCCATCCATCCTTTCCGTTCTCCCCCCTTTTCCATGCGGCATCCCCATCCCCCTCTCTTTTTGTGTTTGTCAAGTTTAGACCTAGCCACTGTAGGTGTTTGCTTAGTCCATATAAAAGTGACTAATTGATTCTGGAGTTTTTGAAGAAACCTTTTTGGATGTGCAATGAGATACAGTAGACCTTAAAACATATAAACACATACTAGAGACATGTTTACACACATACACATTAAAATAGATTTTACTTTTCACACCTGCATGTTTTTACACAGATGGTGTGTCCATGTCAATTACCCCTGTGTCCATGTGATCCACAGGAATGTCTTTTTTTTTACCAGTAACATGGATGAAACACATACAGCACACGGATGATATCTGTGTGACACATACCTCAAAAAAATGCATGGATTGAAATGAAAAACGTATAGTATGTGCGCAGCTGACAGTGGAGCTGTGGCTAGAACCGCTCCGAAAACTGCAGCTTGCATGATTTTTCACGCAGGCTGCAGATCCGGAGTCGGTAACCGGATTGCTTGTAAAGCAATCCGGTTACCATAATGGGCTCTTATGAGGAGCGTTTCCTGCTCCGATTTTGAGCTTTTAGAAAGCTCAAAACAGGATCAGGATTAAAAAAAAAAAAAAAACGCAAGTGTGACCCTAGCCTATAAGGTACCTTTACACGCCGCCACAACAGGATGGATACAACCCACTACAGGCTACAAATGTAGCTTGTCGCGCCAATATCGCCCGTAGTAGCGGCGTCTGAAGACGGGACGACACAGCCGGCTACAGATACATCTGTATCCGTGCACTGCTCGAAAACAGATGGCTACAAAGCCGATTGTAGCGAGCTGTATTGGCGTGTAAAGAAGGAACAGAAGGGTTGTTTCTACACCATGCTATGTAGCTGGGGCGTGACACAGGGTCCAGGTTTCCGCGCCCCCTTCAGCGATCATTGGAGGAAGCTCCTGCGTTGCGATTGGTTGTCGCCGCACAGGGCGGCATATTTAAGGAGCTGACGAGTCACACTACACAATTGCTCGAGCGTCAAGTATTAATCTGCCTCCTGCGATGCCTGTCCAATCATGGTATTTTTGCTTTCTCCTATCAGCGTACGGACGTCTCGTAATCCACAATTGGAGCACGCCTATGTGCTGTCCCTGCTGCACCAGGTACGCCCATAGTAGCTGGTTGTAGCGGTGTGTAAATGAGCTACAGATGGCTACTTGAGACACCGCGATGTATCTAGCTGTAGATGTAGCGTAGCGTAGCGCACCTTGTGGCGGCGTGTAAAGAGGGTGCGTTTCCCGTTTGTAACCGTTTGGGCGTGCTCGTGCACGTGAAGTAGCGGTTGGTATCCATCCTGTTGTGGCGGCGTGTAAAGGTACCTATATGGTTAGCTGTTGCCACCGGGTCTTACAGCGAGTGTTTTGGCCACAAAATCAGAAAAAGTTTTAGGGCCATTTTAAATTTTGAACTTTTTTCCCAAACAAAGCCGGGTTCGGCAATTTTTTGGTAAATTGCTCGGGTTTCCGATCGCAAACATAATCTGGAATGTTCGTGCTGAATTTGAAATTGACAAACATGTTTCGGGAAAGTTCGATCATCTCTAATTTTTAGTTCTTTCTGCAAAGTCACAAGTTGACATACATTTCATTAGTATTTGGTGCCATTGCTCTTATACTTTATGACTTAGGTCAAACAATTTGTATATTCTTCCACAGGCTTCCCACAATAGTTGGTAGAAATTTGGGCCCATTCCACCTGACAGAACTGGTGTAACTGAGCCATGCTTGTGGGTCGCCTTGCTCGCACCTGCCTTTTCAACTTTGCCCATAAATTTTCAATAGGATTTAGATCAGGGCTTTGTGATGACCATGCCAAAACAATGACTTTGTTATCTTTAAGCCACTTTGTAACCTGTTTGGCAGTATGCGTTGGGTCATTGTCCATTTGGAAGACATATTTCCGCCCAAGCTTTAACTTCCTGACTGATGTCTTGAGAAGTTGCTTCATTATTGCCACATAATCTCCTTTGCTCACGATGCCATCTATTTTGTGAAGTGCACCAGTCCCTCCTGCAGCAAAACAACCCCACAGGATGATGCTGACACCCCCGTATTTCACAGTTGGGGTGGTTTTCTTAGGCTTCCCTAAGCTTCTCCTTTTTTATTCCAAATGCAATGATGGTCATTATGGCCAGTTTAATTTTAGCCCGTGTTGATACAGTAATCGTTTCACTGTGGATAATGACACAATCTTACCAGCCTCCTCCACTATCTATACAAGGTCTTTTGCTTTTGTTCTTGGGTTGATATGCACATGTCAGACCAAAGCACATTCATCTCTGGAACACATCTCCTTACTGAGTGGTATGATGCCTGGATATTCCCCTCTTATTTGTACTTGCATATAATTGTTCGTACAGATAAATGAGGCACCTTCAGGTGTATCTGGAAATTGTACCAAAAGATGAACCTGACTTGCGTAAGTCCAGAATTCTCTTCTTGACATCTTGGCTGATATCTTTAGACTTTCCCATGATGTTACACAAAGAAACTCTGTGTTTCAGGTGTGCATTAAAATACATCCACAGGTGTGTCTCTAAGTTACTGAAATGTTGCAATAACCAGAAGCTTCCAAACACATGACATAATCATACAGACTGTCCAAAATTGTTTAACCCCTTCCCGACATATGACGTCGTGGGACGTCATAGAAATCGATGCGCTCCCGACCTGTGACGTCCCACGACGTCATGGCGGGATTCCCGTCTTGTAGCCCCGGTGAGCGGCGTCGGTAAAATTTCACCGGGGCTACAGGAAGCCAGGGACCTTAGGGTGACGTCAGGGGGGGTGGCTTTCCCACCCCTCGTCTGCCATACCTGTGATTGGCTGTTAAATCCACAAACAGCCAATCCCAGTAATTGTGTGAGTCAGCTATGGAAGGGGCTGGCACCGCCCCTTCCATAGCATGGAGTGCTGGAGGGGGTGGATATCACCCCCTCCAGTGATGATGGGAGTGATCTGATGGGATTTTTGACTCCCATATCACTCCTATCATCCTGCGCTGGGCGCCCGCTCTTCCCGATCCTCTGCACTTCCCTGCTCACCGCCGATCATCTGGCTCCTATGCGCGCTCTCCCCGGTCCTCCGCTCCTATGCCGTGCTGTGCCCGCTCTCCTCTGGGAGTGGGAAGACCAGAGGAGACAGCAGAGTGGGCGCAGTGTGAAGCGGCGATGATGGGAGTGATCATTCCCACCTGATCACCCCCATCATCACTGCTCCACTCTGTACCTCTGCAGTCCTGTGCCCTGCAACTCAGCCCTGCAACCTTGCGCCCATGACCCCTGTGCCCCACACCCCTGCGCCTGCAGCCCTGTGCCCCACAACCCTGTGTACCACAACCCTGTTCCCCACACCCCTGTGCCCTGCACCCCACAGCCCACACCCCACAGCCTGCACCCTTGTAGCCTGCGGCCCTGCACCCCTGTGCCCTGCGCTCCGGACCCCTGTGCCCCACAACCTGGCAACCCTTGCGCCCCAGACCCCTGTGCCCCACAACCCGGCACCCTTGCGCCCCACACCCCTGTGCCCTGCAGCCCACAGTCCTGCATGCCTGCACCCCTGCAGTGCAGCACCCCTGCGCCCCGCACCCTTGTGTCCCGGACCCCTGTGCCCCACAGTCCAGCATCCTTGCGCCCGCACCCCTGTGCCTGCAGCCCTGTGCACTGCACTTCTATGCCCTGCAGCCCGCACCCCTGTAGCCTGCGGCCCTGCACCCCTGTGCCCTGCGCCCCGGAGCCATGTGCCCCACAACCTGGCACCCTTGCACCCTGCACTCCTGTGCCTGCAGCCCTGTGCCCCACAACCCTGTATCCTGCACCTCTGTGCTCTGCAGCCCACAGTCCTGCACCCCTGCATCCCTGCACCCTTGCACCCCGGACCCCTGTGCCCTACAGCTTGGCACCCTTGTGCCCTGCAACCCTGTGCCCCACACCTCTGTGCCCTGCTCCCCTGTAGCCTGCGCCCCTGTGCCCTGCAGCGCAGCAGTCTTGCGCCCCGAACCCCTGTGCCCCACAACCCAGAACCCTTGTGCCCCACACCCCTGTGCCCTGCAGCCCACAGCCATGCATGCCTGCACCCTGCAGCCCAGGACCCCTGCGCCCCGCACCCTTGTGTCCCGGACCTCTCTGCCCCACAGCCTAGCACCTTTGCGCCCCGCACCCCTGTGCCTGCAGCCCTGCATCCCGCACCTCTGTGACCTGCAGCCCACACCCCACAGCCTGCACCCCTGTAGCCTGCGGCCCCGAACCCCTGTGCCCTGCAGCCCGCACCCCTGTAGCCTGCACCCCTGTGCCCTGCGCCCCGGACCCCTGTACCCCACAACCTGGCACCCTTGCACCCCGCACTCCTGTGCCTTCAGCCCTGTGCCCCACACCCCTGTGTCCTCCACCTCTGTGCTCTGCAGCCCACAGTTCTGCACCCCTGCATCCCTGCACCCTTGCGCCCCGGACCCCTGTGCCCCACAGCCCGGCACCCTTGCGCCCTGGAGCCCTGTGCCCCACACCTCTGTGCCCTGCTCCCCTGTAGCCTGCGCCCCTGTGCCCTGCAGCCCAGCACCCTTGCGCCCCGAACCCCTGTGCCCCACAACCCGGAACCCTTGCGCCCCACACCCCTGTGCCCTGCAGCCCACAGCCATGCATGCCTGTGTGGAGCCCCAGGCGGGACTAGGGTACTCGGTACCGGACCTGTCGGTAGCTGGGGATGTCACGGGTGGCTTGGTCCGGACCGTGTCCCTGGGCCCTCACAATAAAAGGGGAATATTTACAAGGGATTTGTCACGGGTGACGCCACCCACTTGGTGCGGCCAGTAATGGGGGCCGCCGCTGCTGCAGAACCTCCGGGGGTGATGGAATGGCAGCGGGGATGGTATAGTTCCAGTGGGGAGAACTGTATCCCCCGGGGCAGTAAAGGTTAAAGTCTATGGTGCAGGTGTAGTTTGAGCACACTTACTTTGCAGGCTGCAGGGATCTCTCCTCCTGGCTGCTGCTGACAGGCTGGATCTGTAGGGAGGAATGGTCTGCAGCTAGAGACTGACAAGGGAGGCAATGCAGGGTTTTCCAAGGCTTTACTCAAGTTCTTTCAGTCAGCTTACAAGTTATTTGCAGTTGTTACACAGTTCAGGTACACGGTTGCTTTCTCCCTTTCCGGGTTCCCTTCTCTCCTGCAGCCAGGCTCCTTCCTCCTGTGACCCCTCACACAATCTGTAAAATGTTCCTTTCCGGGCTATTGCTTCTCTTTCTCTTGTTGTGCGTCACTGGACAGTATGGCGGTGACTCGGGCTTCTGTGAGTCCTAGTCTGTCACTTAGCTGCCTGTCCTTTTGGGTTAGGGATCTCAGTCTGGAACTCAGACCCCCCGTCGTATTGTCTGGGGATGCCGGGTGAACTACGGTCCCCTCTAGAGACGACACTCTACTTTAGCCCAGCCACCAACAGTCCTCTAGCATGAGGCTCTGCCAGGCTCCTTCTCTGTGTTCCTTCCAATATTCTAGGAGGGCTTCTCCACCTGCAACAGGTTGCTTCAGCTGCTGTCTAGGGCCCCGGGTTACACCGTCCCTCTCGGCTCTCTCACACTCCTGGGGATCTGACTCTCTGGATGGGCTTTCTCTCTCCTCTGGCTCGCACTGGCTCAGTACAGATTCTGCGCTCCGTCAGTCTTCACTCTTCCAGGCAGTGTGTGTCTTTCTCCTACTCAGCTTCAGCTCAACCTCCTGCTGTTCTGTTAGTCTTTGCTTCTCAGCACCATGGCTTACTGAACTCCTTCACTCCTCCCCCTCTCTATATACTATCAGTCACCTGACCTCTGGTGTGCCCAACCCACTCCCCTCATCCACCACCCCTCTGGTCTCATATAGTGTCTAACCTCAGGGCTGGATGTAACCTCTCTGACACGTGGGTTATGTGGGCTGTGAGGGTGTTAGTGTTTAACAATGTCCTACCTGCCTGGCTGCAGTACCCTTTTGTGGCCTCCTGGACGCAGGGGCGCCACACCTGCACCCTGCAGCCCAGCACCCCGCACCCTTGTGTCCCGGACCTCTCTGCCCCACAGCCTAGCACCCTTGAGCCCCGCACCCCTGTGCCTGCAGCCCTGCACCCCGCACCTCTGTGCCCTGGAGCCCACACCCCACAGCCTGCACCCCTGTAGCCTGCGGCCCTGCACCCCTGTGCCCTGCGCTCCGGATCCCTGTGCCCCACAACCCGGCACCCTTGCGCCCCAGACCCCTGTGCCCCACAACCCAGCACCCTTGCTCCCCACACCCCTGTGCCCTGCAGCCCACAGCCCTGCATGCCTGCACCCCTGTGCCCCGCACCCTTGTGTCCCGGACCTCTCTGCCCCACAGCCTAGCACCCTTGAGCCCCGCACCCCTGTGCCTGCAGCCCTGCACCCCGCACCTCTGTGCCCTGGAGCCCACACCCCACAGCCTGCACCCCTGTAGCCTGCGGCCCTGCACCCCTGTGCCCTGCGCTCCGGATCCCTGTGCCCCACAACCCGGCACCCTTGCGCCCCAGACCCCTGTGCCCCACAACCCAGCACCCTTGCTCCCCACACCCCTGTGCCCTGCAGCCCACAGCCCTGCATGCCTGCACCCCTGTGCCCCGCACCCTTGTGTCCCGGACCCCTCTGCCCCACAGCCCAGCACCCTTGCGCCCCGCACCCCTGTGCCTGCAGCCCTGCACCCCGCACCTCTGTGCCCTGCAGCCCGCACCCCTGTAGCCTGAACCCCTGTGCCCTGCGCCCCGGACCCCTGTGCCCCACAACCTGGCACCCTTGCACCCCGCACTCCTGTGCCTGCAGCCCTGTGCCCCACACCCCTGCACCTCTTTGCCCTGCAGCCCACAGTTCTGCACCCCTGCGACCCTGCACCCTTGCACCCAGCAACCCTGCAGCCCACAGCCCTGCATCCCTGTAGCCTGCGCCCCTGTGCCCTGCAACCCCCCACCCTTGCACCCCGGACACCTGTGCCCCACAGCCTGGCACCCTTGCGCCCACGCACCCCTGTGCCCCACACCCCTGTGCCCTTCAGCCCACACCCCACAGTCCTGCATCCATGTGCCCTGCATCCCTATGCCCTGCACCCCTGTGCCATGCGTCCCTGTGCCCCGCAGCCCGCACCCTTGTGCCCAGCATGTGCCCCGCAGCCCTGTTCCCAGCAGCCCGCACCCCTGCATCTCTGCACCCATGCCCTGCGCCCCTGCAGCCTACACCCCTGCAGCTCGCAGCCATGTGCACTGCACCCCTGTGCCCTGAAGCCTGCATCCCTGCACCCCTATGTTTCTGCAGCCCCGCACGCCTGTGCCCTGCATCCTTGTGTCCCTGCACCCCTTGCCCTGCGCTCCTACACCCTTGCGTTTCTATGCCCTGCAACCTTGTGCCCCTGTGCCCTGCATCCTTGTGTCCCTCCGCCCCTTGCCCTGCACCCCTGCAACCTTGTGTCCCGATGCTCCTGCACCCGTTTTCCTGCGCTTCAATGAATGCGCCATTTTTTGGGTGGCTGCAGGCTGAAATTCGCAGCATAGGGGGCCTAGAACGCTTGGGCCTCTCCATGCTGAGGATTCCAGCCCCCAGCTACCTAGTTGTACCTGGCTGGACCAAAAATATGGCGGAGCCCCATGTAATTTTTTTTCTAAAATTAGTTCTAGAAAAAAAGGGCTTTGCTGTATTTTTGGTTGCCAGCAAGGTACAACGAGGCAGCTGGGGGTAGGTGGCAGTCCGTAGCTGCCAAGTTGTACCTGGCTGGACCAAAAATATGGCGAATCCCCACATCATTTTTTTTTTTTCTACCAATAAAATGACAAGGAGCTTTGCCTTATTTTTGGTTGCCAGCCAGGTACAACTTGGCAGCTGGGGGCTGCAATCCTCATTGTGGAGAGACCCAAATGTTGTGGCCTCCCCATGCTGCAAATTGCAACCCACAGCCACATTAGAGCACATTAGAGGCGCCATTCTCTGGTGCTGTACCCCAACTCTTCCAGTTGCCCTTGTGCTGGTGGCACACAGGAGCACTCCATACACGACGTGGTGTCCGCTAACAAGTTGAATGGAAAATCAGCTCCAATTATTAGCGGACACCATGTCGCTTATGGAAAGCCCTGTGTGCCTAAACATTGAAGTTCCCTCACAAGTGACCCCATTTTGGAAACTAGACCCCCCAGGGAACTTATCTAGATGGGTAGTGAGCATATTGAACCCCCAGTTGCTTCACAAATTAATGAAAAAAAAACATTTTGTGGAAAAAGAGTACTTTTTCATTTTTACGGATCAATTTGTGAAGCACCTGGGGGTTCAAAGTGCACACTATGCATCTAGATACATTCCTTGGGGTGTCTAGTTTACAAAATGGGGTCACTTGTGGGGCAGCTCCAATGTTTAGGCACACAGGGGCTCTCCAAATGCGACATGGTGTCCGCTAACAATTTGAATGGAAAATCAGCTCAAATTGTTAGCGGACACCATGTCGCGTTTGGAGAGCCCCTGTGTGCCTAAACGTTGGAGCTTCCCCACAAGTGACCCCATTTTTGAAACTAGACCCCCAGGAAACTTATCTAGATGGGTGGTGAGCATTTTGAGCCCCCAGTTGCTTCACAAATTCATCCGTAAAAATGAAAAAGTACTTTTATTTCCTCCAAAATTTTCTTTTTTCATATTTACAGATTAATTTTTGAAGCACTGGGGCGTTCAAAATGCTCACCACCCATCTAGATAGGTTCCCTGGGAGGTCTAGTTTCCAAAATGGGGTCACTTGTGGGGGAGCTCCAATGTTTAGGCACACAGGGGCTCTCCAAACGCGACATGGTGTCCGCTAACAATTTGAATGGAAATCAGCTCTAATTGTTAGCGGACACCATGTTGTATTTGGTGAGCTCCTGTGTGCCTAAACATTGGAGTTCCCCTACAAGTGACCCCATTTTGGAAACTAGACCCCGCAGGGAACTTATCTATTTGGGTAGTGAGCATATTGAACCCCCAGGTGCTTCACAAATTGATCTGTGAAAATGAAAAAGTACTTTTTTTTAACAAAAATTTTCTTTTAGCATAATTTTTTTCGTTTTCACATGGGCAACAGGATAAAATTAATTCTAAAATTTGTTGGGCAATTTCTCCTGAGTACATCAATACCTCATATGTGGTCATAAACCACTGATTGGGCGCACGGCAGGGCTCAGAAGGGAAGGAGCGCCATTTCACTTTTTGAATGTAAAATTAGCTCCAAAATTCAAATTGCGCTCCTCCCCTTCTGAGCCCTGCTGTGCGCCCAAACAGTGGTTTATGACCACATATGAGGCATCGATATACTCAGGAGAAATTGCACAACACATTTTAAGATCCATTTTATCCTGTTGCCCATGTGAAAATGAAAGAATTGAGGCTAAAAGAAAATTTTTGATAAAAAAATTAAAATATCCATTTTTTGTTTCCACTTTGCTTTAGTTCCTGTGAAGCACCTGAAGGGTTAATAATCTTCTTGAATGTAGTTTTGAGTAGCTTGAGGGGTGCAGTTTTTGGAATGATGTCACTTTTGGGCGTTTTCTGTCATGTACACTCCTCAGAGGGACTTCAAATATGACGTGGCCACTAAAAAAATGGTTTTGTAAATTTTGGTTGAGAAATGAAAAATTGCTCATGAACTTTGAACCCTTATAACTTCCTAACAAAATTGTTTGTTTTTTTTCCAAAATTGTGCTGATGTGAAGTAGACATGTGGGAAATATTATTTAATAACTATTTTGTATCACATAACTCTCTGGTTTAGCAGAAAAAAAATTCAAAATTAGAAAATTGCAAAATTTTCTAAATTTTTGCCAAATTCTTGATTTTTTTCACAAATAAACGCAAAAATGATCGACCTAAATTTAATACTAACATGAAGCCCAATATGTCATGAAAAAACAATCTCAGAATCGCTAGGATCCGTTGAAGCATTCCAGAGATATTACCTCATAAAGGGCCACTGGTCAGAATTGCAAAAAATGGCCAGGTCAGGAAGGCCAAAATAGGCTGGGTCATGAAGGGGTTAAAGGCATAGTAATCTTAATGTATGTATTGTGACTTTGTAGAAAGTAATAAAAATGCCTTAATACATTAATTTGCTCTAATTATTCTGGCATTTGGCAAATATAAATAATTATGGTAATCCTAATTGACGTAAAACTGGAAAAATGTATTCTGATTTCCAGTCAGATACTGAGAAAAACATGCATATGTGTTTTTTTATATAGCGTATGTAAACTTTTGGTTGCAGCTGTATATATATATATATATATAATAATAACAAACGACTGCAGCACTCCTCTTGTTTTAGTAACCTCTTGCCTTTATTGGGCCTTCAGGTGTACAGGGCAACGTTTCGGGACAAATCTCCCTTCTTCCAGCAACTTACCACATCTAAAGAGAGGTTCTTATACTACCCCCCACCAATCACCTAATTGAATTTGCATATTATCACCTGTTAATCAATTGTATACATGTGCATGCATTACTCTCAGTCATATGTCTAATAGTGCACTACCTCCAGTGTACATTTTACTTCCATCTTTAGACTTGCCCGCATGCGCGGTACGCATTATGAAGCCTACACTCGCTCTAATCGCTCGATTTCTCATAAATGTTACATTACATCTTTTGGACTTAATAACCAATCAATTTTCTTTGCAAGTTAGCCCTGCTGCTTATTCATATTATATATTATTAAATCTATCGTATTTTTACTAAAAATGAGCATTAATGTGAATATATAAACATCAAGATTCTTGGAAGATATCAACCCTTCACCCAGGGTTCCCCTGGTATAGCGTCCTCCAACGCTCATTACAGGTTTACCTGTCGGTCCACTATAGACGGCAAGTCTAAAGATGGCGTCGGGAGGTTATCCGGTATATCCATAACGACGGCCGTAAACCCTCTGCAATACGCATGCGCCGGCGTTTAAAGCATGTCGGATGACGCTGCGCACATTAGGAATAGCGATACCCGCCGAAAGTCATGATATCTGGCAGCTGAAGGTGCAGTAGTGGTACAGTAATGACAGTAAGGATGCAATGTTAGCATATAAACATTCAGAGCTGTAACACTGGAAGTAAAATGTACACTGGAGGTAGTGCACTATTAGACATATGACTGAGAGTAATGCATGCACATGTATACAATTGATTAACAGGTGATAATATGCAAATTCAATTAGGTGATTGGTGGGGGGTAGTATAAGAACCTCTCTTTAGATGTGGTAAGTTGCTGGAAGAAGGGAGATTTGTCCCGAAACGTTGCCCTGTACACCTGAAGGCCCAATAAAGGCAAGAGGTTACTAAAACAAGAGGAGTGCTGCAGTCGTTTGTTATTATACTGGAGGCAGTAAGTGGATGAGGCTGGACTGAATTGCACCCTAAAGAAACTGTGCTGCTTTCTTTCATTTCATATATATATATATATATATATATATATATATATACTAGCTGTAGTACCCGGCTACGCCCGGGTTAATAAATAACTGCTGTTAGCTATAACAAAATAGAATTTGAATATGTCATATTAATGACCTGTAGGAAAATAGAAGCTGAGCTGTGATAGATTGCTATAGGCAGCCTAATAAATCTCCAGCCAACAGTAAACCCTCCCCCTGGGCGGGCAGTATATGTTACCTCACACATACACATAATAGACAGCTCATGTGACTGACATCTGCCTTAATTCCCTATATGGCACATGTGTTGCACATTGGCTCTTTTTAATCAGATGTTTATGTTTGGAAAATAAAGATAGCACACGTATGAGGCGAGTTGTGTGAGGTGATTTGTGCACATCTGTGTCTGTCTGTGTGGTGTGTGTGTCCCTGGGGTGTGTATGTGTGTGTCCCTGTGGGGGGGGGGTCTGTGTGGTGTGTGTCTCTGTTCCCTGTGGGGTGAGTTCATGTGTCCCTATAGGGTGTGTATGTGTGTGTGTCCCTGTGGGGGGTCTGTGTGCTGTGTGTGTGTGTATATCTGTGTTGTGTGTGTCTTTATGGTGTGTGTGTGTGTCCCTGTGGGGTGAGTGCATGTGTCCCTATAGGGTGTGTATGTGTGTGTGAGTCCCTGTGGGGGTGTTTGTGCAGGGTGTGTGTGTCTCTGTGTTGTGTGTGTCTCTTTGTGGTGTGTGTGTGTCCCTGAGGGGTGAGTGCATGTGTCCCTATAGGGTGTGTGTATATGTGTGTGTCCCTGTGGGGGGGTCTGTGTGGTGTGTGTGTCTCTTTGTGGTGTGTGTGTCCCTGTGGGGTGAGTGAATGTGTCCCTATAGGGTGGCTATGTGTGTGTGTCCCTGTGGGGGGGGTCTGTGTGCTGTGTGTGTCTGTGTTATGTGTGTCTCTTTGTGGTGTGTGTGTGTCCCTGTGGGGTGAGTGCATGTGTCGCTATAGAGTGTGTGTGTGTCCCCTTGGGGGTTTGTGTGTGTCTCTGTGTTGTGTGTGTCTCTTTGTGGTGTGTGTGTGTTTGTTCGGGTGCGTGGTGAGTATCCAATGTTGGGGCTGCACTTTAGCGACTATACACTTGCTGTTACTCTTTGTGTGCATGTGGTGTGTATACATGTCCCCGTGTGTGGTGAATATCTCATGTTGGGGCCCCACCTTAGTGACTATATGCTGGTATGTGCTGTTAGTCTTTGGTGCTATCATTAAGCCCCTCTCATTCACAACTGTCAACTGGTAACTGTCACTTTTTCCCCATTATGTAGATAGGGGCAAAATTGTTTGGTGAATTGGAATGCGCGGTGTTAAAATTTCGCCTCACAACATAGCCTATGACGCTCCCGGGGTCCAGACGTGTGACCGTGCAAAATTTTGTCTCTATAGCTGACAGCTGTCGATTTTCCTCCAACACTTTTCCATTCACTTTTTCCCCATTATGTAGAGAGGGGCAAAATTGTTTGGTGAACTAGAACGCGCAGGGTTAAAATTTCGCCTCACAACACAGCCTATGACGCTCTCGGGGTTCAGACGTGTGACTGTGCAAATTTTTGTAGCTGTAGCTGGCAGCTGTCGATTTTCCTCCCACACGTTTCCTTTCCATTTTTCCCCATTATGTAGATAGGGCCAAAATTGTTTGGTGAACTGGAATGCGCAGGGTTAAAATTTCGCCTCACAACATAGCCTATGACGCTCTCAGGGTCCAGATGTGTGACTGTGCAAAATTTTGTGGCTGTAGTTGCGACGGTGTAGATGAAAATCCCGGATATACATACATACATACACACACATACACACATTCAGCTTTATATATTAGATATATATATATATATATATATATATATATATATATATATATACACACACATACATACATATATATATATATATATATATATATATACAGTAAAAAATATGGAAGGCAGCACTCCTGACAATTGGTGACTGCCGCATGGGCTAATAAAGATAAATTTTTAACAAGGAGTGCTGCCTTCCATATTTTTTATCTTATGAAATTCACCAAATAGAACTGCTTAGAGGGAGTGTTTTATACCTGTTGTGTATTTTCCTAGTGCTGCTCTTTCTTTCTATTTTATATACGTATGCATACAGAGAATGAGAGAGAGGTACCAGCTATAATAAATAAGAATTGATAAATATAGTAATACTTGACATCCAACGTATATAAAATGGTGACGTTAATTACAGACACCAGAGAAAAGTTTGATTGAAAGGGAATCTGTCAGCAGGTTTTTGCTACCTCTTCTGACAGCAGCATAATGTAGGCAAAGAGATCCTGAATCCAATGAGGTCTCACATAGATTAATGATTGAATCTGTTCTCACACAAAGAATTTAGATTTAGGAACACAGAAGAACTGAAATAGCTGCCACCATCCACACCAGGCTCAATAGAGATTGTACATGCACTGTGAGGTTTCAGTCACAGCAGGGGGCATGTTGGACTGCCATGTACTACACTCCCAGGCAGAAGTTATGTCGTTTATCCATGTTATGTAAATAAAAATTATAACCTGACATTAAATTTATCCATTGGTTGTATAAATTACTCTTTTGAAAGCTGAAACCCTCCGAAATTTGGTTTAGGTTAAGAAAATAAATTGGCATCAATGCTGAAATATTGATCATTTAATGAACACAGAATAGTCAGATTTTAGCAAGACAAACGTTTTGTTGCCTTGGTCATACAATGCACCCAATCCTAGTTTACATCCTCACCTGTGCTCAGTAAATGATTGGTTAATTAGAGGGTGTGTCTAAAAAGAAACCCAGCACCCCAGACCTTCACTTGAACTGCAACTTGAGCTCTGACAACATGCCAAAAATCCACCCTGCGACCAAAGTCTTGATTATCAAGAGGCAGAAGACCAGATCCACTGCAGAGGTGGCTGGCACCTTTAATGGTCTCAGCGTTAAGTACAAAGAATTTTAAAAGATTTGAAGAGACTGGAGATGTGTTTGACAAGCCCAGGTCTGGCAGACCCCACAAGACAACTGCTCAGGAGGAACGTTGTTTGGTTAAAAAGTCCAAAGCAAGCCCCTTTTCCACTGCAGCAGAGCTCCAACAGGCCTGGTCACCTCAAGTCCTTGTGTCAACTAGAACAGTTTGTAGGATTCTGTCTCCAAATGGCCTCCATGGTGCCCAGAAGCCAGCACTAAACAAAAGACGAATAAAAAACCATGTGGCATTTGCAAAGTCCCACAGCCTGCTAAACAGATTAAAGCTGGAAAAGTGGTAGAAGGTGAATTTCTCTGATGAATCTTCTGTAGAATTACACCACAGCCACCACAAATACTGCAGGAGACCTACTGGAGCCCGTATGGATCCAAAATACACCAAGAAAAAAGTTACATTTGGTGGTGGAAAGATCATGGTCTGGGGTTACATTTAGTATGGGGGTGTGCGAAACATTTGCAAGGTGGAAGGCAATATCAGTAGCCTAAAATGTCAAGAAGTATTAACAACCTCTTATATTCCAAATCGTAAAAGGGGTCAAATTTTGCAGCAGGATGGTGCTCCGTTATACATCCATCTCTACAACAAAGTTCTTCAAGACGAAAAAGATCAAGGTGCTCAAGAACTGGCCAGCCCAGTCACCAGACATGAACATCATTGAGCATGTTTGGGGTAAGGGTGCTTTCACACAGCGTTTTTCTGTGATCCGTGGCTGTCCGTTGTAAAACGGACAGCCATGGATCCGATTTGGTCCCCATGTTAGTCTATGGGCACGAATCACATCGGATTTGGCCTTATTGGCATCCGATTTTTGTCGGATCCGATTCTGGCCGATTTTTTGCTGTGCCCAAAATTGCAGCCTGCTGCGATTTTTGGCACAGCGGGTCAAATCGGACCGAATTGGATCTGACCTGATCCGCGCCAAATAACATGTAACATGGGGTCTATGGAGAGCGGGTCCGAGGAACAATCAGCATGCTCACTACACTAAAATCGCTCTGTGCAATCTAATTTCACTTCTGCAATGAATATTCATACATTGCAGAAGTGACATCTAGTGAAAAAAAACGGATAAAAATAAAAAAAACTTCATTCTCACCTGTCCCGCGATCCACCGATGCCTCCAGCGCTCTATGCTTCTAGGACCTGGCGTGACGTCACAGTGCAGTCACATGACCGGTTACCGCGGAAAACGGTCATGTGACTGTGATATCGCGCCAGGTCCTGTGGATCAGAAGAAGACAGCTGGAAGCGCCGCGGGAGTCGTGGATAGGTGGGAATAAAGATTTTTTTTATTTTTTAAGGTCTGGAAAGAGGGGGCGAAAGAGGGGGACAAAGAGGGGACATAGAGGGGTCAAAGAGAGGAGACAGAGGGGACAAAGAGGGGAGACAGAGGGGACAAAGAGGGAGCAGAGAGAGAAGGGGAGAAAGGTGACAGGAGGGAGAGAGGAGGGGGACGAGGTGACAGGAGGAGCAGGGAGAGGAGGAGAGAGGGAGAGGATCCAGACTGATGCTGCAAAATAACGGAATCGGATGCCTATTTGGCATCCGATTGCAGACATCAGTTTGGATCCGTTGCTGTCCGAGGGGTCCTGCAAAAAGTCTGATCCCCTCCGACAGCACAAAAACGCTGTGTGATTAACTGCCTGACGGCAGCAAAATTATTCATTCCAACACATTGGGGCACACCAAACATACCCACCATTCAACATTTATTTGAAAAGATGGATTCCTTATACAGATTAGCATTGACAGTGGCAACTGTATCGCACACCCAAAAATCATTCAAAGAAACGTGGTCTTCTTGGATTAATTTTAGGGAAAATGATGCGACCACAGGTTGACACCCGGTCCCTCTGACGATTGGGGCCGGCCTTCGTCGCATCCGACCTGATGAATACCCGGTTCGTTCATGTCTCCCCCCCCAACCCCTCCGATCCCCCCTCACCCCACCCCCTACTCTACCTACTCCTTCATGCTTCCTTTTTCTATTCTCTCTAACCTCTAGATTCTTTCTCTATCTCTCTTTCTCTCTCTATAAACTCTCTCGGTTTTAAAAAGAAGTGTGAAGTTGAATAGTTATAATTTGTTACAAATTAAGAGTTAATCCAAGAAATATACTCTGATGGTCCTGACCACTATGAGACTTTATGTACCATGAAAACACCCCGACGTCAATAAGATTATATAGATATCGTTAATCTCTCATTTAATTCCACGTTAATATCAAGTTAGGAGTGGTCATTAACATATAACTGACCACATTCCATATCGCGAGACTTAAACAGAGACAATTCTACATGTCTTATTTCTTGGCAACATAACTGTTCCATCTCTATTTCTACTTAATGTTATTTCGCATATTCTGTGATGTTCCATCCTTAACGAGTTGTTAACCTACTGTTTTATAATTCATGCAACATCTTAATAAAAAGATAATTGAAAAGAAAAGAAAAACGCTGTGTGAAAGCAGCCTAGGACGAAAGAGGAAGCTTGGAAAACAAAACCAAAGAATCTAGATGAACTCTGGAAGGCGTGTAAGACTGCATTCTTTGCTATTCCTGATGACTTCATTAATAAATTGTATGAATCATTGTTGAACCACATGGATGCAGTCCTTCAAGCTCATGGAAGTCACACAAAAAATTAAATATGACTCTAACAGCACAACTTCATTCACCAATGTTTTGTAACATATATTTGTATTTTAAGTTAATTTTTTGTTTGAAAATCACATTACTTTCTGTGGGTGACAAATCTTTTGTCTTGCCAAAATCTGACCATTCTGTGTTCATTAAATGATCAATACTTCAGCATTGATGCCAATTTATTTTCTTAACCTAAACCATATTTCGGAGGGTTTCAGCTTTCAAGAGAATAATTTATACAACCAATGGATTATAAGCTTTTATTTACATAACATGGATAAGCGACATAACTTCTGTCAGGGAGTGTAGACAAACCAGTCCTGTAATTGTAATCACAGGTAATAAAGCAATTGGTTTAAGTAAACAATAGCACACACACACACATACTGATAAGAGAAGCACAGATGCTTTATGTTTTTTAACTCTTACATGATGCTGTCTTCAATTTACATAGCGAAAACCTGCTGACAGATTTCCTTTAAATAATGTTATAGCATGGTTAAGTGCATAGTACCAACCAAAGTAAAAGGGCACGCCTAGTGTTCAGACAACCCGACACACATTTCACACAACATGCGTCATGAGGGGTAGCAATTCCTACAACTCTAGCACAACGTCTCCACATGCACTGTCTTTAAATTAACAGTAACATGATCGAATTCTACAGCACAAAAAAACAAGCATATCAGCCATCATTTAGGGGTTAAAATTTAATGAGAATATTTTTAGCTAACAATGATCTAGTAATAATATGTTATCGATCATATAATTTTCAGATTCAAAATATTAATCTGAGTAAGATCTATACTTTTCACAATAAGTTTATATTTATATTCCAGTGATTTGTGTTTCTTGCAAGATGAAGAGACAGATGGACTTTTAGGAATTCAAAATCTCACCCAAAATTACAACAAATATTTACGACCAAATTTCAATCGTAAGTAACAGTTTTTATTTATCCATTCAATCCATTATCCAAACAAGCAAAGAGTAAAGAATAATAAAACTTTGAAGAAAATTAAATATCTATAAAGCTTTTTAAATCTTATGAATTTTTTAACTCCACTTGTTTCCAGTCTGAGCAAATTCAGACTGACTCCTCTGGCTTAATATAATGTCTTCAGAAGAGAAAGAATTCAAACAACTCCTTAGGCACACAAATGCAGCACACCCAGCCTAACGGCAGGCGCTAATGGCTGTGTTTTCGGACCTAGTGGAATCCAACAAATGATCGGATGATACTTGGACCAATATTAGTCTATGGGGCCACTTACATGTCAAAATCAGAGCATGCCCAAGTTTAATCCGATATTCTGATCGCACTTGACCATGCAAGTCAATGATTGCGTGGAAATCATCAGACTGCACTCGGTTGACAATTTCTTCATACTGACAAAAAAGAGAAGATGGAGCAATTTTGTTCTCCATTTTCTCAGAGTGTGCTTCTATTCACTCATCCAAGACAATGGGATCACACTATGATCTAAAAAGAGTTTGAATAGAGTGTTATTTGCCTAATTCTCTAGAAGGAAAGAATCTACAATTGTCTGACCCTGGCCTAAAGCAAAAAGGGTTTTTAAGAAACCTGGCTTAGTAATAGCATTCTAAAGCCATGGAGCCACTGCATTGAAAACCTCGCTATGGGGAGTAAATGAACCTTAGTTTCTCTCATATATTTTTGGATTTCAGTCATAGAGGCGTGGCCAGCGGGGCTTCAGTATACAGTGAGGGTACCTTACACGTTGCAACATTGCATGCAATTTCACTTGCAACTTACTGGTTGCAGTGAAATCATGGACACATTGTTACATTTGTACACGGCAACAAAATGGAACAATGTGTCCATGATTTCACTGCAACCAGTAAGTTGCAAGTGAAATTGCATGCAATGTTGCAACGAGTAAAGTTACCCTGAGAAGCAGCTGTAACCAAGCTCCGGCAATGACTGACAGCCTGCTCATAACTAAAGCACTGCAGTGTCAATAGTTGCAACAAATATTGCACAAAATAGCACAGAACACTGCTAAAAAAGCAGTCAACCAGTCCACAGATTCACAAGCAGCAATACATCCTGTTTTTTTTAAGTCCATTTGTTTCCAAGCAACTTATTGAACAAGCCTCAAGACCGCTTTACACATCACGATATCGCAACACAACTACGATAAAAAGTAACGTGGTAGGGGTGTTGAAGTTGATATCGTTCCTGCGTTGTGTCGTGTAAATGGGCAACGCAACTCAAAAACAATGCAACTACGATATCGTTTTTGAATTGTGCAGGCTCTTCAACCGTGCAATATTGGCTAGGCGATGTGGCAGGATCGTGCTGTGTGACAGCGCATCTACAATTTGGAGCGCAACTTCCCCTATTGACTCCAATGTTAATTGGTCGTTCACTGAGTTGCTCAGACACAGTGCGAAAAAAGGGGCGTACGACATCATAGTTGCGTTGCCTGCCGATATCTCCCTGTGTAACATCTCCTATGCGATTTTGGACAAGTGCCAAAAACGTGCTCACTCCCATGAAATCATATGCAATATCGGAACGATATTGCGACGTGTAAAGCGGCCTTCATACTTAAGCACGTAATTTGCATTTATGTCAATGGCCAGTGGGCCACATGCAACTTTTGACCAGTGACAAAAAATACAATGCATTTTTGAAACATTTGCAACTCTTGTGGCAGGTGGTTGTAGGTTGCATTGCGACACCACAGGAGATCATTAAGTGCAATGTTGCAATGAAACATTGATTTGATTGTTGTATGATACCTTGGTGTGTAGCCTGATCCTAACAATGACAGATTGTCCTGAGAAAAAACAAAAAGCCCTTATGCAACTCAGCTAATAACATTTAAAAATAAGTTATGTAAAAGTATTACTCAATTTCAAAAATGTTGATGAAAATGTAACAATTTGTCTCAAGATATTGATATTGAAAATTACAATATGTTCCACCTCACCTCTAAAACCTCACAGAATACCTGTTTTTCTGTTTTTGTCTTAGATGGCACAGAATGTTAATAGTAAACCAAGCCAGATGAGCACAGCTCATTGACATTGTAAAGAACACTAGCCTAGCCACTATTGAAATTGATTACAATATCTTAAGCCTGATGTACATGAAGAGTACACAGCGTCCCACTTAGGTGAAAGCATCATAAACAACTTCTTTATTCTGCCATTGAAGCAATATTTCAACCCCTTATACAGTTGAAACAGGAAGGTTACATACACTATATAAAAAAGACACACATTCATGTTTTTCTAATTATCAGAAGGGAAAGACAAGAAAGGTTTTGGGCATATACGGGAGCAGCACCAAATAATGAAAAAAATCAATAGAGATAGATATAGAATATACAAAAGCTTTATTAACTACACACATATGGTTAAAAACATTTAAAAAAAGCATAGGGGCTCCCGAACAACAGACAGAATCATAATGGAACGCCAATGGCCGTAATAATACATGACCTGGCAATGGAGAGGCGACGCTAGACAGAGTATAACATACATGGGATGGCGATTGCCACATATCATATGTATAACATGCAAAAACCAAACACATGAAAGACCATATCAATGAGAGAATGGAAGCATATCAAAATATACATATAATGCACATGCAAGGAAAATCAAGAGTAGCCCTGGTGGGGGGTGGTGGTTGAAACACTGCACTCTAATTTGCTAACAGGATACAAATACCTATGTTAGAAAGCCACGATAATACACCAATATGGCAAGAGCATATATAAACCATAGTGAATTTACATGGTCACCTGTATAGCCAGTAACTCATAGCATGTGCAATGATATAAGCATATGTAACCCTAGTCAAAAGGAATAACAATATGGCCCAAAGACCCTAGACAAGGCCTAGATGTATACTCATCAGGGGAGTAGAAGCTGCATGTCGGCAGCATAACGCGTGGGGTCTGGGCACTCTCGGCATTCAGACAGCGCCAAACTCTGGCCATCCTTCTGATAACTGGACTTCAGACTGGTGACAATATGACTCCCCCTTTATCCGGATTCTTGTAGTATTATGCTGTACATTCCAGGTCCCAGCATTTCATGGGGACCTGATTTGGGAGTATTGGTGTAGCTCTATACTGTGGCCTCACTTGAATATATACATCTAGGCCTTGTCTAGGGTCTTTGGGCCATATTGTTATTCCTTTTGACTAGAGTTACATATACTTATATCATTGCACATGCTGTGAGTTACTGGCTTACAGGTGACCATGTAAATTCACTATGGTTTATATATGCTCTTGCTATATTAGTGTATTATTGTCGCTTTATGACATCGGTATTTGTATCCTGTTAGCAAATTAGAGTGCAGTGTTTCAACCACCACCCCCCAACAGGGCTACTCTTGATTTTCCTTGCATGTGCGAGATGAAGAGAGAGAGAATGAGAGAATACTTTAAGGCATTTTTATTACTTTCTGCAATGTTACAAGTTTACATACACTAAGATTACTATCCCTTTAAACAATTTTAAACAGCCCATGTGATGTTGTCATGTGCTTGGAAGTTTCCGATAGGTTTATTGGCAACATCTGTGTTAATTAGAGACACACCTGTGGATGTATTTTAATGCACAACTGAAACACACTGCTTCTTTGTGTAGCACCATGGGAAAGTGTAAAGAAATCAGTCATGAAATCAGGGAGAGAATTGTGGACTTGCACAAGTCTGGTTCATCTTTGGGTGCAATTTCCAGATACCTGAAGGTGCCTCATTCATCTGAACAAACAATTATATGCAAGTAGAAACAAGATGGAAATGTCCAGCTATTATACCACTCAGGAAGGAAAAGGTTCTGTGTCCCAGAGATGAATGTTCTTTGATCTGGCGTGTACATATCAACCAAGAACAAAAACGCAAGAACCTTGTGAAGATGATGGCATAAGTTGGTAAGATTGTGGTGTCACTCTCCGCAGTGAAATGAGTACTGTATGCTGAAGGCTATGGGACATAGGCAGAAAGGCCACTCTGTCAGGAAGACTTACTCCAAAAAAAAGCATAAAAATGTCACATTAATTTTTGAAAATGCACACTGAAACAAAGATCCTACATTTTAGAGACATAGCCTGTGGTCTGATGAAACTAAAATTGAACTGTGTGGCCATAATGACCATTGTTACGTTTAGAAAAAAAAGGGAGAAGCTTGGCGAAGCCTAAGAACACCATCCCAACTGTGAAGCATGGGGGTGGCAGTATCATGTTGCAGGTTTGTTTTGCTGCAGAAGTACTGGTGCACTACACAAAATAGATGGCATCACGAGGAAAGAAGATTATGTGGCAATACTGAAGCAACATCTCAAGACATCACCAGGAAGTTAAAGCTTGGGCGGAAATATGTCTTCCAAATGGGTAATGACTGAAAGCATACTGCCAAACTGGTTAAAAAGTGGCTTAAGGATAATAAAGTCAATATTTTGGAGTGGTCATCACAATGCCCTGATCTCAATCTTATTGAAAATTTATGGGCAAAGCGGAAATGGCAGGTGCGAGCAAGGTGACCTACAAACATGGCTCAGTTACACCAGTGTTGTCAGGAGGAATGACAAATTCCTACCAACTATTGTGAGACACTTGTGGAAGCATATCCAAAACATTTGACCCAAGTCATACAGTTTTAGGGCAATGAAACCAAATACTAATGAAATATATGTAAACTTTTGGCTTTGCAGAATGTAATAAAAAAAGCCTTAGAACATTCTCTCTCTCTCTCTCATTATTCTGGCATTTGGCAAATACAAATAGTTATGAAAGTCGTAAAACTGGAAAGTTTTATTCTGATTTCATGTTAGATAGTGAGAAAAACATGCATGTGGGTATTTTTATACAGTGTATATAAACTTCTGGTTTCAGCTATAAGTCTTTTTCATGCTTTTTTTTTCATGCTTGAAAAAGACCTGTTAGGGATCGAAATGTTGCTTCTATAGCAGAATAAAGAAGTGTATTCTGATGCTTTCACCTAAGTGCGACGATGTGTACTTTTACCTATGGTTTATTCAAAGTGAACTCATTGGACTTGATGTGCCGCCCTTCCTGGGGTTGTTGCCTGATTTTTAAAGAATCCTGATTAGAGTGCTGCAAACCTTTTATGCTCCTTGAGCATCATAATCCTGGACAATTTATTTTAAGGAATCCTGCCAGATGATTTATTTATCCAAATGGGCAGTATGTTGTAGATACTGGCTCTATCATTTTAGGTATGTAGAGTGCCTTGAAATATTTATACCCTCTGAACTTTTTCATATTTTTTTATATTATCCCCTCAAACGTTAATATAATTTATTAGGATATTTTGTGATATACCAAGACAAAGGGGAGGAATTATTTAGACAGGCTGGGGACCCACCCATTTGACTAATTTCCAGTGTGGCTGGGTCTCCGGCAGTTTTGAAGTATGTTTTTATCTGAAATACTGCACTGGAGTTCAGAAGTTCGGTATACTGTTCGACGATCTATTCAGCGAACATATGCCCATTTGGCGAAACGAACTGAACTCGAACTTTACAAGGTCGCTCATGTCTACTTTGAATTTCACGTATTTTTCATGGACTGTTTGTTTTGTAATTTAATTTTACTGGGATTATCAATTTTGATTGATTATGTCATCCATTTCTCACTTACTATATTTACATTTGTTTCTTCTACATGGGCATCATCCAATATGTTGTCCAACATTAGCTTCTTCACTCCACCTTAACCACGCCCTGTGTCTTTTGTGTTACATTACTATTCACATGACTTGACGTGCACCTTTTTGAAGCTGTATGATGGCCTTAAAATGGGGTAATCTGATTTAACCCATGTGTGCTGCAGTGACCTCATGCTACCTTATACTTGTTGATGCTTTGATGATATTAATGACTTAATGTGCTTTGGCTGTATGACCTGACATGGCCTTGTGAACTCAGATGCTATGATTATTGGACGTGACTTTGTACATTTTGGTCTAAGAAAGTCTGCAGAGGGGAAAACTGATGTAAAATGCAGAATATAAGACATATACCGTAATGGTCAGAAACATAAAATACACACAACAACTTTGGAAAGTTACGGTACTTAAAATGACAACTTTGTGTTACAAGTGATATTTTTATTACAATGAATGAGTAATTAACAACCATGAACATTTTTTTGTTCCTAACAGAAAAGCCTGTTAGGGTTGATGTGACTCTAGAAATTGCAAGCATTTCCTCTATTTCAGAAGACAACATGGTAAGCAAACAAATCTATAAGAAATGATTCAACTAAATAAGTCTGGTAAAAAACAAACTTTGCATTATGTATCGGAAAACTAATTTTCAAAGAAAACTTTTAGTTTAGGATCGCCAAAAGAATTTATGGCAATGAGTATTAAAGCTACATGGATACCTTGTGATTGATCTCTACTAACTCCTCCAGCAACATTAAATATTATAATAAAAATATTTAATCATTTATATATTGCTATTAATTCCATAGCACTTTACATACATCATTATCACATTGTGGCTCACAATCTAAACATCCTATCAGTATGTCTTTGGAGTGTGGTGGGAAACCGGAGTGCCCAAAGGAAACCCATTCAAACACGGGGAGAAAATACAAACGCCTTGCAGATGTTGTCCTTGGTGGGAATTGAACCCAGGACCCCAGTGCTGCAAGACTGCAGTGCTAATCCCAAATCCATGTTAAAGGGAACCTATCACCCTGGGGCAACAAACTTTTGGAACAGCTGCTGTGATATTCTAAAAGTAGTTTTCTGACACTTGTTTATTAAAAATTGGGTCTAGCTTGGTATTTAAAAAAAAAAAAAAAATCACATTTGTTTATCCTCTTTTGCTCTGCTGTACTGCTGCCTTAATTAATCTCCATTTTCTTTGTCTCTCTTTTTGATGCTGATGATCCATAAGTGCTGCAGTATTTAAAAGGGGGCAAACCAGCACTTCACTGTAGAGCAGTATTCCCCAACACCAGTCCTCAAGAGCCACCAACAATTCATGTTTTCAGGATTTCCTTAGTATTGCACAGGTGTTGGAATTATTACTTGGGTAGGTCAATAAGTTATCACCTGGGCAAAACTGAGGAAATCCTGAAAACATGACCTGTTGGTACCTCTTTAAGGGTGGAGTTGGGGAAAACTGCTGTAGAGAATCTACAACTCACATGGGCTTCCGGAGACTGACGTGGCATAATTCATTCCATTTTGGCGGTCATAAGTATATCCTAGTATTCACCATTTTACCTTTATACAAAGGATTAACTTTCATTGAAAAGAATCTACAGACAAGCTGATTACTGGTTAAAGAAAGAGGAGTAAGGCTAGCCTGATCAGAGCTAGAGCCAGGTAGAATAACAATATATAACAAATACCACAATTTTCCAGGGACCAAAGACTTAGGAGAAAAAGAATAGTCTAAAAAGGCATTCATGGGATTATTGCACAGTGTAATCAAAGTATAGAAGCTGGGGGGGTGTGTCCTAGCTGCACATGGCGCCGGACGCATAGGAAGGAGCTCCTCACATACCACCGGCTATAGCGACTTCCTAACAGCCAGCACAGCGGCGGTTTTATCCCCTACCTGAAGGAGAACCCCTGTGGAAGCAGACGGGATGCCGAGAGCCCGGTCCCGGAGACCCCCTGGTGACAGTGACAGTAAGCTTACCGATTACTTTGAGGCTGAGAGCCGGCGATCCTCCCCTGCTAAAATGGCGGCCGCGTCTTCTCCCCAGCAAGCTTCCTCCCGCTCTTCCCGCTCTCCACGCACACAGGAGCTGTGGGGGGAAGGAGGGGATGAGCGGACCCCTGTAACCCTGGGGCCACTGAGGACCCTCCTGGGAGAACTGCGCTCCTCCATAATGGAGGATATGAGGGCGCTCATGGGATCCCTCAGGGAGGATGTGGGAGCTCTCACAGAAAGGACATCTCATCTGGAGACTAAGTTTGGGGACTTTGCGGCTGCCCATAACGGCTTATCAGATAGCCATGCTGCCTTAGACACTGAAGTGGGGTCCATCTCAACCAAAATATGTCACCTAGAAGACCAATTAAGAAAACATGACATTAAAATCAGAGGTCTCCCAGAAGTGGGAGGAGAGGAAGACCCTCATAAAACAGCAATGGACTTTCTTGTGGCTATACTACCTGACTCCCCAGAATCTGACCTGGAGATAGAAAAAGCCTTCCGGATCCCTAAACACCCAAAATTACCTGCAGAGGTACCCAGAGACTTGCTGGTGGGGTTGCTGAGGGGAGGCATACGTGACTGGGTGCTGCGCAGACTGAGAGCTGGATCTGCTCTACCAGAGAAATACAGGGGAGTCACTGTATATCAGGATCTTTGTCCGGGTACCCTCTCCAGACGTCGCGAATTCGCATCAAGCTGCAAGATCTTGAGGGAAAAGGATATCTACTACAGCTGGGGATCCCCGGAGGCCCTTAACTTCAAATTTCAAGGAAAGCGTTACTCCTTCCCCTCCCCCACTCGACTGCGCAAAACCCTAAAAGGATGGCGTCTCCTCTCTCCAGGATCTAGCTCCCCTCAGATGGCTGACCAGGACGGGGGAGCGGAGGCTCCTCAGGAAATCGGGGTGATACATGAACAATTAATATCCAGCGGCAAGTCGGTGGTGTAGGATTTGCTCCCTTGTTATTGTTGCTTCCTCTAGTTGAAGCTCCGGTCTACTCGGTTAGGCCGGTACGGAGTTCCTTGGGATCAGGATCTGGCTGGGCGCTCGCGCAGTGATCTGAGCCGGGTCCTCGCAAGGTTCTCCGTTTTCCCCCCAATCTGCCCAGTCTGCCTATTTTCATCTGGGCTTCATTGTTTACATTTCTGTGTGTAATTGTATTTGTTGTAAGAAAAAAAAAAACAGTTCTCTTTCTCAACCCCTTTCCTCTTCACACATTTTAAATCTTTCCCCCCTTCTCTATACTTCTCTTTCTCTTCCCCTTCCTCCCTCTCTTTTTTAGTTAACTCTTGCCCACAGCCCTTCCTGACTCCCTTCCCACTCCTCGTATCCCTGAGCTGATTGTTGGTAGGGCGCCTGTCGCCATGGGTCCCCCATCATTCCGAATTCTGTCTCTGAATGTCAAAGGGCTGAATTCACCTGCAAAGCGATCCTTTCTTTGGAGGGAGGCGAGAACAGCCTCCGCTGAACTCATATGCATACAGGAAACTCATCTCCTAAAAGGGGACAACCACAGAATAGGTGGACATGATTTTCCCCATATTTTTCATGCTAATCACCCAGACAAAAAAAAGGCAGGAGTGTCTATCTTAGTGAAACAAACCCTTCACTTTCAGATGCAGGAGGTGATATCGGACCCTGCGGGTCGATACCTCATGTTGGTTTGTGAAATAGCTGGCTCCTTACATACAATTGTAAACATTTACGCCCCGAATTCGGGACAAATTAAATTTCTCAGGTCAGTGTTCGGAAAACTCCGCACAGTCGTGAAAGGCAAGTTAATCATCTGTGGCGATTTTAATATGGTTGTGAACGGGCGTCTGGACTCCTCCTCTACTGTTCCCAGGAGAGGTGGCTCCCTGGACTACTTAGTGAGGGAGTTTCACCTGCATGATATTTGGAGGTACCATCACGCGGAGGAGAGGGATTATTCCTTCTTCTCCAGCGTGCATGGTACTTACTCCAGAATTGACCTGTTTCTGGTCAATGATGTGGCTCTTGAGACCTGTTTGGCCTCAGAGATTGGAGTCATTAGCTGGTCTGATCATGCTCCGGTCACCTTGGAGCTTGGCCTGGGTCATGGAGGAGGAGCGCAACGTCGATGGCGCCTCAGACCGGGTCTCATTGTGAGCCCTGAAGTGCGCAATGATATCGAGAACAAGATTCAAGAATACTTTGCTCTCAATGACAACCAAGGGGTTCCAGATGACTCATTATGGTACGCACATAAGGCCGTTTTGAGGGGCCTACTTTTGCAAAAAGCAGCGATTGAAAAAAAAAATAGAGACCGTCTTAGACGGGAATGGCTAGATGAGATTCGAAAACTTGAAAATATTAATAAGATCTCACCATGTGCCTCCCTTCTTTCCCGAATCCTGACCTTGAGAACTAATCTGAGAGCTTTACTACTCAGGCAACATGAAATCGGCCTGCGGAAAATGAAAACCAGGTATTATGCAGCGGGGTAAGCAGGTAAGCTCTTGGCCAATAGACTCAAAAAAAGAAATTTTAAAACAATGACGGTCTCCATGAGGGACGGAAAGGGAAAAATAGTATGTGACCCAACTAAAATTGTAGAAGTCTTTGCATCTTATTACGAAAACTTGTATAATTTGAAAAAGGATGTGACAACTCCTCAGCCTACTCTAGACGGCATAAGGTCATTCCTGGGGGACCTCTGTCTTCCTAAGGTGTCTCCAGAGGTCCTGCAAAATCTAAACAGACCCTTTACACAATTGGAAATTAAGAATGTAATCTCAACATTGAAAGATAACTCTGCTCCTGGCCCGGATGGGTTTATAAATGAGTATTACAGATCCTTTGCGGGGTCTCTGGAGCCTTACCTTCTCCGTCTATTTAACGTTTGGCAATTAAGGGGCTCAATCCCGGGGGAAGCTCTGGAGGCTACCATAACAACAATCCCTAAACCAGGCAAAACCCCAGACCTTCCTGAAAATTACCGCCCCATTTCTCTCCTGAATACAGACATCAAAATTTTTCAAAACTGCTGGCGACTAGATTAGGAGAAGTAATCCCTTCCCTTGTCCACCCTGACCAGGTGGGATTTGTGCAGGGGAGGGAGGCCCGGGACGGTACGAGAAGGATGCTAGACTTGATAGAGGTGGTGGAGAGGAAGGGAGCCCCCGGCGTCTTCCTGTCTTTGGACGCAGAGAAAGCGTTTGATAGGGTACACTGGGGGTACCTCCGGGAGGTCCTCTCCGCCTTTGGTTTTTCAGGCCCTATCGTGTCCGCAGTCCTTAGTCTGTATACTCACCCTTGCGCTAGGGTGTTTTCTACAGGTGTCCTGTCTCGGGCATTCCTAATCACAAATGGTACGCGGCAGGGCTGCCCTCTCTCCCCCTCGATCTTCGCCCTCATGATGGAGCCACTGGCGGTCTCCCTTCGTAAAGATGATTCGATTGAGGGGATATCAGTCGGGGGGGAGAGACATGTGGTAGGCCTGTACGCTGATGATGTAATCATCTCCACCTTGAGCCCCACTTCCTCCCTCCCGGGGATAGTGGGAGCACTCAACAAATTTGCTGAAATTTCTTACTACAAATTAAACACGAACAAATCTATGGTCCTCCCTGTCCATGTTCCTGTGGAGGAGGGGGCCCGTCTTAAGAAGATCTACCCCTTTGAGTGGTGCCCTTTGGGTATTCCTTACTTGGGAGTTTTCCTCTGCCCCTCGGGACAGATTGCCGCCCAGAATATCCGCAAATTGATGGATGGCCTCCATCGGGCTCTCGAGGCGTTCCCCCTTACCTCCATGACGTGGATAGCCAGGATTCAGGCAGTGAGAATGCTTTGGCTCCCGAAGATAATTTATATCTTTCGATGCCTCCCGATCAGGTACCCAATGGGACTGATCTCAAAATTGCAATCCTTAATCAACAAATTCGTATGGGCAGGTAAGCCAGCCAGAGTGGGGAAAGCGATTATGTACTTAAAACTCCACAAGGGAGGTATGGGAATTCCCGATGTATTGTCCTATCTTAAAGCAATCATATTGGAGGGGGCGAGGTCCTGGTGGAGGGAGGAGGTTTGTGATGGTTGGTGTCAGATAGAAAGGGCGGAATCCTTGGGAGACTCTCTGAAATTGCTTTTGGTAGCAGAATCCCTTGGCGAGCTGCCCCGTTGTGACATGCTGCTCACAGTCAGGGCCCTGTTGGGTCTCTGGGGAGCTTCGCGGGGAGTTGGACTAAGCTGCCTGTTTCGGAGGTGTCTCTGGAGGCCTTCCGCCTGCATATCCCCTCGCTGAACCTCTCTGGTTGGATGAAAGGGGGAGTTGGTCTTCTGGGCGACCTCTGTGAGGGGGGTCACCTGTTGTCATTTAAAGACTTTCTCGTCAAGTACCCTTCCATGGGTAATACCTTTTTTCAATATGGCCAGGTGACTCACTTCCTTCGTTCTAAGACTTGTCGGAGAGACCTCAAAACACCTGAGATCTCCCCCTTGCGCCGTTTTGTGGGGTCTGACCCTAAAGCTATGAAAGGTATCCCCCTCCTATACGGAGAACTTCTGGAAATTTCAACCCCTACTAAGCTTGGTTATATGGGAAAGTGGGAAAGGACTTAGATTTTAAAGCAGAACCTGAGGAGTGGGAGGGAGCGGTTAATAGTGTAGTCAAAGCTTCCAACTGCATTAACCATGTGGAGCTTCTCAAGAAAATTCACCTAAGATGGCATATCTCTCCAGAAAAGTTAGCAAAGTTTACCGACGGAGGATCCTCCCTATGTTGGAGAAACTGTGGTAAGAGGGGAGATCTGGCCCATATGTGGTGGGCTTGCCCACGGTTGTCGCCGTTTTGGCTCACGGTCTCGAGCCTGCTGGAATCCCTCACGGGGATTCAGTCGCTCCTGACGCCTCAGCTGGCAGTCCTCCACTTGGGGATAGAGGGCCTCCCTCTGGTTCTTAGACATCTCATTACATATGTATTGACAGCTGCGAGAAGCTGTGTAGCTGCCAAATGGAAGGCTGAATCTCCTCCCTCCATGTCGCATCTGACAGACAAACTAAATTCTATCTTCTGCTTTGAATATTATTTGGCCATGGACGGACCCTCAAGAAGATACGTAGCTGAAGCCTGGGATATCTGGGCTAGCCATCCTTTAGCAATTCAGGTTCCCTTCTGATTTTTGAATCTAGAAGAGGAACTTAGGCAAGCTAGCTCTAAACGGTACGGATTCTCAGCTCAGGGATCCTCCCCAACCTCCCCTTCCCCACTTCCCCCTTTTAGCCCTCCATGTAGCATTTTTTCTTTATATATAACTATCTCCCTTCTCTCAGGCCCCTCCCCATATCCCTCTGGTTCTCCCCTCTCACCTGGGTTCATCTAGTTCAGTCCTGCCCGTGTCTCTCCCCCTCTAATTCTCTTATCTACTCCTCCCCCTATAAGGTCCTCTAAATTCTTCTAAATATATCAGACACACATTGTTTGCACGGCAGAATTATGGTTGGAGATCTGGAATTGGATAACGGTTTTATAAGTTTCTGAGACTGTTTGGCTCTCTATCGCCCCCTAGGGGGTTTCCTACTGAATATAATGTATGAGTATATAAGCCTATTCTCATCTCTCCGAACCATCCCTTTGGACAATATACCATTCATCGTGGATAGACTGGACCTAAGTATTAACCTGAATTTTATTTTTTTATTTTTTTTTTTTTCTCCTCTTCCTTCCCCCTTCCTTCCTCCCTCCAACCTGTTCCCCCCTATCCTGGCCCATTTGGTGTATTCATTGGGTCCTCCCTTGTTGTTACCATTGTTGTTTGTAAATCTGTGATGAAAATTTAATAACGATAAAAATTATTGATGACAAAAAAGTATAGAAGCTGGATCAGAACGCTATATTCAATACAATAATAAGAAAACCTGAGCAATGCAATAACTATCAAGAGACAGGAGCAAATATAGGGTTTTAAATGGGAAACATGCACCAATTTGACTTTCTATTTCAACTTGTCATTGTCCTCTTTGGCCCACAATTATTGACCTTTATTAACAAAGTCAAACCATTCCTCTGAGACTGCCTTAACCAAAGTTACAATAGACTTTCTAACCGCCGAAGCTGACAAAACCTACGATTTCTAGACCTGTCCTCTGACATGGGCACAGTGGCAACTGCTACAGCTCCTATCTTCATTTGAGATGTGCTACTTTTTCAGACTGATATTGGAAACATAACAACATAGGTATTGCTATATGATATTATTAATCTCTTAACACAGAATCACATACATGTACATCAGGGAGATCCAGCACCTTCACACATTCCATCATACACGTACGTGATTGCAAAAAACTGTCAATGCAAAATCACAAGGTGACAGCTTAATACAATCTTCTGTCCCGGACACCAGAGGCATGCACTTAGTAGTGATGGAGTAGGGTTGGGCGAACCTGAACTGTAAAGTTCGGGGGCTATAGTGCCTAGTGTTTGGGCACAGACCTGAACACAGACTTCCCTGGGAAGTCCAAAATACAGTTTGAGTTTGCTGTGGGGGAACTGTGAAAAGAAAGAAGATGGTGATTAAACATAAGTATCATACTTACCAATGTCCGGCCATTTGTACTTCCGGGACCGCTCATTAAAGCGAACCTGTCACCCCCCCGGACATCAAAAGCTAAAATAGCCACCTTCTGCAGCACTAAGGCTGCATTCAGAGAAGGTGGCTATAGCCTTTTGATGCCCTTTATACTATGAAATATGCAGTTAGATAAATGCTCACACTTCTGAAGACCAAAGACCGGGAGGCGGGGTTTCACGCTCCTCTGACCCGCCCCCTCTTGTCCATCGTGGTGCTCGCCTGCTGCTGCCTCCCCTGACTGTGTAAAATGAAAGCGCGTCTCCGTTCTCCTGTATGGAGCCACGCATGCGCTGTGCGTGCTGCCCGACGACTTCCTGGACACCGGGCGCACAGCACATGCGTGGCGCCGTGCAGGAGAATGGAGGCGCGCGTTCATTTTACACAGTCAGGGGAGGCAGCAGCAGGCGAGCACCATGATGGACAAGAGGGGGCGGGTCGGAGGAGCGTGAAACCCCGCCTCCCGGTCTTTGGTCTTCAGAAGTGTGAGCATTTACCTAACTGCATATTTCATAGTATAAAGGGCATCAAAAGGCTATAGCCACCTTCTCTGAATGCAGCCTTAGTGCTGCAGAAGGTGGCTATTTTAGCTTTTGATGCCCGGGGGGGTGACAGGTTCGCTTTAACTTCCTCGGTATTCACTGATGCTGACACAGAGAGTGGGCATCTGTAATTGTCTGTTGGAGTAACCTGGAACTTCTAGCATGGTAGATCTAGAATGTATGGGATGTTTTCAGATTACTCCAACAGCCAAATCACAGATGCCTATTGTCTGTAACAGCGTCTGTGATTGGCCAAGGGCGATACGCCTGTTTGGAACTGGATTTCACACTAAGCATGCCCAATGCCTCTCCCAACACCTTCCTATTAGGCGAGTCCTATGTAAAGTTTCAACTTTCCGATGGATCAGGCAAAAAAACAGATGCAACTGTACGCAACCGCAGTGGTTTCTTGCTTGATCTGACCCTCGAATTAGGCAAAATACTGCTGTGGTTGCACAAACAAACCCAGATGCGATCAGACACATTTTCAGTCTGATTACACCTGAACGTAAGTATGAAACCAGCCTTATAGTCCTCATGTATGGCATTACTAAAAAACTGAGTTGGATCATGAGTTAATACAAATGCAGAGTTGGAAGCATGTCAATAATAGCCACTAGACAGACAATACCTACGAAGAAACCTTTATGAAAAAATACCTTGCCATAAATAAATAAGTTAAAAAAAAGTGCTAATAAATAACAGGGCACTTCATGAATACATTTTTGATCAAAAAGGTAAGAAGCCATTTCACCACGTCAAAATGTACCCATAGGCTGAGGTCACACATAGAAATCCGTTTTTGGAAGTGATTTCCAAGACAAATCCGTTTTTTTTTTTTGGGGGGGGCTTTTTGAGCCTCCTGCACCCCTGAACGTTTTTTGACTTAGTCATTTTTTGACCAAAATTCAAAAAAAAACGGATCCGTTTTTTTAAGGCACACAAAAAAAACAGATCCGTTTTTCCATAGGGCCCATGTTAAAAAATTTTTTTTTCTTTAAAAACGTACCCCAAAAACGTACCTAACAATGTTGTTAGGTGCAGAAAAAACAGCTAATCCGTTTTTCTATCAGTTTTTGGACTTAGAAAAAAAAAATGCCAAAAATGAAGCCAAAAACGGGCCAAGGGCTTATGTGTGACCCCAGCCATACCGGGATAGTATCTATCTTGTTCTGATTAAAACTTTTCTGTGTGTCAAACCTGATCTCAATGTGAAGAGTGGTAAAGACTCACCTGGTTCCAGAATGGAAACACCCTGCAATGGGAGACAAAATTAATGTTCAGCTCAGTTAAGGAGGGGCCACACCCTTATCCTTGCACTAATAACAAGGGACTTAAAAAACAAAAAAAAATGAGCTGGAACAAGAGTTATTACACATGCAGAGTTGGAAGCATGTTAATAATAGACATTAGACAGACACAACCTATGAAGAAACCTGTATGAAAAAATCCCTTGCCATAAATTACTAAGTAAAAAGCAAGTGCAAATAATTAACAGGATACTTGGTGAGTACATTTTTGATCAAAAAGGTCAGAAGCCATCCACCCATGTCAAGGTGTACCCATACTAAGACAGTGTGACTCTTTAACGAGCCTTGCAATATGACAATTACCTCATGGTGGGTTTACACGCATCAATATCGTTGCGATATCGCAACTCAATGGCGCGGGAGCGCGCAATTAGTGCACGTTTCTCCCGCATCGCATTGGATGTTTACACGCTGCGATATCGGAATACAACGTCCGTGCGATGTCTACGCCCCCCAACCCAGGAACGATCCTTTAACATGGGAGTGAATGGGTGACGTTTCAAATCGCATCGTAGTTGTGCGTTTACACAGCAGGATCCGACTTCAATCTCCCTTCAATATCGGGGCATTGAATAGCACGCTCATTCAATCCCCGATATCGCATTGACATCGTTCCTGCATCGTATTGGACGTTCACACCATACAACGCAGGAACGATCTCGGGTCCAACGATCGAACCACGTGACTTTTCATTGAAATTGTACTACGATATCGCAACGTGTAAACCCGCCATTAGACTCTGTCTTAGCCTCTTATACAGCCAGACCAGATCCCATACTTTGCACTGACAAGGTGCAATCAACCCAAAACGCAGATTGGGGTTCTGATCTGGCATAAATCCTAAAGGTACAATTACTTGGTACGAGATCATGAATTATATTGCTGAAATGTCACGGGTTTGGAGTCGTTCAAGCGACATCGTTAGGATATCATTTCGTGTAACACCGAGATACGACTACAATAAATCGTTGGATTGTTGATCGCAGATTTGAGAACATGTTCTCAAATCAGACGATCTACGAACAGCCAACCTGCTGCATCATTGTGTGTGACACCGCGATAACTATGTCGTTCATGACTTCGCCCATTCACATCAGTGAACGAGTATTGTTCGCTGGGTTGTGCGAATGATACTTGCTCACTACATCGTTGGTGCGTCGTCCACGATATCTAGACGTGTGACATCTCACCAACGATGTCAAAAAGATGTCCTAACGACCACGCGTTCATGAGATTGTTAGTGATATTGTTTCAACATTGCAGCGTGTAACGGTACCTTACGTTATTCTGAAAGGCTTGTTAAAGAGTTAATTTTGACTTTTAGAATTGCTACTTTCAATAGATGGCACTAGAGTTCATCTACTTCCTCCCTGAAGAGACAATTTGCGTATTTTCCAGAGGAGCATTGCGACTATAAGGGTGGAAACACACTACCCTACTTACATTCGAGTCTCTCGGACGAGACTTGGATAGTGACCCTGAACGGCCTCTCCGTGTCTGGACAGGAGTGTCAGCTGCTTGTGTTTCTGCGCAGCATCACACTCCCAGAGGGAGAGGCCGTTCAGGGTCACTGATCCGAGTCTCGTCCGAGAGACTCGAATGTAAGTAGGGTAGTGTGTTTCCACCCTAATGGCGGGTTTACACGTTGCGATATCGGAGTCCGATTTCAATGAAAAGTCACGTGGTTCGATCGTTGGAGCCGATATCGTTCCTGCGTTGTATGGTGTGAACGTCCAATACGATGCAGGAACGATGTCAATGCGACATCGGGGATTGAATGAGCGTGCTATTCAATGCTCCGATATTGAATGGAGATTGGAGCCGGATCGTGCTGTGTGACAGCCCAACTACGATGCGATGTTCAACGTCACCCATTCACTCCCATGTTAAATGGTCGTTCCTGGGTTGGGGGGCGTAGACATCGCACAGACGTTGTATTCCGATATCGCAGCGTGTAAATCTCCGATGCGATGCGGGAGAAACGTGCACTAAATGCGCGCTCCCGCGCCATTGAGTTGCGATATCGCAACGATATTGAAACGTGTAAACCCACCCTAAGTCTTCTCACTGCTGGCAGGCAGGATTAATCTCCACAAGGAGAAAAACTATTCCCTTAGAATACATTTTTTAAAGTAACTTTTTCTCTTCTTTAGTCAAGGACTTCACGGCAACATGTGTCATGAGACATTGAAATTGTGGTGTCTAATATCCAATGATTTCTGATTGTGTCACATTGCAAGCTATGACCTACAACAAATATCGAACAGTTAGAAATGTTAACAAATGTGTTTGTTCTATCACTGGTCACAAGGCGCACACAAATCTCCTTTAATACAAGTCTAGACTGCCACTTTCTGTGATTACGCCGCTTTTGCAGTGAAATCTCAGGTCTAAAATTGTCAAACGACAACGAGTTGAGGACAAGTTTCAGAAATATTTGTTCTTGTGCAGCCTGTCTGAGGGTTGATGTCCTGCGTCACATTATCTATGACTCTTGATTGTGATCCTCACATACCAGGAGAGGCAGCTGTAGGCTCCAAGGTTTGCAATGTAGCCCTTTTGTGATTATTTTCATTCTCACCTGCCCACATTCTCAGCTAAAACAACAGCAATACCTTTGTAATCATTGGTATGTGAGTTCTTGCTTTTCTGCAAGATGAGCTGGAATATTGTATGTGCCATGTCTCGGCACACATAGATGAAAATAAAAACTAATGCACTCATGCTATTTGCCAATCGCCATAAATTTATTATCAATATTATCAAGTTATATCATAAATAATATATTCATAGCATTGCATGGATTGATGGGTATTTGGTATTTACTTGTTTGTGACATTACCTTAAAAAATAAAATAAAAAAAAATAACATTACAAAATGTTTTTAATGTTTTTTAACCATATGGAATAAAAATCTCTGACCTATACTTTTCTGCTTTTTGTTGCCTACAATGTACTGGCATATTTTAATACAGTATTTCTGTATAAATTGGCAGATTACATATCACGTGTTGACTGCTTTGCAGTTCATGTGAAATGCTGCTGTAGATATATCTATGGAAATGTTTTTTGGCACATCCAAAGTTAATGCTAGAAGTTGCTGTTATGTGTGGCTCTCTTGTCAGCTGATGTGATTGTCCACAACTTCAGCCTTTAAGTAGTTCCACTTCCTACCACTAGGTGTCGCTGATATAGTTTATTCTCTACAAGCACCCTGTGCAGTGAAGACATTTGTGTTGGTGCTTCCTGCTGCTTCATTCCCTATAGAAGTTGCTGTGTCCTGATCTGTTGGTTGAGGGGAGGGCTCTTAGTCTAGGACTATCCAGAGCATAGGGCAAGGGTGGCGACCCAGACCTTCTCAACTTCAGAGGTACCTCTGGGAGTAGGGTAACTAGGGACCCAAGTCTAAGGGTCAGACTAGCTCCCCTGATCACCTTTAGCCCATGTTATCATCCTGCTTCCAGATTCCCTTACCGCTATACCATCCCTTGTGACATTACATCTGTAAAGAAAAATACTTTTTTTTAAGGTAAATACTTTACTTTTAGGTAGAAAAAATATTCTCATGCTGTTAGGTCTCATCTGGTGAGGTGGATCCCAGAAATGTTATTGAGCAGCACATGATGAGCAAGTATAATGCAGCAAGGAAAGAAGGCAATGGAATTGAAGCTGTTGTAGAAGAAAGGCAAGAAGCCAAAAAATGCAGGAATTATGGGATCAAATGAGGCCAAACTGAGATTATGACAACAGGTGTACCAAAATTGTAAATCGCATAGAAACAGAGGAGAATTAATGGTTAGGAACGTGTGTAGCAGGGCTGAATTGTTCAATGATATAGACTTTGCGATATAGCAGAGCTGAGTTTGTCTCAGAATCCAGTGCAAAGCTGGAGTGTAATAGTAGCATATATGTCTCCCTATCCTGTGCCCCATCCCACATCCTGGTATATATGGCTCCCAAACTAGATCCCATCCTGGTATATATGTTCTCCACCCTAGGCCTCATCTTGGTATATATGTCCCCCTACCTTGACCACTTACTGTAACACTTACTATTATATATGACCCTATCCTGGTATATGTTACCCTTCCTGGTATATTTGTTCCCCATCTGGTATATATTTTTCCCAACCTGGGCTCCTTCCAGGTATTTATGCCCCCTATCCGAATATACAGTTGGTACTGAAAGTATTCAGACCCCTTTCAATTTTTCACTATTTGTTTCATTGCAGTCATTTGGTAAATTCAAAAAAGTTCAAAACAGAAATGTAGATATTTGTGAAAAATTATTCTAAAGGAAAAATTGAAAGAGGTCTGAATACTTTCCGTAACCACTGTATATATCCCAACTCCTGGAATATAGGTCCCTTATTCTTGGACCCATCCTGGAATATATATTACCCTTCCTGGTATATATGTCACCCATACTGGTATATATGTCCCTTATCCTGGTATATATTTTCCCTATCTTGAGCCCATCCTGGTATATATATTCCAAATCCTGATAAATAAGTCCCCAATCATGGTACATATGTCTCTCATCCTGAACACCATTCTGGTATATATGTCCCCCTTCCTGGTACATGCACCCCCCATCCTGGTATATACTGTGCCCCATCCTGGGCCCATCCTAGTATGTACTGTATGTCGACCATCCCAGTATAAATGTCTTCCTTCCTGGAACCCATCCTGGTAAACATGTCCACCATCCTGGTATATATTCCCTCATCCTGGGCCCCTTATATATCCTGGGCCTGGGTATATATATATATGTTCAAATCCTGGTATATATCCCTCATCCATGTATATACAGTTAGGGCCAGAAATATTTGGACAGTGACACAAGTTTTGTTATTTTAGCTGTTTACAAAAACATGTTCAGAAATACAATTATATATATAATATGGGCTGAAAGTGCACACTCCCAGCTGCAATATGAGAGTTTCCACATCCAAATCGGAGAAAGGGTTTAGGAATCATAGCTCTGTAATGCATAGCCTCCTCTTTTTTCAAGGGACCAAAAGTAATTGGACAATGGACTCTAAGGGCTGCAATTAACTCTGAAGGCGTCTCCCTCGTTAACCTGTAATCAATGATGTAGTTAAAAGGTCAGGGGTGGATTCCAGGTGTGTGGTTTTGCATTTGGAAGCTGTTGCTGTGACCAGACAACATGCGGTCAAAGGAACTCTCAATTGAGGTGAAGCAGAACATCCGGAGGCTGAAAAAAAGGAAAAAATACATCAGAGAGATAGCAGACATGCTTGGAGTAGCAAAATCAACAGTTGGGTACATTCTGAGAAAAAAGGAATTGACTGGTGAACTTGGGAACTCTAAAAGGCCTGGGCGTCCACGGATGACAACAGTGGTGGATGATCGCTGCATACTTTATTTGGTGAAGAAGAACCCGTTCACAACATCAACTGAAGTCCAGAACACTCTCAGTGAAGTAGGTGTATCTGTCTCTAAGTCAACAGTAAAGAGAAGACTCCATGACAGTAAATACAAAGGGTTCACATCTAGATGCAAACCATTCATCAATTCCAAAAATAGACAGGCCAGAGTTAAATTTGCTGAAAAACACCTCAAGAAGCCAGCTCAGTTCTGGAAAAGTATTCTATGGACAGATGAGACAAAGATCAACCTTTACCAGAATGATGGGAACGGCACATGATCCAAGGCACACCACATCCTCTGTAAAACATGGTGGAGGCAACGTGAATGCATGGGAATGCATGGCTTTCAATGGCACTGGGTCACTTGTGTTTATTGATGACATAACAGCAGACAAGAGTAGCCGGATGAATTCTGAAGTGTACCGGGATATACTTTCAGCCCAGATTCAGCCAAATGCTGCAAAGTTGATTGGACGGCGCTTCATAGTACAGATGGACAATGACCCCAAGCATACAGCCAAAGCTACCCAGGAGTTCATGAGTGCAAAAAAGTGGAACATTCGGCAATGGCCAAGTCAATCACCAGATCTTAACCCAATTGAGCATGCATTTCACTTGCTCAAATCCAGACTTAAGAAGGAAAGACCCACAAACAAGCAAGACCTGAAGGCTGCGGCTGTAAAGGCCTGGCAAAGCATTAAGAAGGAGGAAACCCAGCGTTTGGTGATGTCCATGGGTTCCAGACTTAAGGCAGTGATTGCCTCCAAAGGATTTGCAACAAAATATTGTCAATAAAAATATTTTGTTTGGGTTATGTTTATTTGTCCAATTACTTTTGACCTCCTAAAATGTGGAGTGTTTGTAAAGAAATGTGTACAATTCCTACATTTTCTATCAGATATTTTTGTTCAACCCTTCAAATTAAACGTTACAATCTGCACTTGAATTCTCTTGTAGAGGTTTCATTTCAAATCCAATGTGGTGGCATGCAGAGCCCAACTCGCGAAAAGTGTGTCACTGTCCAAATATTTCTGGCCCTAACTGTAGGTCCCCCAACCTGAGCTCCTTCCAGGTATACAGTATATGTACCCTATTCTGATATATATGGCCCTCATCTTTGTCCCCATCTTGGAATATAGGTTCCTCTTCCAAGTATATACTGTTCCCCATTCTGGGACCATACTGGTATATACTGTATGTCCTCCGACCTGGTATATATATCCCAAATCCTGGTAAATATGCTTCCATCCTGGTATAAATGTTCCCCATCCTGGGCCCCACTGGTATGTGTGTACACCTTCCTAGGTCCCATCATTTTATGTATGTCCCTCTTCCTGGGTATATATGTTACTCTTCCTGGTTTGGATATCCCCTGGTATGTACTGTGCCCCATCCTGGGACCATCCTTTTATATATGGTCTGCATCCTGGTATATATGTTACACTTCTTAATATATATGTTCTTAATCCAGGGTATATACTGTGCACCATCCTGGACCCATCCTGGTATAAACTGTATGTCCCAATTCCTGGTATACATGTCCCTCACCCTGGGATATTTATCCCTCATCCTGGACCCCATCCTGGTATATATATCCCCGTTCTTGGGCCCCATCTTGTTATATATTTTATTCTTCCATGTATATGTCCCCCATCCATGGATATACTGTGCCCAATCATTGGCCCATCCTGGTAGATACTGCATGTCCCCCATCCTTATAAATTTGTCCCCAATCTGGAATATATGTTCTCTATGCTGCCTCTGCATTAAAAAGAAATGCATCCCACCTCATCTTTTTCTATAGTCAGCACTGGAGTTGGCAGCTTACATCGGCATGTCAGTCACAGGCATGCCAATAACAGAGTTGGGTCTCAGAGGTGCTAATGCACTTCAGCAGAATGTGTGTCCTCAAGCTTGGGCCCAGTCGTAATCTTTGTTACTTTGATCTTTATACCCATGCTTGCAGATGAACTCCATCCTGTGATTTCACTGAGTTATAAGCACTAAGATTTCTATTTGTATGGCAATATTGCCATCTAGTGTCCAAATTAAATATTACTCCTCCTAATGTATCTGATCTTGACATGGCCTAATTTCATAAAACTAGTTGTATGCTTAGTCGCTTAGGGTACCATCGCACTTGGCGACGCACCAGCGATCCCGACAGCAATACGACCTGGTGCATCGCTGTTGGGATTGCTGGTGAAATGTCAAACAGTCAGATCTCACCGGTGATCCCAACAGCAACGCAACAACGATCCGGAATGATATAGAAGTCATTGGGACCTGTAGTATTGAGGTTGTTGGTCGTTGTCCCTGTCAAACACACCGATGCATGCTGCCCAGCAGGACCCCAACGATCAAAAAATCGTCCAAGCGATTCTGACACGACCAACGATCTCACAGCAGGGGCCTGGTCACTGCTAAGTGTCAAACATAGCGAGATCGCTGGAGAGGTCGCTGTTGCGTCACCAAATTTGTGACTTAGCAGCGATCTCGCTAGCGATCTCGTTTAGTGTGACGGGGGCTTTATTCTGAAAATAGAACATAGTTCAACAACTGTAATGTTAAAGCACCGGACCTATAGTCTGGGGGTTTCATGGCAACATGGACCCGTTTATAGGTGTTAGGATAGGGCTTGTTTAATGTGTTTGTCTGAGATTTTTTTCCAGGTGGTGATGAGGAGATTATCTCCATGGTAAGGGGAGCCTGCTGCCAGAGTATCAGCATTAGATTGGTTATTTAAAGGGCAGGAAAAGCTCATATATAAATGATGCACCCAGGGGTCTATGGGAACCTGGGCATAGAGTTGAGGGGGATGTCACCGGTGGCCCACCCGGACCCGTAGTCCTGGTGGTCAACTGAAAATTGGGGGAATAATTGTAAGGGAATTAAAAGAATAAAAATTTGTTGTGACGCCACCTGCAGATTATGGTGATGTTCACCAGCACCGCTGTCAGACCGCCGGGGACGATGGTATTGCAGCTTGGGTCGTCTGGCTCCCTGCAGGTGGAGCCAGGTCCCCGAGCAGGGTAGCACTGTTGTCATGGTGCTGGTTGTGGGCAGTGCAGTTGCACAGCAGTTTTTATAGAAAGGAGACACGGAGGCCTTGTGACTCTATACTGGTACTTTACTGGAACCGGTTCAGATGGCACTTTAGGTTATAGCTTACACAGTCTTTGAATGTGTAGCTGGCCGGGTAGTCACTGTCAGGGGCGTAACTACAATAGGTGCAGGGGTTGCGATCGGGCCTATAGAAAAAGACTAATACTATCAAAGATTTGCAATTATTGGGGGCCCTGTTGGAGCTTTCGCATCGGGGCCCCTGAGCCTGACGTTACGCCACTGGTCACTGTGGAGGGTAAAGTCTCTTTGAGGCTCCCATAGTATACCTTCTTTTGTCTATCCTACGTCCTGCTGCCTTTACTTGCGCCTCCTTACTTTCCTTGTGCTGCCTTGTACAGCCTGCTTGTCTACCAGGCCCATTGGGTGCTATGAAATACCCTTCTTCTCTCTAAGGGCGCTCGACTCGGTTTGGGTGATCCTGGCGGGGCTGCACGTTCTGGACGGGGATGTCAGGGTTGCTGAACTAACCTGCGACTGGCTGGTGTTGACGGCCCAGGGTGAACTCACCTGAACCGATCCTCGGAGCCAGCAATCCGTTAGTGCACTGGGATTCCCGCGGACTATGGAAGGTCCGGGGTTTCTTCTTTCTTTTCCTGGGCCGCAATTTTCTCTCAGACGCCTTCCCTGGGAAACCCTTCTCTCTTGGGCTTCCTCCTTGCTTCGCTCCTCAGTACGGACTACATCCAACTGTGTGACTTCCCGCCTTCCCTATCTCCTCCCACTGGGACTGGGTCTCTGTCCTAAGGATTTAACCCCATCATCCCTGGCTCTAGAGTGTGTGAGTGCTGGGATGGGAGCCTCATGTCAACTTTACACTCCCCTGCAACAGGAATACTGCACACTCTATTGTGGGTGCAGTACCCTACTGTGGGTCAAAGACCAGTGGGGCGCCACATAAACTCTGTTCTGACTCGATTTGATCATTATTTATCTGTCAGGAAACAAAGATAGAAGGTCTCCTGTCACAGTTTCTGGCTCGTGTGAAGGAAGGCGGGTGTGAGGCATGGCTGAGAGACAGCCTGGCTCAGCCCCCATTGAATTCTGCTGCTGCTTCTGTGTCGTCTCCTTCTGAGTCGGATGTCATTGCTCCAGCCCCAAGGGATGTCATTCCATTGCAGCCTGAAGGACAGAGCTTGCCCAGGAAAAGTAGAGCAAGAGAGGTTTACTCGTCACCGCCTCCCACGCCCCGGCATTCTAGAGGCGCAACCTGGAAGTCTTCTTCACATCCCCGGCACTACAGGGCCCCATCGCGAGATACCGGTGATGGGCCACGAGAATCCCACTCTGTCTCGCGGGATTTGACCAGGATTCCGCGATAGGCGCGAGATCTTTCCTCTGATGCGATGGTATTGTTTAACGGTCTTAGGTTTAGATAATTTAAAATTGACTCCTCATTCATTTAGGATTGGCTCTGCAACCGAGGCGGCGTGCCTTGGTCTGTCAAGCGAAGAAATTTAAAAAATTGTATCGTTGGGAGTCTAAAAGAAAGGAGCTTTACGTTAAGAAGGATCTTTCCTTTAATATTTGACTCTTTATTTGCAGGGCCAAGGATCGTATGGATAATAGGACATTCATACATACATTGGGCTTGGAATAGAGCAGCGTTACGTTCTTACTCTGAAAATCTCACGTTCGACTGCACTAGAGTACTTATCTTCTGGCATGGGTTTAGAGGCATGCGGTGGGAAAATTTATGTCATTATGTTAAAAAGCTTTCATCTTCTTGCCCTCTTCTTGATCTCATTATAGTACATTTTGTGTGGAACAACCTTGGCAATATCCGAACATGGATCTCCTGTTGATGATGCGGAGGGACATCAACCTTTTACATTCCATTTTTCCTGGGGTGTTTTTGGTTTTCTCTGAGGTTGTTTCTCGTTTGATTTGGAGTTTGGGTCATTTGAGCTTTGTGAATGGGATTAGGAAGAGGGTGAACAGGAGGATGGAAAGGTTCATGAGTAGCCTAAGTTTCTTTTCCCATCTCCATGTCAACTTAGAAGGTTTTCTGCCGGGGTTCTATAGGAGGGATGGGGTTCATTTAGGGAGGTAGCATTACACATCTTTAATTTGGGACTTCAGGCGGCTGTGGAACGATGGCTCCGACGTTTGGGGGTGGGCAGCCATTTTTAATACCTGCCCATTTGGGCAAGATTGCTCTTTTCATGAGTAGATTTGGTTAACGGGTTAATAAACGAATGGGGATATTTATTAATTAAAGAAGATTTAATAGTTGGTATTCAAAGTTTTGGTAAATCTTGAAGTAACCCCCTATAAAGTTACATGGCTATTAGTTTTAGTGTAATTATTGTTATTGGGTTCTATGTTGCCATGTAAACTCAGTGAAAATGAATCTGACCCACCCAAGGGCCGTGGGTTACTCGGATCCCGGGAGTTGATTAACGGGACTGTCACTGGTGGCCAGTGCCCAGGCCCATGGCCCTGGTGGTCGCTCAAAAATGGCAAAACAAAACAAAAGAAAAATTAAATAAAAGAATAAAGCAAAATGTTTGTGACGCCACCTACGGTACCTGGTAATGATGTCGGCGCTGCTTTCAGTCCTCCAGGGATGGTGATGCTGCAGCTAGATGATAACGCTCCCTGTAGGTGAAGCAGAATCCCGAGGAATTGATGGAGGTAGAGGACTCACGCAGGAGGACGGCTCTGCAAATGGGATGCTGATGAAGTCTTTACCGAGGAGACAGGAATGTAGTTTCTGGGGCATGATGTAAATGAGACACCACACACTGTTCAGGCTCTGCACGGGTTTACTGGTAACTTCAGGCAGTTTTCAGGTATTACAGTCATGGGTAGCTGGCCTGGGTAGGTACCGGAAGGAGGGATGTCTCCTCGAGGCCCTCAGTGGTGTACCTGCCGGTTTCTCCTCCTGTCCTTGTCCTGCACTCTCTACTCCTGCACCTTCCTAGCGCTTCCCTGCACACAGCCCTTCGCTGGTCCCCACGGATCCTGATGGAGTCTTCCTAATTGCAGGGTTCCTTGATCCTACACAGGGGCTTTTGGAGATGTATTCAGGAATTGGTCGCGACTCCGTAAGGCAGTTCGCGTCCCTCAGGTTTGGCGGCTCAGGGATGAACTCCTGCACCACTCTCGGAGCAGGTCCTCTGTTTTTGGACTGGGTCCCTCCGGTCCGGGTATCGTGCCGGTCTAGATTAGGGTGTTAACTAACACCCGGGGATCCCTCTTCTGTCTGGGCCACCTCTCTTTAGGTGCCCTCCACTCGCGCACTCGCAGGGTCCCCTCTTCTTCAGCTCTCCTCCTGAACTGGCTCTCTCCTTTTTCCCGCACTTCACTACCCACCTAAACTCCGCCCACTGGGATCGGTTCCCTAGAAACGGGTTACCCAATTGATCCCCTAGCTCAAAGTGTGTGAATGTGTGTGTTGAGGGCCCCAGATTAACATCCCAACCACCGGTCACAGGGATACCACACTCACTGGTTTAGGTGTAGTACCCCCTTGTGATGTCCAACGAGTGGGGCACCACAAATACATCCTCAAAACTCATATTGGGGCCATACAAAAATTGAATGTTATCAGTTGATTAGTAATAACAATGACAAATGTTTGAATACAAGAGAACAAAAGTGCAAGGAACCCAAAAGAGGCATCTCCACCATCATTATGAGTATGTGAGGATTCATTACCCTCAGACTCTTTCCTTCTAATTGGCTAAAACAATCTCAACATCATTATGTCACCAGTCAATGGTAGATTGCAGCCTGTTCAGGCCTCTAGAGATCATTGTGTCTCAACTAGTAATAAAATGTAATAAAAGATCACAACAACAGAACAGATAGTATCAGACTTAAAGGACTCTGTGCTATCTATAAACTATATATAGTTATATAAATATTACAGTAGATAAAGAGCAGGAATGTCTTATGTTAACAGGATAGTTTAATAAAAAACAACCAACATGATTTAGGGCTATAAAGTGAAGCCAGTGCATTACAGGCACTGGAATGCTGAGCACACTCAAACTTTTACTTGAATGATTCCATGTTTGATTGCAGAGAAAAGTGTCATAAAACTCCTGGAAAACAGGGCAGCAGATGATTGACGTGTGCAGCACTGTGTCACTAAGTGGAGTTGTTGTTCTTTTTTCTTCTCTGTTGGCTCTTGTCTGTAACGCAATGCATTAGTGCCCAAATTGTGCCCCAACACCCCATTCCCATAACCCCTGATCCCCTTCCCCTGTCATATTTATTTTTCTTGTTTTGGCAACACTGATTATATTTTGGTCCTGCCATTAAAGCCTATTTGAGTTTGAACTGAATTTAACACAATCTGTTAAACTTTCATGATTTTGCTGGAAACGTGTGGTATCCCATCAAATGCCCATTTCTATAGTGTGATGTGTTCCATGTTATTACTGTGATTTCTTTGCATGCACTATACTGTAACATATTGTGAAACCTGCTTACAGGCAGAACTGAAAGGGTTAGGGTATGTGCCCACATAGAGGTTTAGGGACGTTCAGACAGTCTGTAAACCGTGGAAAATTCAAGGAGCCTAGACTCCTGAGCTCAGAAGTCTCCAGCGGTTTTCCACCGGTTTCTCAGCGGTTTTCCAGCGGTTTTAAGAGCTGTTGAACAGCGTTTTTTCAGTCGGTTTTTCCAGCGGTTTCTAAGCGGTTTTCTAGGTAGGATTCTCTGCCTCAAAAAACGATCACAAACCGCTGAGAAGAATTGACATGTTGTATGCTGCTAAACCTCTAGGAAATCGCTCAACCTCTGGCAGATCCGCTCACATAAACCGACATTGTGTGCACAGCGTTTTCCAAATTACATAGGGTTATTTGTAAGTCCTAACGCTGCTTAGGATTTACATAAATTTAAATAAAACCTATGCTAAACCGCCGGCGGTTTTCGCTGCTAAACCGACCCTAAACCTCTATGTGGGCACGCACCCTTAATCTGCCCCCCTCCAGTGATTTGTTCATGTGACCCTGCTCTTCTTACCATGCAGAAGCTTCTGGAAAGTGCTGGAACAAGCTCCCTTAGGCTAGGATTACACTTGGGAGATTGCATCTGTTGGAAGGATGCATTAAAGGATCCTTTTTGCCCCTTGCCATTTTCATGGCATGTATGTTCATTTCCATAGACTCCCATGTTAAAAAAAAACATGCATTTTTGCAAAAGCACCAAAAAACGCTGCATACCGCGTTTCTTTGGTGCACTTGCAAACACGCATAGCGTCATTGCATTGGCGTCTATGGGTGCATTGACGCATGCGTTTTTCAACATTTGCACATGAAAATAGCGCATGCATTTAGCAAATGCATGACGCAAGTCTGACCCTAACCTTACAGAGTCAGCTAATCACTGCAGCTGTACAAGTCACCTGTCAGTGGTAGGAGCTAACTCTTGCTACTGTTTGGAAAATTGGGTCTGAGGGAAGACTGCCATTGAGAGAGGAAGAAGAGTTGACAGCCTCCATGTTGGGAAGATTCCTATTGCACCGTTGGAAGGAAAGTTGCCTCAGAGGAAAAACAAAGCTCAGCCCTAAGGAAGGAATAGTGAGTGAGGATTCAGACATCACAAACTGGTTAAAAACAGTAGACATTAAAACAGAACCGGTGCACAATACAGGTAAAAGGTGTATCCAGACTAATTATTCTATACTGGAAACCATCTTACGTACAAAGGTTAATCACAGCATAGTGTATATTTACACACGCTATCAAGGGAATGTCTTTAAGCACAAAGATGCACCACAAAACCAAAGCTAGTTCCACATCAATGGGTTAAATTACCTGTGTGTAATACAAGAGTTTAACACTGGAGCTAGCTCTAGGGGGTTTGGGGTTGCGGATGATCCCAAGGATCAACCTCTAGTTATGTTGCTGATAGGAGGCCTGAGGAGGGTACCGTGTGTGACGACTCCTGGTAGTTAGTACAACCCCTATCATTGAGTTAAAAATATAGAGGCCACAATCTTTAGCTTTAATTATAATAATTTCTGGATTGTTTAATAATAGGACAGAGTCATGCAATAGGTTTGAGTTGGGATATATCTTCTTCCTGTTCAGCATTGAGGATAACCCTCATATGTTCTCTAATTCTCATCTTGATCTGTCGGAATGTGAGGCCCACATATACCAGCTTGCATGGGCATGTGGCATAACATATCACTCCAACAGAATTGCATGTAATAATCTGTGTGATACAAAATTTGCAGAAGCCATCACTTGAAAAAAACTCAGTGGCTCATATCATATTAAGACACACTGCACAGCTTAAACATGGGTAAAAACCCACTTAGATCTCCTTGACCCAAAAACCTTTCCACTCTGCGGTCCTCATGTAAGCTGTGTACTAAGATATCACGTTGGCGCTCTCCTATAGGTAATTCAGGGAGATTGCATAATAAAGTAGTAAGAACTGGATCAGCTCTCAACAATGGCCAATATTTTTGCAGGACCAACTCCATTTTGCGCTACTGGCTCTTAAATCCAGAAATAAAGTGTACCTGATAATCTGATTCTTCTTTCTGTGTACAGAACAAAGTAACTCATGTCTTTCAGCCTGCACAGCTCTTTGATAACCCTTTTTCACACTTCTTTTGGAGTACCCTTGTTCCAGAAAATGATTAGAAAGATCCTCTGCCTGTTGAATAAATAAAGTATCAGAGGAGCATATCCTGTGTGCTCACAGGAATTGACCAATGGGAATGCCATTGATCAAAAGAGATGGATGAGCTGAAGAGGCATGTGAAACAGGATTTACTGCCATGCTTTTTCTAAATACATCCGTTTGAATCAATCCATCTTCCCCTCTCTGTACCTTAACATCCAGAAAATCAATTTCGGTTTTGCTGTAAATGTAATTCATCGTCAATCTGATGTTCCGCTGGTTGTTGTTAAGGTCTCCAATGAAAGATTTTAACTCCTGTTCCTGTCCCTGACAAATTACAAACACGTTGTCTATAAAACATGTCCATAGGACCCCTTTGAGACAAGATGTCAATGGGCCAGTGAGAAAAATCTGTCACTCCCAAGCCCCCAGAAACAGGTTTGCATACGAGGGCGCGAAAGCCGCCCCCATAGCAGTACTCTGTTTCTGGAGATAAAATTTGGCTCTAAAGACGAAAAAATTGTGTGTCAAAGTAAATTTGAGGCGTTTTAATAAAAGCTACACCAAAGCAGGATCAAGGTCAGCCATCAATAAGAACATCCTAGCCGCTTCCATACAATCTCTGTGATGAATGGATGTATAAAGGGACTCAACATCCAACGTCACCAACCATATTTCACCCTCAAACATCCTCAATCTTGTTCAGGAAATCATTGGTATCAAGCAGATACGGAGGTAAAGTCTCCACTAAGGGCCTGAGATAATAATCAAGATATTTGCATGCCTGTTCGCACATTCTCCCGTTCCCTGAAACAACAGGGTACCCAGGTGGGTTCAAAGGGTTTTTATGTACCTTAGGTAGTAGATATAGCACACCACCCTCAGAAATATGGTGATCAGGCCATGCTTAATGTCCTTTGTGATAATCGCGGTTTGAAATGCGCCCTCCACCAACATGCAAAGTTTCACTGGAGAAAGAAAAGTTGGATTATACGTCAGTTGTACATAACACATTTTATCCCCCAACTGACTCAGCGCTTCTCTTTCATAGATGTTAGTGGGCCATAGGACCACATTGCCTCCTTTATCAGAGTGTTTAATTGTCAGTTCTTTAATTGTTTTAATTCTTGTAGGGCTTTTCTCTGGGGGTGTGACAAATTCTCCACATATATCCCTTTAGGGATCTTCTACAACTCTTTAGTGACCAGTTTTACAAATTGTCAATATTGGGGTACAGGTTTAAGGCTGGAAATGTTTTTGTTGTTTTGGGAAAAACAAACTTACTCCTTACAGCTACACTCTCATTTTCCTCATCCATTTCTTCAAGTAATCTAATTGCTTCTGCTTCTTGAGCCATCCAATTATCATCACTGCCCCTGGACTTTTCAGGCACTCTTTTTGCAATTTTACAAGGACCAACTTGCGGGCAAGTAAGTGTAGGTCCTTTATAGCGAAAAATGAGTAAAAATTACATTTTGATGAGAATATTAATCCCAAATTTAGAACCTCAATGTAATTCTGAGTGAGGTTCACATCAGACAAGTTAATTACCTGCAAACTAGAGGTGGTTGGTTTCACCACACCAGTACATCTTCTCTTTCCTGATTCTCTAGTGCAGTAACTAGGTTAGGTTGACTCATGATCCTCTTATATCTGCTCCATGACGAGAAGGAGACTCCATGACTCCTACAGTGGGTGGCCGTGGGGTACTCGGAGCCGGGCCTCTCTCTCGACGTCCTCAAGCGCCTTGGGGGGAAATTGTCATGGTGGCATGACCCAGTCCGTGGACACCCGGGGATGGACGGTCAGTAAAAAGGGGAAAAGAGTTTTTGAACTAAAGGGGAGTGGTTGTTGTGACGCCACCCAACGGTATGCAACTGTCAGTAGCTGCAGCTGCAGGCCGGGACCTCTGGAGACGGTGGAATGGCAGCTAGGATGGTGTCGCTCCCCACGGGTGGAGCGGGGTCCCCAAGGCATCTGGAAAGAAGGGGTTGTTAGGGTCCTTGGAGAGCTAGCGGGGCTGAGCTGGCTGCAGGGTGAGATTCAGGGCAACTCTCAGGCAGGCTCCTGCTGCCTGCGTGGTGTTTCAGTCTACCACTCCTCAGGCAAGAAATAAACAGTCTGACACAAGGCTGAGTTCCAAACCCAGTTTACTGAGCTCTCTTCCACATGCAACACTAGTTACAGCTCAAGTACAGTGGCGGTCTGGGTAGTCCTTAGCAACCAGGATGGCTTGAACAGTACACCCCTTTCGTGTGCCTTCTCTCACGAGCCTCTCTTCCTCAGTGCTGCCTGTTCTCCTTCCTGCACGTGCCTCCGCGCACAGAGCCCCAATCCAGCAGCCACGGGTCTCCGTTGGGGAATTGCAGTGTTCCCTGGCCCTAGTATGGCTGCGTTCTCGGTGGATGTGCCGGATGTTGGCCACAGTTCCTCAAGATCTCATGGCCACCCGGATTCTGTGGTTGGAGTTTTGAGTCTCCTCGCCACCTTTAGTTCAGATTCGGGCGCACAGGTGGATCGCTCACTGCCCGTGTTCCTAGGGCTCCCTCTGTCTGCTCCTGGTCTCTGGCCTCAGGACCCAGGATGAGCAACATCGTTGCTCCTGTCCTCCAGGTCCTTTTTCTCTGTCCTTTCTCCTCGCTGACCTCCTCCAACTACCTGACACTACCTGTGGTGTTTTCCCTTTGTCCCTTTCCTTTCCCTGACCATTTCCTGCTCTCCGTCCACCCACCACCTTTCTTCCCCCGCCATCCCACGGGATGCCTGAAGCATCCCACTACCTGAGTTCACCCGCTCTCCCTGGGATCGGGTGTGTTGGGTGTTTTTGTGGGTGACTGGACTTACCAAATCTGGTTGCTGCAGATGAGAATACTACCCCTGGTGTGGGTGCACTACCCTTTAGTGCCGACCAGACCGCTGAGGCGCCACATTCAGACAATAGTCAGAGATACCCTTCCCGGAGAGGTAAACAGAAGAGATACTTTACTCAGATCTCAGAGATCACAACAAAGGGACGGGCACTACCTATGATGTACCCTTACATCATAGGTCGTGAAGGGGTTAAAGAATAAGATTTTTAATTTTCACCACCCAGTACTTTAAAAAAAAATCTTTGAAACACCTGTGGGGATAAACTACTCAATACTCTCCTACATGAATTCCTAGACGGAATTGTTTCTTGAGATTTTATGCTATTTTGGTAGTTCAGGAGTTTTGCAAAATCTGCACTATAAAAAAACAAATGGCACATTATTCATTAAGACTCCTGCTGTGTGCAAAGAACATACATATAGTATTGCGAAACTCATGAGAAATAGTGTAAGAAATTGTGGGGTGTTATTTTTCCTATTGTTTCATTTGAAAGTATAACATTTTGGGCTTAAATAACATTTTAATAATAATTTTTTTCATTCCATTTCATGATAATATTTGAGAAGCACATAAAGTGTTACCAAGCTTCCAAAATATAGTTTTGAATACTTTATAGGGTGCACTTTTTAAAATATGATGATTTGTGGTGGTTTTCTCATATATAGGGCCCTTAAAGGCACCTTATAACATATCATCTCAAAAGTTTTATTTTGTACATTTCAAAATTCTTGTTAATTTTTCTTATTGATTCTAAAAATATTGGGTTATAATTTACTATTAATATGAGATAGATCATCAGTACTGAACAACGCCTTTAAAAAAATGCATGTAAAATATTTTCAATATTTGACACTCTTCTGTCTGATTTACCTTTTTTTCCATATTGCAGGATTATACAGCCACAATATTTCTGCGCCAGAGATGGACGGATGAACGTCTACAATTTGAAGGCAATAAAAGCATTACCTTGGATTCAAGGCTTGTGCAATTGCTTTGGGTTCCAGACACATACATTGTAGATTCCAAGAAATCATTCCTTCATGATGTCACTGTGGACAATCGTCTTGTTCGTCTCTATTCCAATGGAACTGTGCTTTATGCAATCAGGTAACCATGTCAGCATTGAATATATCCATGCACTGCAAAGCCGCAATACTGTTACATTACTATTTCATCTATGCAGTGATATTATAACATCTTTTAGAGAAAATTAGGCTCTCTGCACATCTGTGTAACAGAAATCTCTATCTAGTGCTAGATCTATTGCAAGATGGATAATTCAGGTGACCTGTGAAAGTATGAGATTGGCACAGGGCTGTCGTTTTGGTCGAGGTACAGATCTCAACCATCCATCCCATCCAGCCAAACTGGTTGGGGCATATTGTTTCTGGTGTTGTGATGGACCTGGTTGGGTGCAAGGGTTGGTGCAGTACAGGTCACACCTGTCCAGCAGCTGTATCTCACCGATGTCTCGAGCAAACCTGCTCTTGTTCATAGTGAAGACAAACAAGGAGGTTAACAGTTCTTAACCAAAAGTTCTTTTATTTCAAAATATTCAACTTTATAAGTGAGGTAGTGTTCACATACTGTATCTTTCATACATTCTCTTCATATAACTTCAGATAAAAAGCAGCATAGTCTCTATCAGTTACAATTTCAAACATCATACTACCTTCTCCATCACTTTCACTGGAGAAACTCCAGGGGGTGCGCTCTCAGACTGGCCACACAGAGAGAGCTTCTCATCTCCAGAGGAGACAAGCATAAGGGCAATGCCATAACTCCAGAGAAGAGCTATTTGCTAGCAGTCACTGCCAAAGGTTCTGCACAGAAAGGTGGATCTCTGTCTCTAAGGATTTGTTGCTCCACCTGCCAGGAAGGGGCAGAGGCCCAGGTTATAGAATGTCCACAAGCTCAGTGTTTAGAATAATTGCTATTCACCTGTTTCTAGCCCTTAGTAGTTGTTCTTAAATTATCATCTACAGGAGGACATAGCCTTACCTCAAAGTTGTTCTGCTGCTTTGGAGTTAATGAGATCACCCACCAACTGTAGCCTTGGGTCTTTAGTAGCACGCATATACTAACTCAACGCCAGTCAAACTCTATCTGAATCTAAAATGGAGTCAGTCCTGTTTTCTAGCCATTAGCTCTTTCCCCTGTGGGCTGATCTCACATCTTCCTTGCCCTGCAGTCACCTAATTGCTGGGCAGATCCTATTTTATAAACAACCTATCTAACGGTCCTTTCTTACATTTTACATTGCTATGTAGCAATCCTGGACAGCGTACATTAATGCTGTTCACTGACAGGAGAGCAGCAGGAGTTTAGAAATGACACTGCAAAGCCCAAAATTACCAGCTTTGCAGATTTATAGGCATAAAACACACATTTGGCCATTTATGACCTCAGTATGTGTCCAGGAGCTTGCACAGTCTCAGGACACATGCTGACATGAGTGTTAAAGCACATTATAACAATCATCTTGCACCGCTATCACAGCGGGGCAGGATGCTTATTACTGCATGCGCATGGTGGGACATTCAAACTCGCCGGCTGAGTTTGAAGCGATTTGTGCAGAACACTCGTGCGAATATCGCACCATTGCGCTCATGGCGTCAGAATCGCATGCAGTTGCGCATACTGCGACTAGACCTGCACTCGCTTCTGACTCGCAATGCGAGTTATGTGCGGGGGACTCGCACCAGTCTGTCCCTGCCTGATAGAGCAACACTGGTCCGAGTGCAATGCGAGTTTCCCTCGCATTGCACTCACGCGAGTCCCTCGCCCAGTGTGCCTTCAGCGTAAACGTGGAAAACTGCTATTGAAATATCCAAAAGACTTGCAGCAATAATTGCTGTGAAAAGTGATCCTACAAAGTATTGACTGAATACAAATTAACATCACAATTTTCAGATTCATATTTTTAATTTAATTAGAAAATCCTGTACCATTTCTTCTATACTGCACAGATAATTGCGACACTGTGTTGGTATATCACAAAAAAAATTAAATACTTTTAAATTTGTGGGTCTAACATTAAAAAAAGTAGGATAGTTCACGTTCTATGAATACTTTATCAAAGCACTGTATATCAGCTGATGTCTGTTTACATAGTATAGCACATACCACATACAGATTAGAAAGTGAAAATTTGCATATTTTCCAGAGGAGCATTGCGGCTATAAAGGTACCGTCACACGCCGCAATATCGCCTGGCGATCTGAAAGGCGATGTGTTGCCCCGGCAAAATCGCCGTGAAATTGCTCTTGGTGGTGGCATGTGATTGGGCAATTTCGCAGCGATAAATTGCCTTCGCCTAACACCTCATTGCTGAACAGTGCTCAGTAATCAGGCGATAACGCCAAGGTGATTTTTTCGTGTTTTGGCGTGTGACAGGGCAATAGTGATGGAAAGAGCGATTTCTGTGATTTCCCGTAGGTGTGCCTCAGCATGCTGTAGTCCGTGCCCCGTCTGAGATCATTGGTGTGGGCTACTGTCAGTTGACTCCTGGCCATATTTGAAAAGCTGTCTGTTCTGCACCACACACATCTTCTGCTACACAACCGTCCGCAAACTCAGTGCAATTACGCGCGCCATTGAATAGGGCAAGCTATGTTGTACGCATGTATTAAGTTGCGCTGTGTCGAGTATCGTGCCACACATGACAGCTCAAATGTTGGGCTACACATCGTAGATGCGGGGCATGGGCCAGTGTGTGTGTTGCAGGAGCCACAATTGACGACACGAGTGTGTATTTGTGACAAACTCCAATAGACAATGTGACATGTATTAGCCAGCCTTCCAGAGCAGGCTGACCAATTGTAACGCAGTTGTGTTGTCCAATGAGCATGTATGGGGTGCGGTGTAAACCACTGTGGCACGCATATCTCCTCGCTGCGCTGAACATGTACGCCCACATTGCCTTTGCAATTGCGGCGTGTGACACGGCAATGAAATTAGGCAAGATTGCTTCCACTGTAGGTGAAGTGATTTCCGAACAACACATCGCCTTAGCTTCAGGGCGATATTGCGGCATGTGACACCGCCATCGGCAATCTCAAGCTGGCACGAAAAGCGTGAGCGCACACATCATATCGCCACACATCACCTGGCGAGATTGCGGGTGTGACGGTACCTTAAGTCTCCTCATTGCTCTCCATAAGGAGAATAGCTATTCCCCAGACCTCGTCTTATCCTCTCAAACAGCCAGATCAGAATTCCCACACACTGAACTGATGAGAGGTAATCACCCCAAAATGCAGCATCTGCAGTTTGGGGTTCTGATCTGGCACAAAGTCTAAGTCATATTAAAAGGATTGTTAAAGAGTCAATTATGACTTTTAGGATTGCTGCCTTTATTAGGTGGCATTAGAGTTTGTCTATTTCCTCACTGAAGTGACAATTTGCATATATGATTTACTGTGACACAGAAATTGATGGGCGGACATGATCATGGCTTGCCCCACCCATGTCCCGCCCATGGCCATATTGTTGTAGCTGGTCGGGAATGGTGTATAATTGACAAAAGTTGCATTATCTGCAAGAATATTGCTATATATGTTTTAACCCTAGAACGCATACCTGGGCCTCGCAGGCCCGCAGGTTACTTGTTTTCTATTTTCTGTAAAAGTACTTAGTTTGAATTTTGAAAATCTAGGTAATCCTTAGGTATATAGTTGTTAGTAATTTCCAGTTATTCATATATTTTTATGTTACAGACATTTCAGTATAACAACCTTTTTTTGGGACTACCCCATATTCACGCACCTGGGGCCTTTTAGGCCCGTACTAGGTTTACATGTGATATTCAGTCTTTTTGTCTGTATTGTTGCTGGGGAAGAACTTTTATGACTCTGGGAAGAGTGTGGATTCTGCATGACAACATGGTCATGTGATCTTGGAAGGGAGGTTCCCTCACAAAGTCATGTGTCTCTGACCTCATCACAGGTCTTTTAGTCCTAATTGCTGGAGCTTTGGAGGAAGAAGTCAGCTTTCTTTTGTCTGGAAATAGAAATTTCTGAGCTCCAAAACCAGAGGCTTCTACTGCACTACAAGAAAGTGATCTGTTGGAGGTAAGAGGAGGGGGCTGCACTTTACCTGCTTTATATCGCTTGGTGTGCTGGGACCCTAACAAAGAGTCTTATCACATACTGTTTACAGTGCACAAGCCTGATTGTAATTTTCTTTTTTCTTTTTAGTTTACTGACATCTAAAATTACAATGGCACAGTCATTCCGCCAGCCTTAGCTGGGATCACCAGGAGGTCAGATCCATTACGGATCCCCTCCTGGCGGACCCCAGCGCTACTGGGAATGCATCCTTACTTTGCAATTGTAAAATACATTTTGAAAAGTATTTTTATTTGAGTTATTCCGTGTTATTTGCACACAGGCCTAAAAGGCCCCAGGTGCGTGAATATGGGGTAGTCCCAAAAAAAGGTTGTTATACCGAAATGCCTATAGCATAAAAATATATGAACAACTGGAAATTACTAACAACTATATACCTGAGGAATACCTAGAGTTTCAAAAATCTAACTAAAGTAATTTTACAGAAAATAGAAAACAGGTAACCTGGCAGGCCTGCGAGGCCCCAGGTATGCGTCCGCCAGCCTTAGCTGGGGTCACCAGGAGGTCAGATCCATTACGGAATCCCGTCCTGGCGGACTCCAGCGCTGGTGGGAATGCATCCTTACTTTCCAATAAACTTTGAAAAGTATTTTTTTTAGTTATTCCATGATAATTGAAAACGGGCCTAAAAGGCCCCAGGTGCGTGAATGTGTAGATTTCTATGGGTATGCGTTCTAGGGTTAAGGTGTTTGTGCCAAATTTACGGTAAAAGGAACTTACTAAATGCCCTCATTTGCGTTTGACTGTACTGTATGTTAATTTGGGTTGAAGTTGCAACTATACTGTTTGATTTTATTTCCTTTGTGATTGACTGCTTCAAGATGACCCAATGAATGATAATAATCCTCTCAACAGATATGTACATTTTATGGGACATGAGAAATTTTTCCACCCAACCTGCTTGTTATTGGTAACATATATACTCATTAATGTGTTTTTCCTTTTAGAATTTCGACAACTGTGGCTTGCAATATGGACCTTACCAAGTATCCCATGGACAAGCAGACATGCAAACTGCAGCTAGAGAGCTGTAAGTATAACATCCATTTAACAAGATTGTGTACAAGTGTTGTATAAGGCTGTTTCCATGATGAGCTTTTTGTGAGTTTTTGACACTGCGTTTTCACTACATCAAAAACAGAACATCTTACAGTTCCAGCAAAGTGGATGGGACTTATAGAAATCTCATACCCACCATGCTTTATTTTGTCTTAGCGTAAATTGACCTGTGGTGGGTGTTTGAAATCACTCTTGCTGCTGTGCTGAGTTTTATGTGCAGATTTTCCCCATAAACTTTTATTGGAAACTGAAAATCCATAGGTAAAAAACACACATGCATTTTCAGTGAGTTTCCACAGCAGAAACACATAAAGTTGACACCTAAGTGCATCAATAAAGCTTTGTTGAAGTCAAATAGGAAGTATTAAGATCAAAGTATCTTTATGTATAGCTTGACTGTTATGCTTGCAGATGGTGATCTCGGGGAAATGGATCCCAATAGACCACAGAGGGAACTATGTCACCTGACCCGCAGGGCAGACACAGACCGAGGCACTGTCTCAGGTATAGGCAGATATAGCCAGGATTGCTGAGACAGACATTATGGCAGGGAGCAGGCAAGTATGGAGCCAGGCAGGGGTAGACAGATATGAGAAGGCAGGACACAGGGACAGGTAGCAGATACAGGGACCTGACAACTAGCTTGCAGGATGGACACAAACTAAATGTACCATCACAAGTGGCAATATTGCTAGGCAATTTCACTGGCAATTTGCTGTTTGCAGTGAAATCATGGACACATTGTTCTATTTTGTTGCTGTGTACAAATGGAACAATGTGTCCATGATTTCACTGCAACCAGCAAATTGCCAGTGAAATTGCCTAGCAATATTGCCGCGTGTGACGGTACCTTAAGACATTGATCAGGCACCTCCCTAATGGGAGGATGCCTTCTATAACCAGTACCTCTCAGCCATAGGCTTTATAGGAGAGGCAGCGCAACATGGGAATGCTGGCATCATAATGACATAACAAAAAGATATGAAAATTGCAGTCACAAAAATACAAAAAAAATGTTAAAAAAACACTCAAAAACGCAATGAAAAAATACAAGGAACCTAATTTACTTAATAGGTGCATGGTGCTGAAATTCTGCCACATCAAAATCTCACAAGAACCTCACAGTGGGAGCGTAGCCTACCAATATGACAATCCAAACTAAACCTGACTAAACTAGACTGGTAATCTTCTGCAAATAAAAAGGCAATATTCACTGGAATGTTACTGGATTCATTCGTAACAGGAGCATATAGATTTTGTTTTACTAACACTTTCCCAAACAAAGCAATATAATTAAATAAATTAAATTTACATAATATAATAAGCAATGGCAGAGGGAGAGAAAGAGTGAGGAAGATAGGGTAGAGAGAAGGGGAAGGAAAAGTACATAGGAAGGGCGGAAATGATGTGGGGATGGATAGGGGTACTAAGAGGGAAAGATAAGGAAAGTGAGGGAGGGAGAAAGAGGAGAATAGAGAGAAATATCAGAAAGAGAGAGATCATCTCCAATAGTTTGTGAAATGGCATCAGGCGTGGTTTTTTTGCAGTCCTATCAAATTGCAAAGTATTCAAGTTCACGGGGAACTATGAATTTAAGGAAAGTTGACACAAAATCGGTCCACTATTAAATCGATCAACTCATTCATTTATTATAATTTTTTTTCTAAAAAGAACTGTCCAACTTAAAAAAAAAAAAAAACTTTGCCACTGTTAAACATGAGACAAAATTTACAAAATGAGTCATACACCATTGCTGTCATTAAAGATGAGTGAACTTTTCCCAAACACATTCGCCAATTTCAAATTCAGCAGAAATATTACAGATTTGCCTTGTGAACTGAAACACTTCCAATTTACCAAAAAATCAGCGAACACGGCTTTGTTCAGGAATGAGGTCAACATTTTTAAAATGGCCCTAAAACATTCTGTGAATGTTTGGGGTTAAAACGCTCGCTGGAAGACCGCTGGCTGACAACAACACCTAACCTAACAGTTAGGACTATTGCCAGCCATCAGGTCTACCGTTTTCTTTCAACCTAGAATATGATAGAGCTTTAAAATAATTTTTTTAAAACTTTCTTTAGTTTGCAGGTGTTGGAACACTTGCAAGATGTGAATTGTTTGAACCGAGCCAGATGTGGCAGCAGCTGTGAAGTCCGGGAACTTTGCAATGTCCTTTAAACATGCGTTTAAGAAAGCTTTGTTGTTGTTTTTTATATTTTTTTAATTATTATAATTTTTTTTTTAGAGAGCAAACCTTATTATTGCAGAGGGACAGGAGAGTGCGAGACCACCTCTTCTACACTTATCTGCTAGCAATTTAGGTAAAAAATAGCATATGGCCATTATATGCTTAACATACATGGTCTTCTAGGTTTGTTCACAGTCAAGAAACATACGGTCCGCGATGTGATCTGGTCTGGCTCTTTAATTTCTAAGAGATGCGCGCGTGTATTATGTCCGGCGTGCAACATTGCCAGCATGTGAGAGTTCTGTGTGGGAGGAGCTGCTGTGCTCTCCAACTCCCCTACTAAAGCCACTGATTATTGTTATCAGCTCCTGCTGGCATCTTAAGGACATAATTCCTCACACCTCCTCCTAGGTCAGTAAACATGTAGATGACAAAATAAATAAATAAAAGTGTCATAATCAATCACTCTGCTTTTGTCTGTTACTATTGTTGTGGAAACTGTTAATCTGGGTTATGTCTGTGCTGCAATCACCTGTCTTCACTTCACTTAATTAGGTTTCTACTTAAGCATGCTAGCTCCTACATTCATGGTGGGTTTACACGCCGCGATATCGGCGTCCAACTCCGACCCAACTCCGACAAAAAGTCACGTGGGTTGCGAGTTGGACCCGATATCGTGTGCGCGTTGTACGGTTTGAGCATACAACGCGATGCTGGAACGATGCCAAAACGATATCGGAGTTGAATAGCAAAGCTATTCAACTCCCCGATATCGCAAGGCCGTTGTACCAGCATCGCAGCGTGTGACAGCCCAACTCCGATCTGTACTCGCACCTCACCCATTAACTCCCATATTAAATGGTCGTTACTGGGTTGGTGGGCGTACACATCGGAGGGACGTTGTTTCCCGATATCGCAGCGTGTAAACCGCCGATGCGATATCGGGAAAAGCGCTCAAAAAATGCGCGCTCCCGCGGCGTTGCCTCCGATATCGCCGCAATATCGGGACGTGTAACCCCACCATCAGTGTCAGTCGTGCACTTGCTTTTAACTGTGTAGGTCTGATCCCTCTGTGCCTGACCCAGCCTGACTTTATTCCCTTACCTGGACTTTGACCATTTGCCTGTGAACTGACTGCTCTTTTGCCTGCTTCCTGTATTCTGTCTTCTCACTCTGGTTTTCCTGACTTCGGCTAGAATTGAGCTTCGTCTCTGACTACCCCTTGTTGATAGGCTAGGTTTCAACGTGTTTAGCATTGCAATTCAACACAATGCATTTTGCACTGCATTAATGCAATGAAATGCAAGCATTTGATTGCGTTAACGCAGCCATGGACTTCTAGTGTAAAACGCAGGTAAACGCAATGCAAAATGTGGTTGCATTTGAACGGATGCATTAATCCTGAGCACAGAGGGAACGTTGCCAGCAACATCAGCTGTACGCTCAGGAAAATGACATGCGTTCAAACGCAACCACATTTTGCATTGAGTTTGCAATGCGTTTGACTGCGTTTTACAATAAATGTCTATGGCTGCGTTAACACAATTAAACGCTTGCGTTTCATTGCATTAATGCAGTGCAAAAACCATTTCATTCAAACACAATGCTAAATGCGATGTGAAGCTAGACTTTTCCTTGACCTTACCTTTGATCATTTTACCTCCCTTTACTTCCAGCAAGTAGTATTATTAGTATATTTACTTTGCGTTATTGCAGTCTGTTTCTTCACTTCTGAGACTAGTTATTATTGTAGTGACTCGCATCTAAAAAAGCTTTCTGTTTTGATTTGTATAACATCACATGATGTCAGGGCCGTTCCTGCGTGCAGTCCCCAGTGTGGTGCATATAGAGTAGAGAGGATGAAGGGTTAAAAACCGCACTGCTGTATTCCACAAGACATCAAAGGGTAAATATAATATTGATTTATTAGTAAACGTGTTTCAGGGCTGCCTGGCCCCTTCCTCAGGACATATCAATATCATATTGCCATGTTTCAGGCTTGACTAATAAATCAATATTATATTTACCTTTTGATTACTCGTGGAATATGGCAGCGTGGTTTTTAACCCTCCCTAGTTTAATTTTTTGAGATAATGACCTGTGGGTTTTCATTGGCTGCAAGCCATAATCATCAACATTTACAGAAACACTTGAAATAGATAACTGTTTGTAATTACTCTATATGATATATGCATTTCACGTTTTGTGTTGAATTACTGAAATAAATTAACTTTTTGATGGTATTCTAATTCATTAAGATGCATCTGTGATGTGAGCCTGATGCTATCCCATCAGTTGGGTGGTGATATCACAATGGGGGTGGACTGTGTGGTTCTGTGGACAGTGAGTGTCTCTCCCTCTGTGCGGTTTCTCCCCTGTTTGCTGTTTTTCCCCCTCGCTCTCAACCCCTGTGGTTGCTATCCGCCCCCCCCAGTGGTCTCTTTCTCCTCCCCCTTGTGATCACTCCCTCCCCCCAATGTCACTCTCTACCACCCCATGCACACTCTCTTCCCACCCCTGTGCTGCCTCTCTGCATCCCCTGTGGTCGTTCTTTGCCCCCCTGTGGTGACTCCCTCCCCCCATGTGGTCACTCTGCCTCCCATAAATGCTCTCTGCCCACCCCTGTACTGCCTCTCTGCCCCCCTGTGGTTGCTCTCTGCTCCCTCATGCTTGCTCTCATGCATCAGCTCAGTTACTCAATCAGCAGGCTGCGGGGTGAGCGGGTCTGCCGGGTGAGCATGGTGAGTGGTGAGACTGGGCAGAGCAAGGGGTGTGAGAGCAGGCACTGTGGGGGTGTGAGAGCAGTCAGAGCAGGGGTGTAAGAGCTGTGCAGTGCGCGGCGTGTGAGAGTGGAAAGTGCGGGGCGGGAGAGTGGGCAGAGCGCAGGGTGGGAGAGCATGAGGAGTGCAGGGTGCAGGAGCTGGCAGAGTGCAGGGTACAAGAGCAAGTAGAGTGGGGGATGTGAGTGCGGTCAGAGATCAGGGTGTGAGAGCAGGCAGAGCGCTGGGTGTTGGAGCGGGAAGAGCGAGGCATGTGAGAGTGGGCAGACTGAGGTGAATGTGAGCAGGCAGAGTGCAGAATGTGCGAGAGGGCAGAGAACGGGAAGTGAGAGTGGGCAGAGCACAGGGAGACAGAGTGCGGGGACAGAACGAGCAGAGGAGGCAGAGGGGGGGGCAGTGCATGGGGTGTGAGAGCCAGCAGAGCACAAGGGGGGCAGAGCGTGGGGTGTGAGAGTAGGGGGGCACTATATCTGGCCCTCCTCTGCCGTCTTCCGCCCTCCTCTGTGAAGCACTACTAGAGCTGTGATGTCATAGTCATGTGACAGATCACATGACTGTGACATCATCACAGTTCCTATATCTTCTGATAAGACAGAGGTCATCAGTGGGGAGGCAAGAGGTGCGGGGGCTGTTTGTGGGGTGTGGCGAGAGGTGTTCAGCCGGAGTTTGCAGACGCGTGTGGAGTGGCGGCATCAGGTGTCATATGTGTAATATAGTGCGGCTTCCGGCGGACAAAGTGGATTCTGGGATTCTTGGACATTGCGATGGAGGTCCATGATGGATGCCAGTAGGTGATTATATATTAGATATATATATTTTAAAAAAAGATGGAGAAATTATCTGAACAAGATGTATTTTTGCAGCTTTTTAAACCCCATGGGTAAATGGCCCTGTCTTGAACTGGTAAATAACTTTTCTAAATGTATTTTTCCCTAGGGGGATATACCGTTAAAGACCTTATGTATAGATGGATGAGAGGAAATAACTCAATTTATGGATTGGACACTTTGCAACTAGCAGAATTTACTGTTGAAAAATATTACACTGAAGTCACCATTGGAAAAGATGAAACTGGTAAAATCTTTTACTTTGCAAACAGAATACTGTAAATGTATATAGAATATTATCCAGTCACTTATTGTTAGTGGATATTATCCTATCACTTATTCTTAGTAGACTGCAGTAATTGTGACACATTCATGAACCTCTTCACAACATTCACTGTATACGTATGGCACTAAGCAAAGTTCGTTTCAGCAAACCACCATACTTGTGGTCCGGAATAAGTTTCCAGTCAACGCTCAGCATTGCATGGTGACTGAGTTAAGATGGCTGCTATTTCTGAGAGCAAACTATCCTTGCATGAAAACCTGGGGGGCAGTACCGCTCGGCACATCGACAATCTCGGTGACTGGCCGGTCAATCATACCATATTACAGTAATCTTGTAAAAAGAAAAATATATACGACATGTTGTGATTGGTGCTGAGACAATACCAACACAGCAGTCAAAATCGATGGGGTAATTGCGACGTCCACTCTGTTTCAAATAGCTGATCAATGGTTACTAACCCATCAGCTGCTTTGCATGCCACCTTTAATTCCGAGCTGGTGTTCAGAGGTATACACCCTGTGAGCTGCTGAGTGAGAGAAAAACTATTGGTGGCCAGTGCGATCCTGCTGTGTCTCCTGCAACACTCTCCTTTGTGCTGTTCTTGTGACTAATTTCTGATAAAATCATCACCAGCAGTTCCTAAATCCTTGTCCCAGATCCCTCCACCCCCAATCCCTCCACACCCCAATTGAATTTTTGGTGTACTTTTTGTGTCCTTTTGTACATTTTCATTCTGCAAGCACACCCAATTTTTTTTTGTGCTGAACATTCTGGTTAAATTTTTGGGGCCCTAACGGATGTGCTTCCCATAGTTGTAGGGTTCTGATCGGTATTGCTTCTGATCAGTGTCTGCTCCAAGGGAATGTTTCTTTTTTTTCATAAGTAGACCAGGAGACATTGTTCACCAAGTAGCTTCTTAGGTAGTGCATTAGTGGAGCAAACGTTGCAGTATTAGTAACGTCCCTATCCTTCTTGCAGAAAAATAACAGCATCGGGTAACTCCATAGGTAGAATATTAGTATAATGAAGTGATGAGCGAATCTGCACATTACTATTCGGAATTCACAAGGATATCATGGTATTCGAGCTACTCGGCAATTGCCGAGTATCTGTATGCTTGCTTTGCGAGTGTCTCGCTCAGCATGTTTGGAGCCTGATTTTTCAGCCACTAAACATGCTAGGCTTGCTCACCAATCGCAGTAATGCCTTAGCCATGTTAGTTGTGGCATTTCTGCGTCATAGGGTCTATATAACCCCTGCCACCACCATCTTGCAAACATTGCGTCTGAAAACAGTGTAGTGTGAGTGTAGGGAAAGAGCGAGCAGCATGCAGGGACAGAATTTCTGCCATATAAAATTAACACAATAGCTCCTTTAAGAGCTACCTCAAGGTATCTAGTAGCTGAGAATAGTGTAAGGAGAGTTTTTGGAGCAGGGAGAGAGAAAGCAGAGTGTAAAAATTTGTATGCAGTTTTTTTGACAAAAATGCACTAAACTTCTTTTGTCATCTTATAGTAATTGCAGTCAATTGTGTGACTTACCAAACTGACATTACCAAAGCTATGCTTTTGTTTCCACAGGGACGTACCCAAGGCTTACATTGTACTTTGTGCTCAAAAGGAACATTCTCTACTTCATTTTAGAAACCTATATTCCATCTTCTTTGCTTGTTATTGTATCATGGATTTCGTTTTGGATTTCTAAAACTTCTGTTCCTGCAAGAACATGCTTTGGTAAGACCCTGCAGCTTAACAAATCTTCAATGTAAGTCCTTGTTCACACTGTGCATTTTTGCACCCATTTGCCTGTGCTGCATTTTTTTCGGAATTGTCAGAAGCAAAACTGGATCCGCTTTTTGGAAAAAAAAAGGTCCCAAAACATATCACGCTTTCGATGCATTTTTGATGCATTTTTGCTGTTTGATTTTCATTACATTGGAGTCAATAGAGAAAATGCAGGAGAAAACAAATCACTAATTGACATGCTCCTCCTTTTTCTGGATGTGTTTTCTGCCCCAAAAATGCATCAGTACAAAATGCAGCTTCTGAACAGCAATTCTGAAAACTCATTGATTTTGCTGGACATCTTAGGAAGTGATACATTTTTCACGTAAAAAAATCACCTAAAAATTATCAAAAATACACAATGTGAAAAAACCCTAAGGGTACCTTTACACACCGCAACCGCGGCGAGGAATCTGACCGGCAATCTGTTGCCCCGTCACCATCGCCGTGAAATTGCCTCACAAGTGCAGTGTGTAATTGGGGAATTTGCGCCTTGTTCCGATTTCACATCACTGCTCCAAAATCAGAGGCAATCATGAAGGCGAAATTCCCTGCTTTTGGCGTGTGAAGGGGCGTTAGGGATGGAATCTGCGTCGCCAACTGATTTCCCGGAGGCGAGCCACAGCATGCTGGAGACCGCGCCCCGTCAGCGATGATTGGTGGTGGCTACTGTCTTCCCATTGGCTGTCAGTTGACACCTCGCCATATTTGAGTGTGTATTGGTTCCAAACTCCGAAATAAAATGGCGTCATGTATTAGCCAGCCTTCTGGTGCAGGCTGCCCAATCATAGCGCTATTGCGTTATCCAATGAGCGTAATTGGGGCGCGGTGTAGACCAGTCTGGCACGCCTATGTTCTCTCCGCTCTGCACATGTATGCCCACATTCCTTTGAGGATTGCGGTGTGTGAAGCAGCGAGGGAAGACTACCGGATGTTTCCCGCTGTTGGTGTGGCAACTTCCGGGGAGACACGTCGCCTTAGGTTGAGGGTGAAATTGCAGCGTGTAAAAGTGCCTTCGGTGATCCGAGGCAACCATGAAAAATGTGCACGCGTACGTTAGATTGCCTCCTATCGTGTAAGGGTACCCTAAGACTACACTATTATAAAGCATTTTGGTAAAGATGTGTCACTGTTTTAGGGCCTCTTTAGCAGTTCCCACACTGTATAATGGCTACCACAGAAGCCAATGCACTGTATCATGAACCTCACAGAAGCCTACACTGTACTTTGGTCCGCACAGCAGCTCACACATTTATGATGGCTACCACAGCAATGCCAAGATTGTATGATATGATCACACTATCCCCCTTAATCTGTATGATTCCCTACTGTTTAAAGGATTCTGCAGTAGACCCCAGACTGTACGATGGCTCACACTATAGATCTCACACTGTGTGATGTCCCCACATTTTATGATGGCCCTCACAGTAGTTCGCACATTGTATGATGCCCCCACACTTTATGATGGCCCTCACAGTAGCTCCTATGCTTTATGGTGGCATCAACAATAGCCACCATGTTGTATTTTTGTCCCTATAGAAGCTCCCACATTGTGTAATAACCCCCACAATTGTCTACACACTGTATGATGGCTTCACAGTAGTGCGTACACTGTATGATGGCCCCATAGTAATCCCCACACTGTAGGAAGGCCTCCACACTGTATAATGGCCCCCACAGTGTATGAAAGAGCAGTATGCCAAGAGTGGCCTCCACAGTAGCCATTATGCTGTATTGTGGTCCCTACTGTAGACCCCATTCTGTATGATGGCCCACACAGATGTCCAACCACCCAGTTGATGCCTCCGCAGTATTGCCCACACTGGATTGAGGCTCACACACTGTATGTTAGCCTGCACAGTAGTTCTTACACTGTTTGATAGCTGTCACTGTAGTCTTCATACTGTATGGAAACACCTAGATTATGGGATGACCCACACACTGTATGAAGCCTCGACTGTAGTTTCCGGACTGTATGATAGTCCCGACAGTTGCCCCCAAACTGTATGATAATCCCCACAGGGGCATCCACACTCTATAATGCCCACTCAGTGTTCCATACTTTGTATGGTTATTAGTCTGCACAATGTATGTAGACCTCCACACTGTATGACGCCTCACACTCTGTATGATGCCCATACATTATCTCCCACATTGTGTAATGGCCTCCACAGATGCCTTTGTACAGTTGTGTAGGGCAGTAGATATGGCCAAGGTAGTCATCTATTATGCCCATGAAGATGCGGGTCCTGGCTAGGTGTGTGGACTTGTGCTACAGGGGCAATTCGACCTTCCCGATGGAATGATGAAGTTGACGTCAGAACCAGATAGTTGGAAGTTCAATGAGGAGAAGTCCACCGGTCCATAATAAATTATTTATCTTTACTTAATGATAGCCTGGTAGGAAGTATATCCAAAAGATTGCTGGTGAACGTAATGAAATCCTTTACAAAATGGAGCATTTTCATACATAATCTGTTACTTCTCCAAACATAATTTCTTTATTCTTTAAAGGGGACCTGTTACCTGGATCTAAGCCCCTACACTATCACTACCTGTCCCTACACCTTCCTAGCTGCTCCCTATCTATCCCTCTCTGAGCTAAATCTGCCCTATAAAGCTGCAGAAAAATAAGTTATAACTTACTGGAGTCCCTGAGGGTTGGAGACTGGAAAGGCCGCCCCAGGCTCCATTGTGCCCCCCTCAATGGTGCAGCGTACGCCACACTGGGTGGCATTATTGTTTCTTGCAAGCCGCCTCTTTAATTTGGAATCTCCCGCCCTCTGTAGTACTATCAAGCACCAGCCGCTACATCACTTCCGGTGCGGGGCATTATGGGCTGCTCACGTGACCTCCCCCAGTGCATTATGGGCCTCATCACGTGATCAGCCTGGCTTCAATAAGCGCACTGCGCATGCGCTGAGCCAGGCCGATCACGTGATCAGGCCCATAATGCACTGGGGGAGATCACGTGAGCGGCCCATAATGCACCGCGCCAGAAGTGACGTAGCGGCCAGTGCTTGATAGTACTACGGAGGGCAGGAGATTCCAAATTAAAGAGGCAGCTAGCAAGAAAGAATAACGCCACCCAGCGGGGCATGCGCTGCACCATCAAGGAGGGCAGAATAAAGCCTGGGGCTGCCTTTCCAGTCACCAAGCCTCAGGGACTCCTGTAAGTTATAACTTATATTTCTGCAGCTTTATAGGGCGGATTTAGCTCAGAGAGGGATAGATAGGGAGCAGCTAGGAAGGTGTAGGGACAGGTAGTGATAGTGTAGGGGCTTAGATCCAGGGGACAGGTTCCCTTTAAACACAATTTATTTGATGCTTCAACACAATCTTGGTTCCTCCAATACATCCCAGCCCAGTACTACAGTTCTATGTCTTCTTCCCCTTAAAGGAAATAATTTGGCAATATGGCGGCACTTTAGCACCCCTACATCTGATATTTTGGGAAATCCTGTTCGGTGTACTCTCATCACCTCAAGTTACCTCACCAAGCAATTTAAATAAAAAATAAACATCATGTAGTCAGCTAGCCTCAGATCCTGGTGAATCTATATGCAAAAAGCAACAAGGTTCAGGCAAATTAGCACAGTGAAGTCATTGTTCCACAACACACAAAGGACATCAAATTATAATGGCATTCCATTGCACTCATCCACTGTACTATCCTGCTGTTCTGCAGACCCTAGGCATAAAAAAAACAGCAGCCTACAGACTGGAGAGCTTTAATGCAAAGATACAATGTCTCCTTGCCTTAGGCTGGCTTCACATTTGCGTATGTGAACGCAGCTTATGCTGCGTTCCCATACGCAGTCAAACGCATGCGCACATGCGTTCCTATGTTTAACATAGGAACGCATAGTGCCTGCGTTTGCTGCGTTCGGGTGCGGATGCGGACGATATCTGCTCCTTCCGGTGTCCAGCGTCCGCACCCGGGACGCAGCATGTTGCATTTTTTGTGCGCTCGGGGACCTTGGAAAATCAGCAAGCGTCCCCAAGCGCACAAAAAAAGCATTGGCTTCAATGGGTCCACAGTGTTCTGCGCTTGACAGCGCAGGAGAACGCTGCAGACCCGTTGAAAAATCTCCCGGTGGCCGGCGGTGATGTCACAGGAGATCACCGACGGCCACCGGGAGATCAGCTGAGCCACTGCTGTCCTCTTCCTCCCCGCCGCCGGTAATCTGCTAGCAGTGTCGGCGGGGAGAAACAGCTGATGTGACAGCTGTTTGAATCTTCCCGCGCCGACATCTCCTCTCGGTGTCGGCGCGGGAAGATTCAAACAGCTGTCAAATCAGCTGTTTCTCCCCGCCGACATGTCCCGGAGCTTACCGGCGGCCACTGATTGGCTGCCGGTCTGCACAGTGATGTGTCCGCAGGCGGACACTCTCTACTGCGGACACATCAAAATGGCCCTGCTTTGCACTGCGTTTGTGTCTGCATGCGATCAGCATGCAGACACAAACGCTAATGTGAAGCCAGCCTAACAGTGTATGAAGGCCCCCACTGTAGTCTCCATTCTGTATGAAAACACCCAGAATATTTAATGACCCACACACTATATGAAGCCTTCATAGCAGTCCCCACTCTGTATGATGGTCCCGACAGTTGCCCCCAAACTGTATGAAAGCCCCTAAAGGGGCCTACACACTCTATGACACTCACACAATATTCACTACATTGCATGTGTGACGCTAGTCATCACACGGACAAGTAGAAACAGAATAGTCAAACGGTCAGGTAACAGGAGAGAACATCAAGACAGAGGAAATAAACAGAGGAAAAGTCATGGTCTGAGGTCAGTTACCTGGAGAGATCAGAACAGCGTGACAAGACAAAAAAATGGTCAAACACAGTCAAGGTCAGGCAGCAAAAGATCAATTCCCAGAGCACAGATACAAGAGGCCAAACTAGCACAACAGAGCTGAAACTAAAACTGTCAGTGCCCTGGGAAAAACAGCACAGCTAAAAAGCTGGTCAATTACAGGATACAGGAAACACCTGTAAAAACCCAGCACTTCTCAGAAAGAAATTGAGTGACTGAGCTGTCAATTTGAGCACCAACAGCCCATCAAATCCCAGCTCCAGATAGGATGACTAAGTTGTCAATCACCCAGCCCAGCACACCCTTAATGCAGAGAAGAGAAATAATGACAGTACCCCCTCTTCAAAAGGGGGCAACTAGAGCCCCAAGTTTCCCAGGAAACCTCCTATGGAAGGACAAGATAAGGCCAAGATAAAGTGATCAGACTTAATAGCACTAGCAGGAACCCAAGATCTCTTCTCGGATTTGTATCTCATCCAGTAAACCAGATACTAGATTGAATTCTGGACCTTCCGAGAATCCACAATCCTCTGAATCTCATATTCTAAACCATTGATGGAAACAGGATTAGGTGGAAACGCAGGCAACAAGACTGAGAAACAAATTCTTTTAACAGTGATGTATGGGAAACATTAGAGATCCAAAAAGACTGAGGAAGCTTTAATCTAAAAGCAACCGAATTGAACATCTCCAGAATCTTATACAGACGATTACATTTTGGACCTGACTTCATCGATGGCACCTTTAATTTAATATTTTTTTAACATAACCAAACCTTATCTTCAACTTTGAAGAAAGAACCTGCGGAATGCTTCCTATTGGCATTCTATTTTTGATTAAATTGAGCCACCCGGATTTTCTTTTGAACTTCCCTCCATACATTCCTGAGTTTTTGTATAGTGATTTCAACTCCAGGACACTCAGAACTCATCCTAGAAAATTTGCCAAAATGAGGATGGAAACCATAATTGCAAATAAAAGACAATATTCCAGTAGAGTGATTGACCTGACTGTAAAAGGCGAACTCAGCAAGAAGTAAATATGAGGACCAGTCTTTCTACTGAGCCTCAACAAAATACCTTAAAATTTGCTTCAATTACTGATTAGCCCTCTGAGTCTCATCGTTGTTTTCAGGGTGATAAGTAGAGGAAAATGATAGATCGATCCCCAATATTTTACAAAATTTGGAGACAAACTGCACTCCCCTATCAGATACAGTGTTCAGAGGGATTCTATGCAATCTTACAAGATGATTGATAAACAACCTGGAAAGCATTTCAGCATTGGATTACCCTGAAAAGTGGGCTAGTTTGCTGAAACAGTCAACTACCGTCCAAATCACAGTTTTCCCACCAGGCATAGGCAAATCCCTAATGAAATCCATGGACAAATGAGTCCATTGTCTTTCTGGAATTGGCAATGGAACCAATATCCTGGCCAGCACTTCATGACATACTTGAGCACATGAGCAAGTTTCACAAGTGGATACAAATTTTTTAATATCATTATAAAGCTTTATTTATATAGCGCCAACATATTCCGCAGCGCTTTACAATGTAGGGTTAGCGTACAGAAAATATACAGTAAGTAATTACAATAGAGAACAAATAAAGTACAGTCATTGGATACAAAAACAATAGGCATAGAATCAGTGTGGAAAAAAAATACAATAAATAAAGCAAGAAATGAAGGTGACCCTGCTCAAAAGAGCTTACAATCTACAACGGGATAGGGGTTGTACAAGGTGCCGGGGCTTATTGCACTGGTGGTCCAGGCATCTTGAGGAAATGGGGTATAGGGCTAAGCTTACATGAATGGTCATCAGTCTGTGTAGACCTTTATGGTTTGGTGGAGTTTGTAGAAGAATAATGTCCAGAGGATAGCCCATTCACTGTCTACAGTACAATGGACATGTTAGGGAGTATGATAGGCCGCCTTAAAAAGATGCGTCTTTAGGGATCGTCTGAAGCCATGCAAGTTGTGGATAGTCCTGATTTCTTTGGGTAAAGCATTCCAGAGGTTTGGTGCAGCTCTGGAAAAGTCTTTGAGCCGGGAGTGGGAGGATCGGATTAGTGCAGATGTTAGTTGAAGGTCATTTGAGGAACGTAGAGAGCGGGTGGGGTGATAGACAGAGATGAGGGAGGAGAGGTAGGGGGGAGCTGCACTGTGAAGAGCTTTGTGGGTGAGAACAAGCAATTTGAATTTGATCCTGTAGTATACGGGCAGCCAGTGCAATGACTGGCACAGAGCAGAGGCATCTGAGTAACGATTGGCCAGATGGGTGATCCTGGCTGCTGCATTAAGGATGGACTGGAGAGGAGAAAGTCTGGTGAGGGGGAGGCCGCTTAATAGAGAGTTGCAATAGTCAAGGCGGGAATGGATTAGGGCCACGGTGAGGGTTTTTGTTGTTTCCAGGGTGAGAAAGGGGCGAACTCTAGAGATATTCTTCAGGTGTAAGCGACAGGAGCGGACGAGAGATTGCGTGTGGGAGGAGAAGGAGAGATCGGTGTCTAATATAACACCCAGACAGCGAGCTTGCTGTCTAGGCGTTATCGTGGTGCCGCACACTGAGAGAGAGATGTCCGATTTAGGGAGGTTAGTGGATGGGGGGAGCAGAAGAAGTTCAGTTTTGGAAAGGTTTAGTTTCAAATAGAGAGTGGACATGATATTGGAAACTGCAGCTAGACAGTCATTGGTGTTCTTTACTACCGCAGGGGTAAGGTCAGGGGCTGAAGTGTATAGTTGAGTGTCATCAGCATAAAGATGGTACTGGAAGCCAAATCTGCTGATGGTCTGTCCAATCGGGGCCGTGTAGAGAGAGAAGAGGAGAGGGCCAAGGACTGAACCCTGAGGGACCCCAATAGTGAGGGGAAGAGGGGGGGAAGTGGAGCCAGCAAAAGATACACTGAAAGAGCGGTCAGAAAGATAGGAGGAGAGCCAGGAGAGAGCAGTGTCCTTTATGCCAATGGAGTGCAGCATAGAGAGTAGGAGCTGATGGTCGACAGTGTCAAAAGCTGCAGAGAGATCAAGGAGAATAAGCAGAGAGTGGTCACCATTACGTTTTGCTGTCAGAAGGTCATTGGTCACTTTGATGAGGGCAGTTTCTGTGGAGTGAAGGGGGCGGAAACCAGACTGTAATGGATCTAGAAGAGAGTGAGCGGAGAGGTAACGGGTGAGGCGGGAATAGACCAGGCGCTCCAAGAGTTTAGAGATGAAGGGGAGATTGGAGACTGGTCTGTAGTTATTTGTGCAGGTTGGGTCGAGAGTGGTTTTCTTTAATAATGGAGTAATGATCGAGTGTTTGAAGGAAGAGGGGAAAATGCCAGAAGAGAGGGAGAGATTGAAGATTTTGGTTAGATGAGTGGTGACGACTGGAGAGAGGGACTGGAGCAGGTGTGAGGGAATGGGGTCGGTAGTGCATGTGGTGGGACGAGAGGAAGATAGGAGCCTGGAGACTTCTTCTTCTGTGACTGGGTCAAATGTGGAAAGTGAACCGGAGGGGATGTGAGGAAGAATGGGGGTGGCAGTGCTTGGAGGCTGAGAGCTGATTTCCTGGCGGATGTTGTCTATTTTATCCATGAAGTAGGAAGCCAGGTCATCAGCACAGAGGTCGGTGATGGGGGCCTGCACTTTCGGACTGAGGAGAGAGTGAAAGGTGTCAAAGAGTTTTTTTGGATTGTTGGATAGTGAGGAGACCAGGGTGGTGAAGTAGGTCTGTTTGGCAAGGTGAAGGGCAGAGTTGTAGGTTTTGAGCATGAATTTATAGTGGATGAAGTCTCCTGGTGAGCGAGTTTTCCTCCATAGGCGTTCAGCACTCCTGGAGCATCGCTGGAGGAATCGGGTTTGTGATGTGAGCCAGGGCTGTTTTGTTCTCTGTTTGGAGGTTCTGCGGGTGAGGGGCGCTACTTGGTCCAGGGAGCTTCTGAGAGAGTCATTGTAGTGATTTACTGCCTGATCTGGAGAAGAGATTGAAGAGATTGGGGACAGAGATGAGATGAGGGAGTCTGAGTGCTTGAGGGTTAATGGCCTGTAGATTTCTGGATGTGTGATAGGTAGGCTTGGGCTGTGTTGGCCGAGGGTTAGTGAGTGAGAAGGAAAGAATGTTGTGGTCAGAGAGTAGAGTTGAGTTATCCAAGGGGGAGGATGAGCAGAGTCGGGTAAAGACAAGGTCAAGGGTGTTACCGTTTTCGTGTGTCTTAGAGGTTGAGAGCTGTGATAGGCCAAGAGAGGTAGTTAGAGATAGGAGCTGGATGCAGATGGGGAGATGGGGCTGTTTATGGGAATGTTAAAGTCTCCCAGAATAAGGGTTGGTAAATCTGAGGACATGAAATGCGGGAGCCAGGCGGAGAAATGGTCGAGGAACTGGGTGGGTGACCCTGGGGGGCGGTATACCACTGCTACTTTGAGGGGGAGGGGATGGAATATCCTAATGGTATGGACCTCAAAAGAAGGGAATGAGAGTGATGGGGCTGGAGGAATGACCAGGAAAGTACATTGTGGGGACAGGAGGAGGCCGACTCCACCGCCACGTCTGTTCCCAGGTCTAGGGGAGTGAGAGAAGTGTAAGCCGCCGTAAGAAATAGCAGCAGGGAAGCAGTGTCTGAATCCTGGATCCAGGTTTCTGTGAGGGCCAGCAGGTTAAGAGAGTTGGTAAGAAAGTAATTGTGAATGAACGGAAGTTTGTTGCATACAGACCGTGGATTCCAGAGAGCGCAATTAAAAGAGGGAGGTGAAGGTGTGCAGGTGATATTAATAAGGTTAGTGGGGTTTCTGTGTGAGGTGGGAGAGGGGTTGAAGTTAGCAGATGGCGGACCAGGGTTGGGAGAGATATCACCTGAGAGGAGCAGCAGTAAAAAGAGAAAGAGCAGATAGTTTTTGGATTAGGACATGATTTATTATGACAAGCTTTGGAATATGATGGGCTGAGAATCTTCAGTAAACTGAAGATAGCATGGGAGCTGTACATAGAGTAGGGCAGGAGAGAGGGGCTGATGTGAATGAGTGGTGATGGAGGGGGGATGGGGTGATAAAAATTGGTGGCGAGAGCACATAAGAAAACAAACAGTGAAATACAAGACATGGTAAAGATTAGTAGTGAATGGAGTTAAGCACAGTGTTAGAGTGTCCCTCTATGTCATTGTCTTCCAGCAAGAGCGCATAGAACAATAGATGGTGAAGTAAAGGACATGGTGATAGGGAAAGGAAAAGAAGTTTTTTTTTTTTCCTCTCCCTGTTAAATAGAGTGGCTTACCTGACTCCTGCCCTGACTAAGTGCCATGAAATAACTGCATCCACTTAGCATTCAATGCCACTTTGCATGAGATGCCACACGTGTCTGACCCCCCACACGTGTACCCCTTAAGAATGAGCTAAATTTATAGGAGACACTATCAGAATCAGGTGAGGGGGCTTGTGGGAGGAAACATGGTATCAGGTAATTAGCAGCTACAAGGAACAGCAGGGGTGCAAGAGGATGAAAGGCAAGACTCCCTCCACACTATAACACCTCCAACAGATAACTATTACAATCTGCCAAAAGAGAATTTTGTTTACGTACCGTAAATTCTTTTTTCTTGAATCATCAATGGGAGACCCAGACAATGGGGTTTAGGGCGCTGCCCTCCGGAGGTCACACTAGTACTACAAGTTTGTAGCACCGCCTCCTCCGCTTATAAACCCCCACCGTAGGAGACATCCTCAGTTTAGTCCATAAGCTGCGAGGAGAAATAAACCACACCCGAAACATCGGGAAGAATGCCGTGCACAGACGGTGTAACAACCCGGAAACACTGTCTCAACAGAGAACAGATCAAATGCAAACATGCAACGGAACAACTGGGTGGGTGCTGGGTCTCCCATTGATGATTCAAGAAAAAAGAATTTACGGTACGTAAACAAAATTCTCTTTTTTCTGATCATCATAATGGGAGACCCAGACAATGGGGATGTCCTAAAGCAATACCCCAGGGCGGGAAGAGTTCCTCAACAAGACGGATAACACATGGTTCCCTTTTAAAGGTGGGCAACCGCCGCCTGGAGAACCCGCCTGCCCAAACTCGCATCCGCAGAGGCATGGGCATGCACCATATAGTGCTTAGAGAAAGTGTGCAGGCTGGACCAAGTGGCCGCTTGACACACCTGTAGAGCAGAAGCTCGATGTCGCAAGGCCCAAGAGGCACCTACAGCTCTAGTAGAGTGTGCCTTCAAACCCACCGGGAGAGGCAAACCAGAAGACCGGTAAGCCTCCTGAATGGGAGCCTTGATCCATCTGGCCAAGGTCGACTTTGAAGCCGCGGACCCCTTACAGCGACCCATCGTGAGGACAAATAAGGAATCCGATCTCCTAAAGGAGGCGGTCCTGGACACATAAATGCGTACAGCTCTCACGAGATCCAGAGTATGGAGGTCGCGCTCAACCTGATGAACGGGAGCGGGGCAAAATGATGGGAGAACAATCTCCTGGTTCAAGTGGAATGTTGAAACCACCTTCGGCAAAAATTCAGGCCGTGGGCGCAACACCACCTTGTCCTGGTGAACCACCAGAAAGGGTGACTTGCACGAAAGTGCAGCCAATTCTGAGACCCTTCTCAGAGACGTAATCGCCACCAGAAAGACCACCTTCTGGGACAGACGAGAGAGAGAGATGTCTCTCAGTGGCTCAAACGGCGGTTTCTGCAGTGCCGCCAGGACCATGTTGAGGTCCCAAGGGTCCAGGGGCCGCCTGTAGGGCGGAACCACCCGAGACACCCCCTGCAGAAATTGGCGGACCTTCGGGAGGAGCGCCAAGCGCCTGTCAAATAGCACGGAAAGTGCTGATACTTGACCTTTCAGAGAGCCAAGGGATAATCCCAACTCCAAACCCCGACTGTAGGAAGGCCAACAATGTCGGGATAGACAACGGCCACGGTGAGTGACCACCAGAGGCACACCAGGAGAAAAAGATTTTCCACGTTCTGTGGTATATCTTCCTGGAAACAGGTTTCCTTGCCCGATTCATGGTGGCAACCACTGTGGGAGAGAAACCTCTGGATGTCAGCAGCCAGGCCTCAAGAGCCATGCAGTCAATCTGAGGGCCCTGGAATTGAGGTGGAAGAATGGGCCTTGCGCGAGAAGATCTGCGCGCTCTGGAAGAGCCCACCGGTGTCCGCCTGACAGTTGCCACAGGTCCGGGTACCAGGACCTCCTGGGCCAATCTGGAGCCACTAGAATGGCTACTCTGCATTCCGTCCTGATCTTCCACAGGACCCTGGGAATCAGAGCTAGAGGCGGGAACACATATGGCAGCTGGAAGCTGGACCAACTCAGGATCAGGGCATCCGCCCCCAGAGACTGAGGATCCCATGATCTCGCCACGTATTGGGGCACCTGATGATTCAGCCGTGAGGCCATCAGATCCACGTCCGGAGTGCCCCATCTGCCGCAGATGTCCCGGAAGACGTCTGGATGAAGGGACCACTCTCCGGCGTCCATCCCCTGTCGGCTCAGATAGTCGGCCTCCCAGTTCTCGACCCCTGGGATGTGAACTGCGGAGATCAGGCAGCCGTTTTCCTCCACCCAAGCTAGAATGCGGTGGACTTCGGTGAGGGCCTGAGCACTTCTGGTCCCTCCCTGATGATTTATGTAGGCGACGGCCGTCGCATTGTCGGACTGTACCCGAATGGGTTGTCCTGACAGGAATTTCTGAAACGCCAGGAGCGCCAGATAGACCGCCTTGATCTCCAGCACGTTGATCTGCAACGCCGACTCCGACTGAGTCCAGAGGCCTTGAGCCCTGTGGTGCAAGAACACCGCACCCCAGCCCTTCAGACTGGCGTCGGTGGTCACCACTAACCATGACGGTTTTAGGAAGGACCGTCCCCGTGACAGATGATGTGGCTGTAGCCACCACTGTAGGGAATCCCTGGTTGGTTGTGACAGCGTCACCAGCCGATTCAAAGAAATCGTCCTCTTGTCCCATCTGCGAAGAATCTCCAGCTGGAGAGGACGGAGGTGAAACTGTGCGAACGGCACCGCCTCTATCGCCGCTACCATGCGACCCACCAGTCTCATCAATACCCGTAGGGATGATTGTGGTGACAGGAGGACATTCTGCACTCCTGAATGGATCGCCAGCTGCTTGGCTTGAGGTAGGGACACCAGGGCTGAGTCCGTGTGGAAGTCCATGCCCAGATATGTTAATGACTGGGTCGGAACCAGGGTCGACTTCTGAATATTGAGAAGCCACCCGAACCGTTCCAGGGACCTCATGGTCACCTCCAGGCTCACCCGACAAAGGTCTTCCGATGGCGCTCTGACCAGCAGGTCGTCCAGATAGGGTATGACGGCGTGTCCCTGCACATGCAGGAGAGCCATCATGGAGGCCATCACCTTTGTGAACACCCGCGGTGCTGAGGCTAGCCCGAATGGCAGTGCCACAAATTGGAAGTGCTCTTCCCCCACTGCGAATCTCAACCAGCGCTGATGAGCCGGTGCAATGGGTACGTGAAGGTAAGCATCCCTTATATCGATGGATGCTAGGAAGTCTCCCTGTGACACAGCCGCGATCACGGAGCGCAGGGATTCCATGCGGAACTTCCGAACCAACACGTGACGGTTGAACAACTTTAAGTCCAGAACCGGGCGAATGAGCCGTCCTTCTTTGGGACAATAAAGAGGTTGGAGTAAAAACCCCTGAACCTCTCTTCCGTGGGCACAGGGACCACCACTCCGTCTCTGCGGAGTCCCTCCAACACCAGATGAAAAGCCTGAGCCTTTTCTGGAGATGGAACCGACCGATGGAATCGGGGTATCGGTTTTGACGTTAGCTCTATCCTGTACCCTCGTGAGACTACGTCTCGAACCCACTGGTCTTGAACGTGAAGGAGCCACATATCCTGAAATCGAGACAGGCGGCCCCCCACCTGTGGGGAGGCAGGATGAGGTAGCGAGTCATGTCGAGGCGGGCTTGGGGGTGGCAGCCGCTGCCCCCGCTGGCTTCTTCTGACGACTCTTGGAACGCCACTGAGTAGCAGGCTTGCCCCCTCGGTCCGAGCGAGCAGACGTCGTTGATGACTGTGAGCTGGAACGAAAGGACCACTGCTTAGGGTTCCTTTTCACGGTGTACCGTGGCTTAGGTTTATTCTGCGGGATCTTAGACTCAGCAGAATCCTTTATCAATTTGTCCAGCTCGGTGCAAAAAGCCTGTCACCAGCGAACGGAAGATTTTGCAAAATCTTCTTAGATGTGGCATCTGAGTCCCAAAGACGCAGCCACAGCAGCCTGCGTATCGCAATTGCATTGGCCGAGGCCACAGCAGAGCGAGTGGCAGTCTCCAAAGATGCCGTCCTGGCGTAATCCGCATAAGCTCTTGCTCTGTCGGTAAGCGCCAGGACCTCTGGGCTGGACCTAGCTAAATCAGTGATACCATCCAAACAGATAGTAATCGCTTGTAGGGTCCAGACCGTGGCAAAATTAGGGGCAAATGATGACCCCACAGCCTCATAGGAAGACTTGGCGAGTTGCTCGACCTGTCTATCAGTAGCATCCTTCAACGAGGAGCTATCAGAGGCAGAAAACAAGGAGCGCGCAGCAATCCTAGTCATGGAAGCGTCCACCTTAGGAGACTGCGACCATTCCTGGAGCGCCTCCTGGGAAAGGGGAAGCGATTGTCCTTGGTTTTACGGACATAACGCCGCCCAGGATGTAACCTGGGAGCTTTAATCACCCTTCCGAAATTAGTGTGGTCCATGAAGGAGCCACTTGGTCTAGCCTCTGGCCGCAGCCATTGATAGACCTCCTTGGGGTGTACAGTCACCTCCTCAGGAGGAGTGACAAGACGTAATGTCTCATTGATGGAGGACACCAGATCCTCCACCCCATCTGGAGGTTCAGACATAGACCCGAGAGTAGAACCCCCATCATCTTCCTCACCATCAGAGGAACGCTCCTCCTCAGAGAGAGCCTGGAGCTCGGGTGAATCCTCACGACGAGCTCGCTTAGGGGGTCTCACAGCAGAAGTGAGAGGCACCCGGGGGTAACTGGGCGGAGTAGCTGGGTTCTCCAGCCTCCTATGTAGTGCCTCCAAGGCTTGTGACATGGAGGACATCTGGGACAGCAGAGATTCATTGAACCTATTCTGCGTTTCCCATGGCCCTGGGATCACCTGAACCTCAGGGTATAATCCCGGATTTGCAGACTCAGTAGTAGCAGACCGGGCCTCTGGGCGTCCGCAGTTATTGCAGGACCCCTCCACCAGTGTCCCGTTGCATGTAGCACAGGTAATGGTGATCACCGCCGCCTTAGCAGCATGCTTCCCAACTGAGGACATCTCCACAGTGAGGGGAATATAAGCCAAGTTCACAAACAAACCGGGAATCCCGGTGGCTTACCGACCGCAGTAAAGCGGTAGGAGGAAGCGGTGTGGATGTGTGACCTCCGCGAGTTCCGGTCTCCCTTTGAAAGTGCAGACACGCGCTGCAGCCAGATCCCAGCCGGGAAGTGAGGGAGAAGATGGCCGCCGACAGTGAAGTCGTGGGCGGAGCCAGGAACACGCGGGAAGAACACAAAACACGCCCATCGGTGAGTCACCACAAGGGCTGCTTCCTCCTCCTCCAGGCAGCTTCAGTAATTGAAGTGCCAGAGCCCCGCAGCGCGGGAAAAGAGTGTGAAATATCAACACACACACACTCAGACTGCATGTACACACAAACACCCGCAGTCTACAGCCTCAGCCCCTGTGACACACAGGGCGGTCAGCCAGGGTGACCCCAGCACAGGGTACACCATCAGAAACCGCGGACCCAAGGGTAACCGCGCGGTCTGAGTGTCATGACACAAAATGCCAGACACTACCCCCAGGCACAGCAGGAGACACACCAGGTGCCTCAGTGCCGGTCCGGTCTGTAAGCACCTTTAGGGAGGCCTCGGACGGGGGTACAGCACCCGTCCGGAGTGTAAGCACCATTTAGGGAGGCCTCGGACTGGGCTGGCTCCGTCCGGTCTGTAAGCACCATTTAGGGAGGCCTCGGACGGAGCGGAGCTGTGCAAGGCTCCAGGCTCCCCCTATCCAGAGCCTCCATGGAGGGATGGAAAGGAAAGGAGCACGACAGCGTACCGGGAGAACACTAAAGTGTCCAGGCTAAAAGCCCTCCGGTACCTCCACCAGCGTGTTCCACAAGGGTGAGCGGGGAGGCTGTCGAGGGTCCCGAATGGGACCATTTTACCTTGTCTTCATACGCCATCACGTAAGTTGTGAGAATGCAGTGAAGTGCAAGCAAAGCGTGATCCTCCGAGCACACTAAGTTTAAAACTGAGGATGTCTCCTACGGTGGGGTTTATAAGCGGAGGAGGCGGTGCTACAAACTTGTAGTACCTAGTGTGACCTCCGGAGGGCAGCGCCCTAAACCCCATTGTCTGGGTCTCCCATTATGATGATCAGAAAATTGTCATATACTGGTGAGTGAGTAATGTAATGCATAGAGATGACACGGGAAGCTTAACAATAAGTGCAGTGTTGGAATATTACCATGAGACTATAAGTCAAGCTGATATTGCTATGGCGATCATTACAGCAATCACAGGTATATTAACATGCACTGTTACAATGGCTTGGGTGAAAATAGATGACAGCAAGCAGTGTTGGAATATTACCATGAGACTATAAGTCAAGCTGATATTGCTATGGCGATCATTACAGCAATCACAGGTATATTAACATGCACTGTTACAATGGCTTGGGTGAAAAAAGATGACAGCAAGCAGTGTTGGAATATTACCATGAGACTATAAGTCAAGCTGATATTGCTATGGCGATCATTACAGCAATCACAGGTATATTAACATGCACTGTTACAATGGCTTGGGTGAAAATAGATGACAGCAAGCAGTGTTGGAATATTACCTGTATGAAGAGAAGAGAGGACGAATGTTAGTCAACTGCCATGAAATAACTGCATCCACTTAGCATTCAATGCCACTTTGCATGAGATGCCACACGTGTCTGACCCCCCATGCATGGATGACCACCAAAAGAGTCTAGCAATGGCTTTTTGGATGGCTGCAACCCTTCGTGGATACTCAAAACTGAGTCATGAAATTCCTGAAAAAGACAATCTCACTGTATGTACACAGGGACATAAACTTGTATTTGCGGGTAGTAGAAGGAGTTAATCACTGAGCATCTTGGATGTTCTCTTCTAACTCTGGTCACAACAATACCACAAGGAAAAATGAAGGATGGAGGTTCTGGAAGAGAGACAGAATGTAGGCTATCAGACAAATTATTAGCTCTCACTTTTTTAGACCCTGGTCTGAACCTTATCAAAAAATTAAATCTAAAAAAAATAAATACAATTTGGTCTATCTATAGGTCAACAGTTTGACTCAATATAAGATTTTTGTGATCAATCACCACAGTGGGATGATGAACGGCTCCCTCCAAAAAATGTCTCCATTCTTCAAAAGCTAACTCGACAGCAAATAACTCCCGATTACCAACATCATAATTTAATCAACACATACAAAAAGCATACACATTGAAACTCAATTCACAGTACATTTAAAAGTTACAACAGGAAAATAGAAGGGCATGAGGGAGAACAAGACACAGTTGGTACACTTGTTAACCTCTCACGTATACAGACAAGTGCAAATTTTAGCTGCAACCAAAATACTAGAGAAATTTAGAGGAACCAAGTCATTATACAATGGTCTATAATGGTGAATACATACACGTGACCCATACAGCTCCTTATTTCTATGCAATTAATAGTGCACATCTCAGTAATGCATCCTTTATGGTGGGTACTTCCTTGTGGGAACTGCCTGCACGTCTATATAGGTATGACTTCATGCTGTTTCTTGTTGCATCATGATTAGAAACTAGGGATCCATTGTTATCAGGTCTTTTGTTGTATTAGGTGGTACCCCACCAGTAAAGGACCACAATAGAGGCAGAGTCAGAGATTGAATTGTCATTTTCTCTCAATGGACTTTGCCAGTTGCTCCCACTTCCATAGGTTCTGCCTCAGGTAAGTGGATTGATCCAGGAAAAAGAGACTAAAACCCGCTGACATTCATCACGTCCCTCCTGAATTCTACGATCCATTTAATAGGCTTCCATGGCCTCCCTCAAGGAACAAGGTGCAGTATGCAGAGCCAGAGTATCCTAAGGAGGATATAAAGTCCTCTATGGAACTGGCACCTGAGGGCTGCATAATTCCACTGAACTTCAGAGGAGCATTGCTGGAAATCGGAAATAGTCATCTGCTGCAGGTTCATGATCTTTGCTTCTGCCACCTGGGCTCTGTCAGGTTTGTCATAGATGACTAGGCCATATTCCACAGTCTTTTGCATTTTTAGGTTTTGTTTAAAAACAGCATTTTTTATGTTATTCCCCAAATTATGTCAAGAAAATATTATGTTGTCAATGGATGATTAAAGATGTCTGAGTTCGTAGCAAGTTTTTTTGCTCGTATACAAGGAGAAAGTGTCGGGCCGACTGGGACGGAAGTACTCGGTACCAGACGGGTCGGCTGCTGGGGAAGTCACGGGTGGTCCTGGTCCGGTCCGTGTCCCGGGCTCGGCAATAAAAGGGGATATTTACAGAGGTTGTCAGTCGTGACGCCATCCACTTTATGCGGCCAGTGATGGGGGCCACCGCCGCTGCTGCAGAACCTCCGGGGATGATGTAATGGCAGCTTAGGTGGTATAGTTCCAGTGGGTAGAACTGTGTTCCCCCGGGGCAGTAAGGGTTAAGTCTATTGTGGAGTGTGTAGCACACTTACTTTGCAGACACTGCAGGGATCTTTCCTCTTTGCTGGTGCTGACAGGCTGTATCCTGTATGGAGAGAATCACTTTCATGCAGAAACACAAGGGAAGCAGTTCCAGGGTTTTCTGTGTTTACTCTCAGTTCTTCAAGTCACTTTACAGCTCAGTTACAGTTCTTACAAAGTTCCAGTACAGTTCTTCATACACGGGCACATTCTCCCTCTCCGGGTTCCCTTTGCTCTGCAGCCAGGCCTCTCTCTCTCCGTGACCCCTCACACAGTCTCTGTCCTTTCCGGGCTATTAACGTTCTCAGCTTTACTTCGTGTTGTGCGACACTGGACAGTATGGCGGTGACTCGGGCCCCTGTGGGTCCTTCAGTGTGTCACTGAGCTGCCTGTCCTTTGGGGTAGGGACCCTAACGTGTAGCTGTGGTCCTACGTCGGTATCTGGGAATGCCGGGTAAACTACAGTTCCCTCTAGAGCCGACACTTTACTCAGCCCAGCCTCCAGCAGTCCTCCAGTGCGAGGCTCTACCAGGCTCCTTCTCTCTGCGTCTCTCGATATCATAGGAGGGCTACTCCGCCTGCAGTCGGTTGCTTCAGCTGTAGTTCTAGTGCCCGGGTATCACCGTCCCTCTCTGTCCTCTCACACTCCTGGGGATCTGGCTCCGGATAGGCTTTCTCTCTCCTCTGGCTCGCACTGGCTCGATACAGATTCTGCGCTCCTTATGCCCTCACTCTTCCAGGACGTGTGTGTCTTTCTCCTGCTCAGCTTAGCTCAACCTTCTGCTGTTCTCTGGCCTGTGCTCCTCAGCTTCTGGTCTTTGCAGCTCGGCACCCTGGGCCTACTGAACTCCTTCCTCCTCCCCCTTCCTATTTCTACTGTCAAGTCACCTGACTACGTGTGTGCCCAACCCACTCCTCCAAATCCACCACCCCTCAATCTCATAGAGTATCTAATCTTAGGGCTGGATGCTACCATCTACTGTACGTGGGTTGTGTGGGCTGTGAGGGTGTTGTTGTGCAACAAGTGTCCTACCTGCCTGGCTGCAGTTCCCTTTGTGGCCTCCTGGACGCAGGGGCGCCACAAAAGTCTTAATTCACATTTCATAATATGGCAGTAGATGTGTTGGTCTCCTTCTGAGATACAACTGATTTTATAACAGTAGACATTTCAAGGATGCTACTTCAAACGGGTCACATACCGCACAAGAGTGTGACATAAATTGAAAATTCTATAGATAACAAATAAGGTAATTTGTCCTTCAGACTGTTCTCTTTAAATCCTGTGCCATTCCATCCATGACTTGCTTTTAGCCCCCTTAAGGTTGCATCTTTATAACACGTGAAAGGCATTAAGTGCCGTACCACGGACACAGCTCCCCTTCCATTTTTGTAGAAAATTAGGCCTCAGCTTCCTATCCCCACATAACCACCATATATTCACACATCCTGATTCTCAAACCGACTAGTAGAGTAACCAGTTAGAAAGTTTGGTTTACTGTGAGTGCACAGAAGTCCTTACTCAATTTCCTGAGGTTCCTGCCACTTGTATTCCTCTTGAAACAAGTGTGATTTCCAGGGTAAGCAATTTCCAAGGGGACATGCAGTTCTGTGTTATGGAGGAATACAACAAAGAGAGTTCATTAAATTTTTGTTGTTGTTGCATTGTAAGTAGACTTGTACTACTGTAAAATGCACTGCAGCCCCTTTGGATAATTGCCATTGCTGTAAGAAAATTATATGTTGCCAAGCTCTGGCGGTTAGTTCTATATATTTCATCCATTCAAACCACTCAATTTTTCTAGGGCAAGCATCTCCTCCTCATGTATTAACCTATGGGTTCGCTACCTGATGCCTCTGCTTCCACTACATATAGCAATTGGCCTCTACTATCTGGTTTTTCTTGTGTGATCAGGAGTTTATCGCAATTCATAGTGGTGGTGCAGTCTGAACTAGCCTATTTTTATTATCATGAACCTTTGATGCGGTCTAGTATCTGGGTTTATCCCACCACCATCCCAACCATATTCTGTGTATGTAATTTGTCCCAGACAGAAGCTGGTTTTGTTGTGGTTGGGAGATATATAGACATATTCATCTGGCCATGTAAATTTAGCTGAAATATTGTTTGTTCCGCATTTATCTTTCTACCAGTGAGCAGATATCCATTTCCACTATACATGTCTCTCCCTGGCAAAAGGGCATATTAATTCTTGGGCAGTCCAATCCGAAGTCACTATAGATTTTTTGCAGGTAGAACATACTCAAAATACCATTGTGTCTCTCTATCAAACTTGCTGATGGGGGATGATATGCTTGATGGTTCTTTAATTAAATAGACAGTTGGTCATTTGTGATATTACTTGATTCACAAAGTGTGGACCATTGTCATTATATACTGTCTCTGCAATACACAATCTAGGTATTATTTCTTTTAAGAAAGCTTTTGATTCTCTCATTGAATCAGGATGTGCAGATTAGAGATGCGTGAAGCTTTGGAAATTCAAATTCAGTTCAGTTCACTGAATTTGTCAATGTTCGCCGAACAGTTTGCCAGTTTGCTGAACAACCGAACGTCATTTGAATCAATGGAAGGCAAAATCAAGGGCATAGAAAACACCTTCAAAGGGGCCCAAATGCTGCCAAACACAGCTCAAACTGGTTTAAAGTTGAGCCCTGCTCTTTTCACACTGACATTAGCTTTCTAAAGTATTTATTAACAAGCATCTGCACCGCTATCAGCCTGCTTCTAGAGTTCCGGACCTGCTCATGAATGTCACTGCTTCTTCCTTCTTGATTAGTTAAAGTCATATTTAGCCCCACCAACCATATATGCTTGTGTCTGTGATTGGTTGCCAATATCGCAGCAAAATTAATGTCAGATTACTGTAAAATAAATAAATAATTTAAAAAAGGGGCGTGCACTTTAACATACTTTATATTGCCGCGAAGGTAACCCAGGCAGCAGGGGGCTGGAATTCTCAGCGTGATGAGGCCCAAGCATTCTGGACCTCCACACTAAAAATTGCAGTTAACAGCCACCATAGAATTGGCGCCCCCATGAGACGCCAAAACTGGCGATTACCCCGCTCTTCCTATCTGCCCTGGTGACAGTGGCAGACTGAGTAATAAAGGGGTTGATGTCAGCTTTTTTTGGCAGCTGACTTCAAGCCCTAATATCAGCCATCAGTATGGCAGCCGGTCATTAGCAATACTGTCAGTAAAGAGTTAAAAAAAAACACACACAGAAATTCTTTATTGCATAGAAAATAGAGTTAGAGGCTTCGTTATCCAATTTGTTAACTCCCAGCAAGTTCCCCTCCGACGTAATCCATGAGAGTCAGTTGTGATCTCCAGCGATGTGTGACACAAAACAGGTCAGCTGACCAGTGAACAGATCAACTGATTAAGTCCGCTGACCGGTGAACAGACAAGCTGATTGCGTCAGCTGAGTGCAGATATCATGAGCAGAACAGATTAATAATAATGATGATAATAATAAAGTAAAATAAATATATTAAAAAATTCCCTAAAAAATATTAAGCTCTCTTAAGGGCCTGTCACACGCGTCAATGTCGTCAGTGAGATGATCGCTGACGACATTGACGGCTGATCGCTGGTGAGCTGTCACACAGGCAGACTCACCAGCGATCAATTGACCAGAAACATCGTGGAAACGATTTAAATATCGTTTCCACGATGTCTTGCCCCCGCTGCCAGGCTGCTGGAAGCGGGAGCAGGCTGGTCTCCAAGGTAAACTGCGGGTATCTAGGCAGCGCGCGCTGCCTAGATACCCGACGTGTACCTTAGTTACCAGCCTCCTCCGCTCACCGGCTGGTATCTAAGGTACACAGCGGGTAACTAGGGACCCTAGTTACCCGCCGTGTACCTTAGATACCAGCCGGTGAGCCAGGGGCGGACCTTGCTGCCCGGGGGCCCTGGAGCAGCGGCAGAGAGAGGAGGGGCGGGCTCAGCAGGGGGAAGCAGGAAGCTTCCCTGGTTAACCCCCTCTCCTCTGCCACACTGGCACAGGGACATGGGGGGCGGCTGGGGACCCCCCTGCAGGGCTAACCTGCGTCCAGCGGGGCCCCTGTGAGCCGGAGCAGCAGCAGAGAGAGGACGGGCGGGCTCAGCCGGGGGAAGCAGGAAGCTTCCCTGGTTAACCCCCTCTCCTCTGCCACACTGGCACAGGGACAGCGGAGCGGAGGAGGCTGGTAACTAAGGTACACGTCGGGTATCTAGGCAGCGCGCGCTGCCTAGATACCCGCAGTTTACCTTAGTTACCAGCTCCCAGCGCTTGTGAGAGGCGCTGGGAGCTGGAATATCGCTACTCCCGGTGTCACACGCAGCGATGCTGCGTGTCCACCGGGCGACAATCGCCAGGTTTTAGAGCAGGTTCTAAAACCTGGCGATCATCAACCAGCGATTTATCGCTGGTTGATGCAGTATGTCACACGCGTCAATATCGCTGCAACGTCACGTGCAGCCGATATCGTGCAGGCGATATTGACGCGTGTGACAGGCCCTTTAAACAGATGTTTTAAGGACATTGTAAGCTGATGTTATCTGTTATAGTATGAGGTCTTTTCATCATACTCCTAGGGTGTTGTCTGCAATATAATCTTTGATCAATAATATCTCATTCTGTTTTTTGTTATTCTGTGTGTGGTGTTTTTTTTAATTTTGAGCTCCCAAGTAGGGGCATTTTTATAACTTGTCAAGAATAACAAGACATGGTCAATAGAGTAGCATTTGTCACTATATCTGTCCTATATGGAGAAATGGCTATTTTGCACTTGATCTCAAAGGAAAGAGAAATATCTAAAAATGTAATAGACGGCTTTTGCCAGTTATAGGTCAAATATAGATTCATATCATTCTCATTCATGTAGCCAAGAAAATCACCTCTCAATTGTGAGTCCATCCATATTAGGAGTCGGTCATCATTGTAACCACCATGCCACCTTATATGCAATGAAAAGTGATTGGGATCACAAAAACTAAATCTCCTCCAATGTGCCATGAAAATATTTGCAAACGATAAGGAAAACCCATCCCTGTTGGATGTTCCACTCTTCTGTAGATAGTAATTACTATTGAATGAAAAATATTTTTACTTCAGTAAAAAAAAATATAAAAATTCAATATAAAGAAAATATTCGATATTGGATGGGTACAGACTTCTTCTTTTGTGATATTTTTGTTGGATTCTAATAAAGGATGTTTTTACAAAGATTGGATGTTTGATTTCTTTTCTTTCTAGTTACCTCTAGCCCGATGTCCCACTTTTTCACAGACAGAACATGCCTGACTATCATTATATGATCTTCTGCTCATAACATGGTTTCTATAACATCCTTTATTTCTTTTTCTCACATCCTCAGTTCTATGTACCACATAGGTTTCCTGTTCATTTGCTAGCATCAGAAATGCTCCATTTTTCTTTTAATTCTGCATATCTAGCATAAGCTAAGGGTTCTTTAGTTTCTCTATCAACTGACTCAATTCATAGACAAAAGAAGGATGTCACCCATGTGGGGTCATAGTGGTTTGTATTTATTACTCATTTCAAATGTTTCCTTCAACACCTTGTAAATGCACAGCAAGGCAATTATATCTGCAATAAGTCTTCCTTGTCATAAGCGTGGTATAACAGATGAGGGAATGGAAGCATGATGGAAATACCGTGCAATGTAACTGTGTAGCTAGTTCGTGAAAGAAAGAATGCGCATATAGGGTCTTATCTCAATTAAAAACTCTCACTTGTCGATGTGGAATTGCTCACCTTAGTCAGTTGTGAAACCCACAACTGGTAGAATAGCGTACAAGCAGCTGCTGCAGGGACCGCACTCTCAACGGTGACCGTGGTCGTAATGCAGAATCTTGGACAAAAGTGCTTCGGTGTCCGCGCTGCTGCTCCAAAGCCAAAGAAACACAGACACGGGAATGTCTGGTACAGCTACAGCCTTTATTTTCCTCCTACGCGTTTCGGAGCCTCCTCCCGAGCTCCTTCCTCAGGGATTCCCTGAGGAAGGAGCTCGGGAGGAGGCTCCGAAACGCGTAGGAGGAAAATAAAGGCTGTAGCTGTACCAGACATTCCCGTGTCTGTGTTTCTTTGGCTTTGGAGCAGCAGCGCGACACCGAAGCACTTTTGTCCAAGATTCTGTGTAGCTAGTTCGACCCTTTAAACTGGGGTCCCTAGTCTGACCCTGTACCCAGAGGTACCTCAGATGGTGAGGAGGTATGTGCCACTACCCTTGTCCTCTGTTCCTCAACCAGCCCTGTGCTAACTTCCTCTTACTTCTGCCCACAGACCAGGAAAGCAGCAGCAAATACCCTAGAAATGGCTATCTTCAAGTGCATACACTGCAGGAGGGCTTTAGCAACAAACTCAGATGTCCAAACAGCTCACATGATCAAAGCAAAGTGAAAATCTATCAGCGACACTAGTGGAAGTGGAACTACATAAAGATGGAGTGAGTGGGGAACTGAATCATCTGACACACACACACACCCTACACCTGAAGAGCCATACATATCAGCATCTTTTCACATGGACTGCAAAGCAGTCAACGTGTGATGTTCCTTCCCTAGGTATATATTTTCAGATTTGAACATACTGGCTGGTCAAGAACTACAGCTCCTATTATGACATTTCCTATCTTGAGTACACACAACACCAAGCATGATGATTCATCAAAACTATTTCATAATACAGCACTCACTCAATCCACGCTCCACAATCATTTAGTTCCTCATTCAAGGATCCTCATAGTTTTACCACAATATCATTCTAGATACAATGTCATATAGACAACATATTATTATTTATTTACATAGCGCCATTGGTTCCATGGCGCTTTACATAGGAAATGGGGGTAACAAGGACAGGTACAGTACATACGAACAGTCAAGGCTTGCTGATACATGAAGGGAGAGGACCCTGTCCATGAGGGCTCACAGTCTACAGGGGCGGGAGAGGAGACAATAGGAGGGGATGCACCAAGCGTGTGGTGGTGCAGTGCTGGGTCTCATCATAGGTTGTAAGCTTGTTGGAATAGATGAGTTTTCAGGTTTTTTGAAACTCCTGAGGGTAGGCGAGTGTCTGACGTGCTGGGGGAGAGAGTTCCATAGTATGGCGGAGGTGCAGGAGAAGTCTTGTATGCGGTTGTGGGAGGATGTGATAGGGGGGAGGAGAGGAGGAGTTCTTGTGAGGAGCGCAGATTGTGTGCGGGTAGGTATCGGGAGACCATGTCGGAGATGTAAGGAGGGGGGCAGGTTGTGGATGGCTTAGGATTTTAAATCGAGATCTTTGGGGGTGGGGAGCCAGTGAAGGGCCTAGCGGAGGGGGGAGACAGAGGAATAGCGAGGAGGCAGGTGGATTAGACGGACAGCTGAGTTTAGGATAGAGCGGAGGGGTGCAAGGGAGGAAGCAGGGAGACCGGTGAGCAGTAGGTTGCAGTAGTCGAGGCGGGAGATGATGAGGGCGTGGACGAGAGTTTTGGCAGTGTCGTGATTAAGGAACAAGCAGATCCGGGAACTGTTCTTGAGCTGGAGTCGGCAGGTGGCGAGGGCTTGGATGTGGGGCTTGAAGGAGAGGGAGGAGTCGAGAGTGACCCCGAGGCACTTGGCAGGGGAACTGGGGGGAGGGAGCAGTCGTTGACTAGGATTGACAGGTCTGGTAGAGGGGGAGGGTGGCTGGGGGGGGAAGACGATGAACTCAGTTTTGTCCATGTTCAGCTTGAGGAAGCGAGCAGAGAAGAAAGATGAGATGGCGGACATTCATTGGGGGATTTTAGACAGAAGGGAGGTGATATCTGGCCCAAGAGGTAGATCTGGGTGTTGTCGGTGTAGAGATGGTACTGGAGGCCATGGGACTCAATGAGTTGACCTAGGCCGAGGGTGTAGATGGAGAAGAGTAGTGTTCCCAGAACCGATCCCTGAGGGACGTCGACAGTAAGGGGATAGGACGAGGAAGAGGTGTAGTAGTAAGTGACGCTGAAGGTGTGGTCTGTAAGCTTTGAGGAGATCCAGGAGAGGGCGAGGTCGCGGAGGAGGAGGATGGAGTAGTGTTGTTTACTCTTCGCGTGCAGTAGGTCGTTGGTGATTTTAGTTAGGGTTGCTTCAGTGGAGTGGTGAGGTCGGAAAAAGGATTGTAGGCGGTCGAAGAGGAAGCAGGAGGATAGGTAGGAGGACAGTTCAGAATGGACGTGTTGTTCAAGTAGTTTAGTAGTATAACAATCCTCTGACTCCTGAAAGCTGCATAAAGCTCCTGAATACAAATTTAGCTCAATTGTCAGTTCTATATCTAAACATATGTTGAACCATATAATACACCACAAATTATCTTATAATTCTATTATTTCAATCATACAAAAATTCAACACTGACAAAGGCTCAGTATCGATTGTCGTGTTCAGACCACCAGTTAATTGTCCTGCAGCTCTGTGGGTAACAATGAATGATTACCGTATATACTCGCGTATAAGCCGAGTTTTTCAGCCCAAATTTTGGGCTGAAAAGTCCCCCCTCGGCTTATATGCGAGTATATACGGTAATGTGCAGCAGCAGCCCCCGGAGGTATACAGGCCCCCCCATCAAGCTCCACGGACCCCCCCCCCTTGCGCGGCAGCCTGTAAGGGAAAATCATACTTATCAGGGTCCCGCGCTGTCCCGCCGCTTGCCGACATCACGATTCCGGGCTTCATTCCGCGTCTTCCGAACTTCCTGTGGTCGCGGGAATGACGTCATTGCCCGCGACCGCCGGAAGCCGGAAGTCGCGGATTGAATCCCGGGATCGTGTGTCGGCAAGCGGCGGGACAGCGCGGGACCCTGATAAGTATGATTTTCCCTTACAGGCTGCCGCGCGGGGGATGGGGGGTCCGTGGAGCTTGATGGGGGGCCTGTATACCTCCGGGGCTGCTGCTGTATAGAGCCCCTGGGGCTGCTGCTGTATAGAGCCCCTGGGGCTGCTGCTGTATACCGCCCCTGGGGCTGCTGCTGTATACAGCCCCTGGGGCTGCTGCTGTATACAGCCCCTGGGGCTGCTGGATACTACCACTGGGGCTGTATATACCTCTGGGGCTGCTGTATACTACCACTGGGCTATATTTACCTGTGGGGCTGCTGTATACTACCACTGGGGCTGTATATACCTGTGGGGCTGCTGTATACTACCACTGGGGCTATATTTACCTGTGGGGCTGCTGTATACTACCACTGGGGCTGTATTTACCTGTGGGGCTGCTGTATACTACCACTGGGGCTGTATATACCTGTGAGGCTGCTGTATACTACCACTGGGGCTCTATATACCTGTGGGGCTGCTGTATACTACCACTGGGGCTGTATTTACCTGTGGGGCTGCTGTATACTACCACTGGGGCTCTATAGACCTGTGGGGCTGCTGTATACTACCACTGGGGCTCTATATACCTGTGGGGCTGCTGTATACTACCACTGGGGCTGTATATACCTCTGGGGCTGCTGTATACTACACTGGGGCTGTATATACCTCTGGGGCTGCTGTATACTACCACTGGGGCTGTATATACCTCTGGGGCTGCTGTATACTACCACTGGGGCTGTATATACCTCTGGGGCTGCTGTATACTACCACTGGGGCTGTATATACCTCTGGGGCTGCTGTATACTACACTGGGGCTGTTATACCTCTGGGGCTGCTGTATACTACCACTGGGGCTGCTGTATATACCTCTGGGGCTGCTGTATACTACCACTGGGCTGCTGTATACTACCACTGGGGCTGTATATACCTCTGGGGCTGCTGTATACTACCACTGGGGCTGCTGTATATACCTCTGGTGCTGCTGTATACCACACTGCTGGGGGCTGTATACCTGTGCTGGGGTCCACCCTCGGCTTATACACGAGTCAATAGGTTTTTCCAGATTTTTGGGGCAAAAGTAGGGGGGTCGGCTTATACACGGGTCGGCTTATACACGAGTATATACGGTAGTTACCCAATGAGTCACCCACCGCAGATTTATTCAGTACTTCCCAGAGGAGTCCTTGTGGGCAGGTGCAAAAGAGGTCCAGTTGGAAAAATCCTGGCGTTTCAGCCTCATCTACTCTTGCAGAATCCCCTCTTTAGGGAGAAATTTGAGGAGATGATAGGTGTCTCAACACATTTGCAAGGATTGACAAAATTAGGACATTTGACCAGTCCAAGACAGTACAGACGTCTCAAATAGTTTGCTTTCACATAGGCGTATTCTGATGGTTGCAGTACTCACAGGAAAAGAATATTGATCTCCCTGGAGCTGATCATTGGATGCTTCTTTGCCAAGCTTGTCATTTTATGATCTGTGTGGATGGTAGTAGTTCTTTTCCTATTTCGTTTTGGGTTTGGTTTGCATTTTGAAGCATTGGAAATCTTTCCAGCTAATTATTTATTGCACTTCTTTACATGTTTTCCTCTTTCCAACCAAATTCTTGATCAAAGTTCTTTTTCCTTCTCCTTCAGTAAAATGTCTGGAATGATACTCACAGGGATAAAACAAAAAGGCACAAAATTTGCTTTCCTCCTTCTTTAAATAAGGGCCATATTTGACACCTGTTTCTTTACAGAATGAATGAACTCACTAATTAAACTCTGCACTGCTATTAATTAGAACACCCCAATTAGCAGCATACCATTATTTTGCATATAACTGTAACTCCCCTTTCAATTGCATTTCTTTCTTACTTGTAGACTACTACACTCATCTTCTTCACTTCTGCAGTTATACAACATATTACTGTTTATGGTATTTGTGCAATGTTTTATGGCTTTCTATGCTTATCTCTATTGCTGAGCTATAAGTCCTCTCACTATTAAGAATCACCCTTGATAGTTGCTGCATTCTCAACCTCGGCTTTAATACTCGCTATGATAGTCTCTTCTGGTTTCCTGTACTATACCATGTAATGTGATAGCTGCAAGGCATTATGGGAAAGCCTGGATGGCCATGCCTGAGGTCATATCAGCCTTCTTTGGCTGGTGCAATCTTTTGCTTTGTGTAAAATCAGTACAGGCAATTTTTGGCGATATGCACATATCAAATTCACTGTGGATTTGATCACCTCTAGTAAACTGCAAAAGGTGGATGAGTTGCGCAAACTAATCTAATATATAAAGCTGAATGTGTGTATGTGTGTATGTGTGTGTGTGTATGCATGTGTGTATATCCGGGATTGGCATCTACACCGTCGCAACTACACCCACAAAATTTTGCACAGTCACACATCTGGACCCCGAGAGCGTCATAGGCTATGTTGTGAGGCGAAATTTTAACCCTGTGCGTTACAGTTCACCAAACAATTTTGCCCCTATCTGCATAATGGGGAAAAAGTCAATAGTAAAGTGTTGGAGGAAAATCCACAGCTGTCAGCTATAGAGACAACATTTTGCACAGTCGCATGTCTGGACCCCGGGAGCGTCATACGCTATGTTGTGAGGCGAAATTTTAACCCTGCGCATTCCAATTCACCAAACAATTTTGCCTCTATCTACATAATGGGGAAAAAGTGACAGTTACCAGTTGACAGTTGTGAATGAGAGGGGCTTAATGATAGCACCAAAGACTAACAGCACATACCAGCATATAGTCACTAAGGTGGGGCCCTAACATGGGATATTCATCATGCACAGGGACATGTATACACACCACACGCACGCAAAGAGTAACAGCAAGTGTATAGTCGCTAAAGTGCAGCCCCAACATTGGATACTCACCACGCACCCGAACAAACACACACACGCACACACCACAAAGAGACACACACAACACAGAGACACACACAAACCCCCAAGGGGACACACACACACTCTATAGCGACACATGTACTCACCCCACAGGGACACACATACACCACAAAGAAACACACATAACACAGACACACACATCACACAGACCCCCCTCCCCCACAGGGACACACACACATAGCCACCCTATAGGGATACATGCACTCACCCCACAGGGACACACACACCTAAAAGAGACACACACACACAACACAGATTCCCCCACAGGGACACACACACATACACACCCTATAGGGACACATGCACTCACCCCTCAGGGACACACACACCACAAAGAGACACACACAACACAGAGACACATACACCCCACACAGACCCCCCCCCCCCACAGGTACACACACACATACACACCCTATAGGAACACATGCACTCACCCCACAGGGACTCACACACACACCACAAAGAGACACACACAACACAGATACACACACACACACAGACCCCCCCACAGGGACACACACACATACACACCCTATAGGGACACAGGCACTCACCCCACAGGGACACACACACACACACACCACAAAGAGACACACACAACAGAGACACACACCACACAGACCCCCACACACAGGGACACACATATACACACCCTATAGGGGCACATGCATTCACCCCACAGGGACACACACACACCACAAAGAGACACACACAGCAGAGACACACACCACACAGACCCCCTCACAGGGACACACACATACACACCCCAGGGAAACACACACCACACAGACAGACACAGATGTGCACAAATCACCTCACACAACTTGCCTCATACGTGTGCTATCTTTATTTTCCAAACATAAACATCTGATTAAAAACACCCAATGTGCAACACATGTGCCATATAGGGATTAAGGCAGATGTCAGTCACATGATCTGTCTATTATGTGTATGTGTGAGGTAACGTATACTGCCCGGCCAGGGGGTGGGTTTACTGTTGGCTGGAGATTTATTAGGCTGCCTATATCAATCAATCACAGCTCAGCTTCTATTTTCCTACAGGTCATTAATATGACATATTCAAATTCTATTTTGTTATAGCTAACAGCAGTTATTTATTAACCCGGGCGTAGCCGGGTACTACAGCTAGTAAATTATATATATTTTTTGTTCTGTAACAATGGATGGTTAGAGAGAGGAAGACCTAGTCGTGGTGAGGTCGACAAATTCAATTTCATAAAAGTATTTCAATGTCAAATTAAATATTTCTAATTAAGTGAATCATATATTAGCCAGTAAATACTATGGACTTAAAGAAAAGAGACATCAAGAAAACTGGCTGTAATGGGTTGTATGCTGGTTGCATTGGGCAACACTTCCACACTTTGTCTATGGTTTCCTAACATATACCTCCAATAGACAGCCGCAATATCTCCAACTGTATAGGCGAACAGTGGATAAGTTGCCTAAATAGGCTAAAGCTCCCGTCACACACAACGACGCAACAGCGATCCCGACAACGATAACGATCCTTAGGAATCGCTGGTGCGTCACTTTGGGATTGCTGGTGAGATGTCAAACAGTCAACTGTCAAAAGCGACTCAGCAACGATCCGGAATGATACAGAGTTCGTTGGGAATGTGTCACTGTCGGGCGTAGTATTGAGATCGTTGGTCGTTGTCCCTTTCAAACACAGCGATGCAGCATTCCCAGAAGGAGACCAAAGACCTAAAAATGACCCAGAGCACTTTGTAACAACCAGCGATCTCACAGAAGGGGCCTGATCGCTGCTAAGTGTCACACATAGCGAGATCGTTAGCGAGATCGCGGTTACGTCACAAAATCTGGGACTTAACAATGATCTCGCTAACGATCTCGTTATGTGTGATGGGGCTATATTGTATTCTACTAGTAAATTTATTGCCCCACAAAAAAAACATACAGATCTATACTGGTCTGGATAAATAAAACTCAAAAGATAATTGGAAACTCAGCAATAGTATACAGTACGTTTGTCTGACCTATTTGCCAAATGTAGAATGTAATATGAACAGTCCATTGTATTGATAGTGATATCAAGCTCACAACAGACAGCATTATGAATGGGAAATCTCTATCATACTTTCTTTGTCATTTAATTAGGAGTTACTACTGTCTTATCCATGACAACCATTTTAATTGGGTCCCGGTCCAGTCTTCCAAGTGCTAAATGTTTTGTAAAGGCAATCGATGTGTACCTTGGTATTTGCTTCACCTTTGTGTTCGGTGCATTACTAGAATATGCAGTCGCTCATTATTCCGCTGAGAAACATGCCATCAAAGAAAAAGAAAAAAAGGTAAGATATCAGAATCATGTGTTTTTATTATTCAATGCAGAAAGAAATTGCAGATGTTATATAATGTCCATATCTTTAATGATGCATTATGCCTCTGCCCTCGTTCTAGAAAAAGGGAGTAGCACATATTTGAAATGAATTTGTAGTAAGCAGTTCTAAGTACATTTTAGGCTGCATTCTTGATAAAATTGCAGTGTTCCTGCCTTGGTTTTTGAAAAGTGCAGCTAAAACATTGTAGTTTTACCATGATTGTGCTGTGCACCAGGGCACTGCACACTTTTCAGATTCGCCCGTGCTGGTGTCAACAGTGGACTGTCATTTTAGTGCAAGTATATGAGATGCATATTACTAGCCACATTCAGACTAAAGGTGTCTGTGCTCTCTCAATTCCCTTGTATTGCGCAAGACACACGTCTAGTTGATACGTGACCGCATGTATGTAAATCAAGTACTTACAGTCTTGTGACCTCCTGCTCTCACCCACCACCAGCATCAGAGAACCCTTATTGCGAGCAGTGCATATGCTGTGAGAAGAGATGGGCGAACCCATGTCTGTGTTTGGAGCTGGACTTGACCCGAACTTGAGCCCAAACCCCGAGCCCAGACTATAAAATTATAAAATGGTGGCTGTCAAAATAAGCAAAGTGGTGATTAAAAAGCAGCATTATACTTACCAAGGACAACTCGCTTGTCCTGCCAGGTTGCTAATTAACTTCTACCTCCAACAGCCCATCACAGACACCCACTCTCTGTGATTGGCTGTTGCGCTCTCACTCACTATGCCGGTGTCTGTGGTAGGTTGCCATTGGCAACGAACCTGCTGTTATAGGGGTGTAAATAAAATTAAATTATTTTACAAAAATTACATAGGCCTTTGCTGTATTTTTGATTCTCAGCACAGATAAAGTGGGCAGCTATGGGCTGCCACCCCCAGCTGCCTGGCTTTACCTTTGCTGGGAATTAAAAATACAGGGTATCTTATTATTATAATTTTTTAATTACCGTATATACTCGTGTATAAGCCGACCCGTGTATAAGCCGACCCCCCTACTTTTGCCCCCAAAACCTGGGAAAATCTATTGACTCGTGTATAAGCCGAGGGTGGACCCTAGCACAAGTATACAGCCCCCAGCAGTGTGGTATACACCAGTCCCGGAGGTAGATACAGCAGCCCCAGTGGTAGTATACACGCAGCCCCAGTAGTATATACAGCCCCAGTGGTATATACAGCTCCAGTGGTAGTATAGACGCAGCCCTAGTAGTATATACAGCCCCAGTGGTAGTATATACAGCCCCAGTGGTAGTATACAGGGCCCCAGCAGTATATACAGCCCCAGTGGTTTATACAGCCCCAGTGGTAGTATACAGGGCCCCAGAGGTATATACAGCCCCAGTGGTAGTATATACAGGGCCCCAGCAGTATATACAGCCCCAGTGGTTTATACAGCCCCAGTGGAAGTATAGACGCAGCCCTAGTAGTATATACAGCCCCAGTGGTAGTATATACAGCCCCAGTGGTAGTATATACAGCCCCAGTGGTAGTATACAGGGCCCCAGCAGTATATACAGCCCCAGTGGTTTATACAGCCCCAGTGGTAGTATACAGGGCCCCAGAGGTAGTATATACAGGGCCCCAGCAGTATATACAGCCACAGTGGTTTATACAGCCCCAGTGGTAGTATACAGGGCCCCAGAGGTATATACAGCCCCAGTGGTAGTATATACAGCCCCAGTGGTAGTATATACAGCCCCAGTGGTAGTATACAGGGCCCCAGCAGTATATACAGCCCCAGTGGTAGTATACAGGGCCCCAGAGGTATATACAGCCTCAGTGGTAGTATATACAGCCCCAGTGGTAGTATATACAGCCCCAGTGGTAGTATACAGGGCCCCAGCAGTATATACAGCCCCAGTGGTAGTATACAGGGCCCCAGAGGTATATACAGCCCCAGTGGTAGTATATACAGCCCCAGTGGTAGTATATACAGCCCCAGTGGTAGTATACAGGGACCCAGCAGTATATACAGCCCCAGTGGTTTATACAGCCCCAGTGGTAGTATACAGGGCCCCAGAGGTATATACAGGGCCCCAGAGGTAGTATATACAGCCCCAGTGGTAGTATATACAGCCCCAGTGGTAGTATACAGGGCCCCAGCAGTATATACAGCCCCAGTGGTTTATACAGCCCCAGTGGTAGTATATACAGCCCCAGTGGTAGTATACAGGGCCCCAGAGGTATATAGCAGCCCCAGCGGTAGTATACAGGGCCCCAGAGGTATATAGCAGCCCCAGTGGTAGTATACAGGGCCCCAGAGGTATATAGCAGCCCCAGTGGTAGTATACAGGGCCCCAGAGGTATATAGCATCCCCAGTGGTAGTATACAGGGCCCCAGAGGTATATAGCAGCCCCAGTGGTAGTATACAGGGCCCCAGAGGTATATAGCAGCCCCAGTGGTAGTATACAGGCATCCCCATAATGCAGGGCTCCCCCAGCGTCTCTCCGGTCACCTGTAAAGGAAGCTATACTTATCACAGTGCTCTGTCCGCGCCCGCTCGCACCCGCTGTCAGCAGCCGACCGGATCCTCCATCTTGCGTCTTCTTTCTTCCTGTTTCCTGTGCTCATCGCAGGGAATGATGTCATTGCCCGCGACGAGCACAGGAAACAGGAAGAAAGGAGACGCAAGATGGAGGATCCGGTCGGCTGCTGACAGCGGGTGCGAGCGGGCGCGGACAGAGCACTGTGATAAGTATAGCTTCCTTTACAGGTGACCGGAGAGACGCTGGGGGGGCCCTGCATTACTGGGGATGCGGGGGCTGCTGTATACCGATGTATACATCGGTATGTACCGATGTATACATCGGTATACAGCACTGACTCGCGTATAAGCCGAGGGGGGTACTTTTCAGCCCAATTTTTGGGCTGAAAAACTCGGCTTATACGCGAGTATATACGGTATATAAATAAATAATATTAAAAATTCAAAGGCTTTGCCCTATTTTTGATTGCCAGCCAAAATAATAACCAGGCTGGTATTCTCAGCATGGTGAGGCTCATAGTTATTGGCCTTCCAGGCTACTGAATAGCAACCACAGCTGCCAAAGTAATTGGCACACTAAAATGCATCACCAAATTCTGGCACTTCCTAATACCCTGGTACCATGGCATCAAGGTGATAGAAGAGGTTATGACAGCAAGTATTGACAGCTGCCATTAAATCCTAGATTGATAATGTTCAGGCTTCTATGAGCCCCGCCGATTATCAATCCTGTGAGTAAATAGTTAAAAAAACACATGCAGAGAAAAATCCTTTATTTGAGATAAAACATGATTAAGGATGATTGAATGCAGAGAGATGGAACATGGAATTAATATGGTGAGAGGGAGTGATGTGCAGAAAGTATGGATGAAGGGTATGACAAATAGAGTGAGATTGTGTGACAGGTGTTGTATGTGGTTTTACCAGTAACAGAGATTCACAGGAGTCAGGGTTTGGTGGGGAACGAGATGTGTCTGAGACGTCGGTGTGGTTGAAGGGAAAGTGTGGTGCATGTTTTCTGGAATTGTCAGTATGCAAGAGATATGATTGTAAGATTGGGGGATCACTGTGCAAGGAGTTGAGTGATGTGAATTTGTTGTCTTTTGAGTTATTTATGTTTGTATTTGGAATGTGTGATGGAGAAAAGGAGAGAGGGCTCTGGATAATACTTGCATGTATAAAGGAGGTGTTGTGGGATGTGAGGAACGTGTATGTGTTGAAGAAAAAGGAGACTGCAGTGAAAAATAAGAAAAAGCAAAGCAAGCTTTCGAGACGCTATGGCCTCTTCATCAGGCTTAATAATGATACAACTTCTGGGGAAACATTATAATTATATATATATATATATATATATATATATATATATATGTATATATATATACATACGTATTTTTTGGATTATAGGAAGCACTTTTGTTCCCCCAAATTTTGGGAGGAAGTGGGGGGTGCGTCTTATAATCCGAATATGTGGAGGCAGCGGAGGCTGGGGGGCAGCTCTGGAGCGTGTCCGGGGCTGGAGTGGGCTGGCTGCAGGGCTGCAGAAAGAGCGGGGAGATCTCCTGCTCCCGCTCATTTAATATGCACTGACGCTGTCCACCTCTCAGTGCTGAAGTTGCACTGAGAGATGGACGGCGGGGAGCAGTGCATATTAAATGAGCCTGCACTCACCCCCCGCTCTCTCTGCAGCCCCTCCATATGCCCCCCCCCATGTCCTGTATATGGCTCCCCCATATAATACACCCACCCCCTCAATATGCTGCCCCCACGTAATATTCTGTTTCCTTCCCCTCCATTAGAAAGATGGTCCCTCCTTGCCCTGCACTCCCCCAATCATTAATGCGCCACCACGCTGGCCGGCAGCAGATGGAATAAAAAAATCCTCCTTCCTCACCCTCCGGCGCTAAGCTCAAAGCGTCACCGCCGACTCCCGGTCTCCATGGTGCTCGGCTTCTTCCGCTCATGTGATCGGGCATAAGCGATGACATCATCACCCGATCACATGGGCGGAAGAAGCAGAGCACCATGGAGACCTGGAGCCGGCGGTGACGCTTTGAGCTTAGCGCCGGAGGGAGAGGAAGGAGGTTTTTTTTATTCTATCTGCTGCTAGCCAGCGTGGGGGCGCATTAATGATGGGGGGAGTGCAGGGCAAGGGACCATTTTTCTAATGGAGGGGAAGGAAACAGCATATTACGTGGGGGCAGCATATTGAGGGAGTGGGTGTATTAAGTGGGGGGGGCCATCAATAGGGGACGTGTGCCATCAAGGGGGATGTGTGCCTGCAGTAGGGGACATGTGCCATCAAGGGGGACGTGTGCCTGCAGTAGGGGACATGTGCCATCAAGGGGGAACGTGTGCCTGCAGTAGGGGACATGTGCCATCAAGGGGGGACGTGTGCCTGCAGTAGGGGACGTGTGCCATCAAGGGGGACTTGTGCCTGCAGTAGTGGACATGTGCCATCAAGGGGGGACGTGTGCCTGCAGTAGGGGACGTGTGCCATCAAGGGGGGACATGTGCCTGCAGTGGGGGACGTGTGCCTGCAATGGGGGACGTGTGCCTGCAATAGGGGACGTGTGCCAGCAATGGGGGATGTGTGCCTGCAATGGGGAACGTGTGCCTGCAATGGGGGACGTGTGCCTGCAATGGGGGACGTGTGCCTGCAATGGGGGACGTGTGCCAGCTATGGGGACGTGTGCCAGCTATGGGGGACGTGTGCCAGCTATGGGGGACGTGTGCCAGCTATGGGGGGCGCAGGGGCGTAACTACAACAGGTGCAGGGGTTGCGATCGCACCCGAACCCTGCAGCCTAGGGGGGCCCCAAAAGTCCCTTTGGCCTATAGAAAACAACTAATACTACTAAAGATTTGCAATTATTGGGGGCCCCATTGAAGCTTTCGCACCGGGGCCCCTGAGCCTGAAGTTGCGCCACTGGGGGGACGTGTGACAGCTATAGGGGACGTGTGCCAGCTATGGGAGACGTATGCCAGCTATGGGGGACGTGTGCCAGCACAAGGGAGCTATATCCAATATAAGGGTGCCATATCCAGATTGAGGGGGCTAATTCTAGGATGAGGGACCATGTACCAGGATGAGGGGGCTATGTGGGACATATACGCTATATGATTTGTTAGACGGACACTGGCATTATAAGACGGATCCCATTTAACATTAAAAATAATTTTTTTTCTTTTCCTTCACCAAAATTGGGGGTGCGTCTTATAATCAGGTGCGTCTTATAAAACGAAAAATACGGTTATATATATAGTACAGATCCAGGCTAGAGTCATGCCAACAAAGGAGTCATCATTAAACCTGCAGACAAGGGTGGTGCAATAGTAATGATGAGCAAATCAGACTACCTGACGGAATCAAACAACTGATGGATACACATTACTACAAAAAATTGGAGTCTGACCCCACACAGGACTATCACAGGGAATTAAACAAGCTGGACTCTTGTCTACCTGACATATCCTTAGGAGCTGATGACCTAATACCAGAAAGTCCAAGAACAAGCACATTCTACATGCTTTCCAAATTGCACAAATCAGGAGATCCAGGAAGACCAATCATTTCATGTGTGGGCACCCTCACCGAACAAATTTCTGGGTGGATAGAGGGTGTTCTCAAATCCCAGGTAAAAGAGACACCCAGCTACATTCAGGACACAACTGACCAATTGAATAAACTGTCAGCAATAGGTCCTCTACCAGAAGGAACCATCCTCGCCACCATGGATGTGGAGTCTCTGTATAGCAACATCCCACACCAAAATGGATTAAATGCCTGCAAAACCTTCCTGGAAAACACAGGGATTGATGCTGATTCTCTAGTGAAGCTTACAAAATTCATCCTCAAGCACAACTATTTTACATTTGATGGCAACATATATTTACAGGAGACTTGCACAGCAATGGGAAGCAAAATGGCACCACAATATGCAAATCTTTTCATGGCCAAGCTTAAAGGTGACTTTTTATCCTCTTGTCCTATCAGGCCTCTGGCCTATTTTTATTATATCAATGATATTTTAATCATCTGGACAGATTCTGAGCAACAGCTGAAGACTTTCCATGAACACATTAATCATTTTAATCCCATCAACTTCACACTCAACTACCCCTGCACTGAAACAGCTTTATGGACACCATCATCAAGCTATGGAACAATGAAGTAGAGACATCCCTGTACAGGAAGCCAATTGACCGTCCAACATATCTTTGATGGAACAGATTTCATCCAAAACACATAAAAACTCTATTGTGTACAGCCAGGCCATCAGATACAATCAGATATGTTGTAATCCTACAGATAGAGACAATCACCTTGAGGACCTCAGAAAGACCTTTTTGAAATCAGGGCTACCATCCAGGAGCAATTGAAAACCAGATTATAAAAGCCACCAGAATATCAAGGAATCATCTCCTACACTACAAAACTAGAGAAAAAAACAACCTGGTTCCTACTAGTCACCTACAATCCAAGTCTGGAGGTGCTAAGGGGAGCTGCACGGAAACTGCAACCACTTCTACAAAAAGATGCCCGACTAAAATCAGTATTTCTGCACCCCACTTCTGTGTTTTAGATAACCTTCGAATCTGAAACACATCATTGTCAGAAGCTCCTTGTCCTCTCCAACAGCAACAGGAACCTTTCCCTGCAACCAGAACAGGTGCAAAACCTGTCCACCTATAATGACAATAGACAAGATAAAGATTCCCAGTACATATCAGGACTACAAGATGCCAGTTAACTTCAGTTGCACCACAAGCAATGTGGTGTATTTAATTATATGTACCAAATGTCCAACAGAGAGTATGTATGTAGGTGAGACAGGGCAAAAATTCTGGACAAGAATTAATTTCTCATGACCGACAATAAAAGAAAGACATATGGACCTACATGTAGCCAAGCATTTTTGTAGCTCTGACCACAGTATAACAGACATGAGGCTGCTCGTTTTAAAAAGTAACTTCAAATCCCAGAGAGAAAAGAATTTGAGAATACAAATTGATAACGACCTTTGACACATTCAAAGCAGGAATGAACGTTTCGCATGGAATTAAGTATTTTTACATCAATTGAAAGGGCATTTGGGGGTGTCATATCTATCAACAGACCCCAGTTAGAGGACAATTAAACTTTAACACTTTACATGAACTGTTATCTATGATCTCTGATTTTACTGCCCCAGCTGCTCCTTCCCCCCTCCCAACTAACCACTATATGCTTCACATCACCTGTGTTATGTATTGCATTATCCCACCCTGCTTTTGTATATATATATGTGTTTCTCCAGAAGTTGTATCATTATTAAGCCTGATGAAGAGGCCATAGTGTCTCAAAAGCTTGCCATGTCTTCCATCTTTTCAGTTAGCAATTAAAAGGTATCAACCACTGAGGACTCTCAGATTCCAATATTTTTCTATGTACTGGCTAGAACAGTGCATTTTCTACTTTGTGCATCTTCCAATAACTTTTTTTTTTTTTTTTTTTAGAATCCACCTAAGGAATGGGAAGATAACACTATCATCCTACTCAAGAATGATCTTAAAGAAAGAAGGACAAGCGAGGATAAAATAGAAAACAATGGATTAAAATCAGAAATCAACACATCTAAAAACCGTTTAAGTGTTTGGATGAAAATAAAAGGACAATTAGACATATTTGCAAATTTTTTCAAAGTGAAAAATCCTGACAACGTTGATTATTACTCTAGAGTGGCTTTTCCTCTAGTATTTTTAATTGTGAACTTATTATACTGGTCTTACTACCTCTATATGTAGGGAAGCATCCATGTCATGAAATATTGTATGGTAATAGTGTATACATGCGAGACAGTAATGTGGCCTTTGTGAAATAGTATACAAGTTTCTTATATTCCATTGGCAATTAAATGTTGAACTGATTCTTATTTTAGTTGTGTAATAAATCTTCTTTATAACAAGGACAGCAAGAAAATTCAGTTTAAAGTACAATTAAAGAAAATTACCAAGTAAAGAAATAGGAATAAGATACGTAAAATAAAATTGAAATTTATGTTTACGGTATCTGTCATTTCTCTGGACATGTAAAACAGAAAAGAAAGAAAAGGGGTTTATGTGTAGATTCATCAATAAGATATAGAATCAATGATAGGGGGTGAGATATACATACCTTTAGTACTTGTGCTGATGTAGGCAGAACACTACAATGCATTTGATCAATTTCCACAGGCTAGAGGTCCTTCTTCTCCAATGAATATAACTTGTATACTCTCCTAATTCAAGCCCGGGAAAAGATATGAAAAATACATAAAAGGTGCACTCACCCCAGGGACCATAGAGGACATATCTGTCGCAGAATCTCCACTAGACGCTGTGTTCCGGAGCCCTGCAAAGCCGTGCAGTCCGGAAGTGGTGCAATCTAATATATAAAGCTGAATGTGTGTGTGTATGTATGTATGTGTGTATGTATGTATTTTATATGTATGTATGTCCGGATTGGCATCTACACCGTCGCAACTACAGCCACAAAAGTTTGCACAGTCACACGTCTGAACCCCGAGAGCGTCATAGGCTATGTTGTGAGGCGAAATTTTAACCCCGCGCGTTCCAGTTCACCAAACAATTTTACCCCTATCTACATAATGGGGGAAAAGTGAATGGAAAAGTGTTGGAGAAAAATCGAGAGCTGTCAGCTATAACCACAAAATTTTGCACAATCACACGTCTGGACCCGGGAGCGTCATAGGCTATGTTGTGAGATGAAATTTTAACCCCTCGCATTCCAATTCAACAAACAATATTGCCCCTATCTACATAATGGGGAAAAAGGGAAAGGAAAAGTGTTGGAGGAAAATTGACAGCTGTCAGCTATAGCCACACAATTTTGCACAGTCACACGTCTGGACCCCGAGAGCGTCATAGGCTATGTTGTGAGGTGAAATTTTAACCCTGAACGTTCCAGTTCACCAAACAATTTTGGCCCTATCTACATAATGGGGAAAAAGTGAAAGGAAATGTGTTGTAGGCAAATTGACAGCTACCAGATGTGAACAAGGGGGACTTAAAGAATGAGAGTGATGCCGCCAAAGAGTATATACCATACAGATGCTAAGGTGGGGCCCCGACATAGGATACTCACCACACACGGGGATATGAACACACACACAAAATGCGCCTCACACTACCACGTGCTTGAACACATACACCACCCTCAGCACACATTTCACCACACATACACCAACCTCGCCACATAATTGCCCTAAAACACACACAAGTCTGGTATTATCCTTCAACAATAAAAATCTCATTAATAAGCAGCAAAACTACAAGAGAAACAAATGTACCATATAGGAAATACAGCAGCTGTCAGTCACATGAGCTGTCTATTATGTGTATGTATGAGCTAATATATACTGTCAGGGGAGAGGGTTTCCTGTTCCCTGGGGATTTATCAGGCTGCCAATAGCAACCAATCACAGCTCAGCTTCTATTTTGCTACTGTTAATCTGAGCTCTGATTGGTTAATATAGACAACAAAGGACATTCTCAGTAAAGCTTCTGTGAGGTAATAGGATGTCTGTGAGGTAATAGGATGTCAGTTAGGGTGTGTTGGTGGAAAGGCTGATGTCAGTCAGATTACCTCTATGTGAGAGGATATAGAAACTGTGGAATATCTGTGGTGTTGAAATATATGTTGTGAAATGCTTCTATTAGCTTAGTTTTTGCCTTTTAATAATTACATTTCTATCGATTTGTTTAGTGTTTTTGTGTGCTGAATACATTTTTGTTAACACATTCTATTTTGTTAACAGCAGTTATTAACCCGGGCGAAGCCGGGTAGTACAGCTGGTGGTATATAAAAGTCCAGCACCTCAACAGAAACAAGCAGGGGGGATGAAAGGCTCTGTACACAGGGAGCTCACTTGATGGGCATACACAGGGAGCACAACAACGGGAATCCTTCTTCACAAACAATTGGCCAACAGAAGGCCCCAGACACAAGGAAAATCTATGAGCTGCACCTCCGTTAGCTCCAATATGGAGTGAAGTCGTGTATAGGTGTAAGAAAGAAAAAAAGTGGATAGTGGATGCTGATCCCCACAGAGAAAAGAAAAAAAGAAAAAAAAATTCAATATAGAATGTAAAATAAAAACAGAAAAAATATATACCTTGTAAAATCCAAAAGGAGTTTAATAGAAAATACAAGGTAAAACAAACGACACGTTTTGATGGAGATCTACCCTCTTCCTCAGGAAATAAAACAAAACACAAATGGACAGGACTAACCCCAACACAACATAGTTATATGCCCTAGTCCATTAACAAACAATTATTTAATAAGTCTATCATCCATAAGGATACATGAGTTTTAGATAGGAATCAAATTGAAATTTAAAACTTAGAAATAAGATTTAAATACAAATAAAAACACCAAACATATATAAAAAGCAGGATGTAAACAATCCGGGACACCGTATCGGCCAATAGAACAGATTATCTAATATTTTCTACATTAATGAGAATGTAGAAAGAAAAGTCGACGGCACTCACCGGTTTGTGTATCTTCTTTTTATTCGTGCAATTCAAACATTAATGCAGTTTGGTGCAGCGGGGAGAGGGAGCAGGGAATCAGAGGACGACAGCTGCCGTTTCACAGTGTTATGCTGCTTCAACGGGTCCAGATTGAAGTGGCATAACACCGCGAAATGGCAGCCTTCGTCTTCCTCCTCCGACGTCCTTTCTTTCTACATGCTCATGTATAGAATTGTCTATATTAAGGCAGGCAACACCGAACAACAGAAACATTTAGGAAGATACGGCAGGGTACAACAGTTAAATTAGCCCCCTTTGCTACCCGTAGTGCCCGGTATTTACCTTTTTTACACTGAATTTTTCAATATTAACATCTTAGTGATAGCCTACTGTATATAAATGGCGGCAAAACAGGGTCCTTATTCTGTTCTGATGTGAAAATAAGTCAGAACAGAAAAGGCCCTGTAGTGCCCCTCAGTGGCCAAAAATCTCTGGGGTTTCAGCTACCGGGGGTAGCTGAGACCCTGAAGATTAGCAATCAGGCCTTATTTTTCTTTACCAGCCTGGTGGTCATCACATGTCAACATATTAAATAGTTATAAATAATAAATTATTTCTCTGTCATGCAACCTGATCAAACATTGCATGACAGAGAAATGTCTGCCCCCGATCCCCCCTCAACCTCTGGTGCTGATATAACACCCCCGGTGCCGGTAAACAACCCCCCTCCCCAGTTTCCAAAATGACGCCAGAGCTTGGTTATTTCTCCGATCTGATCATGATCACACATGATCAGATTGGAGAAAAGGGTCCGATATACGTCCCCGATCCCCCCACCTCCCCTCACTCCCGACCTGTCTCCCCGGTTTCCCCCTCCCTGAGACCTCCGGTGCCGCTGCTGAAGTGAAAGTAAAATGGCGCCGAAGCGCGCAGAAAAGCGCCCAGCAGCTAGAGGATTTCACTGATCACACATGATCAGATCGGAGAAAAGGATCTAATCTGTCCGACCCCGGTCCCCCCACCCCGACCTGTCTCCCCAGTCCCCCCCTTCCCCCTAGATCCGGTGCCGGTAATACCATTCTTGTTTCTATCCCATTTGACATGTCAGATGGGATAGAAACATCTTCCCCGGCTTTCCGGTGCTGTCCCCTGGTCCACAAACCCCCCGGATCCCACTTCCCCTGTACCTCAATAAATTGTGATCCCCGGTGGCCACAGGAATCAAATCCCCACTATTTTATAAATATGGCTGCACTTAGGTCTGCCTCTCTCCTTTGTAGTTGTTTTTGGGAGAGAGAAGAGAGACAGACTACCTGCTGCCATTTGTGAAGAAAAAGACAAATCGACCTATTTTTGTTCGTCCGTCAATTATTGATCACCCCCGTGATCATCCCCTCCTCCAACATCCTCTCCACCATCATCCCCTCCTCTATCATTCCCCTCATCAAATATTTTATTTTATTTATTATTTTATTCAATCTCCTTCTTAGGTAGGGTTAGGGTTAAGGTTAGGGTTAGGCTAGGGTTTAGGTTAGGGTTAGGCTAGGGTTAAAAAAATGTAAAAATAAAATAAAATAAAATGGGTGGTTAGGTTTAGGGCTACTTTTTTGCACAAAAAAAAATGGCCCACAGAATGTTTACAGCTGAGCAAGCCTATGTGCTGCTCGCCTCCAGTACCTCTGAGTCAGAGACGGAAACAGCCTCTGAAGCTGAGATGTCTTCAAAGGACAGCGACAACTTGGATTCACCCAGGGGGTCCCCCATCCGGCCAGTCGTCCCCGCTGATGTGGAAGAGGCTGGGCCCATTTCTGCAGCCCCCTGTCCTTTGTGGCATCCCGACCCATCCTATTCCCCACAAATTCCTCCTTTTGTGGCAGACCTTGGTATAAGAGTAAATGTCACTAATTTTGCCCCCATGGATTTTTTTTACCATTTTCATAAACGAAAATGTACTGGAACTAATCTCCCACCAAACTAACTTGTACGCCAGTCAGTACATTGCCCAAAAGCCAAAGTCAGTCTATTCCCGTTCCTGGATTCCCACTAACGTCCCAGAAATCAAAACATTTTTGGGTCTTACCCTCAAAATGGGCATTGTACAAAAAAAACAGATTCCGCTCTTACTGGGCAACCAGGTCAGTCCACAGCACCCCTGTGTTTGCAGCTGTTATGTTCCACACCCATTAGGAGAACCTAATGCGATTCCTCCATTTCCACAATAATTCTCAAGTCCTCCCCAAGAACTGACCCTAATTATGACAGACTTTGCAAACTTAGACCCATAATTTCCCTCCTGAAGGAATCCTTTGTCAGTTCTTACACCCCAGAACAAAATTTATTAGTTGACGAGTCCCTCATGAGCTAAAAGTGCCGTCTGTCCTTCAGGCAATATATCCCCTCCAAAAAAGCCAAGTATGGCATAAAGCTATACAAGATGTGTGAAAGAGCTAATGACCCCATTTTTGCACAAAGGGTATCACTTGTACACAGACAATTATTATAATCAAGCCCTACAAGCTGCAAACACAGGGGCCTGTGGGACAATACGGAAAAAGCGTGTGGGTTTACCGTCACAGTTGGTGTCCAGACGTCTGGAGAAAGGGGCATAATTTTCACTGTTAAGTGAGAAAATGCTTGCCGTAAAGTGGAATGACCGCAAGGACGTCTTCATGCTTACCACCCTGCATGCGGACACCACTGTGATGATCAGAGACAGAGGCGCCACCAGGGACAAAGAAAAACCCCTTTGTATGACCGATTACAACAAGCTCATGTGTGGCGTGGACCTGTCCGACCAGGTGCTCCATCCATATCTGGTGAAGCGAAAGACAAGGGCCTGGTATAAAAAGGTGGCGATCTATCTCATCCAGATTGCCAGCTATAATAGCTATAATTTGTCCTTTACAAAAAATTGCAAGGAGCCCTCACCTTCCTGCAATATCAGGAGAAGGTTATTGAGCTTCTCCTATTTGACTCCACGGCACCGGAGGCAGCTTTTGAGTCAGGAGATGTCAGGAGACTAACAGAGAAACACTTTATTCACCCCATCCCTCCCACTCCCACCAGATTGCGTCCTCAGATAAGATGTAAAGTCTGTAGCAAGCATGATGGAAGAAGGGATTCTCGCTTTTACTGCCCCACATGCCCATCCCAACCTGGACTTTGCATCTCCCCCTGCTTCCAAATCTACCACACATCCCCCCACATGTCCACGTCTGCACACCCCAGAATTTGGACCCCACAAATGTTCTTGAAATGTCTGATCTCATCTCTATACATAATCCTCAGTTTTTGGCTTCCGGCCACTGTGCCGGTACCACGTCCAGCGAGCGATGGCGCGCATGCGCCATCGCGAGCCACCGCCCCTGCCCGGAAGCCCTAAACCCCTGTCGCCGGACACCACCTAACCCCACCAATGCCCGCCGCCCCCCAGCCCCATGTTTCCGCTCGGCCGCCGCCAGGGCTGCACCATCCATTGGACAGTGTCAGCCCTGAGCACCCAGCGGCAGCAGCCAGGGGGAGCGGCTTTACTAAAGGGGGCCGCGCCACCATCAACGCCCGGCTTCAGACACAGTCCGCCCCAGCCTGCCGCGCCCGGCTTCCTGAGACACACCGTCCGCTCCAGCCTCCCAAGGTAAGATGGCGGCGGCGGCGCTCTCCAACTAACCCACCTGCCGCCTCTGTCACCTGCTCCCCGCACAGTCCCCTCTCTCACCTGCTCCCCGCACCGCCCCCTCTCTCACCTGCTCCCCGCACCACCCCCTGTGGACCCTGCTCCCCGCACCGCCCCCGGTGGACCCTGCTCCCCGCACCACCCCCTGTGGACCCTGCTCCCCGCACCGCCCCCTGTGGACTCTGCTCCCCGCACCGCCCCTGTGGACTCTGCTCCCCGCACCGCCCCCTGTGGACTCTGCTCCCCGCACTGCCCCCTGTGGACTCTGCTCCCCGCACCGCCCCCTGTGGACTCTGCTCCCCGCACCGCCCCCTGTGGACTCTGCTCCCCGCACAGCCGCCTCTATACACTGCCGCCTGTATACTCTGCTCCCCGCACAGCCGCCTGTATACTCTGCTCCCTGCACAGCCGCCTGTATACTCTGCTCCCCGCACAGCCGCCTGTATACTCTGCTCCCCGCACAGTCGCCTGTATACTCTGCTCTCGGCACAGCCGCCTGTATACTCTGCTCCCCGCACAGCCGCCTGTATACTCTGCTCCTCGCACATTCACCTGTATACTCTGCTCCCCGCACAGCCACCTGTATACTCTGCTCCCCGCACAGCCCCTGTATACACAGCTGCCTGTGTACTCTGCTCACCGCACAGCTGCCTGTGTACTCTGCTCCCCGCACAGCCGCCTCTATACTCTGCTCCCCGCACAGCCGCCTCTATACTCTGCTCCCCGCATAGCCGCCTGTATACTCTGCTCCCCGCACAGCCGCCTGTATACTCTGCTCACCGCACAGCCGCCTGTATACTCTGCTCCCCGCACAGCCGCCTGTATACTCTGCTCCCCGCACAGCCGCGCTCTATACACTGCCGCCTGTATACTCTGCTCCCCGCACAGCCGCCTGTATACTCTGCTCCCTGCACAGCCGCCTGTATACTCTGCTCCCCGCACAGCCGCCTGTATACTCTGCTCCCCGCACAGCCGCCTGTATACTCTGCTCTCGGCACAGCCGCCTGTATACTCTGCTCCCCGCACAGCCGCCTGTATACTCTGCTCCTCGCACATTCGCCTGTATACTCTGCTCCCCGCACAGCCACCTGTATACTCTGCTCCCCGCCAGCCCCCTGTATACACAGCTGCCTGTGTACTCTGCTCACCGCACAGCTGCCTGTGTACTCTGCTCCCCGCACAGCCGCCTCTATACTCTGCTCCCCGCACAGCCGCCTCTATACTCTACTCCCCGCATAGCCGCCTGTATACTCTGCTCCCCGCACAGCCGCCTGTATACTCTGCTCACCGCACAGCCGCCTGTATACTCTGCTCCCCGCACAGCCGCCTGTATACTCTGCTCCCCGCACAGCCGCCTGTATACTCTGCTCCCCGCAAAGCCGCCTGTATACTCTGCTCCCCGCACAGCCGCCCGTATACTCTGCTCCCCGCAGAGTCGCCGGTATACTCTGCTACCCGCAGAGCCGCCGGTATACTCTGCTACCCGCAGAGCCGCCTGTATACTCTGCTCCCCGCACAGCTCCCTGTATACTCTGCTCCCCGCACAGCCCCCTGTATACTCTGCTACCCACTGACCCGCCTGTATACACACAATTCATTTCACCGCGCTCCCGATGCAATTGCATCGGGCCTTTTTACTAGTCTGACAAATAATTCCAAGACTTCATCACTCACATACCAAACTATTATTCAGACACATTCTCATCCACATGTCCACATCTGCATACCCCAGAATGTGGACCCCACAAGTGTTCTTGAGAAGTCTGATCCCATGTGACAAATAATTCCAGAACTTGATAACTCACATAAATTTTTTTTGCCAGTTATCTTAGATTGACTGGCATTACAACTATGCCTTGCTACACAAAACTATTTTTGGCATCTACATTACATATATATTTATAATGGTGATTACGGGCATGATCATTTCATTGGAGGATCTCCAACATTGAGGCTATTCCATATTCATACACCAGGGCTTTACTGTGTTCTTGCCGAACTTCCTATACAATAAGTTTGTAATCCTGTAGGGGACTGGTTGTTTTGTGCATATAGCAGTTCCGACCGTGGCGGGTTGGAGCCTGTTATGGTCCACCACGTCGACTGGCATATTCGTCTCTCATATAGGGATTGATGGCACTAAGCAGACATTGTACGACCAGTCTCTGAAAGATGAACTTGTCCTCCTAGCCCTCCTTCATCTCTACAACAAGCACAAGTTTGCCAAGCTGGTTACATTTTCCTCCACATTTTGCCCTTCACGCCAGTAGTTTTTTGCATTCCTGCTACAATATATCCGCAATTGCAGGACATTTATTTTGTGAGCAAGGCTGTTTTATAATCAGCAATTGTGTTTTTCGGGGCATGCCGCCCTTTGTGAGTAATAATTCCTGGAAGGATCTTCATGTTTGGTAGTGCAAAGTGTTGGAAAGTTTTGAATGGGTCTTGGAATTCATTCAATTTTACCCTGAGGATAAAATGATACATAATAAAAAGTGGGAACAAATACATTACAGGGTAAAGCTTACAGAAATCCATTTATGTGGGTTTTCAGTTGTTCTTCTACTACATAGGTTCTGCAAATATGAGAATCTATTCCAAATACAAATTTGCTTTCCAATATTCAAATAGCGCTCTGTCCGTTCTGAGTCCTGCCGTTTGTCCAAACAGAACTGTTTGACTACATGTAGGGTATCGACGTGCTCACAAGAATGTGGGCAACAAATTGTGGGGTCCACTTTATGGTGTTACCTCTTGTAAAAGTGAAAAATGGGGTGCTAAAGCATCACTTTTGTGAAAAAAAGAACATTTTCATTATGATGCCCTATTGTTATCAAATTCTGTGAAATACCTGTGGGTTCAAAATGCTCACTATACCCCTAGATATAATCCTTGAAGGGTCTAGTTTCCAAAATGGGGTCAATTGTGGGGGGTTTTGCTGTTTAGGTACCCCAGGGGTCCAAGAAGTGAAAGATGGTATCTGTCATCTATTTCAGCCAAATTTGTTTTCCACAATTCAAATAGCGCTCCGTCTGTTCTGAGTCCTGCCATTTGGGCGAATAGCAGTTTCTGACCACATGTGGGGTATGGTTGCATTCAGGAGAAACATGGTAACAAATTTTGGCATCCAATTTGTCCTGCTGTTCCTTGTAAAAGTGAATAAATTGAGGCTAAAGAAACATTTTTAGGTAAGATATAAAGGTATTTATTTTTTAATTCCACTTTGCATTCATTCCTGTGAAGCACCTGAAGGGTAAATAATTTTTTTGAATGTGGTTTTGAGTAGCTTGAGGGGTGTAGTTTTTGGAATGGTGCCACTTTTGGGTGTTTTGTGTCGTGTACACCCCTCAAAGTGACTTCAAATGTGATGTGGTCAAAATGATTTTGTAAATTTTGCTTGAAAAATGAGAAATTGCTGATGAACTTTGAACCCTTATAACTTCCTAACAAATTTTTTTTTTCCAAAATTGTGCTGATGTAAAGTAGACATGTGGAAAATGTTATTTATTAACTATTTTGTGTCACATAACTCTCTGTTCTAACAGAATAAAAATTTGAAAATTGCAAAATTTTCTAAATTTTCGCCAATTTTTTTATTTTTTCACAAATAAACACAAAAATGATCGACCTAAATTTACTACTAACATAAAGCCCAATATGTCACGAAAAAACTGTCTCAGAATCACTAGGATCCGTTGAAGCGTTCCAGAGATATTACCTCATAAAGGGACACTGCTCAGAATTACAAAAACAGTCTGGTCATTATGGTGGAAATTGGCTTCATCACTAAGGGTACCTTTACACGCGGCAATATTTCTAGGTATTCCACAGGTAACTTACTGGCTGCAGTGAAATCATGGAGACATTATTCCATTTGTACACAGCAACAAGATAGAACCATGTCTCCATGATTTCACTGCAGCCAGTAAGTTACCTGTGGAATACCTAGAAATGTTGCCGCGTGTAAAGGTACCCTAAGGGGTTAATATTTAAACCTTCTGGAATGAGTGTAGCCAGTTTATAAATCCAGAAGGTGGTTTGTGGCTTAGCTATGACAGCGTGTGGATGCTTGTGGAATGAGTTCCTCTATACACGGCTTATACAAGCGGGCACAGCTTACCGCAGACACCTGAGAGATGTCCAGAGGCAGAAGGCTTCTTCCTGTAACCCGCCATGCCCTTGTCATGCTTGGGAGGTAAGGGAATCAGGTAACAGGTAGGTGAATTGGGCAACAGGGGGTCAGGAGAGCCTAATCTGACCCTGATGCTGGGGTCCCTGGCTCGCCCTGATCTCGGAGGTACCTCTGATGGTGAGGGGTTCCGAGCCACCACCCTGTACCCTAAAACTCCTGATTAGCCCTAGGCTGAGGGCCCCTACATCAACCCACGAGTCAGGAATCACAGCTTCTCCCAGGGAAAGACTTTAGCACAGCTGCTAAGCATCAGCATCAGCACAGCACCAAGACCTACAGCACATAGCTATCAGCAACACCTGACAGAGGAGAGGGAAGGCTATTTAAAGCCAGGGGGAGGGGACTCCAGGTGAGTCACACATTAACTCCTGAACCAGCAATTGAACATAATAGTGACTGCAGTTCTGGAGCACACCACAGGAGGCAAGGACCTTCACAGCCGTCAACCATGCAGCTCTCAAAGACAAAACACATACACAGCAGCATCCAACAATATCAGCGCAATCTAAGCGCGTGACAGCCCTGCACAGAGACAAGGCTCTGCATTGGAGCAGCTTTTTCAGAGCGGGAGACCGAAGGTGGGAGCTACAGCATCTCCTGCAATGGCGATGGCTGCAGAGACCTCCGGAGACAGTGAGGCAGGTGAGAGGGTGAGGAGAAGTGGTAGCGGGGAATCCTGGGCTGGCTCGACAACATCTTCCAAGAACCCCCCTGGCACAGTGGGACCCAGTACCCAGTTGCAGGGAACAAGAAAGAAGCCTAATGGAGAGGTTGCTCTAAATACAGAGAGGGGGCAAGATGGCACTGCAGTTCCTGGGGACCCCCTGGCTTGGTGAAACCCAGCACCCAGATGCAGGGAGCTCAAGAGAGGTCTCGTAGAGCAGTTGATATGAATACAGGGTGGGGGAGAAATAGCACCATAACTCCAGACAATAACATCCCATACCCCCATCAGAAGATATTTGGTGCTTACACGAACTGATTAATGCTTTACACACTAAACAAGACCTGGACTCCATGGTGGCTAGATTGAATACTCCCAGAAGGAGGCCCTCTCTTAAAGCCGACCTAGACCTTCTAGACAACCGTACTTGTACTATAGATACTATAGAGGAGACCACCTCCTCCCTCTCTAACATAGTCTCTAATCCAGAAAAGAGTCTCTCCAAAGGACAACTCCATTTGCAATAAATGGCCCTGTTATTAGACGACCAGGAGAATCAGGGGAGACCTAATAACATCCACTTGAGGGATGTCCTGGAGGGCATTCCATCGAACGCTCTCCCCCGTAAAGTCTCGGAGCTCTTTAACCTGGTTTCACAAAAGCCCCTGGATTCCATTTTTACTATTGATAGATAGAGTACACCGAATGACATGTCAATCACCCTCTAATGACTCTGCTCCCCGTGACATCCTGTGCAGGCTACACTATTATACGGATAGAGAGTCTATTGTCCATCAAGCCTGGTCATACGACAGGGTCTTTAGTGATGACTTTGGCGAATCGGCTCTTTCCTGACATATCTTCCCGTACACTGGCCATGAGATGTCCGCTCTCCCCACTCCTACAACATATTAGAAAATTGGGCACTATGTATAGATGGGGCCACCCATTTCACCTGATAGTTTAGAAAGGGTATGCTCAGTTCCTCCTAAAAAAGCCTAAGGAGCTACCGAGACTTTTTCAGTTTCTGGACACTACGCCCATTAAGATTTCAAACTGGCTCCTAATAGAACTGCCACGTCAACCAATTCAAGGCAAGAGGAAAAGGCTGCAACCTCTGAGCAAGCAGAGACAGAGAACCGGAGAGAGCCCCATTGAGAGCAATGACGGTTGGAATGCCCTTGCCTGACTTTGTGCACTCTAGTATACTGAGTCCCCCGGCTTGTTTTTTCTATTCCCTATGACCTGTTATATAAAAGAAGATCACCCCACACAAAACCTGGTATGGAGTTGTCCATGGATAAAGAACCCTCTTATGTTCTATGGGTTCATCTTTGTCTGGGAGACCACCCTAGACACTGCTTGGGAGTTATTTATCCCTGCTGTTCCTCTATTTTTCAATTTATGAAGAGTTAAAGTTATGCTCTTCCCTATGATGAAGATGTTACAGTTATTATCAGTTTATCCACGTTTACCCTGTAGGACTTTCGTCCTCGGTCTCTCCCTGGTTGCTGCAGAGACGACACCCTCCAGGGATTTCCAGAGTTTAAGTATGATTTCAGTTCGTTCCTCCTATAAATACTTGCTAGCTTCCAAATTTCGTTACTCAAACAGATTCTGGTTGGTTAGACTCCCACTTCCTCCTTTCTTCTACCACCTTTCTTCGCACTACCCCCCTTTTCACCTACACACATTTATTTCCTTTCTCCCCTTTATTGGTGGGTGAGTGCCTGTTGCCGCTGCCTTTTCCTATTACAGAATAACAGATCCGAACATCTTGGAAATACGCTGCGGCGGATACATCAATGTCAGGGGCCTGGATAGCCCAGGTCAGAGATCTATCTTTACTAATTTCCTGAGAAAGGAGCACATCCATGTTGCCTTTCTACAAGAGACCCACCTAAGCACTCTTAAGCATTTTAAAATTATTAGTCACTGGTTCCCAGATGCCTTTGTCCGGCTCAGGCCCTGGGGGTTACTCGGATTACTCAGGCATGGTCTCTGGGGGAAGTCACGGGTAGTGGTGCCTGAGGCCGTGAGCCCAGGGGACGCAGATGAAAATGGGGTGAAAAGAAAAATAATAAAAATGTCTGTCGTGACGCCACCTGTAGGGTTCCGGTGATGGCACCAGCGCTGCTAGGGCCTCCGGGGTGATGGGCGGCAGCAAGGTGGAACCGCTCCCTACAGGACGAGCAGGGATCCCCGGGGCTGTAAGTTTTAGTGAGGGTAATAGGGTAGCGCGGTCAGTGTGGTGTAGGTGGAAGGAGGGACACGCACACATAAAAGTCTTTTGGTACTGGTGTTCTGTACTGGTACACTCGTCCGGAGGTGAGGGAAACACATTAGGATCTCCACAGCGAGTAGGGTTGTAGGCCTCCTTGTCTTGGTTACTCTGTTTGGGGTCTGGCAGGCTTGGAACCCAACCAGACCTTACTTCTCTCTCTGTGTGACTCTCCACACCCGGGTTTGCTGCACTGAGGTCGCTCTATGGGATTCCTGTTGTCAGGGCCCTGACTCCTTGGCTCTCAACTGTTGGTGCTTCGGGTGTCCTGGAAGCTAAACCTCCTTGTGGTGCTGGATTCTCTGCAGGGCCTATTCTCCATGTCCCTGAAGCTCGGACCCAGTGACCGGAACTCTGATGGGGTGAGTCGGTATGACTCCTCTGCCCCCTTCTTGTTGCAAGTTTCTCTCCTCTGCCTTCGACCCTTACTCTGCGGATCTACCACTGTCTCAGGTGGTCTCTGGTATGGGCCTAGCACGGCTCCAGTACCAGCTCAGCTCATTCAGCTCTTCACAGTTCTGAAGTGACTTCACACTCTGGTGTTTTCCCTCCAGAACCCGTATTTATAGGGCGAACTGGCTTAAGGCAACCAGTGGAGCTCCCCCTACAGGCCTGGGGTGAAAGGGTGTTGTGTGGAAGTTGGTTACTCGTTGTGAGAAATCCCTCAATGTCCCAAGGGAGTCAGTGGTGACCTGGCACAGGGTGCCACACCTTCTACAGTCAGTCTCAGGGCTCTAGTATCCTTTTCTCTCACTCCATCCTCTGGGGGTTTGTAGACTCTAGAGCTGACTAGCAGGGAAAAATTATATTAATCAAGTTTCGAAATTGCATCGCAGATATTTACTATTACTTCATTATAACTACCTACCTAACTCAAATCAGGTGACGGACCTTATAGAATTTCTAGAGCGAGTGGGTGAATTTGTGGAGGGTATGTTGGTAGTGGGGGGTGGCTATAACATTGCCTTAAATCCTGACCTGGACACCTCATCGGGCTCATCCCCCTGCTCCATGGCTGTACTATGCAGGCTCTGACGTCTACTGAATGAACACCAGCTAATTGATTCCTGGAAGTTATTACATCCAGCAGATAAAGATTTCTCTTTTTATGCTCAGGTGCATAGCTCCTATTTTAGAATTGCTTATTCTAGAATAGGTAACTAGCACACTGAGCTGGGTCTTTATCTGGTTTATGGATCACTGTGATATCAGCCCTCAGTGAGTCCACATGGGGGTGAATTCTGATTTACAGGTCATTAAAAAAGCAACTGCCGCTCTTACCGCATAACAGCCGCACTTGCGGTTCACTTGCGGCAAGCCCCATCCAATGTCTATGGGGCTTGCGGTAAGTGTGCGGCAGGTGCGGCAAGTGTGGTTTCGGCACTTGCAGCAGATTCGGCCGCGAGAAAACCGCGGCTGACGAAGGATTTTTCATGGCCGCATCTGCCGCAAGTGCCAAAACAGCAACTGTACCGCACTTGCCGCACACCCCATAGACATAGCATGGGGCATGCCTCAGGTGAACCGCAAGTGCAGCCGTTATGCGGTAATCGCGGCAGTTTCGGCTTTTTCACCGCAACTGCCGCGATCAGCGTAAAACGCTGATGTGAAAGCAGTCTAAGTGAGGTGTTAATTGCTAGCAATGTTTCCTATGCACTGGGTAAAAATGCATGCGTTTTTTTACCACGTTTGCATGCGTTTTTCCTATACAAGTTTATGGGTACAAAAACACATGTGTTTTTACCACGTTTTATGCGTCTTTGCACCTGAAAAAATGAATTGCTATCAAACGCAGCAAAAACATGATGTGAAAAGGCCCTTACATCCCACGTTGGGGGCCACGATGAAATACTGCAATAGTTTGTGGGTGAGATCTTTTATGATCCCTCCCTGTTCCTGTCTTGAGCCTCCCAAATTTTGCTTCTGATAAGGTGTTTACCCGGTGGATTGAAGCAAAACGGGATAAAGTGGAGACATTCGGGGGAAAGTGATTGGCCCTCTCTTTCTACCTTTAGGTCATTGGACAACCTGACTCCACTTGGTTGGTGGAGATGTTTCCAATTGAATCACTTCCCACGTATACTTACATCGAAACTATGCTATGATCACCTGAAGACACAGTTTGAGCTCATATGCATGAATCCAGGAAGGTCAGACAAACCTTGCCTCGAGAATACTCAATGCTTGTGTCTCCTCTGGACCAGCGCCCTCCTACTTCTATAGCTAGGTGGGAAGCTGATCTAAATACTACAGTTTCCGAGACACATCTCTCGCATTTATCTGCTCATTCATAGTGATTCTATTATCTCCAAACACCAAGAGGTGGAATACAAAATGTTGAGATATTACATGCCATTTTTCCTGAAGATGGTGCTACCTGTTGGAGGTGTGGGAAGGAAGTGGGCTCTTTAGTCCACATTTTTTGGGATTGTGAGATGCTTCGACCATTCTGAATTCAAAAGGGCGGTGCTTCTATGATCTGCACTATGCTGTAAATAGACAAGGACCACAAAGGCTGTGGAGACAATGGTGTTTTATTTCCTACATGTTTCAGAGCGATCTTTGCTCCTTCCTCAGGGATACAACCATCGACCATTCTGGCTTGGGATATCAGAGGTGGTGAGACAGGTGGCTAACTATGCCGATTCCTTGACCTCAGTCCTGGTAATGCTACATATCTGGTCATATCCGGCCCAGTGCACTGTGGGAGCTGATCACGTGTTACGGGCTGGCTTCAATGTGCACACTGCACATGTGTGCTGGAGCTGGGCCATACCACGCGATCAGCCCCCACAATGCATTGGGACAGATGTGACGTTCCGGTCGGGCATCACAGTAGAAGAGGAGGCAGGAATTTCATACAGGAGGTGGAACAGAAGAAAGACTGATGACGCCCAGCGGGGCATGCTGAGAGCAATAAGCTGGGGAGAATGGAGCCATATGTAATTTCTCTCAATCTTTGTAGGGCACTTTTAGAGCAGACAGGGATGGTTAGGGATCAGCTAGGAAGGTGCAGGGACAGGTAGTGATAGCTGAGGGGGAAGAACGACCTGAAAGGCTCCCTTTAAGAATTGAGTTATTACAAACTCCTCTCCAGTGATATTGGAGTGGAATGATGTGGTGCGATTTTTCATAGCTGAACAACAAAGATACTTTATATGTCCACGCCAAAAGAAACCCTTTCAATGGGCCTAATGCGTAATTGCACGTTACCTATCTTCAATGTAGAGTTCCTGGGATTTATTTGATTAAGAGCCAGGATATTTTTCAAGTTTTTGTCCTCCTAAAAATTACCTGTGCGTTAGGTGGAATTACTGCTGAAAGTATAGGGTCATTGGCCAAAATGGGCCAATGCTTCTGGAGTAGGCCCTTGATATTGCTATAATCATTGCAAAATGTGATGATCAAACCAAGACCATTTTTATGGGGTAAGTGGCCCTTTTCCGATTTCTTGTATCATCATTCACTTTCCTGATACAGTCATTTTGATTGAATATTCTGTTTCTATTAAAGGCATCCTTAATCAGTTTCTTTGGGTAACCTTTTGTATCAAATCTAGACTCAAGAATTTGAGCCTCCTTTACAAAATCTGCCTCTGTGGAGCAATTTGTTTCTGATTTTCTAGTACTGGCCATATGTTACATTTTTCCTGTTTAAAATGCAAAAATCAAAGAAAAAGCATAAAAGAACACAGGTGAGCTCAGGCTATGTTCAGTCTTTTCTCCCTGGCTCATTCCTTAAATGTCACAAACAAGTGCAAAGAGCTAAGGTCCGTTCGAGTCTATGTTTGGAGTATGTCTTTAAATGTTGCAAACAATCCAGGGGTCTGATAACCCCTAATTTTCCTCCTACTCTTTTTAAGTACCGCACTACAGGGATTGCTGCAGCCAAAGTACAAAGCAAAGGTACACAGTCCATAGCTAAAAGGGGCAGCTCACAATGGGCATGGTAGACCATAGTAGCAACAATCCATAGGAAGCAGTAATTCACTTCATTGAACATACTTCCACAATTTAAGATGGGAAAATACACACACAGGCGCAACAGTAAGGAAGGGGAAAACGAAACTTCAAACAGCTGCGGCCATCCAAGCCAATGACGCAACTCTTAAAGCCCCATCACACCTGGCGACGGGGCTGGGGATGTCGGCGGCGACTAACGGTGCGCGCACGTCTTTGGCGCCCCGCCAGCGTCGCTGTTCCCCGTTTACACGGGGCGACACCTCCAGCCCCACGCCGGCGAGCTGTCAGGTGTCTGAAAACCCCAGCGGTGATGCAGCAGGACAATGGGAGCCTATGGCTCCCATCGCCTGACAGCTCGCCGGCGCCCGGTTACATGGGGCGATGTGTGCACATCGCCCCATGATGGTCGCCTGGTTTCAGAGCACTGCTCTGAAATCAGGTGACCGGCCGGCACCGCCGACATCGCCCCTTTACATGAGGCGACGTAGGGGTGATGTCGCCGCCGATAGGCCATGCCCCCATGTTGCCTCTGTAATGGGCGGCGATGTCGCCCCGTGTAACAGGGGCTACATAGGCATCCACCGCACACTCCCAGCCAATGACGGCTTTACACTTTCCCTGAGGTTGAGGGGGAGAGTAAGTAACATCGATTCTGCCTTGGCGGAAGGAGACTCTGGTGGTGTCATTACTTTGTCCTCCTCTGGTGGTCCCTCCCAGGTGATCAGGCAGAACCCAAGGCCCCTGATGAGGTCGTCATCGTCCTCTAATAGGGTTGCCAGTAAAACCATTTGCAGGTCTGCCCCCCACGTACTAGCCTTCTTTGATGTATTCCTACTCCATCTCTTCTAGCTGCTTTGGCAAATGCAAGGCACGGTCTGGGTTCCTGAAGGAGCAGCCTAGTCCTAGACCATGTCCTAAGGGGTGTTGCTCTTTCTGGTCACCCCACCCAGTCCCCGTCCACCATCGCTCATTCCAGTGGGTGCAACCACAGGCTGGGTCTTTTCCACATGTAGGTGAGGTTGTAGGTGAAAATCTACATAATCGTATGGGGGGGATGTACCAATTAAGATGTAAATTTTTTTGCGTTTGCTCCAGATGATTAATACAAGCCAAGAATTTAGAGGGATGAGTTGCTGCAGAATGCCATTCTTCCAGAGATGCAGAGAAAGAAAGACGTTGATCCCAAATTCTCATATATGGAAGCTTGGATTGGACATCCGGAGCAAGAAGAGGTTTGTAGAGTATGGAGACTCCATGTTGGTCTGATTAGTCAGGTTTAAAAAACATCTGCAGAGTTTCATCCTGAGATAATATGTTCCAAGGTGGAAGAGAACATGTCTGCAGAAGATGCTGTAGTTGGAGAAATTGGTAAAAGCATGTATGAGGGAAAGAGAAAATAGTGGAGAGCGAGGAGAATTGTAATAACCCAGAAGAGTCATAAAGATTATTTAAGGTATGAATTCCTAAAGTTCGCCAGCGAGCTAACAACAAATTTGGGATCAGGTGTTCAAGGGCAGTGAGGGATATATATCTGTAAAGAAAGGTAAAGTGTTTTTGTCCTAACATTGTCCAGATCTTTAACCCTATTGTCAGAGATGATGGCTTCCACCCAACTCTGAAGTACTCCGTGGAACAGAGTGGTTACTCTGAAGTACTCCCTGGAACAGACGTCATAACCAGTGACAAAATGAAGGACCACACAACAGACTTTCCCCCGTGGCCTAGGGGCATTGATTGAGTGCCGCTCAAACTGTTGAGGTGCAGCAGTGGGACCCTTTTTTCAGAGATGATGGCTTCCACCCAACTCTGAAAAAGCTGAAAGGGTCTTCAGTAGAGATGGGTCGTCCAGCTGGGCTATCAGTCACCTCTGCAGCTGTGTTGTCATCTAACAGCTGTCCAAACCTGCATCCCACCACAAGAACCACTCCCTGGAAATGACATCAGAACCAGTGACAAAGATAAGGGCCACGTACTTCCCCCTGTGGTTTAAGAGTATTGAGGTCTGCTCAAACTGATGGGGTGCAGCTAGGAGACCCTATTTTCAGACACATTATCCTCTACCCAACTCTCAAAAAGCTAAAAGGGTCTTCAGGAGAGATGGGTAGTCAATCTGGGCTATTAGACAGTCACCTTGTTGGTTGAGGCGGTTTATTAGCCTGCAGCTGGGCTTGCTTCACATTTGGGCTCTGACTGCATCCTGTAAGTGCATTTTGGATTCTGTTTTTGGCACGCATGGTAAGTTTTTTGATGCTGCTTTTTTCTAGTAGTTTTTGTACAAGTTTTTGATAGGACAGATGAGCATGGGATTCCGTGACGTAGATCATCAGCTTAAATGTCTTGGGCCAATGCATGAACCAAAATCCCATCTATAAAAGTTTTTTATTTATCATATAAAAGACTTTTTGCACTTTCTTATCCATCCAGGGTGCAGTTGGGCCCCTAGGGGCGCCATTCATCTAGTCGTGCAGAAGCATCGTACTGTGCGGCCCAATGCTCAGGCAGCGGAGCGGTTGGGTAGCTTTCAGACACTCTGCATCATTTGTATCAGTGTGAATGGTGTTCTAAGCAGGTCCAGTGTATGCATGGCAAATCGCCTCCCACACCTTGCTGGTTGGTGTGGTTTATTAGCCTGCAGCTGGGCTTGCTTCACATTTGGGCTCTGACTGCATCCTGTAAGTGCATTTTGGATTCTGTTTTTGGAACGGATGGTAAGTTTTTTGATGCTGCTTTTTTCTAGTAGTTTTTGTACAAGTTTTTGATAGGACTGATGAGCATGGGATTCCGTGACCTGGATCATCAGCTTAACTGTCTTGGGCCAATGTATGAACCAAAATCCCATCTATAAAAGTTTTTAATTTATCATATAAAAGACTTTTTGCACTTTTTTATCCATCCAGGGTGCAGTTGGGCCCTAGGGGCACCATTCATCTAGTGGTGTAGAGGCATCGTACTGTGCGGCCCAATGCTCAGGCAGCGGAGCGGTTGGGTAGCTTTCAGACACTCTGCATCAATTGTATCAGTGTGAATGGTGTTCTAAGCAGGCCCAGTGTATGCATGGCAAATCGCCTCCCACACCTTGCTGGTTGAGGAGGTTTATTAGCCTGCAGCTGGGCTTGCTTCACATTTGGGCTCTGACTGCATCCTGTAAGTGCATTTTGGATTCTGTTTTTGGCACGGATGGTAAGTTTTTTGATGCTGCTTTTTTCTAGTAGTTTTTGTACAAGTTTTTGATAGGACAGATGAGCATGGATTCCGTGACATAGATCATCAGCTTAAATGTCTTGGGCCAATGCATTAACCAAAATCCCATCTATAAAAGTTTTTTATTTATCATATAAAAGACTTTTTGCACTTTTTTATCAATCCAGGGTGCAGTTGGGCCCCTAGGGGCGCCATTCATCTAGTGGTGCAGAAGCATCGTACTGTGCGGCCCAATGCTCAGGCAGCGGAGCGGTTGGGTAGCTTTCAGACACACTGCATCAATTGTATCAGTGTGAATGGTGCTCTAAGCAGGCCCAGTGTATGCATGGCAAATCGCCTCCCACACATTGCTGGTTGAGGCGGTTTATTAGCCTGCAGCTGGGCTTGATTCACATTTGGGCTCTAACTGCATCCTGTAAGTGCATTTTGGATTCTGTTTTTGGCACGGATGGTAAGTTTTTTGATGCTGCTTTTTTCTAGTAGTTATTGTACAAGTTTTTGATAGGACAGATGAGCATGGGATTCCGTGACGTGGATCATCAGCTTAAATGTCTTGGGCCAATGCATGAACCAAAATCCCATCTATAAAAGTTTTTTATTTATCATATAAAAGACTTTTTGCACTCTTTTATCCATCCAGGGTGCAGTTGGGCTCCTAGGGGCGCCATTCATCTAGTGGTGCAGAAGCATCGTACTGTGCGGCCCAATGCTCAGGCAGCGGAGCGGTTGGGTAGCTTTCAGACACTCTGCATCATTTGTATCAGTGTGACTGGTGTTCTAGGCAGGCCCAGTGTATGCATGGCAAATCGCCATGCATTGAGGCAGTTTATTAGCCTGCAGCTGGGCTTGCTTCACATTTGGGCTCTGACTGCATCCTGTAAGTGCATTTTGGATTCTGTTTTTGGCACGGATGGTAAGTTTTTTGATGCAGCTTTTTTCTAGTAGTTTTTGTACAACTATTAGACAGTCACCTCTGTAGCTGCAGGGTCATACAACTGCTGTCCAGACCTGCATCCCATCACTAGAACCACTCTGAAGTACTCACTGGAACTGACGTCATAACCAGTGACAAAATGAAGGACCACACAACACACTCCCCCAAGAGGCCTAAGGGCATTGATTGAGTGATGCTCAAACTGTTGGGGTGCAGCTGTGAGACCCTATTTTCAGAGATGATGTCCTCCACCCAACTCCCAAAAAGCTGTTGGGTCTTCAGGAGAGATGGGCAGTCGAGCTAGGCACTCAGACGGTCACCTCTGTAGTTGAGCTCATTATCCAATGGTTCAATGTCATGTGTGAACATAGCCTAAGGCAAAGCATTCACCCTATCTTTAATAAAGCATACACACACACGCACAGACACACACACACACACACACACACATATATTTATTCTTAACTATCAAATAGGATGATGACAGCTGTCCAGAACTGCATCCCACCACAAACACCACTCTGGAGTACTCCCTGGAGAATTACGTCCTCAGTGACAGTGAGGAGCTACACTCTTCCCCCCTTGTGGCCTAGGGGTATTGAGTGCCGCCGCTCAAACTGTTTTGGGGTGCAGCAGTGGGACCCTATTTTCAGAGATGATGGCCTCCACACAACTCTGAAAAAGCTGAAAGGGTCTTCATGAGAGATGAGTAGTCCAGCTGGGCTATCAGTCACCTCTGCAGCTGTGGTGTCATCCAACAGCTGTCCAAACCTGCATCCCACCACAAGAACCACTCCGAAGTACTCCCTGGAAATGACATCAGAACCAGTGACAAAGATAAGGGCCACCTACTTCCCCCTGTGGTTTAAGGGTATTGACTTCTGCTCAAACTGATGGGGTGCAGCGAGGAGACCCTATTTTCAGAGATAATATCCTCTACCCAACTCTCAAAAAGCTGAAAGGGTCTTCAGGAGAGATGGGTAGTCAATCTGGGCTATTAGATAGTCACCTCTGTAGCTGCGGGGTCATACGACTGCTGTCCAGACCTGCATCCCATCACTAGAACCACTCTGAAGTACTCCCTGGAACTGACGTCATAACCAGTGACAAAAGACCACATTTTAAACTCCCCCCCGTGGCCTAGGGGCATTGGTTGAGTGATGCTCAAACTGTTGGGGTGCAGCTGTGAGACCCTATTTTCAGAGATGATGTCTTCCACCCAACTCCCAAAAAGCTGTTGGGTCTTCAGGAGAGATGGGCAGTCGAGATAGACACACAGACGGTCACCTCTGTAGCTGAGCTCATAATCCTATGGTTCAATGTAATGTGTGAACATAGCCTAAGGCAAAGCATTCATCCTATCTTTAATAAAGCATACACACACACGCACACACATGCACAACACACACACACACACACATGCACAGACACACACACACATACTCACACACACACACATACCTACTCACACACACACACACGCACACATGCACAGACACACACACACGCACACACACACACACATGCACAGACACACACACATACTCACACACATACCTACTCACACACACACACACACACACACACATATATTCATTCTTAACTATCAAATAGGATGATGACAGCTTTCCAGAACTGCATCCCACCACAAACACCACTCTGGAGTACTCCCTGGAGAATTACGTCCTCAGTGACAGTGAGGAGCTACACTCTTCCCCCCTTGTGGCCTAGGGGTATTGAGTGCCGCCCCTCAAACTGTTTTGGGGTGCAGCAGTGGGACCCTATTTTCAGAGATGATGGCCTCCACACAACTCTGAAAAAGCTGAAAGGGTCTTCAGGAGAGATGGGTAGTCCAGCTGGGCTATCAGTCCCCTCTGCAGCTGTGGTGTCATCCAACATCTGTCCAAACCTGCATCCCCACCACAAGAACCACTCCGAAGTACTCCCTGGCAATGACATCAGAACCAGTGACAAAGATAAGGGCCACCTACTTCCCCCTGTGGTTTAAGGGTATTGACTTCTGCTCAAACTGATAGGGTGCAGCGAGGAGACCCTATTTTCAGAGATAATATCCTCTACCCAACTCTCAAAAAGCTGAAAGGGTCTTCAGGAGAGATGGGTAGTCAATCTGGGCTATTAGATAGTCACCTCTGTAGCTGCGGGGTCATACGACTGCTGTCCAGACCTGCATCCCATCACTAGAACCACTCTGAAGTACTCCCTGGAACTGACGTCATAACCAGTGACAAAAGACCACATTTTAAACTCCCCCCCGTGGCCTAGGGGCATTGGTTGAGTGATGCTCAAACTGTTGGGGTGCAGCTGTGAGACCCTATTTTCAGAGATGATGTCTTCCACCCAACTCCCAAAAAGCTGTTGGGTCTTCAGGAGAGATGGGCAGTCGAGATAGACACACAGACGGTCACCTCTGTAGCTGAGCTCATAATCCTATGGTTCAATGTAATGTGTGAACATAGCCTAAGGCAAAGCATTCATCCTATCTTTAATAAAGCATACACACACATGCACACACATGCACAGACACACACACACACACACACACATGCACAGACACACACACACATACTCACACACACACACACATACCTACTCACACACACACACACGCACACATGCACAGACACACACACACGCACACACACACACACATGCACAGACACACACACATACTCACACACATACCTACTCACACACACACACACACACACACATATATTCATTCTTAACTATCAAATAGGATGATGACAGCTTTCCAGAACTGCATCCCACCACAAACACCACTCTGGAGTACTCCCTGGAGAATTACGTCCTCAGTGACAGTGAGGAGCTACACTCTTCCCCCCTTGTGGCCTAGGGGTATTGAGTGCCGCCCCTCAAACTGTTTTGGGGTGCAGCAGTGGGACCCTATTTTCAGAGATGATGGCCTCCACACAACTCTGAAAAAGCTGAAAGGGTCTTCAGGAGAGATGGGTAGTCCAGCTGGGCTATCAGTCCCCTCTGCAGCTGTGGTGTCATCCAACATCTGTCCAAACCTGCATCCCCACCACAAGAACCACTCCGAAGTACTCCCTGGCAATGACATCAGAACCAGTGACAAAGATAAGGGCCACCTACTTCCCCTTGTGGTTTAAGGGTATTGAGTTCTGCTCAAACTGATGGGGTGCAGCTAGGAGACCCTATTTTCAGAGATAATATCCTCTACCCAACTCTCAAAAAGCTGAAAGGGTCTTCAGGAGAGATGGGTAGTCAATCTGGGCTATTAGATAGTCACCTCTGTAGCTGCGGGGTCATACGACTGCTGTCCAGATCTGCATCCCATCACTAGAACCACTCTGAAGTACTCCCTGGAACTGACGTCATAACCAGTGACAAAAGACCACATTTTAAACTCCCCCCCGTGGCCTAGGGGCATTGGTTGAGTGATGCTCAAACTGTTGGGGTGCAGCTGTGAGACCCTATTTTCAGAGATGATGTCTTCCACCCAACTCCCAAAAAGCTGTTGGGTCTTCAGGAGAGATGGGCAGTCGAGATAGACACACAGACGGTCACCTCTGTAGCTGAGCTCATAATCCTATGGTTCAATGTAATGTGTGAACATAGCCTAAGGCAAAGCATTCATCCTATCTTTAATAAAGCATACACACACACGCACACACATGCACAGACACACACACACACATGCACAACACACACACATACTCACACACACACACTACCTACTCACACACACACACACAACGCACACATGCACAGACACACACACACAGCACACACACACACACACACATGCACAGACACACACACACACATACTCACACACATACTTACTCACACACACACACACACACACATATATTCATTCTTAACTATCAAATAGGATGATGACAGCTTTCCAGAACTGCATCCCACCACAAACACCACTCTGGAGTACTCCCTGGAGAATTACGTCCTCAGTGACAGTGAGGAGCTACACTCTTCCCCCCTTGTGGCCTAGGGGTATTGAGTGCCGCCCCTCAAACTGTTTTGGGGTGCAGCAGTGGGACCCTATTTTCAGAGATGATGGCCTCCACACAACTCTGAAAAAGCTGAAAGGGTCTTCAGGAGAGATGGGTAGTCCAGCTGGGCTATCAGTCACCTCTGCAGCTGTGGTGTCATCCAACAGCTGTCCAAACCTGCATCCCCACCACAAGAACCACTCCGAAGTACTCCCTGGAAATGACATCAGAACCAGTGACAAAGATAAGGGCCACCTACTTCCCCCTGTGGTTTAAGGGTATTGAGTTCTGCTCAAACTGATGGGGTGCAGCTAGGAGACCCTATTTTCAGAGATAATATCCTCTACCCAACTCTCAAAAAGCTGAAAGGGTCTTCAGGAGAGATGGGTAGTCAATCTGGGCTATTAGATAGTCACCTCTGTAGCTGCGGGGTCATACGACTGCTGTGCAGATCTGCATCCCATCACTAGAACCACTCTGAAGTACTCCCTGGAACTGACGTCATAACCAGTGACAAAAGACCACATTTTAAACTCCCCCCCGTGGCCTAGGGGCATTGGTTGAGTGATGCTCAAACTGTTGGGGTGCAGCTGTGAGACCCTATTTTCAGAGATGATGTCTTCCACCCAACTCCCAAAAAGCTGTTGGGTCTTCAGGAGAGATGGGCAGTCGAGATAGACACACAGACGGTCACCTCTGTAGCTGAGCTCATAATCCTATGGTTCAATGTAATGTGTGAACATAGCCTAAGGCAAAGCATTCATCCTATCTTTAATAAAGCATACACACACACGCACACACATGCACAGACACACACACACACACAATGCACAGACACACACACACATACTCACACACACACACATACCTACTCACACACACACACACAAGCACACACACAC